>JAZKJV010006795.1:0-600000 GCA_037367405.1 Ottelia alismoides | reverse complement strand
ATAAGATTTATGAAATTATAAATGTTATGATTTCAGATAGAATCTTGATGAACCGTGTGAAGCTTAGTGGGAGTTCCATTGTGTTCATCGTACTAAATGTAGATAATATCCTAATCATTTGGAATGATATAAGGAAGGTAATAATAAGTGTTTTATAATCGGGTTGTTCCATACCTCGAGATATGATCTCAAGGATACCTCTTAGATCATAGTTCTAAAGTTGTTCAAAAGCAAAGAGAAGAGGGTATTGGGACCGTCACAATGGTACACCTTGGACATTTCCATTTTCTGAAAAATTCCAAGAAAGGCTTCTTTCCCTCTATATATGGTACTGACCTATTTAAAGGGATATCACCTCAAAGAGTTGAGGAAGTGAATGCTAAAACTGGTTGCCCTTTGTGCATCAGTTACGAGAAGCTGAAAGTATGCTAGATGTGTACAAAAGCCAGATTTCTGCCATGCAGTGGGAGTGGGAAACTGTTACTAATCCTACTATGGATATAGAACACTTGATTGCAGTAATAACAATATCTTCAAAGATGACAAGCCTTTAGAGATAGTGATCTCTGAGTCTTATCTTCAAGAAATTAAGAATTTATAGATGGAGATTTAAAAGGTCTTAACTACGAATACCTTAGCAGATAGAGATCTCCAGGAATAAGGGTATTTTGATAAGGATCATAGAAATTACATACTGGTTATAATAATTATTGAGGTGTAGTATCAAGGACACTATGACTGACGTGGTTGAGTATTGGTTGCATGAGATGCAACATTCGCATTGGATGCGAACACTGTCACTAGGAGATATGAAAGTGTCATAAAAGGACTTGGCATAGTCTCTTGGGAACAGAGTGGTTGATCAGCTTACCTAGCTATTTTCTATATAGCCTATGATTGTCACATGAGTGTGGGTTTAAATGATTAGCCCATTAATGGCTCTTTGGGCTAGTGGGAGATTGTTGGACATGCGAGCCCACAGCAAGCCATTATGCAATAAATGTTATTGCAAATATCATTTCCTGATCGTAAATGAAGAATAACTAAATTGCATAATAGGTCCCTTAATACAACTAGGATTATGTACCATGGCCATCTTGATGATCATACAGTTGTTGATTCAATTATTAGATCATAGAGGCTGGTGCTATGATGAATATATAAAGAGTTAGATTGAGGACTCATTAAGCATCGTCAAATGATTATTAAGAAATGATCTCCAGCCTGGGAAGGAGATGGCAATCCTTTCTCCGAAGGCTGATATCTAACCGACCTCTTGATGCAGATCCTCTGCATAAGAATAGAGATTCGGAGGTATTAGATAAGTTAGGTTAAAGAGTTGACTTAACGAGATCAAGATAACCAAATTCCTATGTCGGATGCTATCATGATATAAGAACGCATCCTCTGATCGGAGACAGATGTGTTACTATATGTTTGAGTATGTGTATTTTGCAGATCAATAGGTTGATGACCTAATCAAGGTCTATACACCAGCGCGTTGATGTGCATATAAGGGAATATGAGTAATACGATCACTCAAAGGGATCATACAAGTTCATTTACTGAACCGGAAGACATGAGCCTACTCATGAGATATTGGGAAGAATCAAATTCCGCGCGTGGTCGTCTCGTTTTGGAAGCTTGACTGAATTTGTAAGGTTTGATATATACTTTTGGAAAGTATATGATCAATGCCTAGGTATGATATATGCTTTTAGAAAGTATATGATCGATACCAACTCCCAATGATCGAATGAGAAACTTAATGATAAATCCTTGAAGTAGATAGTGTAAAATTGATCTTATACTTCGTGATTATTCTAGGTCTTCCAGTATGCAGTATGTACAGATACTAGGAATACCTGAGCGTGATGTGATCATAAACGATTGTATAACCATGACGCTTCCATTCCTAGGGAGTAATGAAACGGGTCTGGATTTTAGTGACTCCTTTCAGTAGAGAAGTAACCTGGTCTTGGTCCAAATGTTGGACATTGATCTGAATGTGATTCGGATGCAATGAGACGATTAGATTTACGGACTTAATTTAATCAAGCATCTATGGGAGGTCCATGATCTGGATTTAAGATGTGATCATAATATCCAAGTCACTATAAGTGGGACAATACAATCACCCTATCCTTATCTCCAAGTATCTGCATAGAAAGTGCATTATCCTTGAAAGCATTCAGGATAATTTCATGGTTGATATATGTATCCGAGCATTGATAAAATGGATAATTAAATGTGATTTAATTATCATGAATAATATGAATTTGATTCATATTATAAGGAGAGTTATCTTAGATAATTAAATGAGATTTGATTATCAAAGATGTGAATAATGTGGATGTGACTCACATTATTCAAGCACATGAGAATAGAGATCCAAGATGACTAAATGTGATTTAATTATCATAGATATGAATAATGTGGATAGCATTGTCCATATTAATCATATATATTATGAATGTGATTTATAATATATAAAAGAGGGCAATTTGTGATTTACAATTGTTAATTAAATGTTGATGTAAATTGGATTCATATTGGACAATTAATTGAAATTGTAATTCACATTTTATTTGGGTTGTAAATGTGATTCATAAATTTCCAATGGCAAGATTGCAATATTCACAAAATAATTATGAATATTTTTTGTAGAATGATTTGCAACAAAAGTTGTGCATATCTTGGAGATTATATGGAAGATTAAAATGCCACCTTCCTAAAGGAGGAGGGTGGACGGCCACCACTCCTATTAGGAAAGGGTGGACGTCCCCCCTCTCCACATGGAAGGAGGCACTCTCTCTTCCATTATCTTCATGTATTGTTGATTTAATTTTGTGATTAAATTGTGTTGATTTATCAACATATATTTAATTCAAATTAAATTAATTATTGTTGGTTTTTACCAACACAAATCTTAGCCATTAAAAGAAACACAAATCAATGAGAGCCATTGGATTTGTGTTGCCCATGGATTGAGATCCATGGATCCCAAAATATTATAAATAGAAGGGCACCCCTTGCTCTTCAAATGCTAATGAGAACATAAGGCTCTCTCTCTATCTACACGCCCTCTCTCTCTCATATGGCCGTCCACCATGGATGCCCTAGAGAGAGTCTCCATCGCTGCAGCGTCGTCGTTATGTTGCCCGATCGTTTGCTCGTGGATCTTCATCTCCTTCGGTGTGTCTTGCTCGTGAAGAAGACATCAGATCTTGTGTGTCGAGATCAGGAGATCCGCCTCTTGGATCATCAACATGGATTGCGAGAAGCACGTGTTTCATCAACATGCTCGCAAGCGTCTCTTCCATCGGATTGGACTTGAGACAAGAGGTATCTTCGTTTAGAGAATCGATCGCAACCCGCTTCAAGGGGTAATCCTATTACTTGTTTGTGGTTTAGACGAAACGAACCGAGAAGTGTTCTTGGATCATGTGGTTTTGTCACATGAAAATTTTTTATTTTTCGTTGCCTTGAGAAACTAGTGCGACTAGTCGCTCCTGATCGCATAAGATGCGATCCTCACGCTTCTGTAATGCGCTTAAGGATCTCCCCATATCCTTTAGACCATCTGAAGCATGGGTGATCACGGCAGATACCGGGCTGCTGGTGGTATTGGGAATACCAAATCCCATGGACTTCCATTAACGGTTTTGTCTGCTCGTGCAATGGTAGGCGAAGGGAGGCCAATGGCTGATCACTCTGATAGACCACCATCTGTGTGTCTGGTGAAGGTGGTGGTAGCATCAGGTACTGCGGGGGTGGCTGAACATGCCCCGCCTGAATGTAGTGAACCTGTCTGTATGAGGTGGATTGTTGTGAAGATCTGCTCCCCTGATCAGCATGTGACCTAGACTTTGGCAAAGAAGTTGTCTGTGCCTCTTGAAGGCATACGATCTGTGCCGTAAGGTCACTCAAATTCTAGGCTAGCTCATTAATCCGGTTGAGATTATCCAAGCTCTTGCACGTCTTCTTTTATATGATTTCCATGCGGTCTAACTTCTGGTTGATAATTCCCATGTCTGCAGCTGATGACTCTGCTTGTGTTGTTGTTGTAGAAGATGAAGATGGATCGGCCTCTACATGTGCAACTTTGTGGTGAGATCGCCTGGTGGGAGGGCTTCCCATTAGTGTAGACACAGGTCTGGGTCATCACTATGTAGTTCTCGGCCATCTCCTCATAGATGACCTAGACATGATCCTCATCCTTAGAAAAACAGGATCCTCCACAAGAGGCGTTGACAAGCCCATGCAGCTCAGATGTCAACCCACAAAAGAAACTCTAGACCAAGTTGGGATTGATGATATCATGATGTGGACACCTATCTATGAGCTTTCTGAATCAATCCCAAGCCTCATGGAATTTCTTGTTTGGGATCATGGTGGAGTTAATGATCATCGCTCTTGTTGCATTCGTCTGACCAAGTGGATAGTACTTGTTGAGGTACTCGATCGTAACCTGCTCCCAGGTAGTGACAACCCTCCCCCATGTGCTTTAGCCAGTAGCTACTCTGTCAACCAAGGAAAATGGGAAGGCTATCAACTTGATGGTATCCTCGTCCACTAGAATGTCGTCGACAATGCTGCAGATCATCTCAAACTCCTGGAGATGTAGATGGGGCTCCTCGATGGCGTGCCCATGGAACTTGGGCAATAACTGAATCGTCTATGAACAGAGCTCAAAATCTACCAAAATGGTAGGCAGTTGAATCCACCTATGAGTGAGAGTTGCACCAGGGTTGTGCAACTCCCTCATGGTACACAAATGTCTCTGTAGATCACGGGCCTCCTCCTGTCATATGTATCTATCCTCTGCTCGGTCCTCAGGTCTAGGAATCTCTCCTCCACCACTGGGTCTCTCAACTATGGCATATGTTATCCCATCTCGCATTTGTGTCAACTCCCACCTCACCTCTGTCATTAGCAACCCATGGTCCCTAATCTGTCCCTACATCGCCTCTAGGAATTCTAGGAGGGTATTGTTGTTTGTAGACTGATCAAACATACTGTGAATATCTGGTTTCTTGTCCTCTCTCAGCTCTTGGGCTGTCTCATCAAACTGTGAAAAGGAAAAATGAGCGGACCTCAGGTGTCATCAAGTCAACAAAAATCTGCTTTGCATGGTGTTGTTGTAACTCAAGTAGTGTATCAGGGAGGTCAAAGAAGAAGGAAGTGGTATACTCAGGTTTCGAGAGCGAGTCTGACCTCTCTGTAACTGTCCCAGATGAACGAGTAGGTGTGTTGTGATGCAACACCAAAGGTAGCCTAAGAGACTGTCTGCCCATCATCGTGATGTAGGGAGAAGTGAAGAGTGGATCTGGACTGAAAAACAAAGATGAGAAAACAAACCCCCAATTCCCCAACTCAACACAATGATGACTGTGAAAGCTCGATCCATAATCTTTTCAATTTTAGAGTTTAGTGATAAAAGCAATTATATTAACAAGCTTACAGGCATAGTCTCCTAGAGTGGACAGTGAATAAGTCGATGAATCCCCCATGCAGAGAGTTATCCTCATAAGAGCTCAGGAATCATTCTAAGGAAATCCACCTCCTTATCCACATGACTACTTATACTAACGTCTGAGGCAAGTGCTTGCAGCAATAACAAGACTTGAGAGACAAAGTCCAAGCACTTAGGGAACAAGTCCAGGGCTTTGGGCTCTATTCCTTAAATGTATGTGCCTCACTCAGTCTGGAGATTACCTGCAAACAAGGAGAGGGTTACTCTCCCTAAAACAATGAATGTGATCTTTACGTTTAGTTTTAGGGTCGAGTGAAAATTAGTAGTCCCAATTTTTATTAGGTTATCACTTTTTTAGGTATTTTTGAATAAAAACACATCTAATGAATTTTTCGATTTCCTTTTATTCTTAAGTCCAAGAAATAGGGGGAGGAAGATGGAAAAGCCGATGCGTGAGAAACTATGAATGCATGCACGAGATAGAAGGTGTACCTTTATCCAACAATCTACATGCAATATGATCCGCCCATAAATTAAATCCAAGCTATATGCATGCAAAGGCGAGAACCATCCTAAATAGAAGCTTCTATTATGGGAAGAACCACTTTATTTTGACTAAATCTAATCGAATTCTATAGAAACAAATATTCTATTAGAGATTTGGACCTAATCCCTACATGGCTCAACCAAATAAAAACCTAAGTCTAGGGGCTCAAGTACATGAAAATATGAGAAAACAGATAAAAATAAAGCGATGAAAACCAAAATCCGATGAGGTCCACCAAGTGCACCGACATTTGGCAAAATAGTCCTCGAATAAGGTTAAGTATACAGAGTCCTATGTCCTCAAAAATAGAAAAAGGGCAAGTGCCAACAATAATTACAAAAATAATTGTAAAAAACTAAAGTGAAGACTGGCTTCTGCCCCTCCTACTCCTCTTAGGCTACTCTCTCCTGCCAGTCGGTGTAGAACGCCTAGCCTCCATTTCTTTCAGGTGCGTCGGCTCTCCTAAGATAGCCTCCCTCGCTCTGCGGGGGCTCACAACAAAGGTGAAACAAGTTGAATGTCAGAAGCAGTTATGAAAAATGTAAGAAAATGAAATAAAGAAGAAAAGACAGAGTATATACAAGACCAAGAATAGCAGGCAAAGACTGCCTAACTACCCTAGTTGTGCCTCCCCGGTAACGGTACCGTTCTGATATATGCTAAGGCTGACTCAGGTTAAGTTATTAAGTATAGTGTCATTGTCACCCAAATCAACCAAGCTGAAATCGAGAAAATCATATTCAACTACAAAATGAATCAAGCACGTAAAGCAAGTGGTCTAAACTACTTTTATTAACCTGGTATAGCGACTAGGGTCGAACACAAGCAGGCAACTGCTTATACGAGAGTCAATCGAGTCAATGAAAAAGCAAACACAAGAAAGAAGCAATCAAGGCATACTACTCTTAGCTTTTTGAATTTTTATCTTTTTAAATTCATATAGATTTTTTATTTTATATATTATATGTTTTTCTGATTCTAAGCTTTTTTATAATTTTTAATTTTGCAAATTTTTAATTTTAAAAATAAGGCAAATAAAGACAATGACAAAAAGATACACACTCTTTTTGTATTTTTTAATATAGTTAAAATACTCAAAAATCCCAAACAAAAATGTTTTCATTTTTTATATACTTTATACTATTTTTATTATTTTTTGTGGTTTTTGAAATTTTTATGTATTTTATAAAAAAACAACAACTAAGAAAAACACGAACAGTGCACAATCAGGAGTATATTTCAAACTACAAACACCAATCAACTCAAACATCTGGAACTCAATTTTTGTAAAAAAAAGTATATTTAATATCTACAACAGAAACTGAAATCGTGATTTTTGGATTTTCCAAAGATTTTATACAATGTTTATGACATTTTTAGGATTTTGCAAATTTTTAGGATTTTATAAAAGTAAACAAGATGAAATTTAGGTAGAAAATCAAACAAGTCAAAATAAGACTACTATAATTTTTTGGAATTTTTTAACATAATTTTCGAATTTTTATGAATTTTCCAAGGCAAACAGGGACTTTTTATGTTGTTTTTTAATGTTTAATAATAGTAAATAAAAGAAAATCAACATACAAAAATCACCACATGAAATACTTAATAACAGGAGCTACAAGGAATTTTTATGGAATTTTTGGAACTAAATTAATATTTATTACAATAAAAAGGATACAAAATAAAAAAATTGTTGAAGAAGGACCAAAATGCAATTTATTTAAGTTCATGGGCAAAATATTAACAAGCACTAAAATTTCAGGGCCCTGAGTGCAAATATCCAAGCAAAATCATGTGCTACACGTGACATGTCTCACAGAGGTATAAATGCAAATACTAAAAACCTTTTCTGATTCAGATAACAAATGAAAAGCACATGTTCGAATATGCAAATAACCCACAAAACACGCGAAGACACGTGACTTCAACTCAACTAGATTGAAATACAAATAAGGAAACTAAGAGGTCCTAACTACAAATGTTCAAAACTACTTTTACAATTATTAGACTAAAATGAAATAAAAGGAAAGCAAAGGGCTAAAGTGCAATATACCCACAGGCGCATGCGAGGCACGTGCGGGGTGCGTGCTTTGATGTAGGGCTTTGATTAGCTGTTATCTAAAGATATGACAGCTCTGACGAAGAATAGTGACATTCGCTCTTGGAAAGGATCTAACTATCTGAAAAGGGCAGGAACATGCTCTTCAGATCTGATGACGATCTGATCAGACCTCCAAAAGTTGGGCTTGAATAGGCAGTCCCGATCATGTCTAGGGAATGGCCTCTTCATCCGACGGAAGAGAAGTCATCTCAAAGAACATGAAGAAGGCGTGATCGGATGAGCTTCGATCATGTATATCTGGTGCTTAAAAGCTCGAATCAGCTAGCTAAAAGGTCCAACACGTCACTAGAAGTGCTCCACATTGAATGGGAGCCTTAGATGGCTCGAAGGAAGGCTTCATGATGATCTGGAGGTGAAGGTGCCTGGAACAGCTCCGCCACTAAAGTTGAGGCTTAAGTCGAGCATCTCATGCGTGCCTGAAATGGCAAGGAGATGAGGAACTCGGAGAAGTAGCTCCAATCGATGTTATTTGGAGATAAAAAGCAAAGAAGCGACGGGGGGAGGTGGATTCAACTTCCGGCATACGTGGAGGAGGAAGTCTGGCCTTAAATTCGACCCGAAGATAGGTTCTAAGGGTGATCAGGGCATGTAAGAAGGTGAAAGGCGATATGGCGAGTCGATGAAAGCGACTAGATATTGGATGATGAGGCTTCGACCCAGTGGTCAGAGCAGTGAAAGTGGACGGCGAAGGTAATGACTGTATCAGAAAAATGCTACAAAATAAGTGGGGATCAAATGTACCTGAAGCTACGAAAATGAAGGATGATGTTCGACGAAGTGATTGGCGGGGTTGTGGCCTCGACCGAACTATGGGAGGTTGAGGAGGCCAGACGCAGCGGAGGGCTCTGACCACGAAGTGAAATGCGCTCTCCGACTACCAATATGAGCTCCCAAAGGATCCTATGGAGTCATGTCACTGCCTTAAGGATGCATGTGTTGGAAAGGAGGCATGGAGCGAGCTAGTGAGTGGAGGAAGTGGGGGAGAGTATTTATAGGACTCCCAGGTTTCTAGAAGAATCGAGAAGAATTACGCAATTTGAGGAAGATCCGGCCAAGCTTAGGTATCCGCGAGGATCGTGGATCCCTAGCAAATAATTGGGCACGTAAATTTAGGCAGAAGGTGGTTGTAGAAATCGAGTCCAGTGAGCAATTGTCTAGGTAGGACCTGGAAGAGGAGGATGACCCCGGTCAATAGACCCAGGTTGACCGATTAAAAAAGGAATTTACAAAATAAAAGAAAAATTAATTAAAAAAGCAAATGACTTTAAAATAAATGGTTGTAAAAATGAAAAATGTTAGTTATTTTACAACTATTTTTTGTGATTTTTAATAATTTTAATAATATATAATAGTATATACAGTATATGTTATTTTGTACATGTATAATATACCTATACAGTGTTCAAAAGGTAACCTAGGAGGCCGCATAGGTGGCTGCATATGCGTAGTCGGTGACCAGACCGAATCACATATTATTCGGTGTATATGTGGTTTTGGCGAGTATGCGGCCGAGTAAACCGCATATGCGGTCGCATACTCAGTCGCCTATTGAATAGACCCCCTCCCTTCCAGTACACTCATTCATCTTCGAGTCATGAGATGATAGTGGATGACATAGCTCGAATTAATCAGAGAGCTGAGCTTTGACAGAACAACTTGATAATGTCATCCAAATGGTTAAAAATATGATGGACAACCAAGGAGAAGTGATGACCACACAAACTGAACCCGAGGCACATCATGTACAAAACTTTCAGATACACACACCATATGCACATGACCAGTCCACTGACCCTTCCACTAACTCTAAAAAATTATAAAAATAAAAAATTCAAAAAAAAATGGACAACACTAATATGGAAGAATTTTGTAAAAGTCTGATCTTAGAGCTTCCATTAATCAAGGCCATAGAGTATGTGCCCGATATTTAGAGATTTGTGAAGAGTTGATTAACACAAGAAGACGGGTAGAAAGAGATCTAGAACTGAATATCATTTAATTACTATGACCAGTTCAATGGTGATGGTCAAAAAGAGCAAAAGCCATAGAGTAAAACAGTTAGCTAGGGTTACTTGTGAAATTGAGAACACTGAGTTTACCCATGTTCAGATTGGTGATGACTCGACCTTGAACATCCTCCAAAGTCCATATTTCACTGACTCGAACTCAGGCCACTCAGAAAGATCAGAGTGATCGTCCAATTTCATGACCGATCCTCCATGAGATCGAGAGGAATTTTTTCTGTCGTCATTAACTTCCAAGGTATCAAACATAGGGTGGACTTCATTGTCCTGGACATTGAGCACCGAGGAGAGTTGTATGAATCTCTATTTTGAGGACGACTCCGACGATGACTGGGAATCTTCATCTTCTTCGTCGTGTTCTTCATGTCCATATTCCCTCCTACTACATGCTCGAATAAAGATCTATTGAAAACATCCTTGAAGATTGGCACCTTCTCCTCGATCTTATTGGTTCCCTTGTAATACTTCTTCTATACTTAGGCCAGGGCCTAAGTATAGGGGGAACAGATGCCCGCCTGTATATCTCCATCATTCTGCTCTTTTCCCTCAACTACCATATTTTTGCTCTCTTCTATACTTAGGCTGACCAAGATCCTACGTATGGGGGGCGATCGACTTCTACCCCCCTCATTATTCTTTTGCATCCTTCTATACTTAGTATATGCTAAGTATATCAGGGAGTGAGTCACATTCGTGTATATCTTGCATTGCATCATACTATATGGTATTGTATTATATATATATATATCTTGGGATGTGGATAATTTTTGTAAAACTTGAAAAAATTTGTCTAATGTGCAAAAATTTATATAATGCAAATAACGTGAATAAAATTCTTTTAAAAATCACAAAATAATAAAAACACAAAAAAAATGACAAAAAATCGTGTTTGCATTTCACGCATCTGCACTTCATCCAGCATTACATGTATTTGCATTAGTGAAAGTCCTTGGGTTATGAACCGGGTTATGATCATAAATCGAGAGTGGTCTTGACTTGGCCTTAATCCACCTAATTTTCATAGGAACTTCACTAAGAAATATGGTTTTAGAAGCTTTAGGTCTTTGACTTAATTCTTTGAGTTCTGCATGACAATGTGCATACTTTGACTCTTAGTGTATAACCCAGTTGCCTCATTTTGGGTATGACTCTTGAATAGGGAATAATCTGTACTCTCATACTATGCACTTAGCTCAACTCGGACGAGGTGTTGGAAGACTATGTGAGTCTCTTTTCTTTTAGCGTGGACATCTAAAGATCAGAGTACGGGTTGAAATAAAGCTTCAGATGAGGGATGAACTACTAGCATGATTTTTCTAAGACCTCAAAACATGTGCGGAAAGAAAGATTCTATATTTGTAGGGGCACAATAAGATCCATGCAGAGCAACTGAAAAAATTCATACCAAAGAAGCCAACTACCAAATAAATATTTGACTAAAAAGGTCAAAACTTCAGACAACCTACAGATCTTAGTGGAGACTTGGCTAAACTGTCCAACTTCACAAGGGCATGTGGCTACACTGGCCACACTATAGTTCTCTTCTTATTGTTCTATCTTCTTCCCCCTTCGATTGTGGACACAGCACACACCTGAACTTAGAAGGAAGTATGTTACTCCCCGAGGACGAGTTATTGGAGGAGAGGTTTGCATGGTAGTCTGACATTCTTGATGGGAAGAGCTAAAATCCTTCACAAATGTGAGACATGTGTTCAATGTTCATGGGGTATACTATGTGAGGAGGATTGATCTAAGATGACTTCTGAGTAGAAACTGTTACAATGATGTGTAGAACTTGGAGGTTGTTGATTTTAAAACCCTAATTCTCACATAAGTCTACCAAATTATTAGTCCAAAGGTCGAGTCTGTCTCCATTTCACCTTTTGCTCATGATCGGATACCTTTTCATATTTTTAGTTGCTTAGGGACGAGCAAAGTTTAAGTATACATGGTTGATGAATTATTCATTTCTACATTCCTAATCATCTTCATATTTTCATCTAACTTCACACATTTTTTATTATTCACCATAAGTACAATTGACATGAAACCAACTTCATTGTGTACATATCACTTGTTATATTTAGGAAGATCCTTAAGTGTATCATGGAAGTGTGAGGATCGCATCGTATGCGATCCAGAGCGACTAGTCGCACTAGTAGCTCGAGGCAGTGGAATTAAAAAAAATTAATGCGATGAAACCGCATGATCCAAGAACACTTCTCAGTTCGTTTCATCTAAACTGCAAACAAATATTAGGTTTACCACTTGAAGCGTGGTTGCGATCGAGTCTCTAAAAGAAGAGACCTCCTGTCTCAAGTCCGATCCGACGGAGGAGACGCTTGCGAGCACGTTGATGAAACGCGTGCATCTCGCAATCCTTGTTGATGATCCAAGTGAAGAATCTCCTGATCTCGTCACACAAGATCCGACGTCTTCTTCACGAGCGAAGCGCACCAAAGGAGACTTAGATCCATGAGCAAATAATCAGGTAGCATAACGACGATGCTACGGTGATGGCGACTTTCTCTAGGGCTCCATGATGGACGGCCACAATGAAAGAGAGAGAGTTGGGGTGTACAGAGAATGAGAGAGAGCATATGTTGTGTCTCTTGTTGTTGTTGTCACTTTGAAGAGCAAGGGGTGTCCTCTTCTTATATAGTATATTGGGTGTCCATAGATCACAATCCATGGACTACACAAAATCAATGGATGAGATTGATTTGTGCTTCTTTTAATGGCCAAGATTTTGTTGTAAAAACACAACAACAATTAATTTAATTTAGATTAAATATATATGTCAATATAATTAATCACAGATTAAATCAATCAAGCATGGAGATTATGGAATGGAGATTGCCTCCTTCCATGACATGGGAGTGGACGGCCACCCTTTCCTAATGGGAGTAGGTGGTCGTTGATGAATCTACGTTTTATCATCTTTATTCTATCATTTTGGCCTTAAAAACCCTAGTAAATGTGTGTAAATAGGCTTAATTTAGGCATTTTATCATTCATGCATTATTGTACAAATTGTGTATAAAGCATTGTTTTTAATGCTAAAATTATAGAATAAAGAAAAGAAAAGAAAAATAATAAAATATTGCAAATATTTTATGACCCGAAACCCTGAGACCTAGGCTTCTCGATGACTAGGTCGACAAGGAATAAAGTAGGGGGAGATAAGGGCCAAAATACAATAAAAATCCATTTTATTTAATTCATTCTTTATTCATTTTGGGACCTATTTTTGGTTCCACTTTTTATACTTCAAATAAAGAAACTTTGTACATGAAAGTTGTAGATAATTAAATATAGAAAAATACAAGATTTACTTCATACAAAAAGAATGTACAGATAAAAAGTTATGATCTAAATAAATTTCCAAAATCCCAACTTCTTAGACATGTATCTCTCAAATAAAAACTCATAATGTAGAAAAATCACTTTAATTGTATATAATTTTTAATAAGCTATTTAATGAAGGTGGTTTCATATTTATTTATTATTCATTATTTTTATACTTTTATATTTTTATAATTTTGTAAATATTATTTATAATATATGTGTATATTAAAACATGAATAAAAACATAAAGAAAATACTAAAATAAAATACCTGTATCAAATACATAGGTATAATACCAATAAATATACCTATAAAGAATATACTTCTATTTATTTAATTGTATAAAATACATCAAAAAATAAAATAAAAATATATTTAAGCATGTAAAAATAAGTTATAAATATATAAAATAATAAACAAAATTAATAAAATTAAATATACAGAATAAAAATAAAATATTAAAATATATAGACAAATATACCTATACATAGCCTTAGAAGGGAACTTATAATTTTATACCTTCATAATAAAATAATTAAGAAAATAATAAATATTTTTATTTAATAACCTAAAATTAATTAAATCATTTTCTATTTTTAAATGAATTTACAAAATATTTTTTCAGGATTTTTCCTGGTTGGTCCACGTTGACCAACCAGGAGGGCAGTAGAGTTGACCGCAGGTCAACTCTCTGACCCCCGTCCTGTTCTTATCAGAATTGACATTTTGACCCGACTTCTCAGATTTTTCAAGGACAAATCTTACGTTATTTTGTGATGCACCCTTCTACACTTTTGATCCTCGTATATTGGTCATGCATGCCCAGGTGAAACCTTGGGGCATGGATCATCGATGCACCCGATTCACATCGTTCTTGGGAGCCACCCATCAACTCGTATAAAAATGACCCTCACCTTCCCTTTGACCTTTGATCACTCTTCCACCATCCAAACCTAGACCTAGGACCTCGACAACCTTCCCGGCGACAGCAGGAATCAGTTGAGCTCTTTGGGAGGCCGTGGAGGTGTTGAATCGAGTAGATCCACCTCACCGGAGCTCGCAGCTGGCACCACTTTGGTGAGTTCTTTCTTCTCTCTTTGGTGATCTTTTAAACCCTTAGGAAAGCTGTAGTTTATCGCCGCACATCCCTCTCGCCGAATCTCGACAGATCATTGCAGAAACCCCCTCATTTCACGTCAGGCCATGCTTCGAGTTCCGTCGGCCGAAGTTGAACATCACCCATCATCAACCGCCCCTTTTTGCCCACTGAAGGGTCGTGGCAGTTTGCCCGCGACCCTCATAACCTCTTTTGCTGGTTCAGGAGTAAAGGCCTCATCTGTAGGCAATTTTGCACGAGTGCTAACTCCCCAGGACCGTCGGAGCTTCCTCGAGCAGCTGAAGGCTATACTATGGTCTTCGGCCCAATCTAAGCCTCCTGGGAGTTGTGGAGTTGCTGCAGGAGTATCAAGCACCAGTCGGAGGGTTTCCGGGTGCCAAGAAGCTCGTGCATCGGCGGATTCAAACTCGCCGTGAACGAGTTCTTCGGGCGTTCTTGCAGGCCATCTCCGCACCGTCGGATCGTCGGGCGTTCTTCCTGCACTCCAGCGGTCGTCGGATGATGTTGCGCCACAATCATTGATCGTCCTCGGAAGATCTAATCAAGGCCGTCGGTAGCGAAAGGGTATCGGACATCTGGAGCTTGACACGTGTCCGAGTGACGCATTTCAACCGTCTGATCTATTGCGTGGGTATTTTGCAGTTTTTGTCTCGCAATTTTTGTATTTAAATATTTGAACTAAAACTTTCATCGGCCGTTATATATTTTGCAACATTTGCACAGCACCCTCCAGGTTTTGATTATTTGTGATCCAGTCCCCGCTTGGCTCATGTGCTTGGCGCGTGAGCTCTGCCATTTTTGCAGAATAGCCCTGGGGTTCTTTGCATTTATTTTCAGTCCATGAACATTTTATTTCCGTTATAAATATTTGGTCATTTTGCGTATTAGCCCCTGTATTTTGGAATATTACTATTTAGTCCTTGCCTAGTCACATGCCTCGTGCACATGACTTTGGCATTTTTACAGAATTAACCTTGGCTTTTTGGCTATTTCTAATTAGACCAGAAATAATTTTGTTTAGTTATAATTTTCTGGAAAAATTACAGCTTGACCCCTGGACTTTTGTTTAATTACAAAAATACCCCTACTAGTGTATAATTTCTTTTTGTTTCTTTTATTTATTTCATGCATCTCTAAAATTCGAAAAAATCCCCAAAAATTAGCATAAGTTTATGTTTAGTTGTGCTTTCACTCCATATTTTTATTTTGCATTTTTGCATCATTTTAATATTTATAAAAAAAACAAAAACTTAAATTTTCATCTCTATTTGCATTATCAAATCCAAAAAATTTTAAAAACTCTTTGAAAAATTCCTAAAAAATACATTTTCTTATTTTTGTATCTTTTACCTTCAGTCCAAAAATCACTATAAAATATAAAAGAAAACTCAAAAAATATAAAAACATTAAAAACCTTCATAAAATTTTATAAAATCTTAAAAATCTAATTTCTATTTCTGAATTTTGTATATTTTATTATCTAGATTTTAAAATTAATTTGGAGAATTTTGGTCTCTGTTTTGTATTTTATTTATCCATTTTAATCTTGAGTTTTTATTTTATTCACCGTTTTTAGTATTTTTTACAAATAGAAAAAATATAGAAAAATCACAAAAATATTAGAAAAATATAAAAAGCACAAAAATATTTTATTTCTTGAATTTTTCTCATTTTTACCTATTTTTATAAATACATTGTCTCTCTCCTTCCCTTATTGTGTGTATATATATCTTATTTTATAGAAAAATAAAATATAAAAATATAAAATATAAAAAGAAAATATAAATAAGAAAATTAAAAATATAAAATTAAAAACCCAAAAAAAAAGTTTCCACTTGGCTAAGTGTGTGAAAGGATATTGGGTGCGTAATTTTTTATCTCGCTTGCTCTACGCCTTGCTTGTTGTGTTCGACCCCTACTTGCTTGCCATTATACAATTTTAGTAGGGTATAATAAAGTTTAACTCTTTCTTTTAATTGGTCAATTAATTGTGTGGGTTAATTGTTGATCAACGTAAGGATTGGAGTAGTCGCCTCAGCGACAGTGAGCCTGAGTTGTCAGGCCATTACTTAGCGACTCCCATCTTTTCCTTTTTCAGCCGTCCGCCCTCCCAATTGGGAAGGAGAT
Organism: Ottelia alismoides; assembly: GCA_037367405.1. Lineage (NCBI taxonomy): Eukaryota > Viridiplantae > Streptophyta > Magnoliopsida > Alismatales > Hydrocharitaceae > Ottelia > Ottelia alismoides. The sequence goes on along the minus strand of JAZKJV010006795.1, from coordinate 583,236 downwards.
AATCCCATATAATCTCATGAGATTACATTATTCCATGGAAATCTCCAAGATTTACAATAACACTTGTTGTAACTTATTCTATGAAAATAATTCATAATTATTTTGTTGATATTGTAATCTTACCATCAGAAAATTGTGAATCGCATTCACAACCCAAAATAAAATGTGATTTACATTTTCAGTTAATTATCCAATGCGGATCCAATTCACATCAATAATTAATCAACAAATACAAATCATAACAGACTCTCTCTAATACATTATAAACCATATTTATAATATATATGAATAATTAGGATAGTGTTATCCACATTATTCATATCCATGATAACTAAATCATATTTAATCATCTTTGATCTCTATTCTCATGTGCTCAAATAATATGAATCACATTACATTATTCGCATCTTTGATAATTAAATCACATTTAATTATCTTAGATAACTCTCCTTATAATATGAATCAAATTCATATTATTCATGATAATTAAATCACATTTAATTATCAATTTTCGCAATGCTCGGACACATATATCAACAATGAAATTATCCTTGAATTCTTTCAAGGATAATGTGCTTTCTCCACTGATACTTGGAGATAGGGGCAGTGCGATTGTATTGTTGCATGTATAGTGACTTGGATATTGAGATCACATCTCAAATCCAGATCTTGCGGACCTCTCATAGATGCTTGATTAAATCAAGACCGCAAATCTAATCTTCTCATTACATCTGAATCACATTTAGATCAATGTCCAACATTTGGACCAAGATCAGATCACCTCTCTACTTAGAGGAGTCACTAAAGTCTAGACCATTTTATCACTCCCTAGGAATGGAAGCATCGTGGTTATATAATCGTTTATGATCACATCACCCTCGGGTATTCCTAATCTCTGTACATCCTGCATACTAGAAGACCCTGAATAAAGTTGACGTTTTAGATCTCTTTTAGACCATCTCCTTTAGTGTTTTATCATTAAATTTCTCTTTTGATCATTGGGAGTTGGTATCGATCATATACTTTCCAAAAGCATATATCATACCTAGGTGTTGATCATATACTTTCCAAAAGCATATATCAAACCTATAAATTCTGTCAAGCTTCCAAAGCGAGAAGACCGTGCACAGAATTTGATTCTTCCCAATATCTCATGAGTGAGCTCACATCTTCCGGTAAAGTAAATGAACCTGTATGATCCCTTTGAGAGATCATATTACTCATATGCCCTTGCATGCACACCAGCGCACTGGTGTATAGACCTTGATTAGGTCATCAACCTATTGGTCTGCCAAATGTACATACTCAGACATATAATAATACATCTGTCTCTGGTCATAGGATGCTCGGCTATATCATGACAGCATACGACATAGGTCTTTGGTTGTCTCGATCTCGTTAAATCAACTCTTTAACCTAACTAATCTAACACCTCTGGATCTCTATTCATCTATAGAGGACCTGCATCAAGAGGTCGGTCAGATATCAACCTTTAGAGAAAGGATTGTCATCTCCTTCTCAGGCTGGAGATCCTCTCTTAATAACATGATGAGTCCTCAATCTAACTCTTTAGATATTCATCCAAGCACCTGTCTCTATGATTCAACATTTGAATCAACAGATGTATGATCATTAAGATGGCCTTGGTACATTACCATGATTATACTAAGGGACCTATTATGCAAAGTAGATATTCTTCCTTTCAGATCAGGGAATGATATTTGCAATAACAATTATTGCATAAGGGCTTGTCGTGGGCTCGCATGTCCAATAATCTCCCACTAGCCCAGAGAGACATTAATGGGCTAATATTTAAACCCACACTCATGTGACAATCATAAGCTATTTAGAAAAATAGCTAGGTAAGTTGATCAGTCACTCTGTTCCCAATAGACTATGCCAAGTCCTTTTATGAAACTTGCATATCTCCTAGTAACAATGCTCGCATCCAATGCGAATGTTGCATCTTATGCAACCAATATTCAATCTTGTCAGTTACAGTGTTCTTGACACTACATCTCAATAATCATTATAACCAGTATGTAATTTATATTATCCTTATCAGAATGCCCTTACTCCTAGAGATCTCTATCTCCTAAGTTATCTACAGTTAAGACTTTTATATCAATATTTATAAAGTCTTAAGTTCTTGAAGATAAGACTTAGATATCACTATCTCTGAAGTCTTGTCATATTTGAAGATTTTATTATTACTGCAATCAAGTGTTTTATTCCATAGTAGGATTAGTAACAGTTTACTACTCCCACTACACGGCAGTCATCTAGATTTTGTACACATCTAGCATACACCTAACTTCTCATAACTGATGTAGAAGGGCAACCAGATTTAGCATTCACTTCCTCAACTCTTTGAGGTGATATTCCTTTAGATAGGTCGGTACCATATCTTAAGGGAAATAAGCCTTTCTTGGAGTTTTCGAAGAATGATATATGTCTGAGGTGTACCACTATTGTGATGGTCCCAATACCCTCTTTTCTTTGCTTCTAAACAACTTCAGAACTAATATCTAAGAGGTATCCTTGAGATCATATCTCAAGGTATGGAATAGCCAGACCATAAAACACTTAATATTATCCTTATATCATTCCAAATAATTAGGATATCATCTACATTTAGCATGATGAACACAATGGCACTCCCACTAAGATTCACATGGTTCATCAATATCAAATCATAACATTTATAATTCCATCAAATCTGATGTTCCAACTACAAGAAGCTTATTTGAGTCCATAGATGGAGTTCTTCAGCCTGCACATCCTACTTTCCTCAACCATGAAGCCCTGGGGCTACTTCATATAAATATCCTCGGAGAGGTGTTCATAGAGGAATGCAGTCTTGACTCACATCTTGAAGATGGCATAATCAAGTTTTGTAGCTATAATTTGCAACGTTTTGATAAGTTTAAGCATGGTCACTGAAGAGTAAGTCTCATCGCAGGCAATGTCTTCTCTTTGGTGTGTAGCTCATGGTTGTGGGTCGTGCTTTGAAGGTCTCTACCTTCTCATCAGATTCCATCTTTCTCTTGAAGATCCATTTACATCTTAATGGGTCTTACCCATATAGGTGGATCCTCGAGGGTCCATATACAACACTTGTATATGAAGTGTACTTTAGACTTTATTGCTAAGATATATCTCTCCATGCCATGATCTTTAGAAGCTTTATCATATGAAGACTGATCATTATCAGACTTAACTGACACATGGAATCCATCCCCAAACTCCTTTGAAGAGGTATTAGTGTTTCATCTTTAATTGTTTTTTTAGTTTCCAATTTCAGGAGCCTCATTATCTTCTCAAGATTCAACGAGTTCCTTTACTTCATTTTCATCTTGATTCTCGAGAGTCTCATCCTCTAAGAATCATATCCTTAGAGATGAAATCTTTTAAGAAACTCAAGGTCATAAAGTAGGTATCCAATACCATCCTTTATTTTCCTAATGAAGTAGCACTCTCTGGTGCTAGATTCTAGCTTACTTGCATCTATGACAAAATTTTGTACCAAGCCACCCTAAATCCTCAAGTGTCCAACACTATGCTAGGTTCCAAACCATAGCTTATGAGGGTTTTCGGAATTAGATCCACATGGAATCTTATTATTGATATATAATATAGTCTCTACTACATGTATATACCTGGAAACTAAGAGATAATTAGGATAAGATTAATCATTGATCAAATCATGTCATACATGATCCAATTGTATCTCCCTACAACTCTATTGACTTTAGGTCTATTAGGAGGAGTGATATAGGAATAATATTCATATCTGCATAAGGTATTCCTTGAATTTATCTAGTAGGTATGGGCTATCTAGGTTAGATCAAATTCATTTCATCTTCCTTCAAACTTTGGTTCTAAATCAAAAAATTGAAATCTGTGGACATTTCAAAGGTTTCTAAGGTGAAGGGAAGAAATCTCATATCACAAAATATCATCAATAGATATCACATATCCATAATGTTTATTATGATATATATGATCACATAATCATCATTAGATCTTGAATACCTCGATATCTTACACCATTCTCAGAGAAGGGTGTATTGGACATTTTTACTTTGAAAACAATATTCACAAGTATGTAAGATTTGAAGTTTCAGGCATTCTAAAGCTTTATCTCGTACTAGTTTATTGATCTCATCAACAGACATATGTCCAAGGCTTGACCCCATATCATTGTCAACTGATCTTCATCCTCCTATTGATCGTTAAAAGTTTAATTTTCAACATTAGAAATGTTAATGAACCATTCATTAACTTTCTAATTTAGTAGAGTCCTCTAGATGTTAGATTACTATCTGCAATATATCCATCATAACTCTTTGTGATAGGTCTATTCCAGAATTCATGTTTATTTCCAACATTTAGAAATAAACAATGAGTGTATTCTAATATCTGGGTCATAGAGACATTCTCTAAAACTAAGGGCTCTCCCACCGAAAATATGAAGTCTATTTATCCAACAGAGATTGTTGCAACAATTGCATCAATATCCATGTAGATGACTATTAAACCTTAAGATCAAATTTTCTAGTCTTTAAAACATATGCAATCAATTGCAAGTGTTATTAGAAGAATGAGATGCAATTATCACACTTTGATCTTATTAAATAAGAAAGTCAATTTTAATGATGATATGTAGATATATATATATATAATTCTGATGCACTATCTGAGTCCTTCTCTAAGGATCCTAGAAAGACTTGATAGTCATCCTATCAATACATCGGCTTGTTGCAGTATCGACATTTATCCAACTCTTTGGATGTCATATGGAAATTACAGAAGTACGTTCAACTCCTTGACTTTCCTTCTTGTGTGGGTCAGACCCTTGCTTCCACTGTGCTCCCTTCATCTATAAACAACCATTACTTAAGATTAAGGATCTCTTATGTTAAATTCAAAGGATTTCAATATAAGAGTATTTCAACATTTTTACATGCTTCATTCAATTCATATAATATAATTATTATGAAGTTTCATGAATGACTTGAGTATATATAGTAGAATGATGACACACATCGTATCTACATCCATCTAAACTCTAAAAGACTTTGGTTCAGGTAGATACTCAAACATTTTGAATTCATCATCTCTTATCGAGCAACCATTCTGCATAATATAGAGAACCATGCCATTCATGATTAAATATCGAGAGCACATATGTTTGCCAAAACATCTTCTTCCGTTTTGATAAGGATTATTTGACAATTACAATCATCATTGACAAGTCACTTAAGTACATTCGATGAGAGATCTTAACTATAGAGACACACAAATCCTAGGTTGTTGTCCTATTATCTATTTAATTGTCATTTCTCATTCTTATGAGGAAACTTGCATATTGCGACCACATATATTATGTGTCCAATTGAAAGTACTTAATCTTGATCATGGATCCAATCCATGATAATTTACTGGTTATTATTGAGCATAGTATTGAGTGGATTTAATGAAAGATTATCTAAAATAAGAAGTTTGCATAAATATATATAATTATATATACATATTTTACTTTGATTTAGGAATTTTTATATCAAAGTTGTCTTGCCTTGTCAATACTGAAATCTCATTCCGTTAATCACTTTCAATGTAAGAGATATACCTACCATTATATCTCAAGCAAGATCTGGAATTTGCTTTCTTATCTTTATCACATCCCAATAATATGAGAACCTGTAACTCAGATAAAAAGAAGCGGGAACACATTCTGCCTTGCAAGTCCAGCTTGCATTCCCAATTCGGTCTTTAACACCCGAGACCACCACCCCTAAGGTGATGTTGACCAGTCGTTAATTGAACCAACCGTCAACAAGATTAGAACTCACTATGCGCAATCCAATATCACCCCAATAATATGAGGACCCGATATTGGGGTCACTACGCATACGGTCTAACTCTTTCAAGAAGCAAAGAGCCCGATCCAGATGTGCTTGCATGTAGGAGCTGTCACTTCAGACATGTGTCTCCTACAGACAATCCCTGGCGACGGAACCCTTCACCTTGACGGGAGACCATGGATGTCACTTATGTGATCCTCCATATCATGTTCAAATTCTAATTAATCATTATGAATCGTATCCACAGAATTGATTCTTCCAAGGGAAATAACAACTCTATTCATAATAGAGTGTTTTAATTTAAATTGAATTCTAATTAATCTAATCACATTAAATTAATGATCTAATTAATATCCAACAAATATTCTCTATTGTTACTTGAAATATGGAATTATCTCAAATACATATTACTCGGATTTTAATAATTAGAAAAATACATCATGATCCGTTCAAACATTATCCCTTCCTTACCCATTGTCACGGTCAGTACCGACAGAAGTGGGACAGACCGCTCACGGAGCAATCTGCTACCCCAACGCTCCCCGACTAGACACCATATCCACCTTAAGTCCGGATAATGCCAATTAATCACTTTGTACTTGAGATAATAATCGATCTTTCAACCGAAGTTATACCATATAATAATAATCAAAGCCATTTTTATTATATTATAAGGGAATTCGCTAAACAAATTCCCAATCCTATTCAAGTAACTTGGTTTGTTGGAAAGAAGATCATCAAACCAATTGTGATCTAGATCATATCTAGTCAATTTAAGTTAAAGCAATGTCATTTAAAGAAATAATTATCATCAAATATTTCTCAAATATTTATCCATAATTATTTCAGAAAGTGAAATCATTTAATTTCACTAATTGACTTAATGACAACCACAAGGTTCTTGATTAGGAAAGTAATTTTCAGCAGTAACACTCACTTACCAAAATTAGCATATCTCAATCAATTTAAATCCAAATCATGCAAAATAAGTTTCCATAGTTTGATAATTTGATTTACAAAATAACTAAGTGATTTTTATGAATTTATAGGCATTTCAAAATCATAATTAACTCTTTAATTACTCCAAGATTTGCCACCCCCGAAACAGTGGATACTTGATCATTAAAATGATCATAACTTGAGCAATCGGATTTCAAATTACACAAAATCAAATCCCACTATTTCCTTATTTAATGGTAAATATATTTCAGGATATAATTTCATGTTTAAATAATTTAAACAGAACGGAAAAATCACACAAAATCAGGCTGTGTGAACAAAATGCGATAAAATTTTGCAAACCTAACGAGCCCAGGTCATCCTAGGTTTATGGATTATATCCGAAACCTCCAAAACTGGTTTTGATACCACTTGTTATATTTGGGAATATCCTTAAATGCATCACGGAGGTGTGAGGATCGCATCGTATGCAATTGAGAGCGACTAGGCGTACTAATCACTTGAGGCAGCGGAATTTTAAAAAATCTAATGTGAGGAAACCACATGATCCATGAACACTTCGTAGATCGTTTCATCTAAATCACAAACAAGTATTAGGTTTATCTCTTGAAGCGTGGTTGCGATAGAGTCTCTAAACGAAAAGACCTCTTGTCTCAAGTCTGATCCGACGGAGGAGATGCTTGCAAGCGTGTTGATGAAACATGTGCTTCTCGCAATCCATGTTGATGATCCAAGCAATGAATCTCCTGATCTTGTCACACGAGATTTGACGTCTTCTTCACGAGCGAGGCGCACCGAAGGAGATGGAGATCCATGAGAAAACAATCCGGCAGCATAACGATGATGTTGCGGCGATGGCAACTCTCTCTAGGGCTCCATGGTGGAAGGCCACAATGAGAGAGAGAGAGAGTTGGCGTGTAGAGAGAATGAGAGAGAGCATATGTTGTGTCTCTTGTTGTTATTGTTGTCACTTTGAAAAACAAGGGGTGTCTCTTCTTATATAGTATTTTGGGAGTCCGTGAATCACAATCCATGGACTGCACAAAATAAATGAATGAGATTGATTTGTGCTTCTTTTAATGGCCAAGATTTTATTGTAAAAATGCAACAACAATTGATTTAATTTAGATTAAATATATATCAATATAATTAATCCTAAATTAAATCAATCACGTATGGAGATTATGGAATGGATATTGCCTCCGTCCATGACATGGGAGTGGACGACCACCCTTTCTTAATAGGAGTTGGTGGTTGTCCACCCTCCCAATTGGGAAGGTGCCAATCTCATGTAATCTCATGAGATTACACTATTCCATGGAAATCTCCAAGATTTACAACAACACCTGTTGTAAATTATTCTACAAAGAAATTCGTAATTATTTTGTGAATATTGCAATCTTGCCATTGGAAAATTGTAAATCACATTCACGACCCAAAATAAAATGTGATTTACATTTCATTTAATTATCCAATGTGAATCCAATTCACATCAATAATTAATCAACAAATATAAATCATAATAGGCTCTCTCTAATACATTATAAATAACATTTAAAATATATGTGAATAATTAGGATATACTGTCCACATTATTCATATCCATGATAATTAAATCACATTTAATTGTTTTTTATCTCTATTCTCATGTGCTCAAATAATATCAATCACACTCACATTATTTACATCTTTTATAATTAAATCACATTCAATTATCTTAGATAACTCTCCTTATAATATGAATCTGATTCATGTTATTCATAATAGTTAAATCACACTTAGTTGTCAGTTTTCTCAATGCTCGGGTATATATATCACTAATGAAATTATCCTTGAACTCTTTCAAGGATAATGTGTTTTCTCCACAGATACTTGGAGATAAGGATAGGGCGATTGTATTGTTCCATGTATAGTGACTTGGATATTAAGATCACATCTCAAATCCAGATCTTGCAAACCTCTCATAGATGCTTGATCAAATCAAGACCGTAAATCTAATATTCTCATTGCATCTGAATCACATTCAGATTAATGTCCAACATTTGGACCAAGATCAGATCACTTATCTACTAAGAAGAGTCACTAAAATCCAGACCAGTTTCAACACTCCTAAGGAATGAAAGCGTCATGGTTATATAATCGTTTATGATCACATCACCCTCAGGTATTCCTTAAACCTATACATCATGCATACTGGAAGACCCAGAATAAACTCGAAGTTTTAGATCTCTTTTCGACTTTCTCCTTCAAGGTTTTATGATTAAGTTTCTCATTTGATCATTAGGAGTTGGTATCAAAGCATATATCATTCCTAGGTGTTGATCATATACTTTCCAAAAGCATATATCAAATCAATAAATTCAGTTAAGCTTCCAAAGCGAGACGACCGTGCACGGAATTTGTTCTTCCCAATATCTCATAAGTGAGCTCACAACTTCCGGCAAAGTAAATAAACCTATATGATCCCTTTGAGAGATCGTATTACTCATATGCTCTATCATGCACACCAGCACGCCAGTGTATAGACCTTGATTAGGTCATCAACCTATTGGTCTGCCAAATGTACATACTCAGACATATAGTAACACATATGTCTCCGGTCAGAGGGTGCTTGCCTATATCATGAAGCATATAACATAGGTCTTTGGTTATCTCAATCTCGTTAAATCAACTCTTTGACCTAACTAACCTGACACCTCCGAATCTCTATTCCTCTGTAGAGGATCTGCATCAAGAGGTCGGTCAGATATCAGCCTTTAGAGAAAGGATTGTTATCTCTCTCTCAGGTTGGAGATCCTCTCTTAATAATAATTTGATGATGCTTGATGAGTCCTCAATCTAACTCTTTAGATATTCATCCAAGCAACAACCTCTATGATTCAACAATTGAATCAACAACTGTATGATCATTAAGATGGCCATGGTACATGACCCTAATTGTACTAAGCGACCTATTATGCAAATTAGTTGTTCTTCATTTCAGATCAGTGAATGATATTTGTAATAACAATCATTGCATAATGGCCTGCCTGGGGCTCGCATGTCCAACATCACTAACCTTAATCCATGAAAAATCCAAAAAATGCTAACTTGTACATATGCAAAATAATCCCAAACCCTAATTTTAGGACAGACAGACGAAAACATTGATATCTCTCTCATACAATGTCCAAATGAACTCTACCCAATTTTGACAAATTCAAAAGAATCAGAGTCCATTGGTGAAAATTGAGTTTTGGGACCTAATTGTGCATTGTACATATTTGCTAATTTTGACCCATCATTTCATATACATATTTCACCCTTTTTAATTATTTTCTTTTTCACTTCTTTAATTTATTCATTGTTTTAAGAAATTACATAAATCAAAATCCAATATATCAGAAAAATAATAAACAAGGCCAATTCTAATTTGAGCTTTCTTACTTGATCCATATGTACACATTCCACCTCCCTAATTTATTTCGACATTAAATAAACCCATAAAAACCAAAAAAATATCATTTGAGTTCATTGAATTATTTTATACCACGTTTAACTTTTGTATATATTTATTTATCATTAAAAAATCAAATAAAAATTACAAAACTAAAAATTGGTATTTTATGTACATAAAATACCACTTAAAAAAATGCATATCTTTCATTCTGTATTTCATGTGCACTTGAGTACATCATGAACATTGTAGATTGCATTAAGAGATCATTTTCTCTATTGGGTCCATCTTCTATTTTTAAATGATTTATCTATTCATTTTCATGCATGGTCAACCATCCTGGTCAAAGTCCGCCACGTGATGAATTCTCAATGGAGCCACCTAGATCATGGTTTCTTCCCACTTGCTCCTCACGTGCTAAGCATGTGTCCTTATTTTTAGTCCCTCTCACATGCCCTACACATGAGGACCGTCTTCCTCCACCTCAGGTACCCCACACATGAGGGGTCTTCTTCCTTCACTGCTAAGTTGTGCCGCCCGCCACCCAACATTGCCCGGCTCACCTCTGCCCTGCCTTCAATGAAGTTGTGCCGCCTTCCTCTCATCTCCTCTCCTTAGTCGAAATACCTCCACCGCTGACCTATCTATCCCCGATCATTCCCTTGTCTCCGTCGCACCTTCCTAGAATCCCTCATCCCCTTATCACTTCAATCTTATCTCCATCTATCTCCTCCCGGCGACCGATCAACCACAGCCTCTTGGAATCCTGCAACGGTCGGTGAGCCACCTCTCCTTCCCTCTACCTCAAAAACTACTCAAACCTCCTATGTAACCAGCCCTCTGCACCATCGCTCATTTCTATCCCCGTCCAACCACCAACCCCAATTCACGAAACCCTATATTATCACCATCACAGGCCACCAAACCCACACATAATCATGTTTCTCTCTATAAAGGCTCGTCGTCGATCATCATTCTAAGCATTCGTCACTATCTTCCTCATACAAACGAGAGAGGGAGCCCGAGCTCTAGGCTGGTGACAACGGCCTAGGCTCGAGGCGACGAACTTCTAGGAGGTGTAATCCACGAGTGACTGCTCGTGTTGGTGGTCCTCTTTCAAGACAACAAAGTCTTGAGGTCACGTCTGGCCTCTGCATGTGATAATCGGAGGACTCGAGACCTCCACCTCCTTCAACCATTTAGCCAACGACCCCCCATTCTCCTCATCTTCACCTTCATCTTCTCCTCCTTCCGTTCATCTTCTCTTGTTTCTTTCATAACCCACCATCCTCAACATCTTCGATCATCGACAAACCCATCTCCTTCATCCCTCCGCCTGTTGCTCTATCTCCCACAGCCTTCCACGATTCCGTTCCTTCCACTGCCTCATCGGGAGCATCATCCACCAGTCTTCGCCATGATTTCCGTAACCATCCAATAGTACTGCCCCCTACAGCTACAAGCAATGAAGAACAAGGGCTACAAGATACCTACGATCTAGAATGCTACTCATCCGGACCGGTCCTCATCGCCCATTTCTCAGTCATCGATCGATACTCCAACAGATGCACCAAATCTTCCCCATGCCTGCCACCCAAGCCACAAGCTTCGGGTACAATCAAAGCTACCATAACACAACACGTGGAGCATCGGTTCCGCGCCCCCGACCGAACCGAGAACCATGTGGCTAGCAAGCGCCTTGGGGGAATTTGCAGGCATGTCCTCCCGATTTCCTGTAATTGCAAACCCCCCGTGTGGGGGTAAATTGCAAGGGCACCCAAAGAGGCTTTGGATAATTACATATCAACCCTTTCCAAGGTATAACTGCAAGTATTTATTTATTTTTATTACAATATAGTCCCTTAACTCCATTTGATCATATTTTGTATAGTATATTTATCGGAATTTAATGTTCTTAGTGTTATTTTGATCCCTATCTGTTTGTCTTTCATATAAAACTATTAATTCTGATGTCGGAGACATTTCTGAGCTTAAAGGTTCGTTTTGTTCATTTTAAGCATCTTTATTCTCATTCATTGATTCTATTGCTCATTATTTTTTTTATTAATTTGGGGATATTTATTGGGGAGATTGATTTGATGTTAATTGATAAATTATCTCTGAGAGTAAATAAGGAGGAGGCTATTTGGATTAATTGACTTGGCTTGGTCAGACTTAGTGCTCCACATTCACTATTTTGCATCATTACCATTTAAAAATCATAAAAAATGTTTATTGTCTCACTCAACATACAATCATATTTTCTTTATATTAAATTTTTTTTTGAAAAATCACGCATCACATTTCTTTTATTGAATAATTACATCTCTTTTAAAAACACATAAAAAGTTGAAAAAGATTAAAATATCAAAAACATTCTTCTTTCTCTGAAGACCTAAATTTCTTAGATTATTTAGAGGTTAATTCTAGACCCTCATATTACCTCCCTGAGTTCGACCTTGGGTGTATCCAAGTAAAATTAGTAAATCTTGACTGCATTGAGACTTGATTCTTCGTATCAATTCTCAGTGTTATCAATTTTTGATGAATCCAAATTGCTCGCCTACAATGAACACTTAAGCATTAATTCCAACAAATTAGCATAGACTAATTTTCATCTCGTCAAACATATGTATCCATATGCATAAAATTAAGTATATTATATTTGTATTTGTATTCGCCAAATGTTAAATATTTGTATTTGTGTTCGCTTTCGTAATCATCAGATATGATAAAATGACATCCATATCCTTAATTTAATGAACGCATATATGAACGTATACGGATATATTTATATTCATTTTCATCCCTAAACACAGTGCATATATGATTTATCAAAATTTACCAACAAAATGATGATCTAACATACAATGAAATATGATTTTTTTGAAAACTACCAAATTTATTTTCATTGATGAGAGAGTCATTTATCACTTCTTCCAACTTAAATAACGAATATGATTATTTTTTTTGTCAATGACTTACTTTCATTTAATAGTTATTTACTTTTGTTGTAAAATATGCCTTATCGTATTAGTTTTCACCACTTTTCGCAATTGCATTGACCAGATAATTTTTTCGAGAAAAAAAATTACCCTTAGATTTAGTACCTGACTAATACATGTAAGGTTTGCACAATAAACAATTAAGCTACTTCAAACTGTAGTAATGGGTGGGTTTCATGGAAACTTTGCCCTCAAACATATCTTAGTTAGAGTACATCCGAACTACGATGAAAAACAAACAATCCTTTTTAATTTTCTTTCCTTCGTTTCTTTAATTTCCTGTCTATTCTTAGAAGACTCTTCCTCTAACTTTGCTTACACAAACCATAAATTTTTGAGATGATCCATTTTACACCATCAAGCTTGTAACAACTCTGCTCTTTGTTTTAGTTCATTTTTCGGTTAGTATACCCAAATCTTTTAATATATCGTTTAATCAATATTCATTGGTCGCAAATTTTTATGTTATTTTGAATAGCAAGGCTCTTTTTAGAATCTAGTTTTTTATTATATACTTCAATCTTATCAATAGACAATTAACCGTTCCTTTTTCTGAAGGTATATGCTTTCTCTGGCTCAATCCGATAATTCATAAAAAAAATTACATTAGAGGCATAAACCAATAACGAAAGAATATTCCAAAGAAAACTTGATCTCCATTGAGATTTGAAAGATGCTGAATTTCTATTTAACCACATAAATATAATTTAATAGCGGGTTAACTCCATCAATTTTGTTGAATGTTTAAGAGATAAACCTTTTGCTTCCAGACTCCCCAGAATAGTGATGGTATAGGTTTGTTGTACCATAAGCCATTCATTACCAGCATAAAGCAGATTGCATAAAAGTGTATCAACCATCTCGCATGTTTATCATGCGAGATGGAATTTTTTGTATTTATCAAAAGGGATTTTCAATGTATTTTATAGATCATTAAGACCTACGTTTAAAGTTGGGTATAAGAATACACACACAAGAGTAAGAAGACTGGTATAGAATATCATATTTTTTTTGTTTATAGTTTCCAATAGTATTCTTTTGAGCTTTGATGAGTCCATGATTCATATCCTTTATTATTTTATTTTAACCAAATTCTATATGCAAAATACATGTAAATATATATTAAATACAATAAATTAGCATTGTGCATGCTTTTATTAATATTGTATATTTAACATTCTTTTAAATGAAAACAAAAGAATAAAGAAGAAAAGAAAAGGAAATGAAACGAAAGAAGGCCGTAATTATGTAATAAGTACAGACAGACCCGAACCCCGAGAGAAGGTCAAATATTATCATGATCGATAAGGAATAAAGTAAGGAGAGATAGGATTTCTATATATTCATAAAATCCAAAGAAAAATCTTGATGATATTATTTATTATTTATTTATTTATTTATTCTATAAATATCTATCACTGTTCATCCATCAATAAAAAGATATCAAAAAGATTTATTTCCTTAATAAAACTTGTAAATAAAAAATGTATTAAATAATAAAAATTAAATATTGTACAATTACATAATACCTATACATATACTTATTTTTATTTATTTATTTTGTGAATAAATTGTATATATTGATTTTTAAATACTTATAAATATTCTTGATAATTAAATAAAATTAAAATAAAATTCATAAAAAGTTTGAAATAAAAATAAAAGCAATTCTCCATTGTATAATAGCACCAATAGTGTATATATTGTACATAAACCTAATTAATTAACAGACTCTGACATGCATTCCTGAGCCGAGTAATAGTCATATTATGTGGTAGTGGCTTGGTCATGAGTCCCATTTCCTTGACTTTGAATATCAAATATATGGTCAAAGGAAAATTGGTTGTACTCGGGAAGAGAGTCATCCCGAGTAGGGGATGGTTCGAATAGTGAATTCTCAATCATATTGGGAATCATGTTTCTCTGTAAAATTCGATTATGCACATGTCCATCCTCAAATTTGCTTGTTCCATTATGTCCATGTAAATTTATTCAATTCTGTGAGCGTTTCATATCGTGAATATTCAACCAAAGGAGTGGGGTGGAATGAGGGAGTAGTGTATGATGGCTAGGGGAGAACTAACTCAAAGAGAGGATTCTCCTAATATGAGAATGAAGACGAAGATGGTCGGGATTCGATCACGTAAGCGCGACCCAAGGATTCTGAGTATGGATACCAATATTCCGACATCTTCGAAAAGGAAGGTGAAGAATGATTTACAAACTTCGATATGCAAGTGCAATGATCTTTGAAAGCAAGTAATTCAATACACAATGCAAACCCTAAACCCACAACCTTCACACAGTGAAGGCCGTGAAAGCTCGGTCGATTATCTTTTTCAGTTTTAATATTGGTGATAAAATAATCTTTTCATACACACGGGTGTAGTCTCCTAGAGTAGTTCATGTCCGAATCTGTGGAGCACACCAACTCTAACACGAGATTACTTCTGCTGAGATTGGAGGCAAATGCTTGCAACAATAACAAGACTCAAAAGTTAGTCCAAGCGCTTAAGGCACAAGTCCATGAACTTTGGCTCTAATCCTTAGCAGTTGCATCCTTAACCACTATGTTTGGAGGTAAGTACCTGTGTACAAGGATGGGGTTGCTCTTTCATAATCAATGATTTTCAGTATTTATGTTGTTTTAATTAATAAATAATATTTAACACTCCCCTTGTTTTAATTTGGTAATCACTTTGATTTTGAGTGGAGATCAATACACGTCTACACGGAGATTCCAATTTTCTTTACTCCTAGATGCGTGAAAATCGAGGGAGAATCGAAAAAGTCGTGCAGCGGGAAACACAATGATGAATGCAAAGTCAGAGATACTTATAGTGCTTCCTCACAATCTCCATGTAGGATGCTAAACAAAATTGAAATTTCCCAAATCCGATGTTCCTAATGCATGCATGGGAAATTGCACCTAGAACATGAATTTCTATTAGCGAGTGATAGAGTAATTTAATCTGCCTAAATGAGTTTCGATTTAGTGCATCTAATTAAAGTGAAATTATGGGCCTAGTATTGCAAGTACAAAAGAAACCTAATAGCTCTAATAGCTACGGTGCAATCCTAGGACTACGTCAATCACCACAAAAATGGACCCTATAGGTTGAGTGTCCAGTTCGGATACAATGTGAGTCTTCAATCAAAGACCGCTGGAAATAGACAAAATAATTACATATTATTAACAAAAATAAAAGAAAATACACTCTCTCTCCAAAATAAAAAAGAAAATAAATTCTTTGTGCTTCTCAACGGGTTCGATCCACCGAGTTGTCTACCTCTGATTGCTTTGAGTTGCGTCGACTTCAAGAAAATTGCTCCAAGTCACTGGGTGCCTCGCATGAAAATAAGGTAAATAAATGTTAGAGATGTATTCACATAAAAAAATATACAAAAATAAAAGAAACAAAAAATATTGAGAAATTAAATGAAGAAATAAATAGAGAAGATATGCACAAGAAATCGGGAATCATACTACCTGGAGATGGAAAACTAAACATACAAGTTATCTAAAAATTAATCCTAAATCGTATATCTCCCCGACAACGGCACCATTCGACGAACCCTAAAATACCCTATTTAATTAAGTCGAATTGTTATAGTATTCGGCCACTTAGGATTAATCAAAAATTGCTAAACTAAATTGTTCAATTAAAGCGAGCGGTCAATTTATATTTTACTTGGATAAGTCCAAGGTCGAATTCAGGGAGGTAATCTGAGGGTCTAGAATTAACCACTAAACAATCTAAGAAATTTAGGTCTTCCGAGAAAAGAAGAATATTCTTGGTTTTTTTATCTTTTCCATCTTTTTATGAGTTTTTAAAAGATATGTAATTATTCAATAAAAGAAATATGATGTGTGGCTTTTCAAAACAATTTTTAATGTAGAGAAAATACGATGTTATGTTGTGTCAGACAATAATAATTGCATTTTTATGGTTTTTAGGTGATAATGATGCAAAATGGTGAATGTGGAGCAGCATGTCAGACCAAGCCAAGTCAATTAATCCAAATAGCCTCCCCCTTATTTAATCTCAGAGATAATTTCTCAATTAATATCAAATTAATCTCTCCAATAAATATTCGCAAATTAATACACAAATTAATGAGCAATAGAATCAATGAAGGAGAATAAAGTTGCTCAAAATGAACAAAATGAACCCTTAATTTATTAATGCTCAGAAATGTCTCCAACAATGAAATTAATATTTCTATATGAAAGACAATCAGATAGGGAACAAAATGACACAAAGGACGTCAAATTTCGATAATATGATCAAATGAAGTTCATGGACTATATTATAATAAAAATAAATAAATACTTGCAGTTATACCCTTGGAAAGGGCTCATGTGTAATTATCCAAATCCTCTTGGGAGCCCTTATAATTTACCCACGTGCGTTGGGTTTGCAATTATAGGAAACCAGGAGAATGTGGCCGCAAATTCCCCCAAGGCGCTTACAAGGCACGTGGTTCTCGGTTCAGTTGGGAGGTGCAGAACTGATGCTCCATGTGTCGTGTTATGGTAGCTTCGATTCTATCCGAAGCTTGTGGCTCGGGTAGCAGGCTTGAGAAAGATCTGACGCATCTGTTCGAATATCGATCGACGATTGACGATTGGGCGATGAGGATCGGTCCGGATGAGTAGCGTTCTTGATCATATCTCTCTTGTAGCCCTTGTTCTCTGTCTCTTGCTGTTGTGGGGGTAGCGGTACTCCTGGATGATTCGAGCAATCGTGGTGGGGACTGGTGGATGATGCTCCCGACGAGGAGGTCGAAGGAGCGAAATCGTGGAATGTTGCAGGGGATAGAGCATCAGGCGGAGGGATGAAGGAGATGGGTGTGTCAGCGGTCGAAGTTATCGAGGACGGTGGTTTATGAAAGAAATAAGAGAAGATGAACGAAGACGAAGGTGAAGACGAGGAGAACGGGGGGTAGTCGTATGAATAGTTGTAGGAGGTGAAGGTCTCGATTTCTTTGATTATCACCTACAGAGGTCGGACGACTCGACCTCGAGACTTTGTTATCCTGGAAGAGGACCAACAACATGAGCAGAATCTCATGGATCACACATCCAAGAAGTTCATCGCCTCGAGCCTAGGCTGTTGTCACTAGCATGGAGCTAGAGCTCTCTCTCTCTCATTCGTATGAGGAAGATAACGGTGCATGCTTAGAATGATGATCAACGATGGGTCTTTATAGAGAGCAAGGGGATAAGGTATGGGTTTGATGGTCGGTGATGGGGATAATAGAGGGTTTCGAGAATTAGGGATGGTGGTTGGATGGGGATAGGAACGACAAGCGGTGCAGAGCGTCGGTTGCAAAGGAGGTTTGGGCAGTTACCGAGGATAGAGGGAAGGAGAGGTGGCTCATCGGCCATTGCATGTTTCCAGGAGGTGGTAGTTGATCGGCTGTTGGGAGGAGATAGGTGGAGATAAGGTTGAAGAGATAAGGAGATGAGGGATTCCAGGAGGTTGCGGTGGAGACAGGGGAATGATTAGGGATAGAGTGGTCAGTGGGTGGAGGTGTTTTGGACGAGGAGATGAGATGAAAGGAAGGTGGCAGACTGCGTTGAAGGCAGGGCAGAGGCGAGCTGGGCAGCATAGGGTGGCGGACGGCGCAGCAGAGCGATGGAGGGAGAAGACCCCTCATGTGCGGGGCATGTGAGGTGGAGGAAAATGGTCCTCACATGCAGGGCACGTGAGAGGGACTGAAAAAAATAAGACATGATTAGCACATGAGGAGCGAGTGGGAAGAAACCATGAGCCAGGTGTCTCCATTGAGAATTCTCCATGTGGCGGACTTTGACCAGTATGGTTGACCATGCATGAAAATAAATAGATAAATCAATTAAAAATAGGATATGGACTCAAATGAAAAAATAATCAACATAAAAATGCTCTTCTTAATGCAATCTACAATGTTCATAAAGGACTCAAATGCACATGAAATACAAAATGAAAGATATGCAATTTTGTGGGAGGTTTTTTATGTAAATAAAATACCAATTTTTATCTTTGCAATTTTTATTTGATTTTCTGATGATAAATAAATATATAAAAAAGTAAAACATGCTATAAAAATAATGCAATGAACTCAAATTACATTTTTTTTATTTTTATGGGTTGAGTTAATGTCAAAATAAATTAGGGAGGTGGAATGTGTACAGATGGATCAAGTTAGAAAGCTCAACTCAGAATTGCTCTTGTTTATTGCTTTTTTTTATCTTGATTTTTATGTAATTTATTAAAACAATGAATAAATTAAAGAAACGAAAACGAAAATAATTAAAAAGAGTGAAGTATGCACATGAAATGATGGATCAAAATTAGCAAATATGTACAATGCACAATTAGGTCCCAAAAACCAATTTTCACTAATGGGCTCCAATTCTTTTGAATTTGGTTTGATTTGTAAATAATTGAATATACATTAATACAAAAGTGGGTAGAGTTCATGTGAACACTGTATGAGAGAGATATTGGTGTTTTCGTCTATTAGTCCTAAAATTGGATTATTTTGCATATGTATGTACTAGCATTTTTTGGATTTTTCATGGATTAATGTTAGTGATATGTACACAATGAAGTTGGTTTCATGTCAATTGGAGTTAGCATGAATTTTTTAAAAATATGTGAAGTTAGGTGAAAATATTAAGATGATTATGAATGCAGAAATGAATGCGAATTTATGCAAATTAATTATGAGTGCATCAAAGTTAATTTTATGAAGTTAATATGTAAATGATCCAAGATTCTTGGGACGAAGCTCTATTTTCAGCTAATTAGAGTGATAAATCACGCATTCATCAATGTTCAAATTTTTTAGCATATGAATATGAATATTCATTTTTTTAAAGACACAAATACAAATACAAATATCATTGTTCAAATTCTGGATGATACATATACTTATAGTATACATATACAAATGTGTATGGAAAGCATTATTTTATTATTTAATTGTGTTTTGACATTTTATTCTTATTTAGTTATTTTTATGTAAACTCGTTGTTAAAATATTTAATATAACTTTTTTACATTGGAAATTGTTATGAACCTAAAATGCTTATAGATTTTACGTAAATTTGGACATATCTAATAATCGTATATGAATAAATATTCATTTGTCAAATATCCATATCTGAGTTATAAATATCTACTTTACATTTGTATTCGTATTTTGAGAATGTGATTTTATTTTTTCACATTCATATGATATATGTATTCATATTCATATCCAGATTTTAAAAAGGATAAAGATATAGTAACACCAATATTCGTATTTGTATCCAATTATTTTCATCCCTAGTTGTGATGGATTTTTCCTCATACATATTAGTTCAATACCTTGCATCCATAATTTTGTTGGTTTTCTTTAATTATGACAACTAATCAGAATTTATAGTCTTTCTTTAATTATAATCTCATAAAAACATAATATTAAAAATATATAAGACAATCACTAATATCCATGTTTGAAATAAGAAAGATATGCCAGAGAAGAGAGATAAATACATGTAGATGTTAGTGGTAATTATTAGGGAAGAGAGAACTTGCATTTTTTAAATTATTTTAAAATAATATTATACAATGCTTCAATAAAGATAAAGTATGGCAAATAATGGTACACATTAAAGTTTTTTCGCCACCATCATCACTATATTGATTTTTGAGGTTGTTTGCATGATCATGCCAAATCGATATAAAACTATTGACATTAATTTTTTTATAGAATTATGTTGTACTTTGCCACCATGTATTTGCTAATATATACAATGATGATGATAATAACAAAGTTAAATATGTCATTATATATATCAATAATGTTCTATTTATTTTATTTTATTTTATTTACGATATTCTCTTTCATATTTAGATTAATCTTATATACCAACTGCTGATAGAGGTTCTTTAAGGATTGATAATTATTGGTAAAAATTGTCATTGCTATCCCCAAAAATCCTACGACAAACATTTTTTTTCTTTTTGCTGCTTATTATCCTGTATAGCGGACAGGGTCGAACTCAGGGAGGCCACAAATCCCAAGGGTTATTCAATTAATAGAAAATCAATTAAGAGAAAAACAGGAATCTCAAAGGATAACTATCCTAGGTTTTTGTGATTTTCTATATTTTTATTTTTTTCTAATCTATATTTTTATTTCTAATTTTTTTGACTTTTCTGATTTTCAATTTTTTAGTGATTTTGATTTTGCAAATTTTTTTATTTTTCAAAAATAATGGAGCAATGTACACAAGATATGAAATGCGCACACCAACTCTTTTCGTAATGTTTTTCAATTTATCAAAAATACTCAGAAAAAATCAGAGAAAATATTTTTGGGTTTCAAAAATTTTGAAATGTTTTTGGGAATTTATGTGGAATTTTCAGATGTTTTTTGTATTTTAAAAAAATCAAATAGTGGACAAAGCGAAATTGTGCATAGCCTGGAGTAATTTGCAACTTAAAAATATTTTAAGTGCCCAAAACTCCTAGCAGTTATTTTTATTACAAACTATATGATAATATCTACAAACAGGAGAAATGACAATTTTGGATTTTTGTAGAATTTAGTGTTTTTTAATTTTTTGGGTTTTATAAATAATTAATGCACGAAAATTGGATAGAAATTAAAAGACAATAAAACACACCTATAATGATTTTTTGGAATTTTTAGGCTATTTTTCGAATTTTTATGAATTTTCTAATTTCGGGTATGCAAAAAGATGCAGATTTTTATATTTTGAAATATATCAGATGGAATCAAAATTGATGAAAATTTACACAATGACTTACACTATAGCAGGAGCACACACAATTTTTTTGAGAATTTTTTGAATAATAAAATCATTTATTTCGATGCAAATATCAAGCAAGTTAAAGTCTGAGAATGCAGGTACTGAAATGTAATTTGCTGAGAAGTCCTGGACAGAATAATAAAAACTTAGACTTGCGAGAGAAAAAGTGAAGTTTACCCACACATCAAGTGCAAAGTATGTGTCGTTCTTAAGGCAGGGGATTCTTTGAAAATTTTGAATATCTTCAGAGATGATCTTGTAGTTTTCCCAAATTTTTGGTTTTAAAATCAAACCCCAGTAGGGTTTCTTCTCGTTTCCACCAAGAGATAGGGAAGGAAGGTCGTCGCTGCCAAGGTAGAGGAGGTTCGCGCAGAGGGGGAGCGCGGGGGGCGCGCCTCGCGCGCGATGCTTGCTCGGCCTCCAGGCGGGGAGGCGCAGACACGCGGCGCTGGAGGCCTTGGGATGAGATCGCCAGCGACGTCGGGGCGCCTGTGCGCGGATGGACTGCTGGGCAAACACGGGGCAGCAGGGGCCTCGGGCGGCGCTGAAGCATTGCTCGCGCGGACGCGAAGGACCGGCTGAGGTTGCGGGAGCGACGGGAGGACGGCCTGGAGCAGGCCCAACGGCGGGTGGTGCCGACGCGAAGGGCTGGGGAGTCGGGGGTGTTAGCGGATGGACATAGAGGATAGGCTAGAGGGCAGCGCCTGCGTGGAGGTGTGCGCTGACGAAGACTTGGCAGGGACAGCGCGACCGATCTGGGCGGAGACGGCGCGGCCGATTTGGGCGGTCGTGACCTGCTTTTTTTGTTTTTTTTTGTTTTTTTTGTTTCTTTTTTTGTATGCGAAATTGATAATATTTTTTTATTTTTTATATAAACAGGAAATGTAAATAACCAAACATAATATTTTTTATTTTTTTATTTTATAATTTCTTTTTAATTTTTCCTACAAAATAATGTTAGAAAAAAGAGAACAGATATATTTTTTGTATATTTTTTATTTATTTACAAATCAAAAAATGAACAAGGATCTAGCAAAAGTGAAAGGAATTGAACCCGATTCTCTGACCACCGTGCGTGGTCAGAGTAGATAGATCGTGGAAGATAGAAATTGAATGCGGAGAGATCAAGAACGTGGGATGAAAAATTGAATCGAAACGGATCAAATCGTGATGGAAATTTTTTTTAAGATCTAGAAAAATAAAATGACGATGGAATTAAAATGCGAAAAATGAAACTAAGATTAACCTAAGATAAAAAATTAATAGATCTCACCTTAGGAGCGGAAATGGTAGTAATCGCCTCAACGAACGTCGACTCGTTGTCACCGGACGACTCGGAGGCTAGGCACCTTTCTCGACGAAAATTTTCTCTCGGAGATCAGGCTCCTCTCTCTAAAGATTGATCAAGTTGGAATGAGGGAGAAAGAGCCATATAAATAGAAAAGATAGAGATGAAATTTGAATTTTTGACTTTTTGGATAAGGAAATAAGAGATATGAAAATTGAAATGAGATAAAGATAAAGAGAGATAAAATTATTTACAAAATTAACTATTTTTTTGAATTTTAGTCACTTTATTTATTGGAAAAACAAAAGTCAATTTTTTTGTGGAATTAGTTAAGAAAAACAAATATATACATATGCTATATACAAATATGACATTATTTGCATGTGTAAATAAGCAAATTAGTTTTTTGTTTTAAAATTTTTATTTTTTTGTTCTAAATAATTAGTAAAAATAATTTACAAATATATACAAATATAATATTTACAAAATATATGGGAAAATTGCACAAACCACCCTAGAAATTAACTTTTTACTCGTAACTCTAAAAACTATGAAATTATAGCCATTTTAAAGATAATTTAATTTAGAAACCAATAGAAGTGAGATTGTTTCCATTTGAGTTCATATGAAGTCGGAATTTGGTCTTTAAATTAGTTCTTAGTGGCTTTTTCCAAGTGTGGTTGCTTTTCAACTGTACATGATTTAATTGTGCAATTATTTTTATTAATTAGAACACACTTTTATTTACAACTTTGATTTTGAAAGTTATTTGATTTGAGGTCAATTAATGCACAAATAAATTAGTGTCAGATTTATACAGATATACACAAAATAAGTGAGAGGTCTTTACAACAAAACACACATATTTTTTTGGATTTTCTGCTTAAGGACCTCTCCCCCTACTTTATTCTTGGTCGATCACGTCATGTCTTGACCTTCTCTCGGGGTTCG
The DNA here is from genome assembly GCA_037367405.1 of Ottelia alismoides. Lineage (NCBI taxonomy): Eukaryota > Viridiplantae > Streptophyta > Magnoliopsida > Alismatales > Hydrocharitaceae > Ottelia > Ottelia alismoides. The sequence goes on along the minus strand of JAZKJV010006795.1, from coordinate 558,917 downwards.
GGTCAGCATGTATACAGTATTTCTTTTTTTATTTTCTTTTCTTTATTTTTTCTTTTTTCTCGGGGTTCGAGTACAAATTAATTCCCTATTTCAGAGTTATACCTAGAATGAAGAGACCAGGTTAGACACTAAGAGTCAAACGCTGCACATTGTCATGTGGAACTCAAAGAATTAAGTCAAAGACCTGAAGCTTCTAAAATCCTATGTCTCGGTGAAGTTCCTCTGAGAATTAGGTGGATTAAGGTCCAACTAATCTCCATTCTTCAATTTTATTCCAGACATAGTTAAAATGTCAATACTATCCTGAAAAATGCACATGCAAATGCAAGAAAATATGAACAATGCAAAGAGATTTTTTTGAAAAGAAATGATGCACATGTGAAAAGAACTTTTTTTAAACAATTTTCTAATTTTGAACTTTTTATGGATTTTTAAAGGAAAATGCAGATGTAAAAGAAAAGGTTTTTTTGGAATTATGCAAGTTCTTATAGATTTTTGGTTTTATAATTTTTTAAGAAAAAAAGGTTAGTAAAATATATACAAGTATATACAAGATTTTTTTATTTGTTGTTGTTTTGTGTGTGTGTGTGTGTTTTTTTTGTTTCTTTTTTTTTGTTTTGTTTTTTCCACATGTGGATTTTACAAAATTATAAACATAACCCTCCAAATAAACATATTTAAAAGTGCGAGTTATGTCTAAAGTATATATACAATATATACGATACCCCCCTATACTTAGCTCGAACTATTTCCTCATAATGTTCAGAGAGTGAAAAAGGAAGACATAACTCGTGCTAAGTATAGAAAAATGAAAAGACTCCTATGCTACAACGACTCAAAGAAAAGATAAAAAAAAGAGAAGTTGGTGATCCCCTCCTATACTTAGGATCAAGTAATCCTAAGTATAGTAGAGTGTACAAAAGGGAAAAATCGATGAATAGAATGTACAGACTCAAAATTATAATATAAAGACACGATATGAACAACATCACCCCCCCCCATACTAAGGGTAGAGTATCCCTAAGTATAGGCAACAACAACAAGAGTGATGAACAGGATGAATATGAACAACACAAATCATTCACCCCCCCTCCCATACTAAGGATAAAGCACATCCTAAGTATAGCATATATACACACACGGAAAAGGGGTGAATGATAAAACGGGAGAAGAAAGAGTGAAACGAAAGGATATATAAGAGGAGTGGATGTACAAAGGTCAAGAAGGTCAAAAGCGAACCTTCATGTGGGACTGCTGAGGTATGGATTTGACAAGATGTAGGTCGATATTGGGATCATCATGAAGAATAAACTGAGTAGGATCGACCAAGAATGTATCCTCAATGGTTTCAGATTATGCAGGCCAAAACCGATTATTGGAAGTAGTGTGGTAATGTCCTGCATGGGAAGTCTCGCAAATATTAAAGTAAAATGGCTCGAAATCATTATCAGAAAAAGTAGGATCAATTTCAGCCTGGCGAGCCTCTACCGGATCATCATCTTTATCAAAAGGCCCAAATTCCTTTATAAAAGCAATCAAATCAAATTTGGCCTGATCGGTTTCATCTGAATCAGGGTGAATAGGAACGGACTCATCAGTGAAAGTAGTCGAATCATGTCTGTCATGTCTAGTCTTAGAGTCTGCCTTCCGCTCTAGGGTGTCTATCGTGTAAATTCCACGAATGTCATCATTGCATCGCCGCATACCAGAAGGGGGAACTCCAAGGTCTATGCTTTTCAAGTCTTCCTCCTTCAAGAGGAATTCTTGGGTTTCATTATCATCCAATATATAATAAAAATCTCTGATATTATCCTCGAGGTCAAGTTCTTTGGGGTTGGCTAACATGGGCGAGCTCTCATGGGATGCAGGTCTCTGGTCAGTAGTGGGTGTAGTGATCAACACATCGCTCCCTACATCAGAACGGAAGCGAATCTCTCCTGAACCATAATCAATAACGGCTCCCGTAGAGGCGAGGAAAGGCTGTCCCAGGATGATTGGAGGGTGTTCCACAGGGGTGGAGGTCTCCACGGGTATAACAATAAAATCTGAAGTGAAATTCATGACCTGAATAAGAATGACAACATTTTCTAAAATACCCTTCGGCCTCTTGATAGATCCATCAGCAAATTGAACTATCATCCTGGTTTTCTTGAGAGGCCCAAGATGAAGAGAATGTACCATAGATAAGGGTATTATATTGATTGATGAACCGCCATCAAGGAGAGTGTTATCACAAGAATATTCAGATATGGAGCAACTCACAAGAGGTGGTGTAGTATTCCCTTTCTTAAAATACGGACGGTGAGAGATGGCGTAGGTAGTGGCCATGGTCAAGATGTGACGCTCAGATCTTCTTCTTCGCTTTCTCTTCTTGTGTTGAGGAGTGGCTTGATGAAGTGGAGCTTTAATGATCTCATGAAGGGTAGCTACCACTTCGGGTTCAGTCAATATTTTTTTGAATTTTTGGACCTCCTCCATACAAGGAAGGAGATCGGAATCGGCATTTACACGAGGATTTCTAAGAGCAGTATGTATAATGGAATCCTTTGGGTCAAGATAGGGACATGTGGTGGATATGGAGCAACTTACAAGAGGTGGTGTAGTATTCCCTTTCTTAAAATACGGACGGTGAGAGATGGCGTAGGTAGTGGCCATGGTCAAGATGTGACGCTCAGATCTTCTTCTTCACTTTCTCTTCTTGTGTTGAGGAGTGGCTTGATGAAGTGGAGCTTTAATGATCTCATGAAGGGTAGCTACCACTTCGGGTTCAGTCAATATTTTTTTGAATTTTTGGACCTCCTCCATACAAGGAAGGAGATCGGAATCGACATTTACACGAGGATTTCTAAGAGCAGTATGTATAATGGAATCCTTTGGGTCAAGATAGGGACATGTGGTGGATATATGTGTGGGTAAATGATTGGGCATTTGGGTCCTCTCCTCACAAAATGAATCAATAATATGTCTCCCAGAATCTTTTTGGATTTTTAAAATTTTCCCATTTTTTTGTATTTTGGGCGATTGCAATCTCTCATGATTATCCTCAAGTGAATCCATATCCTCAAATAGTGGAGCAACGTTCTGACTCGTATTTATGTTAAATAGATTGCTAATCCTTGAATTCAAACGCTCCATCATTTAGTTCAGTGTCTCAAGTGTGGAAATCATGAAAGGTGACTCCAAAATCCCAGGATCGGGTGGGTTGAATGAGGGTGGGTGAAAATCAAACTCCTCCGATTCCTAAAATAATGGGTTAGATGGATATGCACAAAAATCAGGAGGAAAGTCCTCCTAGAAAATGGAAGTGGATCGTCTGGAGAGTGCGAGAAGTCTGCGAAGATCGGATTAAAATAACTCCAGTTGGTCATCTTCGAAACAAAAAACGAGATCGGGAGAGCACGAGGGTCAAGTCAAAAGATATGGAGAAAAACGTGCAAATGCACAGAAGGATCGAGTATGCACACAAGCAATCAAACACAATACAAACCCCCAGTTCACCAACTCAACTCAAAGTGAAGATCGTGAAGGTTCGATCAATTATCTTGTCAATTTTAGAGTTTGGTGACAATACAATCTATCAGAGTGGTTAAAGCGAGCTGTTAGGAACCCAATGCTCTCAGGAGACTGGCCCAATCCCAAAGTTAGATCTTTCCCAGCCAGTATGAATTGTGGAACGTTTACCGGCTACCCGATCAATACAATCTATTAAGGACGTCACGGGCCGCTTTACCGGTACTGGAGAGATCCTCACTAGAGAACAACTAACCCAAGATAGTAGTCTGAAAAGAGTTCGAGCGTGGCTCTATCCTAGTGTGCGGGTCTCTTTCTCGATACATACAAACCAAACTATGAGGGGGTTACTCTCCCCAAAACAATGATTTTCCTTGTATTTTTTTAGGGTCGAGTTTTCTTTCACAGTCTCGTATTTTAGGCAGTTGTCACTTGGTCAAAATATTTTCAAAGAAACACCTACCGAGTGTCCAATTTCCTTTTTAACTTATGTGAGTGAAAATAAGGAAGGAGATCGGAAATGCCAATGCGCAATTAAAAATAATAATGCATGTAGAGGTTAGAGATGCGTACCTTGTCACCGCACTCTACATGCAAGTGATCCGCGCAGAATTGAAATACAGAAAAATAAACTAACCTATATGCAAATGCAAGTGAACCATCCTAGATGATAGCTTCTATTAACGGGCAAGAACAAGTTAATTTGACTAAGTCCAAATTACACTCTACTCTATAGGTACCGAAATTTTTGTGTAGGGTGTTTGGACCTAATTAATTACCTGGCTCAAGCAAATTAATTGAAGCAATCAAGAGGTAGCTCATGAAATCCCGAGAAATAAAGAAAAATAAGGCGATGAAAACAAAATCGGTGAGGTCCCCCAAGTGCACCGGCACTTGGTGAAACAGATCCTGCAACAAATGAATGTTTGTTTACAAGAGTTCAAATGGTAGAAAAGAAAAAACTCTCTCTCTCTTTAAAAAAAATTCTTCAATTCTTCTTCTCCTCTTCTCACGCTATCATGCAGCTTGGTGAAGAATCAAGCTGCCTCCACGTCGCTTGGGTGCTTCGGCTCTCCTAGGATCGCCTCCTTCGCTCTGCGGGCCCTCGCAAGAAAAAGAAAAGAGAATGTGTAAGAAATAAAATTATCAAATATGAGAAAAAAATGAAACAAATGCAGTGGATATGAACAATGAAGTGAACGGTAAAATGTAAACAGATATTTACAAACAAGAATAGCAAGTCAAAAGAGAAACCTAACTACCCACGTCGTGCCTCCCCGGCAATGGCGCCATTTTGTTGCTCGTGGATTCTTTGAGGATTGATAATTATTGGTAAAAATTGTCGTTGCTATCCCTAAAAATCACGTGACAAACAAAAAAATTCTTTTTGTTACTTATTAATATGTATAGCAGACATGGTCGAACTCAAGGAGGCTACAAATCCTGAGGGTAATTCAATTAATCGAAAATCAATTAAGAGAAAAACAGGAATCTCAAAGGATGACTATCCTTGGTTTTTGTGATTTTCTATATTTTTATTTTTATTAATATATTTTTTATTTCTATTTTTTTAATTTTCTGATTTTCAATTTCTTAGTGATTTTAATTTTGCAAAAAAAAAATATTTTTCATAAATAATGGAGCAATGTACACAAGACACGAAATATGCACACCAACTCTTTTTGTAAATTTTTTCAATTTATCAAAATACTCAGAAAAATTCAGAGAAAATATTTTTGGGTTTTAAAAAATTTTGAAATATTTTTGGAAATTTTTGTGGAATTTTCAGATATTTTTGTATTTTTTTAAAAAATCAAACAGTGGCAAAAAGCGAAATTGTGCACAGCCTGGAGTAATTTGTAACTTAAAAATATTTAAGTGTCTAAAACTCCTGGCAATTATTTTTGTGACAAACTATATGCTAATATCTACAAACAGGAAGTGAAATGATAATTTTTGGAATTTTATAGAATTTTTTTATGATTTTTATAAGATTTTTAGTGTTTTTCAATTTTTTTGTATTCTATATATAATTAATACGAAAATTGGTCAGAAATTAAAAGACAACAAAACACACCTACAGTGATTTTTTTGGAATTTTTAGGCTATTTTTCGAATTTTTATGAATTTTCTAATATTTGGTATGCAAAAGGATGCAGAATTTTATTTTTTTAATATATCAAATGGCAATCAAAATTGATGAAAATTTTATACAATGACTTACACTATAGCAGGAGCACATACATTTTTTGAGATTTTTTTGAACAATAAAAACATTTATTTCGATGCAAATATCAAGCAAGTTAAAGTCTGAGAATGCATGGACCGAAATGTAATTTGTTGAGAAGTTCTGGACTGAATAATAAAAACTTAGACTTGTGGGAGAAAAAGTGAAGTTTACCCACACATCATGTGCAAAGCATGTGTCGTTCTTAAGGCAGGGGCTTCTTTGAAAATTTTGAATATCTTCAGATACGATCTTGTAATTTTCCCAAATTTTTGGTTTTTAAATCAAACCCCAGAAGGGTTTCTTCTTGTTTCCACCAAGAGAGAGGGAAGGGGGGCCGCCGCTGTCGAGGTAGATGAGGTTCGCGTGGAGGGGGAGCGCGGGGGGCGCAGCTCGCGCGCGGTGCTGGCTCGGCCTCCTAGCGGGGAGGTGCGGACACGCGGTGCTGGAGGCCTTGGGAGGAGGTCGCGCAGCGGCATCGGGGCGCCTGCATGCGGACAGACTGCTGGGCGGACACGAGGCAACGGGGGCCTCGGGCGGCGCTGAAATGTTGCCCACGCGGACGCGGAGGACCGGCTGAGGTTGCGGGAGCGACGTGAAGACGGCCTAGAGCGGGCCCAACAGCGAGTGACACCGGCGTGAAGGGTTGGGGAGTCAGGGGGCGTTGGCGGCTGGACGCAGAGAAGAGGCTGGAGGGCGGCGCCTATGCAGAGGTGCACGCTGACGAAGACTCGGCAGGGATGGCGCAGACGATCTGGGCGGAGATGAGGGCGGACATGACCTGTTTTATTATTATTATTATTATTATTATTATTGTTGTTTCTTTTTTGTATGCAGACTTGATAATAAATTTTTTTTGTTTTTTATATAAAAAGGAAATGTAAATAACAAAACAAAATATTTTTTATTTTATAATTCCTTTTTAATTTTTCCTGCAAAACAAACATTAGAAAAAATTGAAAATATGTATATTTTTAGTATATCTTTTTATTTATTTACAAATCGTAAAATGAACGGGGATCCGACGAAAGTGAAAGGAATCTAACCTGATTCTCCAACCACCGTGCGTAGTCAGAGTTGATAGATCGTGGAAGATAGAAATTGAATGCGGAGAGATCAAGAACGTGAGATGAAAAATCGAATCGAAACAGATCAAATCATGATGGAAATTTTTTTTAAGATCTAGAAAAACAAAATGACGATGGAATTAAAATACGACAAATGAAACTAAGATTAACCTAAGATAAAAAAAACGATGGATCTCACCTTAGGAGCGGAAATGGCAGTGATTGCCTCGACGAACGTCGACTCGCTATCATCGGTCGACTCAGAGGCTAGGCACATTTCTCAACGAAGTTTTCTCTCAGAGATCGGGCTCGTCTCTCTAAAGATTGATCAAATTGGAATGAGGAGAAAGAACCATATAAATGGAAAAGATAGAGATGAAATTTGAATTTTTGACTTTTTGGATAAAGAGATAAGAAGATAAAGAGAGATAAAATTATTTACAAAATAAACTTTTTTTTGAATTTTTGTCACTTTATTTTTTGGAAAAATAAAAGTTAATTTTTTTTATTTTTTGTGGATTTCGTTAAGAAAAATAATTATATACATATGCTATATACAAATATGACATTATCTACATGGGTAAATAAGTAAATTAGTTTTTTTTAATTTTTTTTAAATAATTAGTAAAAATAATTTACAAATATATACAAATACAATATTTATAAAATACATGGAAAAATTGCACAAACCACCCCAGAAAATCAACTTTTTACTCGTAACTCCAAAAATTATGAAATTATAGTCATTTTAAAGATAATTTAAATTAGAAACCAATGGAAGTGAGATTATTTTAATTTGAGTTCATATGGAGCCGGAATTGATCTTTCAATTAGTGCTTAGTGGTTTTTTCCAAGTGTGGTTGCTTTTATTATGTACATGATTTAATTGTGCAATTATTTTTATTAATTAGAACACACTTTTATTTACAACTTTGGTTTTCTAATTTATTTGATTTGAGGTCAATTAATGCACAAATAAATTAGTGTCAGTTTTATACAGATATATACAAAATAAGTGAGAAGTATTTACAACAACATATACACATTTTTTGGATTTTCTGCTTAAGGACCCTATCTCCCTCTACTTTATTCCCAGTCAATCAGGTCAAATCTTGACCTTCTCTCAGGGTTCGAGTCAGCTTGTATACAGTCTTCCTTTTTTATTTTATTTCCTTTATTTTTCCTTTCTTTATTTATTTATTTATTTATTTTAGGTTAAAATAATATACAAATATACAATATTTACACACAGATGCAAGTTAGTAAGAAAATAGAGTTAGTGTTATATACAGGTGTTTTTTAAGGGATTTTAAGCTAAAATAAATGAATAAAGATGACGAATCGCAGATTCATCACCAACCTAAGGAGAAATTACTAATCATTGTTTCATATATTTTATCAATATTATTACAAATTCAAACCATCCTCTACGGAGTATGGGTATACTCCATAGTACTATACTTTAAAGTTGGGATATACCAGCTTTTCTTTTCATCATGACATGTGGGTGTACCATATGTGTTAGTTTTTTCTATTCTTTGGTGATTCTCTCTCATAGATTTGTTATGTTCTCAGCATCTCATGGTTCTTTACATCTTCTCTATCTACAGCTAGAGGAGGCAAGGGTCCTCATCTTTTATGTGGGTCCTCATCTTTTATGAGTTGTGTCTCTCTACCTGTGTCCTCGTTCTAGAACAACAGTACACTGTATCTTCTCAAGGAGCAAACGGTAAATCAAAGATAAAACTTATCGGTAGTGGTTGCTATTGTTATCTTCGACGGGCGTGGACTGGATCTGGTATGATCAACAGTCAATGTACAATGTGTCCCTCCCTTCTATCCGATCGACAACGGGTTGCGATGGTTCTCAGACAGTGAAGATTCTTCTCCAGTGACCTACTCAGATGATCGACGAGGCGACTGTTGTATTTCTAGGCTTACCAGCAATAAGAAGATGAGACTCGAGGTGTGGGCCCTCAATCTGGCATTAAGCATGAAAAGAGGGAAGTTGGGTGATACCCTTGTGTCAGGTGGTGGAGAGGGACGTATCTCCGGTCATGTCTTGGTCAAAGGTGGAAGGCCATGCGAGAAGAGGGAGAAGGTGTGCTTGATTCAAATGTAGAGGTTTAGTTAATGGTCGGATTTTATGGAGATTTGATTTGTGTAATGGATATGCATAGAAGTTTGGACAGAGATATTGAAGTAGATGAAGAAGAAGGAAGAAGGGGTCGGGACAGAGAGGATATAACACAAGGACTTTGCTTGATGGATGGAGCAACAGAAGGACTGCTTCTGATTATCGCCTCGAGGTCTGGCGGAGACCAAGGCTTTACTTCCCTTGATCAGAGCAGTATCAACATGGGGGCACGTGCTCGTGGATCATGCCTAGTCGAGGTTGTCGTTGGAGGATGGACTATTGTCACCATTCCAATCCTCGATTCTCTCTATCTCACCTGATGTTGGAGAAATGTGGAGGAGCAATGGATGCCTATCAATGGTGGTCGACAGCGGCTTTAAATAGGGTAGGCATGGGGCTCTGGAGATTTGGAGAAGGTGGTTTGGTTGCATGCGAAGAAAGTGGGGTTTGATTGGTTTCAATTTTGTGAAGGGTTCTGTTATGTTTGAGATTTGGGTTGGATTTAGGATTAGGAATCAAGAGATAAGGTTCGGCCATGGCCTCATTCTCCAGGAAGATGGAGCCACAAGGCGAAGAGGGATTGGGTTGTCGTTTCTACTATAGGATTGAAGTTAAATAAATGGTGCAATCAAAACTATAGCATAGAGATTGATGGGATATTTGCAATAAACTACGCCGCCAATCCCTTTTGGATGGCGAATCCAATTCTTCGAAACACAATATCTATAGACCTGGGAATCATAACATTGTTATGCGTAATTTTTTAGACCCTTTTGAGGAGCCCTACTGCTTCAATTGCCAAGAACCCAAAGGTATCAAAATCAAAAGGGATGAATACATGTTGATTATCAATACAAGCCTTCTCATGCTTAGCAACTTCGGCTAAGGCAGCTTTCTATGCAACGCATCCCACAATAAAATCACACTCCTTATCGGACCCACCAATGGAGAAACAGAAACTCCGGTCAAGTCAACACATGCATGCTTCCCTCCAGCCCATTCAAATATTAAAACATATGCTGGTCTGTGTCAATCTCCCCTCTTGTGGATCTGTCAAAAAATTCATAGGTGCTTCTTTTTTTAAGCAACCCTAACATGTTTGAGTACATCATAGAAGACATCCCTTACAAAATCATGTCAATATTAAAAATCTAGGAGTTCACGACAATGAACTGCATGCTCCCCAAAAGCATCTAAGCATGAATTTTGGTATAGTGGGCAAGCCTCATCAACTGGAAACAGAGGAATCATAATGCGATACTTGAGGATAGTACGATACTCAATGGGTGACATATGCATCCTAAGGCCCTCAATAGGATTAGCAAGGAGGAAATCTTGAGCATGGTCAACTTGTAAACAATGAAAAATAGTTTTTTTGTCTAGCAGTCATGTCAAATTTAACTTCCATTACTTCAATAATTTTACTAAAAAGAGAATTCGCCAAAGCATTCTAGGCTTTAATGGGGACGATATCCTTGTTAGAAAAATATGTAAGATCGAGATATGGAAGTGTAGAACGTAGGTCCTCTAAAGTGTATAGAAAATCAGAATCCATACCATGTATCCCACTGTCTCGTAAAATGTGATCTTGAAAGATCTAAGATTGAGCTCTCGAGGCCACGAAAGCATATGATGAAGCCTCAAGAGATGAAAGCAGACCAAAGCCACCGAATTTGATGGGTACTGACGCCACTCACCATTGAATGTCACCAAAGAAAGGGACTCCACGAACCAGAATATCCTCAATAGCTCCGCGAAGATCTTTGTCAAATCACATAGTTGTTCGTTCCAAGTATGTGAATTGGAGTTTTTTGGAATTTTATGTTCTTGCGATGGAGTTTGAGTAGATTGACTACGATTTCGAGTGTAGGATTGGAAGGGAGAAGAAGATGAAGGAAGAGGTTGGTTGGGCTTCATATAAGGATATGGAAGTCAGTGGTTGGAGAAGATAACGGAGGGGTAAAGGTGATCAGAAACGAGAGGTTCTGGTTTGTTGGAGAGTGGGTGATGAAGCTTGTTGCATGCAGAGGTGGTTGGTGATTGGAAGAATATGATAGAGTTAGGTTGTTGAGCATAGGAGTCGGAAAAGAGTTAGGTTGTTGGGCATAGGAGTTGGTTTGGGTTATTTCTGGTGATGGGGAATCGGAGGTTGAAAGAGGTCCAAGATGGAGGGGAGATTGTTGACCTTGCGGTCAACGGGAGGGCGCATAGGATTCCCATCAACCTTGATGTTATTTTATCTTCCTTACATTCTGAGATCGTGTCATCAGATCCATCTTATGCCTGATGGTGGTAGTCGAATTGACATCTGACCTTCTTTGATCAATCTTAGTTTTTTTTTCATGTTGTTTCTCTTTATTTTGCAATCGATTTTGAAGAATAGCAACTTGAAATCCGAAATGTGATGGTATCTTTATCCATAAAGTCATATCTAAATACTACATTGATGTGTACTTCATTAACATGTTGTAACAATCACTAAAATGGCCTACAAAATAATATAACGATTGATTGATATAAAAAATATTAAATAAAATAAAATATTTGATTTATTAAAAGAGGAGAGAGGGGATGGTAATGGATATACCTATTCAGTCCTTAGTGTCAAGCATGGGCTCCTTTTGGGATGGGTGTGTAATGCACTCTGAATCATTTGCACTTAAGAATAGTATAAAGAGAATAAGAGGGAGATAGATAAGAAGAGAGAGTCCACGAAAGAGTCTAACTGCTTTGCAAGATAGCTCACCTTCATTCCACGAAAGGGCTATAATAGGGGATTTTTGTGCACCCGACTTTGATTCGCGACTGACGAGAAGATTCATGGGGATGAGTTGGCCTACATGAGGCATTTCCTTCACATCCGGTATGTCTTTTCTCGACCTCATGTTCTTTCTCTTATTTATCTTAAATAGCATCTGTTTTGGACCTCCGTCAAAACTTTCATTTTCTAGAATATGCTAGAGAGAACTGTAGGTTCTTGTGTTCTTAATCAGAATCCAAAGTTGGAATCCTTTACATGTTGATACCTACATGACGTTGTATATGTCAATTGGAATAAAAATTTGATTCTCCATGCAAGAATTAGGCCTCTTAGTCCTTAACATTCAGATTTTGTTATGGCATAAACAATGTGGTGGAATGACATTATGATATTTAGGCAGGGTGAATAACCAACGAGTATGACCCATTCTCCTCCCTTTTCCCTAACATTATATCTTGTGCCAAAACCCATCTCGAGTTAATGTTGGTATTAAGTATGTCTATATGAACACTTCCAAACATCTCCTTGAAGGGCATTCGCATTCCACGTCACTAAAACATGTAGTTTAGTCGACATTCTTGATTTTATAAGAATCATCACGACACACATTTGACAGTCAACATAATTTTGTGCTACTAAAATGCATGTATCTTGGATGGCTTTGCGAAAATAAAAAGGAAATCAACTTATATGTGAGTTAGAGATCACAGTCATTGAACCATTTCAGAGTATAATAGGTTAAATCAGATAAGAAACTTAGTAGGGAAGCTTAATCAGATGTTAGTATACAATTGTATATTCTACCTCCTATCTTGTCCGTAGACATGGAGTTGCATGTTTTTTCTTTTATATATTTTCTTTGGCAATGATATTGCTATTGTTAAAGAAACCCCATTTGTATTAATAGGCTGGATCAGGAAAGTACCACCACTACATTTCTTCTGATTGCATTGATAATGTTGTATAGTATGAGTATAAATTAAGTTAGTATTAACCTTACATGCTCCTAGTTGTACCATATAATATGATGAATAGCATTAGAACGGTTTATTTTCCAGCTTATTAGAGGTAATTTATATATATATATATATATATATATGGATATGTGTCAACCGTAGGTCAAAAGTAACGAAATGTCTTGTTAATAGAATTAGTACAAGCAAGTGAACTCCAATGCCATAAGAATAAATTAGCTTTCTAAATTGAGAAATTTAACAAGATTTATAGCGCTATAACGGTAAGCGGAGCTAGGTGCTACGCCACGTGGTGGGAGCCACCTCTTGAGTCTAATTACCGGGTCTGTTACAAACATCAATGGCCTAATGGGAAGCACCTTCCAGAGCCGTCAGATTCAGTAGAACCTAGTGGGAAGTCCACATATTAACTCAGTGCTAATGTCATCACAATGTGTTTAATGTTTCATCAAATGTGCAAGTGAAAGCCGCTAGTGTCAGCGGTGTGTACTAAGGGACCAACTTAATAAAATGGTAAGTCAAGTGTATGAGTGCGACTCTAAGGTATCATTATTACGAATGTATAAAACTCAGATAAGTCTATGGATATAATTGTTCTATCATCCTTCTTATTAATTTTATTAAGTGGTTCTCTTTTTTTCGTATCTTTCTTAAAGCATGCTAAGTTGTTTGGATTGCGAGCATTTTGTTGCTCATGTGGTTTGCCCTGTTGTCGGTTCCTTGGAGGAGTAGCGTATTGAAGCAGTTGAGTGGTTGATGGAAGATTGGAACTTGGTAGTGGTAGTTTTCCTTTTCATTGTTTTATTTGTAGATGTACCCAAGGAATATTATGAGTTGTTCTATTCCGATTACTTGTCTTTTGTTAATGATGTCATTTGAAGAATGTAAGTTTCATCTTTGATTATCTCAAGCTACTCCGTGAAAGATTTCCTTTTATTTGGAGCATGTAAAGCAATTATTTTGCTTACCTTTTTCGGTCATCTTCTGAATTATGGATTTGATATGCATGAGTAAACCTCGGATCCGATGTGGCGTGTCATTTTTCTATACTTCCACCGGTCATACGGATCCGGGCTATTACAAGTAGTATCAGAGCCAGAGTTCTCTTAGGTATAATTAGGATCTCCTATTTTAGTCGATATATGTATACATCCATGTCTCATGATTTTAGATGGCAACTGGACTTGAGCTTGTGCCTGGTGAAGGTGAGCTTGAGGATATCCAACATCAGCAGCTACATTTTATGACTGAGATGGGACAATGGCTTCGGGAAGAGCGACAACGTGCTCGGGTGGAAAGAGAATCAGCACACAAAGAAAGAAAGTAAGTCTGTAATCTCTATGAGAATACGAAGGTTGAGGGTCTTATCTTGAGGAAGTTTTTACAACATGACCCACCCATTTATAATGGGGAACTGGAACCATAGAAGGCGGAGCACTATCTCAAGGAGATCGAGTTGGCATTTAGCATTTTGGATTTTCCTGAGGAGAAAAAGGTGACATTTGCTATGTTTAGGTTGCGAGATCAAGCAAAAGATCGGTGGGAGACCTGCAAACATGTGTATTCAAGAAAGACCATGACGTGAACTAGAAGGATTTTAAGAAGTACTTCACAGATCACTTCATTCATATGCGTGCAAGGATCAAGAAGAGGTGTGAATTCATTGACCTGCAATAGAATGAACTGAGCATTGAGGCATACATTGCTCAGTTTTATTGCATTGAGAAGTACGGAAAAGGAATTTGCGAGATTGAATTAGAGAGAGAAAATAAATATGTGATGGAATTGAAGATTGGCATGCGAGCTAAACTCCTAGGGAGCATGCCAAAGACACTTGATGATGCAGTGGATGCAGGTGTCACAATTGACAGTGAATATCAGTTGACAAACCAACTGAAAAGACATGGGACGGGGTGTGGAAGCCTAGTTGTTCTTCGTGATAATTTAAAAATCCCTAACAAGAAGATAAAGACTGGGTATCATGGCAAGGAAGAGGCTAGGGCCAAGATAACTGAGAGACCGGGTGTTCCTATTTGTCCTCATTACATAAGAAGCCATCGGGGTGAATGCTACAAGATAATATGAACTAGCTTGAAATGTGAGAAGAAGGGTCACTTTATTTGTGAGATTGCCCAAAAATGAAGCAAACAAATGATAAGCTGAAGAATACAGATCTGAAAAAGAAGAGCATGGGACGAGTATACACCGTCACAGCCAAGCAGTCATAGGATCCTAGTCAGATTGTAGAAGGTACACTTCTCATCCTAGGATTCATGGCTAGAGTGCTTTATGATCCAGGAGCTTCCTACTTGTTTATATCCAGTAGATTTGGTAGATTGCTTAACTTATGACCTATCGAGATGACATTTATGTTATACGTTTCTTCACCTGTCGGGGAGATTGGTACTTGTGGGTCATTCTTGCATGAGATACCTATAGAGATCGAGGATAAACAATTGGTTGTGAATCTAGGCATCCTAGAAATGAAAGATTATGATGTCATTTTAGAAATGGATTGGCTCTATGAGAATTATGCACAGGTTCTTTGTAGAGAAAATAAATTTTGACTGTGTAGGCCGAGGGAATCTAAAATCCAAATCAAGTGTTTTAAGAGATCCATCAAATAGATCTTTGTTTCCTTATTGAAGGCACATCAAACGTTGTCAAAGGGGTGTAAGGCTTTTCTTGATAGTGTAGTGAAAATAAAAACTCAATGTGTTCCTATTAAGGATATGCCCATAGTCCGAGAGTATGCTGATGTTTTCCCTGGAGACCTTCCTGGCTTACCTCCTCATAGAGAGATTGATTTCACTATTGAAGTCATACCAGGATCATCTCCCATCTCCAAACCACCTTACGCATGGCTCCGACTGATTTAGCAGGACTTAAAAACATCTTGGAGAACTCCTTGAGAAGGGCTTTATTCAGCCTAGTATCCCCCCATGGGGTGATCCTATACTCTTTGTCAAGAAGAAGGATGGGACACTTAAACTATACATTGATTATCGATCTTTGAATCAGATCACAGTCAAGAACAAGTACCCCTTACCTCGAACAGATGATATATTCGATCAATTGCAGAAGCTTGTTATCTTTTCAAAGATTGATTTAAGATCGGGTTACCATCAGATAAGAGTCAAGGAGGAGGATGCTCCAAAGACCACTTTTAGATCTAGGTATGGGCATTACGAGTTTTGAGTAATGTCGTCTAGATTAACCAATGCTCTTGCAGCATTCATGAACCTCATGAACAGGGTGTTCCGTGATTTCCTTGACTAGTTTGTCATATTTTTTATTGATGGCACCCTTATCTATTCAGAAGATACGAAGCAACATTAGGAACACTTAAGGACAATATTAGAGACTATGAGACATCACCAGCTCTATGCTAAATTCTCAAAATGTGAGTTTTGGTTTAAAAAGTGACATTTCTTTGACATGTCATATCAAAAGATGGGATATTTATTGACGAATGTTAAGGAAGTTTTGAACTGGAACCAACCAAAGACAGTCACAGAAGTTCATAACTTCTTTGGTTTGGTTGTTATTACAGATGTTTCATTCAGGACTTCTCGAAGATAGCTCTACCACTCAAGAAACTGGTGAGGAAAGAAACGAAATTCATATGGAGTCTTCAATGTGAAGAGAGCTTCCAAAAATTGAAGGGGGCATTGACTTCAGCTCTAATTTTGACACTTCCTTTGGGTAATGGAGGTTTCACAGTGCATAGTGATGCTTTAGGGTCAGGACTTAGTTTCGTTCTGGTGCAACATGATAAAGTGTAGCTTATGCATCCCAACAATTGAAAATTCATGAAAGAAATTATCCTACTCATTATCTAAATCTGGCCACAGTTATTTTCGCTTTGAAGTTGTGGAGACATTATCTATATTGAGAGAAATTCCATGTGCTTACTGACTATAAGAGCCTCAAATATCTTTTCATTCAAAAGGACCTTAATATGAGGCAACGCAGATGGGTGTAATTATTGATAGATTATGCTTTTTCTTAGGCTATCGTACATGAAAAACAAATGCAGTGGTGGATGAACTCAGCAAGAAATGGGCAGCTAAGTTTGCTTGCATGAGATTATAATAGAAGCTCGTCGAGGATTTTGTTCAATGGAAGTTTTCATAGATGGGAAACATGATATTTTTGTTTCTGGATTGCAAATTCATTTAGCATTGATTGAGAAAGTGATGTTAGCACAAAAAACTTATCCGGAATTATCGTAGATGGTTGAAGCATCGAAGAACACTTCTAATATTTGTCGATTGTGGTCGACAAGGGGATTGAGATTTAGGAATCGATTGTGGGTTCCTAATGTTCAAGAGATTAAAACGAAAATCTTAGAGGAGGCATATGGTTCCATGTGATCTATTCATCCTGGGAGTACGAAAATGTAGAAGGATTTACAATAAATTTCTGGTGGAAAAATATGAAACGAGAAATTGCAGAGTTTGTTTCGAGATGTCTCGTTTGTCAACGAATAAAGATTGAGTATCAAAGGTCGTCTGGAGAATTGCAACCATTGGACCTGCCAGAATGGAAGTGGGAGCACATTACTTTAGATCTTGTAGTGGAGTTTTCTCCTATGAAGGGTACTAAATATGATTCCATTTGAGTGATTGTAGATCGATTGACTAAATCGGCACACTTTTTACCTATATGATGTTGTCAGTAAACAGATAGTATGGCAAAGTTGTATGTTCGTGAGATAGTGAACTTGCATGGTGTACCTGTGTCCATGGTCTGTGATCGGGATGCAATATTTACATCTAGATTTTGGAAGAGATTGAATAATGTGTTGGGTACAAATCTAAAGTTTAGCACATCTTTTCACCCACACACTGATGGGGTATCAGAAAGAACTATTCAAACATTGGACGATATGCTTAGATCTTGAGCTCTGGATTTTGCTGTAAATTGGGATTTTCATCTTCCACTTGTTGAATTTACTTATAATAACAGTTTTCATTCTAATATCGGGATGGCCTCGTACGAAGCTCTATATGGTAGACCATGTCGTACTTCCTTATGCAAGGATGATGTGGTTAAAAGGAAAGTCTAAGACTAGAAATTATCCTGGATAGTACAAAGGAATTTGATAATATCAATAAGAGGTTGTTAGTTACTCAGAATAGTCAGAAAACCTATGATGGTCGTCGAAGGCACGATCTTAAATTTGAAGTGGGTGATCGATTTTTTATCAGTCTCTCCTATGCATGGAGTCGTTCGTTTTGGTAGAAGGGGGAATCTAAATCCAAGATATGTAGGCCCTTTTATGATCACCAAGTGAATTAGTGAGGTTGCTTATCAGGTCGATCTCCCCCGTCAATTCAATAATATACATGATGTATTTCATGTTTCGATGCTAACTAAGTACTTAGCTTATCGTTGCATGTGATCAATCATGAGATTCCTGAAATGCAAACAGATCTATCTTACGTAGAAGAACCAATCAAGATCAGCGATCGAGCGGAAAATCAGTTGCAACGTCGGATGATCCCAGTGGCCAAGGTATTATGTAAACCCCAGAAACGTGAGGAGGCTACTTGGGAGTTGGAGGAGGAAATACGAGCCAAATATCCCAAACTTTTTGGTAAGTTCTTGGACTGACAATTTTCGGGACGAAAATTTTTAACTGGGGTAGGTTGTAAGAACCACTAAAATAGCCTACAAATAATATAATGATTGATAGATATAAAAATTATTAAATAAAAGAAAATATTTGATTTATAAAAAATAAGAGAGAGGAGACAGTTATGGATTTACCAATTCAATCTTTAGTGCCGAGCATGGGCTCCTTTTGGGGGATGGATGTGTAACACCCTCTCCAGTCCCTTACCCTTAAGAATGATATAGAGAGATTAAGAAGGAGATAGATAAGAAGAGAGAGTCCACGAGAGAGTCTAACCGCCTTGCAAGATAGCCCATCTTCATTCCACAAATGGGTAGTAGCGAGAGATTTTTGTGCACTCGACTTTGGATCGCAACTGACGAGAGGAACCGTGGGCGGAGTTGGCCTACAGGAGGCATTTCCTTTACAACAGGTATTTCTTTTCTCGATGTTGTGTTCCTTCTCATATTTATCTTAAACAACATCTATTTTACACCTCTGTCAAAACTTTTGTTTCCTAGAATATGGTAGAGAGAATCGTAGGTTCTCGTATTCTTGATCAGAATCCAAAGTTGGAATTCTTTACACGTCGATACCTATACGACGTTGTATATGTCAATGTTAGACGTTATTTGGATAAAATATTATTGGTATAAAATTTTGATTCTCCACGCAAGAATTAGGCTTCTTAATCCTTAACATTCGGATTTTGTTTATGGCAAAAAAATTTGGTGGAATGGCATTGTGAAATTTGGGATAGGGTGGCTAACCAACGAGTATGACTCATTCCCCTCCCTTTTCTCTAACATTATCTCTTGTGCCAATACCCATATGGAGTTAATGTTGGTGTTAAGTACGTCTACATGAACACCTTGTTGTATCTTTGTATATTACAGACCAAACATCTCCTTACAGGGCATTCACATGTTTCGTCAACCTTTTTTATTTTATAAGAATCAACATGACACACATGTGACAAACGGTTGAATTTTGTGCGATTAAAATGCATGTATCTTGGGCGGCCTTTGCAGAAATTAAAAAAAAAAAAGGAAAAATCGGCTTATATGTGAGTTAGAGATCACAGTCATTAAACCATTTCAGAGTATAATAGGTTAATTCAAATAAGAAAGTTAGTCGGGAAGCTTAATCATATGTTAGTATACAAACATATATTTTAGCTCCTATCTTATCCGTAAACATGGAGTTGTGTGTGTTTTCTTTTATACATTTTCTTAGACAATGGTATTGCTAATGTTAATGAAAACCCATTTCGATTAGTAACATGCTAGATCAGGAAAGTACCACCACTACATTTCTTCTAATTGCATGGGTAATGTTGTATAGTTTGAGTACAAGTTACCTTAGTATTAACCTTCCATGCTCTAAGTACTACCATACAATGTGATGAATAATATTAGAAATATGTGTCAACCGTACGTCAAAAGTAACGAAATGTCTTATTAATAGATTTAGTATAAGCAAGTGAACTCCAATGCCATAAGAATAAATTAGCTTTCTAAATCGAGAATTTTAACAAGATTTATGGCACGATAACGGAAAGCGGAGCTAAGTGCTACGCCACATGGTGGGATCCACTTCTAGAGTCTGATTATCAGGTCTGGTATGAATATCAATGGCCAAAAGGACAACACCTTCCAAGGGTGTCATATTCAGTAGAACCTAGTAGGAAGTCCACATATTAACTCAGTGTTGATGTCATCACGATGTGTTTAATATTTGATCAAAAGTGCAAGTGAAAGCCTTAGTGCCAGCGGTGCGTGCTAAGGGACCTACTTAATTAAAATGGTAAGTCAAGCGTATGAGTGCGACTCTAAGGTACCATTACTACGAATGTATAAAACTTTGATAAGTCTATGGATACAATTGGTGTATCATCCTTCTTAGTAATTGTATCAAATGACTCTCTTTATTTCGTATCTTTCTTAAAACACGCTAAGTTGTTTGGATTACGAACATTTTATTGCTCATGTAGTTTGCCCTGCAGCAGGTTCCTCCGAGGAGTAGCGTACTGAAACAGTTGAGTGGCTGACGGAAGATTGGAACTTGGTAGTGTTAGTTTTCATTTTTGTTGTCTTATTTTTAGATGTACCCAAGGAACATTATGAGATGTTCTATTCTGGTTACTTGTCTTTTTTAATGAGATTGATTGAGGGATATAAATTTCATCTTTGATTATGTCAAGCTACTCCATGAATGATTTCCTTAAAGGATATGGTAAGATCCTTAAATGCATCATAGAAGCATGAGGATCGCATCATATGCGATCAGGAGCGACTAGACGCACTAGTTGCTCGAGGCAGCAGAATTTAAAAAAAAATTCATGCAATGAAACCACATGATCCAAGAACACTTCTTGAATCG
This sequence comes from Ottelia alismoides, assembly GCA_037367405.1. Taxonomy (NCBI): domain Eukaryota; kingdom Viridiplantae; phylum Streptophyta; class Magnoliopsida; order Alismatales; family Hydrocharitaceae; genus Ottelia; species Ottelia alismoides. Next base: position 538,239 of record JAZKJV010006795.1, on the reverse strand, counting down.
TTTCATCTAAACCACAAACAATTATTAGGGTTACCTCTTGAAGCATGGTTGCGATCGAGTCTCTAAATGAAGAGACCTCCTTTCTCAAGTCCGATCCGACGGAGGAGACGCTTGCGAGCGCGTTGATGAAACGTGTCCACCTCGCAATCCATATTGATGATCTAAGCGACGAATCTCCAGATCTCATCACACGAGATCCTACGTCTTCTTCACAAGCGAGGCATGTCAAAGGAGACGGATATCCACAAGCAAATAATTCGACAGCATAACGATGACGCTGCGGCGATGGTGACTCTCTCTAGGTCTTCATGGTGGACGGGCATAATGAGAGAGAGAAAGGACATGCATAGAATGAGAGAGATAGAGAGAGCATATGTTGTTGTATCTATTGTAACTTTGAAGAGCAAGGGGTGCCTATTCTTATATAGTATTTTGGGAGTCCATGGATCACAATCCAAGGAGTATGCAAAATCAATGGATGAGATTGATTTGTGCTTCTTTCAATGGCCAAGATTTTGTTGTAAAAACACAACAATAATTAATTTAATTTATATTAAATATATATTAAAAAATCAATATAAATTAATCTTAAATTAAATCAATCAAGCATGGAAATTATGGAATAGAGATAGCTGATAGCACGGGTAGAGCAAGGGTCTAAATATCTCACACAAGGCGGAGACAAGAGTCGTTGCGGCGACCGTTCACTAAACCCATATCAATCAATAATTAACCCTCGACAATCAAATCAAGCAATGAAAATAGAGGAGTGGAGTCAAAATTTATTATAACTCTACAAAAATGTGTATAGTGTGCAAGTGTGTAGAGGTCGAACACAGGGAGCAAGCAAGATAGGTCGGACAAAAATGTGCAAAATGTGATGTGATCAAGTGCCTACCAATATGCAAATTTTTGTGGGTTTTTAATTTTTAAATTTTTATTTTATTTTTAATTTTATATTTTTATATTTTGCTTTTTAATTTTCTGATTTTGTATTTTCTTTTTATAATTTATATATATTTTTATGTTTTTATAAATAGAATATATATGCACAATATAAGAAAAGAGAATAATAGAGTATTTATAAAAATAAGGAAAAAAAACCAAAATTCAGAAAATAAAATGTTTTTTATATTTTTATAATTTTATAATGTTTTTGTGGTTTTTAGAGATTTTTCTGAATTTTTTTGGTATTTTTATAGGTCAAAATACTAGAAAACATTAAACTAAGCTACTGGATGAAATTAAAATGAGGATTAAAAATGTCAACAGTATCCAAAATTCCTCAAATTAATTTTAAATCAAAGAGAATAAATCAGAGAAAATACGGAAACTGAGTTTCTATTTTTAGGATTTTTTTATGGATTTTTAATATTTTTTGAAGATTTTTGGAGTTTTATAATTTTTAGGTTTTTGTTTTGAAATTTTTAATGATTTTTGGAAAGGAGTTAAAAGATACTAAAATAGAGTAAAGGTAGTTTTTTGGAATTTTTAAAAGAGTTTTAATATTTTTTGGTATTTTCTAATGCAAACAATAGCAAAAATACATGTTTTTGAATTTCAATAAATATGAAAATGCAATAAAAATGTAAAACAAAAATATGGCGTGAATCTACAATGCAACAGGAGCTTAATTTAATTTTTTTGGTAATTTTTAGCAATTTATAGATGTATGAACTAAATAGAAACAACAAAAAGAGATTACACTACTAGCAAGGGCATATATGTAAATAAGCAAACATCTAAGGGCCACAGTGCAATTTTCCACAAAATTTTATAAATGAAAAATCGATTTCCAGGGCCAAATACAAATACCACAATCTGCAAGGGCACACCTGCAAAATACCCACCCTGCGCGTGACTAGCACGCACCTCGGAAGGATCTAAATGCAATATCAAAAACTCCCAAGGGCTTACATGAAAATAACCCAAAAATATTACACATTATAGAATAATTCCTGGATTAAACCAAAATAATTAAAACCGCTAGGGGTCCAGTGCAAAATCACCACCACCCACGTGCACAGATCACGTGAGGTGACGTGGACTGGACCTAAATGCAAATAAACAAAGTTCAGGGGCCTAGATGCAAAAGTTACAAAAATATTTAAACTACAAATGAAATTTTATGGACTAAATAGTAAATACAAAATGGCACGGGGTGAAAGTGCAAAATACCCCTTTGCACGCGATCCAGCGGCGGTGAAGAAGCCACTTGACACGTGGCATGATCTGGACGGCCGATGACGCTTCGCTGATGAGCGACCACGATCAGATCTCCATGGCCTGATCAACGGTTGGGCTTCTGGGAGATCTGACGGTCGATGTGCGCCTGGAGCTCGGGCCTCGATCCGACGGTGCGGAGGGATGGAGCAAGAACAAGGGAGGAGCATTGGCGAGGCAAACTTCCCCGAGCTCAAGCTCCGACCTCCGACGTTCTTTGGGCTTCAAAAATGGCGTGGAGGCTCCTGGAGACTTCCTCTAGGTGTTGGGGGTCTAAAATGCTCCGGCGACGGCCGGAGTTCGCTGGAGACGACAGCGGAGCTGGGGAGCTTCTTGGGTCTCTAGCGAGGGTCAAAACGACCCCCCAGGTTCTCGTTATGCTTCAAAGACTTGCAGAAAAGTGTGAGAGGGTCCAGGGAAAAGTGCTTGGACCCCGCGGTGGTGGAGTAGCGGCGAGGAGCGGCAAAATGACGGGTGGCCGGAGGTGCACTCCGGCGAGGGTACGATTTGGGGGTTTTAATGGATGAAACGCGAAATTACTTGGGGGGGTTTTACTCCTAATGCTACTGCGAGCAAAATGCAAGGAAAATAAATGGGAAACAAGGACCTCGAAGGAATGAACCTGAGGTGGAAGTATACCTCGACGCTGGCAAGAGGCGGAGGTGGTGGAGTCGCCTCGAGCGTCGCTCGACCGGCCTGAAGCTCAGGAGAGGAAGTTGTCACCTTCGTCGAGCTCGCGGGCGTGAGAGAGGGAGCTAAGCCTATGGAAGAGGGGTTCAAAATCGAATGGGGACGTCGAGGTGCAATATGAATGGTTTGACTCTGCGGTTCTGATGCTCCAAAGGCCAAGGAAGATGGCTCGAATCGCCGCTCCTCGACCATAGGAGAGCCTATGGAATGAAAGAGGGCAGATCGAGGAACAAAAGTCGTTCAGGGATCGACAAGAATGGATGCAAGCATTGACCTCGAAAAAATCGAGAAACTGGGGTCGAAATGAGGTCTGACAAGGGCAGAGGGGGAAGGACGACCAGTTGACCAAGGTCAACTTGGACTGCCTCTTGGTTGGTCCACGTGGACCAACCAGGAAAAACCCCTGGAAAATGATTTGTAAATTCAATAAAAAATATTAAATGAATTAATTAATTTTTGGTTATTAAATAAAAAATGTTTATTATTTTATGAGGTATTTTAATATGATTTTTAATTAATTTTATGAGTTATAAAAATAAGAGTTACCTTTTATGACCTATATAGGTATATATACCTATGTATTTTAGTAATTTATTTTTATTTTGTGAATTTAATTTATTTATTTTTGTCTATTATTTTATAAATTTATAGAATATTTTTGTACACCTAAAAATATTTTTATTTTATTTTTCTGAAGTGTTTTGTATATTTAATAAAATAGAAGTATTAATAATATAGGTATCTATACAGGTATTATACCTATGTATGCCTTTTACACAAGTATTTTATTCTATATTTTCTTTGAGTTTTTATTCTGATTTTAATGTACAAATACATTAGAAACAATATTTACAAAATTATAAAAATAAGAAATTATGAAAATAAAGAATAATAAATAAAATGAATATTTTAATCTGTACAAGTATACAATAGGGGTCCAAAACTCAATCTTTCAAACCGTAGCTCTGCCAAATGCGAAACCATCGCCATTAAATAGCTTATTTTAAATTATATACAATTAAAGGTTATTTTGACGCATTTCGAGTTTTTATTTGGGAGATACAGGTCTGGGAAGTTGGGAATCTGGAATCTTATTCATATCATAACTTTTTATCTGTATAATATTTTTGAGTGAAATCAATTTTGTATTTTTATTTATTTAATTATCTACAAGTTTCATGTACAAAGTTTCTTTATTTGAGATATAGAAAGTGGCACCAAAAATAGTCCCAAAATAAATAAAGAAATGAATAAAAACAAAGATAATTTATTGATATTTTGGCCCTTATCTCCCCCTACTTTATTCCTTGTCGACCTAGTCATCGAGATGCCTAGGTCTCGGGGTTTCGGGTCATAAAATATTTACAATATTTTATTCTTTTTCTTTTCTCTTCTTTATTCTATAATTTTGGCTTTGAATATAGTATTTTATACACTATTTACATGCACATGTATGAATGCTAAGATGCGAGAATTAAGGGTATTTACACGCATTTGCCAGGGTTTTTGAGGCCAAAATGATAGAATAAAAATGATGAAATGTGGATTCATCATCCCCCTATACTTTGCCTTTGCTAGTCCCTAGCAAACACTTATGCAATAAGTGCAGAAAAGAAAAAAATAAAGAAAAGAAAAAGAAAAAAGTGGATTTAGTTTAATCATCAAACTTGTCTTCACAAAATCAATGTTTGGAGCTTAAGTCAGACCTTTGGAATTTTAGTGCGGTCAGAACCTTAATTTGAACCAGATTTGAAATCCAACAGTCCCTGAGAATCCCAAAACTCTTCCCAAGTCTCCTCAATAGTCAGGTCAGAAATATCTCAACTCATACGCAAACCCTTACGACTATGAAGCTGACTCATACAATGTAAGTGATGGTGGCTCTCCCCAACTAGAATGACAAGGAGACTGACTTCTCCAGTATGACAACCCAATGATTCCCCTATCCAATAACTCCTTTCTCGAGGAGCGGGGTATTCCCTTCTAAGTTCAAGTGGCAACCAGCTCAAGAGGTGGGGGTGAAGAGAAGAATGGACGGTAGCCAGTGTAGCTACCTATCCTAGGATGCAAGACCAATGTAGTCAAGTCATCCAGTTGCAGGCTCACATGATATGACTTTGGAACTCAAGCTTGCTTATTAACTTTACAACTTATGTATATACTTTGCAGGCATTTTATTTTTGTACAGGCCGGTCCATTTTTTTTTGAAATACTATTCGCAACAGCATTTACATAGGGAGTTTTTCCTCTTGAGCCAGTAGACTATCCCTCTTTTGAAGCTTTATTGCAACCCACACTCTCCTGTCTTTAGAATTCCTCATCACTGGACGGGTTGGGGTGCACTTCCCTCCCTAGAGGAGGACAAGTGTTTCCACTTGTGTGCGTCTCATACCGGCAAATCCAATCCCCTCACCACTCCAACTAAGTTGAGCCATGTAAAAGGTGCAGGTATCCAAGTTAGGTCATTATCAACAAGAGTCGCGTGTGTGTTCCAAAATACTCTACTTAAGCAGTCAAGAATCCCTTGAACCAAGTCTCATAATCCTCAAAGAATTAAGTCAACTAGACCTGAAGTACCTCAAACCCAGTTCCTATAAGATTCCTGTTATTAGGTAGATTTTAAGGTCCAATCAAGCTCCAATCTCCGGATTTTATTTAGACTTGTTCAACTATCAAACTCAATCCAAGAAATGCTCATGCTATGCAAATGCTATGCAGAATGCAGAAAATATTTTTGTGATGCAATTTTCAAGATTTTGAACTTTTTATGGATTTTTGAAAAGATGATGCATATGCATATGCATTTTTGTATTTTTCAAAAAGATTTTTCAAATGTTTTTGGATTTTAATTTTGCAAATGTTTTTGGGATTTTTGAAAACAAAGATTTTTGGCTAAAAATTAGGTACAAATATTTACACGAGAGTGCTTTTTATATCTACAAGAAGTGGATTTTAAGAATTTACAAGGGTAAGTGGTCAATTTTATAAGTATATATAGTGAATTTTGGTGTGATGTATGCATTCCTCAAACTTATTTGACACAGGTTTTTCAAAATATTTTGAAAATTATAGTCCAAAATAATTTTTACAAACATGTACACATATTTGAAAATCATTTTGCAAAGGTTTTCCAAACAGTATATATAGAATTTTCACAATATTTTTGCAAACATTTTTCAAACCATTTGCAAATCATTTTTCAAGAATTTTATTTCACACAAGGAAAATAAAATTTTTCAAACAAAACATTTTTACAAAGGTTGAAAACATGTAATAAAATGTTTTAAAAGTAGTTTTCAAAATATTTTTCACAAGGATTTTCAAACTATTTTTCAAACATTTTGCAAAAAACATTTTCACTTGATTTATTAATCAGCAAAATAAAAAGAATTTGAGGAATGATAACATCTTTTTATTAGGGTTTTTAATGAATTTTAAAGAATTATTAGCCATATTATTAAGAAAATACGAAAGTATGAGTTATGGCTAAAGTATATACGCAGTATATACGACCCTCCTATACTTAGCTTGAGCTATGTCCTCATAGATCGGAGAGAAAAGAGAAGACATAACTCGTACTAAGTATAGGCAAGTCTAAAGAATAAATAAATGAATCAATGAGAAGTTGACTGTCCCCCCTATACTTAGGATCAAATAATCCTAAGTATAGCAGACTGTACACAAAGCGGGGAGGGTCAAGGGTAGGAATGAACAGATCGTACTCAGATTGTCTCCCCCTATATTAGGGTAAGGTATCCCTAAGTAAAGACAAGAAGAGGAGACAATGGAGAGGATCAAAGAATGAACACCCGGGGTGCACACCCCCCTATACTTAGGACAAAGTGCGTCCTAAGTACCGAAAACTGTCTACAAGGGGCGACACCTTTTGATACAAAAAGAAGATAGAAAAGGAAAAGAAGAAAAGAAAAGACCGCAGCTCAGTATGTGTACCCCCCCCCCAATACTTAGGACAAGGTGCGTCCTAAGTATAGCAAAATCAGAAGATGAAGACGGGGTAGCAGACATAACGAAAGAATTGAAAGAATGATATAGATAGATGGATCTATGCAGCGGAAGATGGAAGTGATCACCATGTATGAGATGCAAATGATATGAGTCAAAGAGTACATCTCATACTAGAAGAATGGGAGCAATGTCAACGGTGGTCTAGATATAGCTTCAGGCGCTGACCGTTAACATGAAAGGTAGAGGAAGATGACGGCTTGGATATATTAATACTACCATTGTCATGTACCTTCCTGACCACATAAGGACCTTTTCACTTACTCTGCAATTTCCCTGGAAATAATTTCAGCCTGGAATCAAACAACCATACACGCTGATCGGGCTCAAACTGTTTATGGCCGATATGGGAATCGTGCCATGCCTTCACTTTTTCCTTATATTGTAGGCTTCTAGAAAAGGTTGTATCTCTCAGCTCCTCCAGGGCTGCCAACTCTGCTTTCCTCTGTTCTCCTATACTCTCGGGATCCAATAATAACTCAGTAATTGCCCACAGTGACTTGTGCTTGATCTCCACTAGTAGATGGCACGGCTTGCCATAGACGAGATGGAAGGGAGATGTCCCTAATGAAGTCTTGAAGGAAGTCCGATAGGCCCACAAGACCGAGTTCAAAAGCTGTGACCAATCCTTTCGGTCTGGGCGGACAACCTTCTGTAAGATAGTCTTGATCTCCCTATTCGATACTTCAGGAAGACCGTTAGTCTGAGGGTGATACAGTGTGGCAACACGATGGTCAATGCTGAACTCGTCTGCAAGGGCCCTAACCTTGTCATTGATAAAGTGAGACCCCCATCTGAAATCAGAACTCTAGGTACCCCGAACCGTGAAATGATATTTTTCCTCAAAAAGCGACACATGGTTTTAGCATCTGCGGCTCGGGCGGGGATGGCCTCAACCCATCGGTTCACATAATCCACAGCGAGCAAAATGTACTCAAACCCCTGACTCTTAGGAAATGGGCCCATGAAATCAATACCCCATGCGTAAAAAACCTCACAAAAGTGAATGGGCTGCATGGGCATCATATCTCTCTGTCCGCAAGTACCCATCTTCTGACAGTCAGTACATCTCTTCACGAACTCATCTGAATCCTTGAAGAGAGTAGGCCACCAAAGGCCGGATTGGAGCACCTCATGTGCTGTCCGTCTCCCAGAATGATGTCCTCCTGCCTCAAGCTTGTGGCAGTAAGTGAGGACGCTATGCTGCTCTTCTTGAGGAATGCACCTCCTCCAGATGCTATCCCCTCCTTCATGATAAAGGACGGGTTCCTCCCAATAGTAAAACTTGGCCTTCGCCAGGAAGGTCTCAAGTTTCTGCCTGGGTCAACCTTGTGGAACCGTCTTGGCAACAAGATAGTTCACAACATCGACATACCATGGGAGCGAGGCGATAGCCAAGATAGCCTCATCTGGGAAAGTCTCTGTAATAGGTGCGCTGGGCTCAGATTCCTCAAGGTTCTCTAAGCAGGAGAGGTGATTCGCCACCACATTCTTAACTCCAGGCTAATCCTTAATCTCAAATCAAACTCCTGGAGCAGAAGGATCCATCTGGTAAGGCGAGCTCTAGCATCCTTCTTGGCCATGAGGTACCGGATGGCAGTGTTATCGGTAAAGATAGTCACTCTCGATCCGAGAATATATGATCGATACTTATCCAAAGAAAAGACTACGGCCAGCATTTCCTTCTCTGTCACAGTATAATTCCGCTGAGCGGCATCCAAAGTCCGGCTGGCGTAGTGAATGGCATACGGCAATCCATCCCTCCTCTTTCCAAGCACAGCCCCAACGGCAAAATCAGAAGCGTCTGTCATGATCTCAAATGGGAGAGACCAATCGGGTGGCTGAAGGACAGGAGCCGTGACAACCATATTCTTGAGAGTCTCAAAGGACGCAAGACACTTATCATCTACAATGAACTCGGTGTCTTTCGTCAGCAAATCAGTAAGCGGTCGGGCAATACGACTGAAGTCCTGAATGAACCGTCAGTAGAAACCGACATGCCCCAGAAAAGACCGCAATTGACGTAGATTGGACGATGGATTGAGTTTTCTAATGATATCCACCTTGGCCAGATCAACCTCTATGCCCCTGTTGGAGATGATATGACCAAGGATCGTCCCTTGAGTCACCATGAATTGACTCTTCTCCTAAGACAAGACAAGATTAACCTCTATGCAGCACTGAAGCACACGGTCTAGGCAGTCAAGATAAGCATCAAACCCATCGTCATAGATCGAGAAGTCATCCATGAAGACCTCTAAACAGTCACCCACCATGTCCGAGAAAATGGACAACATGCACCTTTGGAATGTCGCTGGGGCGTTACACAATCCAAAGGGCATCCATCTGAAAGCATAAGTCTCAATGTCATTTTCTCCTGGTCTTCGTGCAATGGCCACTTGATTGTAACTGGAGTACCCATCAAGAAAACAATAGTGACTCTTTTTAGCTAGTCTCTCGATAATCTGATCAATGAATGGCAGTGGGAAATGATCCTTCTTGGTGGCCTGATTCAATCGTCTGTAGTCCACACAAGACCCTCCAAGAAGTAGGCACTCGGGTAGCTATCTCCTCTCCAGACTCGCTCACAACTGTAGTGATACCCGTCTTCTTCGGTACCACATGTAATAGACTAACCCACTTGGAGTCGGAGATGGGGTAGATAAAATCGACGCTCCACCACTTTGATATTTCTTTCATGACCACATCTCGAAGATTCGGGTTCAACCGTCGCTGGAACTCACGCGAAGGCCTAGCGTCCTCCTTGAGATAGATGTGGTGGGAGCACAGAGCCGGACTAATCCCCTGGAGACCAGCTATACTCCATCCTATCGCCTTGCGGTTTCTTTCAAGAACCTCCATCATACGAGATTGTTTCTCTCAAGTCAAACCTACTGAGATAGTGACCGGGTGCATATCTGGCTCACCCGCAAGGAATCTATACTTTAGCAACTGCAGCAAGGGTTTCAATTCTGGACAACTGGGAGGTGACAGATCTGGCTTCTGATATGTCTGTGTGAAGGCTACCAGGTCTGCATGAGAGAACTCTCACTGCGCATGAACATTTGACGAAGGGAACCCTGCTGAATCATCTATGAATTGTACTGGCTCACACTCCGTCCTAGTTGTCAGCTCAGAAGGAATCAGACACGACAAATAGTCATCATAATCATCCTAATCAATGTCTGAATCTGAGGGATCTAAACTAGAAGAACAAGATTGAAACTCTGCATCACCACTCGTCCTACAACTATCAGCCTCAAAGGTATCCTCGTCCAGGGATGTGCTTTCTAGGCTCTCAACTGCCATAAGTCGTAAATAGAGTGAATCTGTAGGCAAGGCGAGGGTCTGTGCTACTGGATCTATCCAAATGGATTCATCATCTGTCATCACAAAATCACACTCCTGGTGGATGTCTAGCTCGTCCTCTGTCATCTGCACGGTATCACTAGACTGCTCTAAGCATGCCGATTCTCTCGCTCTGGTCTCCTCGATCGTCTCTATTTGTATGCTCTCGCCCTCTATGCGAAAGCACACCTTCCCACTATCATGATCGGTCACCGCCTTGGCAGTGGCCAAGAATGGGCATCCAAGTATGATGGGGGCATCGGTTACCGACTCAGGGATCTCCATGTCCAATACAACAAAGTCCACGGGGAATTTCAGGCCCTGAATGGTAACGACCATGTCTCTCAACAACCCCTTCAGCCTCTTAGTCGACCTATCAGCAAACTGAAGGATTGTCCTACTCCGAAGAAGAGGACCAAAATTGAATCGGTCGAGTAAGGCTGTCGGAAGAAGGTTAATAGAAGAGCCGCTGTCTAATAGAGTACGATCGAACCGCTGCTCCTTAATCTCGCATCTGACATAGGGAGCTCCTGCATCGGGTCTCTTGGCTGGAAATTTGTTCTGAATGGTGCAACAAGTAGAATGGGTGAGCACATGGATCTAATCTCTGTGGTTCCTCCTCTTCCGGCGGACTGTAGTCTTCTCTCTCAAGCTCTTTTGGAAAAGGGGGATGTGCTCAAGTGCTTCCTGTAGAGTCAGCTGGATTTGGAATCTATCAATCATCTGGATGCTGAACTCTACCTGTTGGGTCTTTTTTGGATTTTCTCTTTTATTCCCCTTCGCCAAGCGGAGTGCTTGAGGGAAGGGGATGGAAGGGGCCTCCTCAGATGGAGGACTGGGAAGAGGTTCCTGTGACTGTGGATGAATGGACTCCATACAATGATCATCATGCAATACATATGGACTCAAGGTGGATACAGAAACCTTTCCTTTATTCATTTTTTTGTTCTTTTTATTACCACGGTCCTGAGATACAAAAGGTGGCAACACAACATGGGGGAGCTCGACAAAAGTAGAAGTGGTGGTCTCAGTACCACCAACGGCATCTGACTTTGCGGCATCAGCACCGCGATCTGGCTCTGCATCAAAAATGGTGGCCTCAGCATCACCGTATGCATCGGGTGTCACGACGGCCTCAGCACCGTCATCTGGATCTCCATCCTTGGTGGCATCAGTACCACCGTCATCAACATCATCAGCAGCATCAGCACCGCTACTCTTCTCATCTGGCGCTCGTGATTCCTCGCGTGGCTTTCGCTCAGATGAGGCACCGCCGGCTGGCATTCTACCACTCCTAGTAGTCACAAAATCAGTATCATACAAAGAAGACATATCACTCAAATAATCACTAGGAGAGGTATCCTCTGTAAACTGTACCTGCTCAGACTTCCTCTTCAGATTGTTCGGATTAGGCTCGATCTGTGCAGGTATGGTGGCCTTGCCCTTATGATATCCCTCATCTCCTGCCGGAACTCATCTATTTCCCACCAGGAGGATGCCTGCTAGTCAGAAATCAAATGGGCGAGGTCATCTAGAGATGGGTTCTCAAAGGCGGGTGCCTGAGAATTGGAAGTGTTCCCCTTCTGGAAATGAGGTCGCTGCTGGTAGTGGGGAGGATGGGAGTATGTCTGGTGAGGATGCTGACGCTGCCTCCGCTGTTGTCCCTGATAGATGGGACGAGGACCCTACTGATACTGCTGGTGGGCATATTGGGGCTGCTGTTGGTGCTGGCTGTTCTGATGTCCCTGAGATGGAGACTGCTACAGGGATGAGGTGCCACCAGTGGTCCAACGGAATCCGGGGTGGTCGCGATGAATCCCGGGCTGCTGTAGGTACCGGTCGTATCAAATCCCGTTGACTTCCATCAATGGTTCCTGCTCATTGGGGTGTGGTGGAAGAACTGCCAGTGGCAGATCCGATTAATAGACCAGTATATAAGTGTCCTGAGATGATGGTTGTGACGGGTAGTACTGTAGCTGTTGGACCGGCTCTGCCTGGATGTGGTGAACCTGGCGGTACGAGGCAGAGGGCTGGGTGGAGCTGCTACTGCTGGAATCAGCACGTGATCTGGGGGGCTGCGCGGATGTCTGTGCTTCCTGAATACACAAGATCTGTGTCTTCAGGTCACTCATGGTCTTTGTCAACTGGTCCATCTAGGCCAGCCCCTGACTTTGCTTCTTCTCAAGAATCTCGATGCGGTCCAGCTTCTCAGAAATGATCCCCATGTCAGCAGTGGTGGATTCAGCCTGAGCTGCGGCTGCTGACGGAGTGTGTGTACTGGCATCGATGCGTGCAATCCTCTGATATCCTGCTGCCTGTGGTGGAAGCTTCAGCTGTGTGTAGACGCGGGCTTGGGCCATGACTGTGGAATTCTCTGCCATACCCTCATAGATCTCCCAAACTGCATCCTCTCCCTTGGAGAAATAAGATCCACCACATGAGGCATTGACAAGACCCTGCAGCTCCGGTGTCAGTCCACAGAAGAAACTCTGAACCAAATTGGGCTTGGATATGACATGATGTGGACACCAGTCAATGAGCTCTCTGAATCGGTCCCAAGCCTCATAGAACTGCTCATTCGGGACCATGGAGAAATTGCTGATCATAGCTCGTGCTGCATTGGTCCGGCCAAGTGGTTAGTACTTGTTCAAGTACTCGTGCCGGAGTTGTGCCCATGATGTGACGTACCTTCCAAGGTGCTTCATCCAGTAGGCTGCTCTATCGGCTAATGAGAATGGGAAGGCAATCATTTTGATCGTGTCCTCGTCCACTAATCTGTCGTGGAGAGTGCTGCAAATCATCTCAAACTCCTGCAGATGGAGATGAGGGTCCTCGGTGGCTAGCTCGTGAAACTTGGGCAGTAACTGTATGGTCTGCGGGCGAAGCTCAAAGTTCCCAACAATGGGAGGAAGCTGAATCCATCGGTGAGTGAGGGTCGTGGCTGGGTTGTGTAACTGCCTCACAGTCATCGGCGGTGGCCTCTCCTGGTTAGGTTCTCCTCCTTCGCCTGCTGCGTCTGGTATATCTCCTCCACTGCCCTCAGGTTTGTCATCTCTTCCTTCTCGCATCTATGCTATCTCCCTCATGAGGTCACCCATGAAAATTCCCTAGTCTCTGATCTGTCTCTACATAGTCTCCAGGGAAGCTAACAATGAGTTGTTGATGGCAACTTGATCATATAGGAATGGTGGTGGTCTCTGCTCATCTGGGTGTTCCTCTCTGCCGCCCATGTCTTGGGTCTCTGCAAAGGCAAAAGAACCCATCTCAGGTGCTGACAAATGATCTGAGCTCTGTGTTGCACTAAACTCTGACACTCTTGGACTGATGGAAGGAGAAGGGCGATCGAGGGGGAACGGGGTGGTAGTGAACTCAGGCTCGGAGAGTGGGTTTGGACTCCCCAAGGTCGTCCTAGATGAATAGGGAGGAGTGCTGGATAGCGGTGCCGCCAGAGACGGCCTAAGAGATCTCCTTCCCATCATCGTGATTACTGAGAAGAGTGAGGATGAGAAATGAAGAGGGGGGGCAAAATTGTGCACAATTGTGCAATGTTTTTTATCTTGACCTTAATGCAACTAGTCAATCAAACACAATACAGAGGGTTCACCAACTCAACGCGTGAAGCCATGAAGGATCGGCTATTATCTTTGTAGTTTTTAGATTGAATTCAGGCAATTATCTTTGAACGAGTCCTTAGAGTGCTATGCCTATAGGAGAGAGAGTACTGCCAGAAAAGAATCCCATACTTGTCCTCCTCCTGTGTAACATATAGTCTGCACTTTTTGAGGTCCTTGTAACCCTTCCTGGATCTCTACTCAGCCAAAGAAATAGAGGGAGGAAGCCGATATGTGAAACCGATACTTCAGATCTCGCTCGCAACGGAATCACCCGTGAGCGTGCAAGATCCTACTCGGACGCAAGATGATGAGACAGACACCCCCGTGAAGGCGTGTCCTATGCTCGATACTTCGGACAAGGTCAATGCTCTACACAATAGAGAGTCATCAATGTCGGCTAAGCCCTACTCATCTATGTACGATAGAAGCGCCAATACTTCGGAAATCCAGGCGATACACAAGGTAGCCACAGACTGGTTTTTGGGCTCTAATCCTTACAAAGCTGCTCTCTCACTTGGAAGTAGACCTTCCCATGCAACCTGAATACAAATGAGAGCTTTGCTCACCCCAAGCAATGTGTCCAATTAGCCAATTTTATTTAAGTCAAGTTTCCTTTAGCAGTCCCTTTTTTAATTTTTTTTTGTGTTATCACTTGCTTTAAGTCAATTCAATACAGGCGCCTAACGTTTTTGTATTTTTCCTTGATTCCTATTTGTTCCAAAAACAGAGGGAGAGAGTCGGAAAAGAAATGCAAGGTGGCACCAAGATGGAAATCCCACCTTTGTGCCTAAATGATGACTGCTCAAGCAAGAAGACTTACAGTGCCTCCAGCTCTCTTCATGCAGGATGCAACGTAGGAATTTGTAAACCTAATCTATATGTGGTATGCAATCCGATGAAATCGTCCTAGGATGAGGATAGACTATTAGCATGAAGAACCTTTTTCAAAATTTGACTAAGTCCGAAAATCGAGACTATAAGTGCATGCAAAGTTAATTAGGGTGTTTGGACCTAGTCTTGCGCCAATCAATCCTAAAGATAGAGCTCAATCACACAAAATAAAGAAAACAAAATCGGAAAACAAAGGGAAAATGCGATGAAAACTACAAAAAGCCGCGGTGAGCCCCCAAGTGTACAAGCACTTGGAAATTGGGCCCGAATGTTCAAGTCCGGAGGTACCTGTATTACTACAATAAATAGTGGTCTTTCTCTCACAATCAATTACACAAATAATGAATCTACGTCTAAGTCTTCTTGGTGCTCAAGTATCAACGTGGGTGTATTGGCTCCTAGAAAAAGGCACCTCCCTCTATCTGTGGTACCTCGCACGAGATCAACAAAGAATAGGTTAGATAGCTCAAAAATGCATATCAAAATTAGAGAGAACAAGTGAAGCAATAATGGGAAAAACACAATCACAATTAATCACAAAAATATGACCTATACGTTGTTGCTCCTCGGCAACGGCGCCATTTGATAACACGGGTAGAGCAAGGGTCTAAATATCTCACACAAGGCGGAGACAAGAGTCATTGCGGCGACCGCTCACTAAATCCATATCAATCAACAATTAACCCACGACAATCAAATCAAGCAATGAAAATAGAGGTGTGGAGTCAAAATTTATTATAACTCTACAAAAATGTGTATAGTGTGCAAGTGTGTAGAGGTCGAACACAGGGAGCAAGCAAGATAGGTCGGACAAAAATATGCAAAATGTGATGTGATCAAGTGCCTACCAATATGCAAATTTTTGTGGGTTTTTAATTTCATAATTTTTATTTTATTTTTAATTTTATATTTTTATATTTTGCTTTTTAATTTTCTGATTTTGTATTTTCTTTTTATATTTTATATTTTTTTATGTTTTTATAAATAGAATATATATGCACAATATAAGAAAAGAGAGTAATAGAGTATTTATAAAAATAAGGAAAAATAACCAAAATTCAGAAAATAAAATGTTTTTGGTCTTTTTATAACTTTATAATGTTTTTGTGGTTTTTAGAGATTTTCCTGAATTTTTTTGGTATTTTTATAGGTCAAAATACTAGAAAATAGTAAACTAAGCTACTGG
Source organism: Ottelia alismoides (assembly GCA_037367405.1). Taxonomy (NCBI): domain Eukaryota; kingdom Viridiplantae; phylum Streptophyta; class Magnoliopsida; order Alismatales; family Hydrocharitaceae; genus Ottelia; species Ottelia alismoides. The sequence continues at coordinate 522,264 of JAZKJV010006795.1, read as the reverse complement.
CCAAAATTAAAATGAGGATTAAAAATGTCAAATAGTATCCAAAATTCCTCAAATTAATTTTAAATCAAAGAGAATAAATCAGAGAAAATACAGAAACTGAGTTTGTATTTTTAGGATTTTTACGGATTTTTAATATTTTTTTGAAGATTTTTAGAGTTTTGTAATTTTTAGGGTTTTTGTTTTAAAATTTTAATGATTTTTGGAAAGGAGTTAAAAGACATTAAAATAGACTAAAGGAAATTTTTTGGAATTTTTAAAAGAGTTTTAATATTTTTTGGTATTGTCTAATGCAAACACTAGAAAAAATACATGTTTTTGAATTTTAATAAATATAAAAATGCAATAAAAATGCGAAACAAAAATATGGCGTGAATCTACAATGCAACAGGAGCTTAATCTAACTTTTTTGGTGATTTTTAGCAATTTATAGATATATAAAACAAATAGAAACAACAAAAAAGTTTACACTACTAGCAAGGGCATATATGTAAATAAGCAAACATCCAAGGGCCACAGTGCAATTTTCCACAAAATTTTATAACTGAAAAATCGATTTTCAGGGCCAAATACAAATACCACAAGCCGCAAGGGCACGCCTGCAAAATACCCACCCATGCGCGTGACTGGCACGTGCCTGGGAAGGATCTAAATGTAATATCAAAAACTCCCAAGGGCTTACATGCAAATAACCCAAAAATATTACACGTTACAGAACGATTCCTGGATTAAACTGAAATAATTAAAATCGCAGGGGGTCCAATGGAAAATCACCACCACCCCAAATGCACAGATCACGTGAGGTGATGTGGACTAGACCTAAATGCAAATAAACAAATTTCAGGGGCCTAGATGCAAAAGTTACAAAAATATTTAAACTATAAACGAAAGTTTATGGACTAAATAGTAAATACAAAATGGCACGGGGTGAAAGTGCAAAACACACCTTTGCGCGCGATCCAACGGCGGTGAAGAAGCCACTTGACACGTGGCGCAATCTGGACGGCCGATGATGCTTCGCTGATGAGAGGCCACGATCAGATCTCCATGGCTTGATCAACGGCTGGGCTTCTGGGAGATCTGACGGTCGATGTGCGCTTGGAGCTCGGGCCTCGATCCGATGGCGCGGAGGGGCGGAGCAAGAACAGGGGAGGAGCGCCGGCGAGGCGAACTTCCCCGAGCTCAAGCTCCGACCTCCGACGTTCTTTGGGCTTCAAAAATGGCCTGGAGGCTCCTGGCGACTTCCTCTAGGTGCTGGGGTCCAAAATGCTCTGGCGACGGCCGGAGTTCGCTGGAGACGACGGCGGAGCTGGGGAGCTTCTTGGGTCTCCGGCGAGGGTCAAAACGACCTTCTAGGTTCTTGTTATGCTTAAAAGACTTACAGAAAAGCGTGAGAGGGTCCAGGGCAAAGTGCCTGGACCCCGCGGTGGTGGAGTAGTGGCGAGGAGCGGCGAAATAACGGGTGGCCGGAGGTGCACTCCGGCGAGGGTACGATTTGGGGGTTTTAATGGATGAAACGCGAAATTACTTGGGGGGCTAGACTCCTAATGCTACGACGAACAAAATGCAAGGAAAATAAATGGGAAACAAGGATCTCTAAGGGATGAACCTGAGGTGGAAGTATACCTCGACGTCGGCGAAAGGCAGAGGTGGTGGAGCTGCCTCGGGCGTCGCTCGACCGGCCTGAAGCTCAGGAGAGGAAGCTGTCACCTTCCTCGAGCTCGCGGGCGTGAGGGAGGGAGCTAAGCCTATGGAATAGGGGTTCAAAATCGAATGGGGAAGTTGAGGTGCAATATGAATGGTTTGACTCTACGGTTCTGATGCTCAAAAGGTCGAGGAAGATGGCTTGAATCGCCGCTCCTCGGCCCTAGGAGAGCCTATGGCGTGAAAGAGGGAAGATCGAGGAATAAAAGTCATTCAGGGATCGACAAGAATGGATGTAAGCATTGACCTCGAAAAAATCGAGAAACTGGGGTCGAAACGAGGTCTGACAAGGGCAGAGGGGGAAGGACGACTAGTTGACCATGCCTCATGGTTGGTCCACGTGGACCAACCAGGAAAAACCCCTGGAAAATGATTTGTAAATTCAATAAAAAATATTAAATGAATTAATTAATTTTTGGTTATTAAATAAAAAATGTTATTATTTTATAAGGTATTTTAATATGATTTTTAATTAATTTTATGAGTTATAAAAATAAGAGTTACCTTTTATGACCTATATAGGTATATATACCTATGTATTTTAGTAATTTATTTTTATTTTGTGAAATTCATTTATCTATTTTTGTCTATTATTTTATAAATTTATAGAATATTTTTGTACACTAAAAATATTTTTATTTTATTTTTCTGAAGTGTTTTGTATATTTATAAAATCAAAGAATTAATAATATAGGTATCTATACAGGTATTATACCTATGTATGCCTTTTACACAAGTATTTTATTCTATGTTTTCTTTGAGTTTTTATTCTGATTTTAATGTACAAATACATTCTAAACAATATTTACAAAATTATAAAAATAAGAAATTGTGAAAGTAAAGAATAATAAATAAAATGAATATTTTAATCTATACAAGTATACAATCGGGGTCCAAAACTCAATCTTTCAAACCGTAGCTCTGCCAAATGCGAAACCATCGCCATTAAATAGCTTATTTTAAATTATATACAATTAAAGGTGATTTTGACGCATTTCGAGTTTTTATTTGGGAGATACAGGTCTGGGAAGTTGGGAATCTGGAATCTTATTCATATCATAACTTTTTATCTGTATAATATTTTTGAGTGAAATCAGTTTTTTATTTTTATTTATTTAATTATATACAACTTTTGTGTATAAAGTTTTTTTATTTGAGGTATAAAAAGTGGAATCAAAAATAGGTCACAAAATGAATAAAGAAATGAATAAAAACAAAGGTAATTTATTGATATTTTGGCCCTTATCTCCCCCTACTTTATTCCTTGTCGACCTAGTCATCGAGATGCCTAGGTCTCGGGGTTTCGCGTCTTAAAATATTTACAATATTTTATTCTTTTTTTCTCTTCTTTATTCTATAATTTTGGCTTTGAATACAGTATTTTATACACTATTTACATGCACATGTATGAATGCTAAGATGCGAGAATTAAGGGTATTTACATGCATTTGCCACGGTTTTTGAGGCCAAAATGATATAATAAAGATGATGAAATGTGGATTCATCAATAGCATCCTTCCATTAAAGAGGAGTGGGTTGCCACCCTTTCCTAATGGGAGTTGGTGGACATCCACCCTCCCAACTAGGAAGGAGACAATCTCATGTAATCTCATGAGATTACATTATTCCATGGAAATCTCCAATATTTACAACAACACTTGCTGTAAATTATTCTACAAAATAATTCATAATTATTTTGCGAATATTGTAATCTTTCCATTAGAAAATTGTGAATCACATTCACAACCCAAAATAAAATGTAAATTACATTTTCAATTAATTGTCCAATGTGAATCTAATTCACATCAATATTTAATCTGTAAATGTTATTTACAAATAGCTCTCTCTTATATATTACAAATTACATTTATAATACATATGAATATTTAGGATAGTGTTGTCCACATTATTCATATCCATGATCATTAAATCATATTTAATCATATTGGATCTCTATTCTCATGTGTCAAAATAATATGAATCACATTCACATTATTTACATCTTTGATAATTAAATTACATTTAATTATCCCAGATAACTCTCCTTGTATTGTTCCATGTATTATTCTGACACATCTCAAATCCAGATCCTACGGACCTCTCATAGATCCTTGATTAAATCAAGGTTGTAGATCTAACCTTCTAATTGCATCTGAATCACATTTAGATCAATGCCTAACATTTGGACCAAGATCAGATCACTTCTCTACTTAGACGAGTCACTAAAATCCAGACTCGTTTCATCACTCCCTAGGAATGGAAGTGTCATGGTTATACAATCGTTTATGATCACATCAACCTCAGGCCTTCTTAATACCTGTACATCCTGCATATTAGAAGATCGGATCAAACTCGAAGTATTAGATCAATTTTACACTGTCTACTTCAGGATTTTATCATTAAGTTTCTCATTCGACCATTGAGAGTTAGTATCGATCATATTCTTTCCAAAAGCATATATCATACCTAGGTGTTGATCATATACTTTCCATAAGTATATATCAAACCTCACAAATTCAGTCAAGCTTCCAAAACGAGACGATCGTGCACGAAATTTGATTCTTCCCAATATCTCATGGGTGAGATCATGTCTTCCAATTCAGCAATGAACCTGCATGATCCCTTTGAGAGATCATATTACTCATATGCCCTAGCATGCACACCAGCGTGCCGGTGTATAGACCTTGGTTAGGTCATCAACCTATTGGTCTACCAAGCGTATATGTTCAGATATATAGCAATACATATGTCTCCGGTCAGAGGATGCATGCCTATATCGTGACAGCATACGACATAGGTCTTTAGTTATCTCGATCTAAGTCAACTCTTTTACTTAACTTATCTAACACCTCAGAATCTCTATTCCTCTACAGAGGGAATGCATCAAGAGGTCGGTTAGATATCATCCTTTAGAGAATTTATTGCCATCCCCTTCTCAGACCGGAATTCATTTCTTAAAGACAAAACGTATCGAAGATCGAGAAAGAAAATCGAAACAAGAAGCATAAATAAATAATCAAAATTCAAAGTAGAATGAAATGTATAAAAATTGCAATGATGATATAATAGTGTCCCACAATGTCCAAAGTATCCAAAATGCCCAAGTAAATAGTGTAGACAAAATACATGTAAAAGATAAGGGTTCTCTTTTAATTAGATCCCTAGTCAGGGACCTAATTATAAGAAAACTCTAGAGTTTCACAATTAGGTCCCTACATAGGGACCTAATTGTAAATATAGAAAGTACTGGTTGTACGTTTCAATTCCTGGTAGCTTCTGGGTTTAAGATGAATTTATCCACCGATTCACAGCGAACGACTGTGATTAGAAGCTCTTGTGCGATCTGAACCGTCCCTTAGGCACACATATCGTCATCCTGAAGTCATGTTGCGGCTTATTCTTCCCCCTTTCTGGTTGGACAACGGCATTCTTGATATGGCAGCCCGCTCCAGTGATGGATGATCGAAGGTGGGGTTGGAGAGGGTGCTCTTCACCCTCTCGATCACATCCACCATGTGTGGAAAGAAGGTGGTCAAGTCGTAGACACTTGAAGGTACTGCAACTATGGGTTGCAAACCCTAGCTATGGATTGTTGCGAGTCGATGAAAAGCATGACAAAGCTGATGACCCAAGTGCAAAATAGGACTCCAGTATGTTGCTGCGACATGCAAGAGATAAATTGCGTGCTTGATTCTCAAACGAATTGGCCAATTTTGTGAATGTTCTTGTGGTATCAAATAATGCTCCATAAACAAGGTATTCGGTTGTGAAATTGGATATTATTCGAGATGAAATTGAAGAGAATTGAAATGTGAATCGCAAGGAAATGATTAAGACACTCTGATTACGTGATTAACTACCCTAATCATATGCGAATAATGAGGAAATCATAGCAAAAAAAGAGGCAAAGTGGGATACTTGGGGACTGGAAGGTGTACGGCCTTCCAGATCTTTGTTTTCCAGGTCGGCTTTCCTGGAGCTACACGCTACTGAAGGCGACGATTAAAGGTCAAACAAACCTTGTAACAACTCATCCAATCACCAGGTTCCATGCGAGGCAGCCACGAGGAGCCGTCGCCTCCTTGGTGGGCCGAAGTCGGGGGAAGAAAATAGGTGTTCGACCAATTTGGTTCTGGAGAAGGAGAGTTAGTTGGCTCGAGCCAATTTTAGGTGATTAAATAAAGATGATGGAAGGAGTTGGAGGATGATCTAATGGCGGGTGTTAAATCGGGTAGCTAGGACTAGCGATTGGATGGTTAGGATCGGGTTTAGGTTAAGATAAATAATTTTATAAATTAGATAACGTTATTCTAAAAAGTTATAAGAATAAACAATATTTATAATTTAATTAAATAATTTATTATATAATTTGTTTTTAGAAATAATAAATATTTAATGTAATATAAACATAATATTAATAAATATGTATATAGTCTACTTAATAAATGAGGTTTTAACTTTTAATTTAATAAATTAATAAATAACATGTCATTTTTATATTTTATTAATTATTAGGATAATAAATAAGATGTATTTGAATTTTTATGGATTTTAGTAAATTAATTTAGATATTTAACTAAATGCAGATATAAGTTACACCATTCAAACTCATTTATAAATTAGGTTTTTGATTTATTTAAAATATTGAATAGTATCCAAAAATTATGAAATAATTAATATGTAATCTATAAGATCAAAACAATAATTAGAAATTATAAAATCACTAAAACTGTAATAGTATATTCTAAATAAAATAAATAGCTTATAAACCCAGTTACCATTAGGTCCGAATATTGACTTTTGCAAACATACTCTAATTTCAGTGAAACCACCTTTAATAATTAGAGAATATTATTTTATGAACTTTTAAGATTAGAGTGAAATGGTTCATATGAAGAAGTTATGATGTTCGGAAGTTGAGAAATTAACAATTTAAAAGTTGGATTTCTTGGCATACATACAATGTGGGATTGTTTTAGGATTTATATATTTATTTATTTATATTTATATATATATATATATATTAGAAATAATGAGGAGAAGAGTTTTGTGAAAATATATACAAATGAATTAATTTAAAATCAATGAAGTTGTGATAATTATTGGATAAATAATGAATAATGTGTAAAGTGAATAATTAATTTATTTTGCAGTTTTCTTCCTTATCTGCCCGTACTTTATTGTTTGTCGACTAAGTCCTACTGACTTGGACTCAGGGGTTAGATTATATAAATATATCTTTCAGCTATATTTATATTTTATATTCATAATGTACATACATATACATATTTACAATCTGCCTTCTTTTTATTTTCTTTCTTTTTATTCTTTTATTTATTTTCATGATTTTAATGCATAAAAATGCATTTTTATTCATGAATGGTACTTTGTTAAGAAATGAAAATTAATGGATATTTACATGTATTTGTCAAGGGCTTAAGATAAAATGCGATAGAAAAGTTAATGAATCATTCATCAGCCACGTAGCCCGAGGTACCTGCGATAGTACCCGAACTGCCCTCCGAACATGCATCGAACCTCGCCCCCTCCCAAACCTAGTCCGTGCATGTGTGTGCGAGATGGGTATTTTGCATTGGTGCCCCGCCATTTTCCATATATTGCAAAATAGTCCATCCTAGGCGCGTGTGCCTCACATGCCGTGCCTGGTGAAAAATTGCTAGGATGCCCTGTCAGATTCTCTTAATTGTATAAATGGCCCTGCCAAGGACCATTTTGCATATTTTATCCATTTTATCTTCTCTTAATTGCAGAAATACCCCTTCCATTGACCATTTTGCATATTTATCCATTTTATCTTTATATTTTTATTGAAATTTTGCCCTTGCACTCTTTTCTTAATATCTTGAGCATACAGATTCCAAATTAAATGATTTCAATTTCACTGATTTTCTAATTTTGTCCTCTTAAATTACATCTTTTGTGTCATGTGTTCCTCATTTAAGTGCCATTCATTATTGTTATGCCTTAGTTAAGAATGAAGTTAAGCTGTTTTTTGATTACTCAAGGATTTGATATTTTTAGGGCATAATTATGCTTGCATCTTCATAATTCTTTTAATAGCATCTTGCATCTATTTAAAATGCTAAAAACTAAATGAAAATTGCACTTGTCTCCTTATGTATTGCATAGCTTATTATTGTACATTACGTCACATTTATTTTGCATAAAATTAAAACAAAAAACGCACCTCTCATTTTGTGTGCATCATTGTTTAATTGTTTTGTCAATTGCATCATTTATTTTATGCATATTGTCTTTTTTGTGATGTGCATTTTGTCTGCATCGGAAAACCTAGATCAGAGAATGTAATCGCTCAAATTTAATCATTAATTTCTGATTAATAGACGATTAGGCTTGTGTCCCTGTGTTTGACATTAGTACACTTACCAATTTATAAATTCTCCACATACTCAAAAATGTGGTTCTGCTTAGATCCAAAACCACCTCCTATGCTTCCCTGATAAAAATGACATATAAGCATGCATTTTTGTGGTTCATCAGTGATGTTGTGTGGACCTTGAACCAACTACATTGTTGTTGAGATGTCAAAGTTTAGATTTGTACTAATGGTTGTGGGTCTAGCACATGGTTACTACTATCAAGGCATTGTACCCCAAAATGGTTGTATGAAATTAGAAGATGCATTGTTGGTTGGGGCTCTAGAACAATGGTACTGCCAAAGCATTGTACCCCAATTGGTAATGTGAAATTAGAAGATGCATTGATGTTTGGGGCTCTAACACAATGGTACTGCTGTCCAAGCGTTGTACCACGAACTGGTAATTGTCAAAATTATAATATGCATGGTGTTGTACCCCAAATTAGCTGATTTTAGAGATTATAACATTGTAGGTGTCAAAACCATCATGCCAATGTATTATTGGTTGGATGTATAGTTTATTGGTTGGGGAAGTTGAAACATCATAAGCCATGAAGCCATCTCAACCATTGGTTATCTCAGCCGCTGTTTATCTCTGCTATTGTTTATCTCATTTCGTCATATCATTTTCGCATGTTATTTTGCCATTGACAAGTTATTGGTTGGACTTTGGGGCATATTTTTAAAGTTTAAAGTTGAATTTTAATAACTGATTTGGATTTTTAGGTGAAATGGATACTTAAGACTTACAAAAAATGACTCACAATGTCAATGAAGAATGTGTTCGTTTGGATTCTGATTCTAATGACCATGATTTGTGTGTAGACGCATCAACAGAGGAGGTGGATGCAACTATTGGAAAACCTTTTATTGGCATGAAGTTGTGTTCTGATGAAGATTTGACTACTTTTTACAATTCATATGCAAGGAAATCAGGTTTCTCCATATGTAAAAACATATTGCGTTGGTCGAAATGAATGAATATTCCTATTGCTAGAAAAATTATTTTTCTGAAGAAGGATTTAAATATTTGAAGGACAAAAGATATGACGTTAGAAAAGGTTGTGAAGCTTTTATTTATGCATCTGTGGATGACAAATGTACTTCGGTGGTGTGAACTTTCTAGGAAGCACATAACTACTTGTTGACAATACATAGGTTACGATCTCACAAAGAGATTCCGTCTTGTGCAAGGGGACTGATTGATACTTTGCACTGTTGTGGGTTATGCGCTTCCAAAATTTCCAATGTTTTGAGTGCCTCTGGTGAGCAAAATATTGCAAACCAAGAATGCAAAGACCAAATCAAACTTAGTCGAAAGAGCAATATTGATCATGAGTGTATGTTGGTTGTGAAATGTTTTGAAGAGAAGATGACATCAGACACTGATTTCTTTTTCAGAGTTGAAGTTGATGAAAATATGACAGTGCGAAGTGTCTTCTGGGCTGATGGACAATTACTGGCTTCTTATTTGCATTTTGGTGATGTGTTGGTGTTCGACACCACATTTAGAACTAACAAATTTCTAATGCCATTTACGCCATTTACCAGCATAAATCATCATAGGAAGTCAACATTATTTGGACGTGCTTTTCTTGCAGATGAGAGTACAAAAACCTTTATTTGGTTATTTCATACATGGTTGCAGTGCATGCATGGGAATTTACCTACTGCAATAATCACCGCCCAAGATCCCGCAATGCTTGAAGCTATTGCTTTGGTCTTCCCTACAACAATGCATAGATTTTGCATATGGCATATCAGAAAAGTGCTTTGATTCATTTGCATCAATTGAGATGCGATAAATAATTTGAACATGACTAGGAAAAATGGATTTATGGAAGCCAAATTGTTGATGAGTTGGAGGAAAGATGGGACGATTCGGACGAAGTATAATCTTTTAGAAAAAAAGTTGGCTTCAGAATATGCACGAACTATGAGGAATGTGGATACATGTCTTTGTAATAGATGTTTTCTTCATAGGAATGCCATCAACACAATGGTCTGAAAGTATGAACTCATTCTTTGATGGATATATCCATTCTCAGATGCCTTTTTCATAATTCATTTTACTATATGAAAGGGCCCTTCTTATACATTGAGAGGCTGAGGAAATTTTAGATTTTAAAGCATTGAATACAAAGGCAACAATATGGTCTGAGAATCCAATGGAAGCACAAGCTTCTACCTTTTACACTCCTGCAAATTTTGCAAAATTTCAATATGAATTCAAGAAGACTATTACTTGTGCATGTCAAAAAATTGCGAAGGATGATGATGTGGTTAGATATGAGATTTATTTTCATTAGATTTCAAAATTAAAAATTTCTTATTGATTTTTTCTCGAAAGAAAGCAGAGCCATTTTCTAATGCAAGAAGTTTACATTTGAAGGTATTCTCTGTTATCATGTTCTATGCATTTTCAAGAATAAGGGTTTACTTGAAGTACCCACATAGTATTGATGAATCACCAATTCATCATCTTTATTCTTTCATTTTGGCTTAAAATCCTTGGTAAAATACATGAAAATAATATTAATTCTCGTGTTTTAACAATCTGGCATCACTTATTAATATTATATATTTAACGCTTATTTATACAAAATAAAATAGTAAAGAAGAAAAGAAAAATGAATAAAGAAGGTTGTATATATGTAATAGATACATACCGACCCAAAACCTCGAGACAGGGTCAAGCATTGACCCGGTCGATAAGGAATAAATTATGGGGAGATAAGGTCGATAACTTATAAAAATATCATAAAACCAAATTTACATTGTACACATCCATTTCATTCCTTATGCATATCTTCACCTATTTTATTTATCATCAATTCAACTTCAAATAAAAATGTTTTATTATTTAAACTTTGTAAATAAAAATATGTTTTAAATAATAAAAATATTTTAAAAAAATCCATGTACAATAAAAGGGAGAACACTCTAAAAAGCCATAATATCATAATTGAAAGATCACTATCTACTCCTTATGGATTCAAAATGAATCAATCTCACTTTCATTGTGTTTAAAATAAAATAAGCTTTAAAATGAAAGTGGTTTCATTAAATTTGGAGTTAAGCTATGAAATTCGGCCTTTTGGAGTTCCATTGTATCTATATGTGTGTATTTATTTATTTTATTTATTTGGACATATTGTATTTTAAATGTTTTGTGCATATATTATATTATATATATAAATTACAAATAAAATAGAAAACTAAAAATAATAGAAAATAAATAATTATATTTATTACATAGGTATAATGTACCTATATTGTACATAAGTGTATTTATTTATTCCATTAACTAATTTCTTAAAAATTAAATAAAATATATTTAAAATCCTTTAAATATTTTGTAAATAAATAAAATATAAAAATGTGTATATATTTGTATAAATAAATAATTAAATTATGCATATTTTGTATATAGGTATTATATACCTATAAATACATGTATTTAATTATGTTAACCAAATAAATTAATTTATTCAATTTATTAAAAATCACTAAAATAGTTTATTTAGTTATAAGTTTTTTTTATAAAATTTTAATTGAAAACCATTTTCTAATTTATTTTAATCATTTTATATTTATTTTAATATGTTTTGTCTTGTTCTGTTTGGTTGTATTCGGGTCACCACCTGATTGGTTGGACCCTCCTCCTTAAACCGCTAACCCGTCTTTCTTCTCCCATTTTAGCATACAAACCTGATCAGGTTCTCTCAAAATCTCTTCGCTCTATTAGAATCCTCACACTCCTGATCCACACTTGATCTAGATTTTGGTCGATGTTGCCTCGGTTCATGCTCTCGACCTCATTCAAATTTCACCCTGTCTCCGCCTATATATATCTCTCTAGGTCTTCCTTCTTTGTCTGATCTGTCTTCCAACTTGGAATTCCACCTGAAAACTCCACACAGAGCTTAAACTTCATGATAGGAAGTGAAGGCATCGATCTGGAGCATGAATAAAAAATGAATTGATGAGATCCATCGCTGGCTGGAGCTCTGCCACCACGACAAGCCTCTTTGACCTTCCACCATTGAATTGAGGCGACGACCCCCCATATTCATCCTACGATTCGTCTTTTTTTCATTTCAGGTATTACTAGATAGCATTAGATTCAATTTGATTTCATTCTAGTTTGATTTCCAGATCCGTATCAGCCAATTTCATCCAACCTCCGATCTTCTTGATCGGAGGACAATCTCATTAGATTTTCATATCCAAAATGACCACCAACCCTTTCCACATCGAATCTGCTTCTTCACTCTTTGATCCACAACCCACCACCTCAGATATGAGGATCTGTGTCTGATCCTTTTCCTTCACATTATGTTGAGGATCTCCACCATTTCTCCCATCATTTTCCTTGTCAATAACATGCAACCGAGGCGTGCGAAGCTTCGAGCTTCATTTTGTGACACTGTAGGTACCTGGAGTGGTGTTTGGAGCTCAATCTGAGTATTTGAAGCTTCAACGTTGGCTGGAGGAGCAAAGGCCTACCAGATCTCCTCCCAATGAGATCTGGAGCTTTTAATCATCGACATCTAGAGCGGACCCAAGCCAGGAATAGATTGGTCCCATCAGAGCTTAGATCCGAGTCGAATCAAGTGAGATCGGCTTGATCTAATCTCTCCCAGAGAAGCCTTCCTCGTAGTTCTTCCATATCCTTCAGAAGCGCCTGATCAAGAACTAGAAGTCCAGATCACATCCAAAGCATCTGATAGTGCCCACTTGGCTGATCGTTAGATCAGATCTAAAGCCTTCATCAGGACCGTTCATTGCCTCAAGGATATGCATGTGACTTGGGCACACAACTTTGATGAAATTGCAATCCATTCACTCCTATTTAACTATATGCAATTAAATCTTTTTCATGTATATAACACTTTTAAAATAATTGCTAGAAAACCATGGTTTTCTTTTAAATTGCATTTCAGTCCCTCTTAGTTGTAAGCATGTGGGCTACCATGTGAATATGTGGTTTATTTGCACTATAATCCATGTAACTCTTTATTTATTAATAAAATTGGTTAAAAGTTTAGGAAATTGCATTTGGGTCCTTTCAGTGTTGTGCTTGTATTTTACATGTGTTTTTTTGGATAAATTGCCCCTATAACCCTAGATTCTATTTCTTTTGTCATCATTTCATTTTAAACTTTCTAAAAATTGTAGTTAGACCCCTTTATTGCTGATTTTATTTCATTTGATTAAGTGCTTTGATTAATGAGCTCATTTGCTCAAAAAAATCCACAAAAAGATTAAGATCCTTATTAGTTGTTTAAATTCACATAATTTGTGTTTTGAAAATTAATTTGACTTATTATTTTTGAAAATAAAAAACACTGTTGATTTCAGTGTTTGAACTTTAGAAAATAAAAAAATTTTGAGAACTCTTTGGAAAATTCTAAAATATTATAGTATGTATATTTTACTATAATTCCTCATATATATAGAATCAAACCAAAATTCAATCAGAAAACCCTAAAAATTCATACATATATAAAAACTTATAAAATTTGTATAAAAACATAGAAAATATTAAAAATACATATTCAATATTATTTTAAAACTCAATAAAAACTCTTTTGTATAAAATTAGTTTCCTGATTTATTTCATTCATTTTATATTTTAAAAACAAGAAAAATAGTTGCTCATTTTACTTTAAAATTTGTTTTCATTCTTAAATCAATAAAAATCCTTAAAAAATAAAAATACCTTAAAAATCAACATAAACAATATAAAAATATTAAAACACAGAAACATTTCATTTATTTATTTTTGAGCATTTTTGACATATTTTGAAAATACAAAAATACCCCCTTTCTTTTTGTTTATATCTTGCTCTTTAAATTGATTTTGAAAAATTAAAAAGAACCATAATTTTGCAAAATTAAAATCAACTTAAAACTAAAAAAACTGAAAATATTAAAATTATAAACCATTTTAAAAATAAATTAAAAGATAAAACTCATCAAAATCCATAAAAATTCATAAGAAAAATAAATTTAAAATAAAAAAAGAAATTAAAAATATTTATTAATTTTCTATAATTAATAGTCTTAGTTCTAAACAATTGTTTTCTTTTGTTCAACCATGGGAGATATACCAGGTTAATAATAATTAGCATCACATTCTTTTATTTAGAATAAATATATTTTTGATTGATTCATGGATTGTTGGGTCACAATGACATACTTGTATATCAAATAATTAATAACCCATCGATTCATGCTCACATCATGTATCCACTGCAACAATGGTCAATGAATGTTAGATTTGTGGGATCGTGAAAGGGGAATGTTTGAGATTCTGAAAAAGCCAGGCCTTAACATGTTTTGGGGCCTTCGATCTATGCATTCCGAGATGTATGATCATGGAAGTTTAGATCGAGATATGTTCAGAGTGGCTTTACAAATAGCCGAGGAAGGATTAAAAATGAAGGAAACACAATAAAAAAAGTGACTGTCCATCCATCTATCGTCGAAGTATTTTCTACTGTCGATTCAAGAGATAATCATTTTGATATCTGCGATCCATTCTGGGTTAAAGTTAAAGGGAGGCCTCAAAGAGTAGAAAGAATGAAATCTGGCATCGAAGTATCTTCCTTACAAGGTGAAATATAGAAAAGAACATGTGGAAAGTGCGAGGAAAAGGGACATTACCGAACCACATGTATTGCAAAGATAATGTTAGTTGGATATTTTATTTGAATAATGGATTAATTTGAAATATAATTCCTTTTGCTTGCAATAGGAGGCCACTCAATAATGTTTTGTATGATCTCCAAGAAAAGTTCTGTGGATCTCCAAGCAATCTTTTGTGGACATAACTATATTTTAGTTCCTGTTAAATGATAGACTATATTGTGAATTTCATTTGTGTATCATTCTATGTAATTGTAATGATGATTTATGACAATGTTGGAATGTTTTGGTTACAAAATGTATCATTCTCTGCATACTGTGTACATATTTTGAAGATTAATGTACTGAGATCTTCAGTAGGTTGAGATCTGATGTAGAGAGGAAACATACCATATTGTAGAGCTAAGCCCATCTTCCGTTTGTGGAGGCATCACTTGTACTTATATGAAGAGTACAAATTCAACTGGATGATTATGAGTTTCCTATCAAAATGATATGAGCCCTTCTGTTGAATCATTATTTTAATTTTCAACCTACATCTCTGCTCTCATTATGGTTGGACCAACTTATACATAGGAATGAAGATCTTCCATCACCATTTTTTACCCCCAGAGAATCAATACATGTCCAAAACTGACATTCATGCAGGGTAACCAAACCAGACCCCATAAGATAAAAAATGATATGACGTAAACTCCAAACCGAGAAAATATTTTTCTCTAAAACTCATTCGCAATACGCACGATGAGAGTGATTAAATTTCGATGTTTACATTTTAAATCTAATGAAAAATAAGGGAAACGAAGGCCTAATAAGTCTCAATAAGCCCCATCAAAATGTTGGCCTTCGATTGATTATCAATAACACATGACAATAAATAAGAATGAGCTTGAGACCAACATTAATTGTTGCAAGTTATTAGTATACTGTCTTGATTACATGTTTAAGGATGCGAGGACCAAACATTATGCACATAACCATCCCCTGCCAGATGTTTGTTAGCTAAAGAAGGTGTAGTCAAGTAGTCTCCCACAAAAATTCCTCACCCTCAAGGTTGTGACACTTAAAATGATTCAAATAAGAAGCTTTCTCCAAAATGCTTTTCTCCTGGTTGTCACAGATTTGTTTAATTCGGGGCCAACGCCCCCTTCCCCCCCTCGAATTTTTCCTTCTTCCATGACGAGCTCTCTGTACTAATGTAAAACATCTTCTAGAACATAGTCATCATCAACAAGTATTGTCTAAAAAAATAAAGTTTTAAGATTGATTATCAATTCTTAACTAATATCTCATAATATCAATGCATTTAGAACATCAACTTCATAATATCATTGTGTTTAGAAAATCAACTTCATAACATCAGCAGAGTAGTTACATAACATTGACAGTCAAAACTAATATTGCAATTATAAGGGTTAAATAAAAAAGCTGATTCTCAATTCCAGCGAGCTGCATCTCCATTCGGTCCATTTGCTTCTCTGTTGTGTCCATCCGCTCCTTTATCTTATCCATTTGCTTCTCTGTTGTGTCAATCTGCTCCTTTATCTTACCCAATTGATTCTCCGTTGTGTTCATCTGCTTCATTACTTTGTGTTTAAATGCATTAATATGGTAATTTAACTCGACATAGTTATGATTGACTTCGTCTGCCCAAATGAAGAAATTGGGTGAATCTCATTCCTGCATGACAAAAAATAAAAAAATTAAGGATCACCACGATATGTTTTTTTACATCATGTCTAAACCTAACACAAATTAGTATTGTAACGAAAATATACACAATAGAAATACATACCTTCCATTTGGGACATTGTAAAAATCGTCAACCCTTACTTGCCTTTTTCTTAGAGACATATGTCAATGCTTTCAATCAACAATAACGGTTGCCTCAATAGGTGGCTTCCAAGAAGATCCTTTTGAGGCATAATCACTCATCTTTATCCAAAATATCTAAATGAAAATGAAACCTGTTTTAAGCAAATAATAGAATATTTGACACGAGAAAAACATATACTCCGAAGCAATAAATTAATTCGAAATCCAATTCTGAGATGTGTGATTAGGGAATATTGTACAATACAGCCCACGATACAATAGAAAAGTAAAAGTTTTGAACTTTTTATCTAAGTTACAACATATTGTGAGGCATCAGGTATGTGATTGCCTTTTGGAGAATACATGCTTTCCAAATAAGAGTTTTTTTATTCATTCATATTACATTTAATTTCCTATATCCTTAGTACAATCATGAAACTCGTGCATGGCACGGGCCATGCACTAGTTAATAGTTAATCAGGGTAATGCGAGTTTCGATTTTGATAATGAATAAATTCTTCCTTGTTGTGCAATTCTTAGTTTCAAAGTGTTCGTCTATGTGAACCTGAACTTTTCTCAGGTTCCAGTTGTGATGCCAGCAGGGGATGGTTCTTTTCCTGGACTCTGTTGTTCAAGTTTTATGAGCTATCCATGGCTTTCTTATGGGTGCATATTGATCCCATGCTCTTATTGGGTAGTCTCTAAGTTATAGCTTCTGTGAATGTATTGAGATAAATTCATTCGATAATCTTTTGCAGCTAATTTTAAGACTGTCATCTAGTACTGAAATGGACTTCTGAGAACAGTGGGGAAGTGACACGCTTGAACCCAAAGGAGACTGTCCAGCAGTTCGATAAACCCTATCAAGTGAAATATGGATACTCCTTTCACACCAAGGAGCAGGAAGATTTTGGTCTTTCATGGGAATAGTTGGATGTGGACCATTGATGGGATATCCTAAAAAGATTGCCTAAGAGTGAAGATATGAGTCATATGAGATTCTTTGATGCTGAATTTTATGTTCTGTGTATTGTTTTCTTATTGGTGCAGGTGAAATCCATAGTCACATCACCTCGATTTGATATATTGAAAATACCAGTGAGGGAAAGCTCTAGAAATTTAACTGAAGGTACCTCAGATGCCTGCCCTTGAAATTACATTATGATATCACATGTCTATGATCATGCTCAAATTTTACGATGACCAAATTTATTGTCTCACAAAATCATCATTTACTGCATATCCTTCTGGTATAAAAAATTTCAAAGAGAAACATAGATCGAGATTAGATGGTAGTGCATGTGTAACGGCACGGATCCGTATGACCAGAGGACACATAAAAAAATGACATACCACATCGGATCCAAGGGTAACTCATGCATATCAAATCCACAAATCAAAAGAAGATCGAAAAAGGCAAGCAAAATGAATTGCTAGAGATGCTCCAAATAAAAGGAATGTTGGACATGCGAGCCCACGGTGAACCATTAAGCAATAATTGTTATTGCAAAAATATCATTCCCTGATCTAAAATGAAGAATAACTAATTTGCATAATAGGTCCCTTAGTACAATTAGGGTTATGTACCATGGCCATCTTAATGATCTTACAACTGTTGATTCAATTGTTGAATCATAGAGGTCGGTGCTTGGATGAATATCTAAAGAGTTAGATTGAGAACTCATCAAGCACCATCAAATGATTACTAAGAGATGATCTCCAGCCTAAGAAGGAGATGACAATCTTTTCTCTAAAGGATGATATCTAACTGACCTCTTAATGCAGGACCTCTGCATAGCAATAGAGATTCGGAGGTGTTAGATAAGTTAGGTCAAAGAGTTGACTTTAACGAGATCGAGATAACCAAAGACCCATGTCGTATGCTGTCACGATATAGGCATGCATCATCTGACCGGAGACATGTGTTGCTATATGTCTGGGCATATATATTTATCAGACCAATAGGTTGATAACCGAACCAAGGTCTATACACCGACGCGCTGGTGTGCATGCAAGGGCATATGAGTAATACGATCTCTCAAAGGGATCATACAGGTTCATTGTTGAACCAGAAGACATGAGCTCACTCATGAAATATTTAGAAGAATCAAATTCCTTGCACGGTCGTCTCGCTTTGGAAGCTTGACTGAATTTGTAAGGTTTGATATATACTTATGGAAAGTATATGATCAACACCTAGGTATGATATATGCTTTTGGAAAGAATATGATTGATACCGACTCTCAATGATCAAATGAGATACTTAATGGCAACCCTGAAGTAGACAATGTAAAATTGATCTAATACTTTGGGTTTGATCCGGGTCTTTGATGAAACTCAGTTTTACTATATTAATTCGCTGATATTAACCCCTAGCTTAGACTGAGTGTCAATAAAAACCTGATAAAATTTTGTATATATCTAAACCTTAGAATAAATTAAAAATATAAAAAATAACAAAAGTAAAAATCATAGTGTTTTTATACCCTTAAAAAACAATCACAAAAATATTTCTCCCCTTGTTTGACTTCTTTTCCATTTTTGGTCAACATGAAACTTGTAGATCTCATCAAGATCTACAACTTTCATGTGTTGAGTTTTTCCAAATTCGACCTCCTTATTCCTCATTTTTCTTATTCTTTATCTGAATAACCTGATTGGACCACGTGGCACTTTCTGGTTGCTCCATGTGGCCTGCTCCTTTGCACGCCACGTACCCTCACTTTTCCGTTGTTAGATCACCCTCTTTTCTCTTGATCCACATCCGTACATTCCCACATCCTTTGTCAACCCTTCGATCTCCTTCAGATTCCATCTCAGTCGTCCATAAGCGCTGCTCTCCCATAGCTCTACGTGTCACCTTAATTACCACACAATCCTTCTCCTAACCACACATCAACTGTCCACCAACGCCTTGTTATCCTTTTGCCACATGTCTTATCCATTGTTGCCTGATCGATCTTAAACGCCTCGATCTCTGCCACCTATCTCCGCTGCGTTTCTATCCATTCGAGCCTACGCCCTGACTACATCTCAGTCGTTCGCTTCCGCCTGCATCTCCTCACGACACATGTCGAGATCGTAGCCCTCCATCCATTCTCCATCGATCTATCCGCGCCGCATCTTAGCGCCCTCCTCTCAGCCCTTGGATCGTTAGATCCAACGGCTGATAAATCATCTTCTACCTCCAACTCCTTCTCTCTCCCACGTTCTCCACCTCGTGCACCCATCATCCCCTTTCTTTTTCCACCGCCTCCTCAGCCACTCTCTCCACTCACGGATCACTCCACGACCAAGCATGATCCTCCCTCACCCTCGTGTGCCCCTTAGATCACCATGTTCCTCTCTTCTGCGCTCCACATCGCCGACACAACCCACGTCGACCGTCATCGTTCCACCAACCTCCACCCTTCAAATAACCCGCCGACCTCATTTGACTTGTCCACCTTTACGTAGGGTTAGGCTCAGCTCTTCTCTGCCTCCCCATGGCAGGCGAGGTCAGATCGAAGAAGTAATGACAACCTAAACCTCCGGTGTTGACCCCTGGCCAAGGTAGGCCAGGTCTCCGACGTTAGCTCACCGATGAGCTACCGCCGGAGGCTGTGGGGGTCCAACGAAGACCCGGATTTTGCTCAGAGATCCAAGCACAGTTCCATCATTCATCAATTTCTCAGGTAATCTCTCTTGATCTTCCTTTGATTTTTTATTGCTTTTCTCTGAATTTATTAGACATTTACTCGTGCCATCACCTTCCATCTACCATCGCCTCAGCTTCAGCACACATCTGCCATCTTCGCCTTGCCCTCCATTCACCCTCTCGATCCTCCATAACCTCCGGCCAATCCGACCCATATGCTCCGCCCTTCATGGCGGAGGAGTGCCCAAGCCTTCATCTTCTCCGCTCACCTAGGCTCCCATGTCATCCACCTCGCATCACACATCGTCGCTTCGACTATTGCGACTAACAACTGCAGGTATCTACTTCAATGGTCAGAGCTCTCGTAGGAGCAACCTCGCAAGATCCATTTCCGTCATATGAACATCGACGACCTGCTCCAGGCCGACCGATGCTTCGCCCGTGCTTCCAGCTACCTCGACGAACATCCAAGATGCTCAATGGCACTCCATCAAGCCCGGAGAAGAGAGGCGGAGTGCCAGCAACATCGCTGGAGCTCTGATCACGCCACCAATCTCGCGGAGGAGGAAGGGCTCCAAAGTGTACAGGTGCCGTTGGATGGCACTCCCTAGTGCTCATCCAACGACGCTCCTTCAGCCACGTCGCCTCTCAGACCTCGTACAGTTGTCGTCCGATCTCTATGATCCGATGGTCCACAGAAGCCCACGTGTCAGCTCGAGCTTCAACACCAGACCTACAGTCTCGGAGCACCCGAGCCACCTATGAGCCTCCTCCGAGCTAGCGTCGGTGCTCCAGCCTCACCCGAACGTCCCGAGCCATGCTCCGTGTCTGAACCGGGGCTCAAACCACCTCCGAGCCTAGTCCGAGCCTCCATCGACTACGAGCCTCGCGACACGTGCTCGGTCACGTGCGGGTGGGGATAATTGCAGGGAGGTCCCAGATAGTTCTTCAAATTGCATTCAGATCCGGATTCACGTAAAAACCACGTGCGCCTGGGGTAAATTGCAACCAACCCCCTCTGAGTTTAAATAATTTCATTTCTACCCCCGTGCATGTGGGTAATTTATATGTAAGGCCTTGCGACTTTTGTTTTTTACATTTAGGTCCTTCAAGGGACCTGTTTGCTATTTATTTTCATGTTTTCTTACATTTATGCCTCTGGTTTCTTTTATGAATATCTTGAGCATCCGAGCCCCATTTGAGTTGATTTCAATTGCATTTCGAAGCTTGTTTTATGATCTTTCTAATGACATAGCTTGATCTTTATTTTGACACTCTCAATTTTGATGATTAATTCTATTAATGTAGTGTCTTTTATGTAATGAATTCTCAAGCCTTCTATTTATGCATTAATGAAATTTGCTTTGATATTAGAAAATGAAGTTGATTACCATCTCTTACTCAATGATTGCAGTTTGGAAGGGCATATTTGTATTCATCCTCATTTGCATCTCTGTGCATGGTAAAAAAATCAAATAAAATTTGTGTATCTACATGTGTCTGCATTGCATATCTTAGTGCATATTGACCTATGATAGTTTTAATTTAACATTTAATATGAATACTAAGAGTCTAGATTTACCCTTAAGAGGCTTATGTCCCTAAGTTCGACCTTGAACTTGCCCAAGTAAAATAAAAATCGACCGCTTGTTAATAATTGATAACTATAATTAAGCGGTTTTTGATGGATCCTATTTCACCCGACTGCAAAGTATACATTCTTTTAATCACTTAAAATGGTTAAATTAATAGGGTGAAAATTAGGGTCTGTCAGTCTTCCAGTATGTAGGATGTACACGTATTAGGAATGCTTGAGGGTGATGTGATCATAAACGATTGTATAACCATGACGCTTCCATTCCTAGGGAGTGATGAAACAGGTCTAGATTTTGGTGACTCCTCTCAGAGAGAAGTGATCTGATCTTGGTCCAAATGTCGGGCATTGATCTGAATGTAATTCAGATGCAATTAGAAGATTAGATCTCCAGCCTTGATTTAATCAAGCATCTATGAGAGGTTTGTAGGATCTGGATTTGAGATGTGATTTCAATAATACGTGGAACAATACAATTGCTCTGTTCTTATCTCCAAGTATTCTCGGAGAAAGCGCATTATCCTTGAAAGAGTTCAGGATAATTTCGTTGTTGACATATATATATATCTGAGCATTGAGAAAATTGATAATAAAATGTGATTTAATTATCATGAATAATATGAATTTGATTCATATTACAAGGAGAGTTATCTAGGATAATTAAATGTGATTTAATTATCAAAGATGTAAATAATGTGAATGTGATTCATATTATTTGGGGACATGAGAATAGGGATCTAATATGTTAAATATGATTTAATGATCATGGATATGAATAATGTGGATAGCACTATCCTAAATATTCATATATATTATAAATGTGATTTATAATATATAAGAGAGAGGTATTTGTAAATAACATTTACAAATTAAATATTATCGTGAATTGGATTCACATTGGATAATTAATTGAAAATGTAATTTACATTTTATTTTGGATTGTGAATGTGATTCACAATTTTCCAATGGAAAGATTGCAATATTCACAAAATAATTATGAATTATTTTTGTAGAATAATTTACAACAAGCGTTGTTGTAGAAATTAGAGATTTCCATGGAATAATTTAATCTCATGAGATTACATGAAATTGCCTCCTTCCTAGTTGGGAGGGTGGATGTCCACCAACTCCCATTAGGAAAGGGTGGCCATCCACTCCTCTTTAATGGAAGGAGGTTATCTCTATTCCATAATCTCCATGCTTGATTGATTTAATTTGGGATTAATTGATATTGATTTTTCATTATATATTTAATCTAAATTAAATTAATTATTGTTGTATTTTTATAACAAAATCTTGGCCATTGAAAGAAGCACAAATCAATCTCATCCATTGATTTTGCATACTCCATGGATTGTGATCCATGGACTCCCAAAATACTATATAAGAATAGACACCCCTTGCTCTTAAAAGTTACAACAGATACAACAACAACAACAACATATGCTCTCTCTCTCATTCTTTACACGTCCTCTCTCACTCTCTCATTATGCCTGTCACCCATGGAGCCCTAGAGAGAGTCGCCATCGCCGCAGCGTCGTCGTTATGCTTCTGAATCATTTGTTCATGGATCTCCGTCTCCTTCGGTGCGCCTCGCTTGTGAAGAAGACGTAGGATCTCGTGTGACGAGATCTGTAGATTCGTCGCTTGGATAATAAACATGGATTATGAGGAGCACACGTTTCATCAACACGCTCGCAAGCATCTCCTTCGTCGGATCAGACTTGAGATAGGATGTCTCTTCGTTTAGAGATTCGATCGCAGCCATGCTTCAAGAGGTAAGCCTAATAATTGTTTGTGGTTTAGATGAAATGATCTGAGAAGTTTTCTTGGATTATGTGGTTTCATCACTTGAATTTTTTTAAATTTTGTTGCCTCGAGCAACTAGTGCGCCTAGTCGCTCCTGATCACATACGATGTGATCCTCACGCTTCCATGGTACGCTTAAGGATCTTATCATATCTTTCAAGTGGTATCATAGCCTTAGGTCAGAGGTTTCAGATATGATCCATAAACCTAGGACGACTTTAGCTTCATTAAGGTTTGCAGATTTTTATTGCATTTCATTCACACAGCCCTATTTTGTGAATTCTCTCGAATCTGTTTAATTTCTTTAAACAAAAATTATCACGTCTATTATGTTATACATTAAATAAGGAAATTGTAGGTTTTTATTTTACGTGATTTGGAATCTGATTGCTCAAGTTATGATCATTTTAGTGAACATGTATCCACTGTTTCGAGGATGGTGAATCTTGACGTAATTAAAGAGTAATTACGGATTTGAAATACCTAGAAATGCGTACGAATCACTTGTATTCTGTTGTAAATCAAATTAGCAAACTTTGGAAACTTATTTTGCGTGATTTGGATTTAAATTGATTGAGATATGCTTATTTTAGTAAGTGAGGGCCACTGTTGGAAATTACACTCCTAATCAAGAACCATGTGATTTTCTTAACCAATAATTGATTATATATGATCTAGATCACAATTGGTTACATGATCTTTTTTCCATCAAACAACATTGCTTGAATAAGATTGAGGATTGGTTTAGCAAATCTCCTTATAATATAAATCAAAATAGTTTTGATTATTATTATATGGTATAAATTCGGTTGAAAGACCGATTATCATCTCAAGTACAAAGTGATCAATTGGCATTATCCTAACCTGAGTCGGATATGGTGTCTAATCGGGGAATGTTGGGGTAGCAGGTTGCTCCGTGAGCAGTCTAGCCCACTCTCATCGGTACTGGACATGATAGCGGGTAAGGAAGGGACAATTCTTGAAGCGATCATGATGTATTTTTCTACATATTAAAATTTGAATAATACGTATTTTTGAGATAATACCATCCTTCAAGTAATAATTACAGGTTGTTTGTTGGTTGATTGATTAGATTGATAATTGATTTAATATGATTAAATTAATTAGATCTAATTAATATTAAAACACTCTATTTTGAATAGAGTTGTTGTTTCACTTGGAAGAATTAATCGTAATGAATATGATTCATAATGATTAATTAAAATTTAAACATGATTTGGAGAATCACATAAGTGACATCCATGATCTCCCGTCAAGGCAAAGGGTTCTGTCGCAAGGGATTGTATGTAGAAGACACCTTTCCGAAGTGACATCTCCTGCATACAAGCGGATCTAGATCGAGCTCTTTGCTTCTCGAAAGAGTAAGGCCATATACGTTGTGACCCTAATATCGGTTTCTCATATTATTGGGGTGATATTGGATTATGGGTAGCGAGTTTTAAGCTTGTTGACAGTTGGTTCAACGACGGGTCAATATCACCTTAGGGGTGGAGGTCCCGGGTGTTAAAGACCGAATTGGGAATGCAAGTTGAACTTGAAAGGCATAATGTATTTCCGCTTCTTTTTTATCCGAGTTACATGTTCTCATATTATTGAGATGTGACAAAGATAAGAAAGAAGATTCTAGATCTTGCTTGAGATATAATGGTAAGTATATCTCTTACATTGAAAGTGATTAAGGGAATGAACTTTCAGTGTTGACAAGGCAAGACAACTTTGATATAAAAATTCCTAAATCAAATATATATACATATATATGTGTGTGTGTAAATTTCTTATTTCAGACAATCCTTCATTAAACCCACTCAATACCAATAATAACCAGTAAAATATCATGGATTGGATCCTGATCAAGATATTGTACGTGCGGTTGGACAGATAATGTAAGTGGTTGCAATGTGCAAGTTTCCTCATAATAATGAGGAATGACAATTAAATAGACAATAGGGCTACAACCCTAGGATTTGTATGTCTCTATAGTCTTGATTTCTCATCAACTGTACTTTGGAAGTGACATGTTGATGTTGATTGTAACTGTCAATTAATCCTTATAAAAAAATCTAAGAAGATATTTCTGCATCATATGTGCTCTCGACATTTAATCATGGATGACATGATTCACTGCATAATGCAGAATGTGGCTCTATAAGAGATGATGTATTCAAAATGTTTGAGTACCCACCTGAACCAAATCCTTAAGGGTGCGTTTGGTTGGGGGGTTACCCCCCACTTTGGGTGGGTAACCCCCCAAAACCCCCACTTTTAACCCACTAGTAGGGCCCACTCCCTTCCCATAAAAAAATATATATATTATACCATCGTATCATCTAAAAATCATAAAATGCTCAACTTCTACTCACTATTCCAAACTTCAATATAATCACATCACAACAACCACTCACTTTTTCAAATTTCAATACAATCATATCATAATAACTACCAACTTTTTCAAATTCCAATACAATCACATCACACAAACCCTCCCAACCCTTAACCCAACAACCAAACACACAAACACAAAACCGGGTTATCCACCCCTGGATAACCCACGAATAAGACAAGTGTCATCATTCCACTATCTATACTCAAGTCATTCGTGAAGCTTCATAATATTCATATTGTATGAATTGAATGAAGCATGCACAAATATTGAAATACTCTTATATTGAAGTCTTTTGAGTTCAACGTAAGAGATCCTTTGTCTTAAGCAATTGTTGTTTATAGATAAAAGGAGCGCAATGGAAGCATGGGTCGGATCCAAGTTAGAAGGAAGTCAAAGAGTTGGCTGTACTTCTACGGCTTCCATACATATGACATCCAAAGAGTTGGATGAATGATGATACTGCAATAAGCTGATGTACTGATAGTGTGACTATCTAGGATCCTTAGAGAAGGACTCAGATAGTGCATCGAAATAATCTATATCTACATATCATCATTGAAATTGACTTGCTTATCAGATAAGATTAAAAGTCTAATAATTGTATATCATTCTTCTAATAACACTTGCAATTGGTTGCATATGTTTTAGAAGACTGGAAAATTTTCATCTTAAGGATTAATAGTCATCCACATGGATATTGATGCAATTATCGCAACAATCTCTATTGGATATATAGATTTCATATTTTCAGTGGGAGATCCCTTAGTATTAGAGAATGTCTCTATGACCTACATATTAGAATACACTCATTGTTTATTTCTAAATGTTGGAAATAAACATGAATTCTGGAATGGACCTATCATAAAGAGTTATGATGGATATATTTCATATAGTATTCTAACATCTAGTGAGCTCTACTAAATTAGAAAATTAATGAATGGTTCATTAACATTTCTAATACTGAAAATTTAAACCTTTCTAAGATCAATAAAAGGATGATGATCATTTGACAACGATCTGGCATCATGCCTTGGACATATGTCTGTTGATGAGATCAATAGACTAGTAAGAGATGAAACTTTAGATTGTCTAAACTTTCAAATCTTACATACTTGTGAATATTGTATTCAAAGGGAAGATGTCCAATACACCCTTTTCTGAGAATGGTGTAAGATGTCAAGGTATTCAAGATCTCATACATATTGATGTATGTGGATCATCTATATCATAATAAATATTGATGATATGTGATATCATTCTATGATTATTTATGATATAAGATTTCTTTTCTTCACCCTAGAAACCTTTGAAATGTTCAAAGATTTCACAATTTTGATTTAGAATCAAAGTTCAAGGAAGATGAATGAATTTGATCTAACCTAGGTAGCAAGTACCTATAAGATGAATTCGAGGAATACCTTATGGAGAAAGAAATATCATTCCTATCTTAATCCTCCTAAGGTACCTTAACTCAATAGAGTTGTAGGGAGATATAATTGGATCATGTGTGATATGATTTGATCAATGAGGAATCTTAGCATAATTACCTCTTAGTTTCCAAGGTATATATGTAGTAGAGACTACAATATATATCTTTAATAAGGTTCCATGCTAGTAAGCTGGAATCATGCACCGGAGAGTGCTACTTCATTAGGAAAATAAAGGATAGTATTGGATGCCTACTTTATGACCTTGAGATTCTTAAAAGATCTCATCTCTAAGGATGTGATTCTTAGAGGATGACTCTCTTGAGAATCAAGATGAAAATAAAATGAAGAAACTCATTTAATTTTGAGAAGATAATGAGGCTACTGAAATCAGAAACTAAAAGGACAATTAAATATGAAACTCATACCTCTTCAAATGAGTTTGAGGATGGATTCCATGTATCAGTTAAGTCTGAAAAATGATCTTACTTCATATGATGACGCTTCTGAAGATCATGATATGGAAAGATGGATGTTAGCAGTAAAGTCTAAAGTCAACTTCATATACAAGTGTTGTATATGGATCCTCGAGGATCCACCTATATGGGTAAGACCCGTTAAGGTGTAAATGGATCTTCTAGAGAAAGAGGGAACCTGATGAGAAGGTAGAGACCTTCAAAGCGTGACTCGTAGCCATGAGCTACACACCAAAGAGAATACATCACATGCGATGAGACTTGCTCTTCGATGACCTTGCTTAAATCCATTAGAATATTTCTAACTATAGCTACACAAAATGACTTTGACGTCTACAAGATGGAAGTCAATATTGCATTCCTCTATGAATAACTCTTTGAGGATATTCATATGAAGTATCCCCAGGGCTTCATGGTTGAGGAAAACAAAGTGTGCAAGCTGAAGAACTCCATCTATGGACTCGAATAAGCTTCTTGTAGTTGTAACATCAGATTTGATGAAATTATAAAGGTTATAATTTTACGTAGAATCTTGATGAACCATGCGAAGCTTAGTGGGAGTCTCATTGTGTTTGTCATGCTAAATGTAGATAATATCCTAATCATTTGGAATGATACAAGGATAATAATAAGTGTTTTATAGTCTAGCTATCCCATACCTTGAGATATGATCTCAAGGGTACCTCTTAGATCTTAGTTCCGAAGTTGTTCAGAAGCAAAGAAAAGAGGGTATTGGGACTGTCACAATAGTGGTACACCTTGAACATGTCCATTTTCTGGAAAATTCCAAGAAAGGCTTCTTTTCGTTAAGATATGGTACTGACCTATCTAAAGTGATAACACCTCAAAGAGTTGAGGATGTGAATACCAAAGCTACATGCCGTAGTACATCATCTTTGGGAAGCTTGGTGTATGCTAGATGTGTACAAAAGTCAGATGTCTGCCATGCAGTGGGAGTAGTAAGCTGTTACTATCCTACTATGGAAATAAAACACTTGATTGCAATAATAAAATTATCTTCAAAGATGATAAGACTTAGAGATAGTGATCTCAAAGCCTTATCTTCAATAGCTTAAGAATTTATGGATAGTGATCTAAAAGGTCTTAACTGCGGATACCTTAGGAGATAGAGATCTCCAGGAATAAGAGTATTCTAATAAGGATAATGGAAATTCTGGTTATAATAATTATTGAGTTGTAGTATCAAGGACACTATAACTAACAAGATTGAGTAGTGGTTGCATAAGATGCAACATTCTCATTGGATGCGAGCACTGTTAGTAGGAGATATGCAAGTGCCGTAAAAGGACTTGGCGTAGTCTCTCGGGAACAGAGTGACTGATCAACTTACCTAGCTATTTTTCTAAATAGCCTATGATTGTCACTTGAGTGTGGGTTTAAAGATTAGCCCATTAATGGCTCTTTGGGCCAGTGGGAGATTGTTAGACATGTGAGCCGACTACGAACCATTATGCTATAATTATTATTGCAAATATCATTTCCTGATCTGAAATGAATAATAACTAATTTGCACAATAGGCCCTTTAGTAAAATTAGGGTTATGTACCATGACCATCTTAATGTTCTTACTGTTGTTGATTGAATTGTTGAATCATAGAGGCTGGTGCTTGGATGAATATCTAAAGAGTAAGATTGATGACTCATCAAGCATCAATTTATTTGTGTCGGTCATGATGACTTGTACACCTGATCGTACGAGGGTGCGATGACCCTCAACTGGGTGGAGGAAAGGAAGCTCGGTTTGGGCAACGATCGTCACATGCACGGGTCTAGGATCCCAATCCCTTCTTCGGTTTTTACGTGAGCTCGCATTGTTTTACGCCTCATTGGGATCCCAACTTTTGACCAGCTCTGCTAACCCTTTGTTTTTAGGATATCCATACAGGGGATCCTCAATTTTCAGTTTTTCTTACGAGCTCGTTTGCCTGTTACCGGTCGGGACATTTTTCTAGAGTGACTTTTCCTGAGAGTCTCTCTCACTCGTCTCTGAGGCGTAGTTTTGGAGTAGATCTTCCCTCTATTGGACCGCACTACAATTAGAGGGTGAGACAGAAGAGCCTTTTGTAGGTTACCTCATCGCTTGAGTTTTGTCCTTTCTCCAGCAAACTTGGCGACTCTACATCCAAATCATCCATGTCTACATCTGAGTCATATAGGAATCCATCTGAGACAATTGAAATTAGGGTTACCTTTGAGACAATTACAGCTGAGAGTTGGAGGAATTACATTCAAAGTTGAGTTGGTTTGAAATGGCTATAATAAAATTTGATTTCAAATAATATGACTATAATAATATGAGAATATATATAGACACACCCATACACTTATGAACAATCAATTACAATATAAATATGTTATATATAGGAAATGTTAGGATAATGGGTGAGCATGGGAGATGCATACAAACAACTTGAAAATCCTTTTTACAATACGTAAGTAGAAATAAATTTTTATTGTTCCTATCTTTCTACTTGCTTACTTCTGAATATATTAAATGCTTGCTTATTTTTATAAGTTTTTGGGAAGTACCAGCAATCGTTGATGCCTCTTCGTTCCTAACATGTTTTGGCAGGCAAGGAGCATGATGCCCAGTAGTTGTTGATGATTCCAGGTGATAGGGTATATACCAGACGGTACGTATACTTTTGTCTCAGCTTTTGTTCGATTCATAATGTAAATACTTTCCCTTCTCTTCTGTACAAAATTTTGGGAATACTGTATGTACTGGCAGACTTCTTGTACATGTTGTAAATATATGAAAATTTATAAAATGCAATGTTGGTGGCTCTTGTTCTACTTGTCTATGTGGTTTATTTATTTGAATGTGAATGTCATGGCGGAAACACATGAAATTTCCTCACATTTTTAATAGCTTGTGTGATCTCTAGCGAAAATAATGCCGCGAAAGTATTGTAAACGGTTGCCCAGATCCTCAGGGGTCCACATATCTTTATTAGTAAAATAAAATTGAAAGGACTTAGGAATAAAACATAGTAATTAGATTACCTAAAAGTTATACATTTAGTTTCACTTTCTTATTCAAATTTTTGTAATTATTTTTTTCTTATTTTATTGTAGATGTTTATTGATATAATTTAAATTGTACAAAAGAAATAAACTCTAAATAACTTAGTACAAAATTCATAGAAATCATTAAACGGGGTTGATATGCCTCCCGCTACCCTAGTTAATTCAGGCAAATTAATGTCCAAATTAATACTGATGTTCGTTGCAGCCGGATAACGAGAGGGAATCAAAAACCACTTTTAATTTTTTTTCAATTAATCTCGAGTGGCAACTTTTTTACTTGGGAAGTCCAAGGTCGAACTCAGGGAGGCATCTGTCTCCTTAGGTTGATTTTTAGCGAAATCCAAGTGTTAGATTTTCAGAGGGAGTATTTTTTTGTTCTTTTTCGGGTTTTCTATGCAGGACACATGCAAAAATCAAGCCAGTTTTAAAGTTAACTCAGATAAATATTCAAATGAAGTCCAAAAATAATGAAACTTGGCCAGATAATGAAATATGATGAAAATAGACTTCCCTAATTTTTGTGGAATTTTCTGACACTAAATGAATTAATTATGAATTAACACTGAATGCAGGGTGATTTTGATTAATTTAATTTTAGTAAATATCATATCACACTATTTTTAGGAATAAAAATTATCCTAGATAAATCTAAAGGTGAGGAATCCAGGAAAGTTATCAGACCTTAATTTTAATGTGAAATGAACCTATTAAAAATAAATTAAGGAAATCACCAATTAATTTATTTAAGCCTCGAAATGCGTGCAAATGAGATGAATTTTTTGTGCAAGGTGCATCTAATTATCCTAGATCTAAGGTGATTTTTTGGAATTTTTGGAGTCATAGAGAAATTAATATTAATTAAAAGGTGAATTTGGGCAAAATATGACAAAAATGGACCAATTAATTAATTAAAAATTCCATTGTTATTACAAAAATGTGTCAAGTGTCACATAAGATAAAGGACAAGTTAAACTACAACATGCAATTTTTGGAATTTAAAAATGATGAAATATGGACACCTAAATATGCGTGCAAAGACAAGGGTATAAATGCAATACAGGAATTTAAAATTGATAAAAATAAAATATGCTGACAGGGACCTTTGTGCAATTACCTAGAATGCAGGGGGGTGGAATGCAAATTCTTTTGACGCACGTGCTCCTCACGGGGGTACACTTCGCAGGGACTGATTTGTAATTTCTAAAACTTCCAGGGGCCTCAGTGCAATTTTCCCAGGCCGCACGTGCTCCTCACATGGGGTGCGCTTGGCTCGGGGGACTTTAGCAGCTCGGGACGAGGCTCGGCTGCTCTTGAGGTTCGGCTGGAGGCTCAGAGAAGCTTCGGGGATCCGAGCCTAGAGGTCGGGGAAGAGGCTCGAATCGGGCTACGTGGCGCGATCTAGACCGTGGATCAAGGATGATCCAACGGTTGCTGGATGCTGAGGTGTGGCCGATCAGTGACCGTTGGATCTAGAGGAATCCAACGGTGCCTGGAGCTCGATGAAGAGGCGACGTGGCGTGCTTCTGTCCGTAGGATCACTGATCGATCCAACGGCGATGGGCTTGCTCCTGAGATGACGACGTGGCGCGACTCTGACCGTGGGATCCACCTGATCCTACGACTGCGTGACGTGGGCGACATGGCTGATCAACGATTGTTAGATCGAAGAGGATCCAACAGTGGCTGAACATCTTCCCCAATGGCCCTCCGTCTCCTGCGGAGGAGTAGGCGGGGCTCCGGTGAAGCTGGGCTTGCTACGCCCGATCCTCCAGCCGTCGATGGCCAGAGGGTCTGGAGAAGCTCGGAAGTTGCGGGGCGGTGCGGCGAAGCCTCCGGTGTCCTCAGGAGTGGAGGAGGAGCGCTGGAGCTTGATGGCGATGAAGCTCGAAGGGAGCTCTGACGAAGTTCCGGCCAATCCAATGGATATCATCTACAGGGGTTAGAGGGGTAGCCGAAGCACGCGAACAGTTCGTGGAGGTGTGTTGAGTGAACGGCGAGGCCTATAATGGAGTGAGGGGTGCCTGGTGATGGTGCTCCGCCCAGGTGGCGGAGCTGACGTCGATGAAAGATGGGGTACGGTAATTGACGAGGATAATGGTAGCGCGAGGATCGGAGCTCCGTCGCGGAGCTCAGAGGGATGAGGGTGGAGCAAGAAAACAACGGTGGAGGGTGAATTAAATCAGAGAAATCGAAGAAGAAAATAAGAAGAAGATCAGAGGGAAATGGATGAATCTACCTAGGGAATGGAGCTCAGGTTTGAGCTCCAGGTCATCGCTCGAAGGTCGGTAGATGGCCTGAGCTCACGCAACTCGCGGATGGAGGCTGCAGCACGGCGGTGGCGGTCGTGGATCTCGCCGGAGAAGAAAGCCTGTCGTCGCTCGAAGAATCGCTCAATTGCTGTCACCAATCGAATGCTCTGAGCTCAAGGGTTCTCTCTGGAGTGGCGGATGGGCGTGAATGTGGCCGGAGGTCGATTATTTATAGGATGAAGGTATTGGACGGAGTCGCTGGAAGGTGGAGTTCGTGGAGGTTGTGGGGCGACTCTGGTGGGAGTTGTGGTGAGTGGGGTAGCTGGCGAGGATGAGGGGAGAGTGGTGAAGGTCGTGGTGGTATTGGCGGTCGGCGAGGGTGGAAGGAGTGGAGACGAAAATAGAAAGGGGTAGCCCCTCACGCAAGATCGAGATCGTGGGAGAGAGGGGGCGCTGGAGGTGGAAGACGAGTTCCCAACCGTTGGATCCTGTGATCCAATGACGGAGAAGAAGGCGCTAAGGAGCGGGTAGGATGTAATCTGAGGCGATGCGATTGAAGCGTCAGGATGCTACCATGTGGCGTGAGGAGGAAACAACGCTAACGGGCGGTTCAGATCAGATCTGAGGATGATCGAATGGTCGTGATGTGAGACTGGAAGATACGGTTAGGATGAAGGGACGGAGGCGCAATCGGATGGCGCCTAATGTGCCACATGGCGAGAGGAGAATAAGGCGGATGTGAGTGGCTGTGATGAAGCCCTGGAGAGATCTGACGGTTGAGAGTAATAGCGTACGTGGAGGTGGCGCAACCATTGGATCTGGACGAGGATCCAACGGCTGTGGGCGCGGGAGGCCAAGGCAAGGGGAGCGGGCCGCATGGCGCAATCAGAGGGCGCCACGGGGCCAGTTGTGAGTGGCTGCGAGAAGAAATGAATTTAGAAAGAGAAGGAGGCCGAATTTGGAAAAACTCAAAACATGAAAGTTGTAGATCTTGATGAGATCTACAAGTTTCATGTTGACCGAAGACGGAGATGAGGTCAAATATGATACAAAAATACAGGAATACAAATATACACATATATAGTATACATAGAGGCCCAAAAACCCAACTTTTTCCTACGAGCTCCAAATTGGATGAAATCAGTCTCATTTTAAAGGTCTATGAATGTGTATTCATCTGAAAGTGGGTAGACCTATTTTGGAGTTGGTACAAGAGAATTATGGGCTTTTTATGAATCACGGATTCTAGGTCTTTATTGGATACTTTACAAAGGAGATCTTGACTTTCTTCCTTATATTATTACTAATGGTGTTTTATTCTAAGGGAGGTGTTATTTTATAGGTGGATATTTTACAAATGATCATGGCTTCTTATTTAATGCAATATGAGTGCTAAAATGCATATATTATGAATGCATGTATGAATGCTAATTGTGCATTATAAAGGAAAATATGCTGCTATTTACTCGGGAACAAGACTCTATTTTCAACTTTTAGAGTGATGAATCACAGATTCATCAACCCCCTATACTTAAACCTTGATTGTCCCCGAGCAACTAAAATGAAATGCAAGAGTGAAATGATTTTGGGTTCCATACCAAGGTCATGAACAAAAGTTGAAAATGAGGCTTGACTCGACCTTTGGATTAATTGTGTGGCGGAACCTTATTGGGACCTGAACTTAAGACCTAACAGACTTCAAGTTCCACAAGTCTTCTATTCAAGACTCCTCAATAGTCAGGTCAGAACAAATCCTCAAACGTAAATTTCTGATGACTATGATTCTTACTTGTACTGTGTAAGTGAAATGTAACTCTCCACATCAGAAATGGCTCAGAACCAGCCTCCTCTAACAAGGTAACTCAATAACCCGGTCCAGTAACTCTTTCCTCGAGGAGCGGGGTATTCCCTTCTAAGTTCAAGTGCGACCAACTCAAGAGGAGGGGGTAGAGAAAAGAATGGACAGTAGCCAGTGTAGCTACCTATCCTGGGATGCCTGACCAGTGTAGCCAAGTCATCCAGCTGCATTTGTTTGCTAATATACAGACTCCGACAGGTATTTTATTTTCACTTGGACCTGTCTGATTTTTTTGGAGTTTTTGCATTTTTTTCACACTCATATAAGGTGCAGCATGTACATCAGAAGTTTTTCCTCTTGAGCCAGTAGACTATCCCTCTTTTGAAGCATTATTGCAACCCACAGCATCCCGTCCTTAGACGTCTACAGACGTCGTTCGATAGGCTTGATCAACGACACACACAAGGCCATGTGTCCGTCCAAGCCAGCCTTCGAGCCTACCGACCATGCCTGCAGGCTCATACCACCCGAGCCATCGCCGAGCCTAGTCCGAGCCCGAAGCAACAACTGAAGCAGCCCCGAGCCTCAAAGCCGATCCGAGCCTAGAGTGCACGTGCAAATCACGTGTACTCTGGGTAAATTGTAGGGAGGCCCAGCCACCTTCTTCAAATTGCAACCATGTCCTTGCCAACCATGTGCGCTTGGGGTATTTTGCATCCATACCCTCACAGGTTTTAATAATTGCAAAAATACCCCCGCACGTGTAGGTTATTTATAAGGAAGGTCCCGAAATTTCTTTTAATTACATTTTAGTCCCTCTCAGGGACCTGTTTGTTATTTATCTTTCATGTTTTCTTTCATTTATGCCCATGGCTTCACTCGTGCATATCTTGAGCATCCTAGCTCCAATTGAGTCAATTTTAGTGGCGTTTTGAAGCTCTTTTCATTGTCTTCTTGATGGCATGCTTGTATTTCAGATTTGACACTTTGAATTTCCATGTGTTATTTCAATAGCTCAGTGTCTTTACTTCAATGTTTCCCATGCCTTATCTTTATATAAATGAAAATTAGCTTTATTATTTGACTCTGATTTGACCTTTGATTAAATGGCTCAAGTATTCTTGTAATTCGGGCATATTTTTGTGTTGCATTTCATCCCATCTTTTTGCATGATAAAAAGCAAATAAAAAATGCATAGTTTCATGTTTACTTAATGTATCTAGTCTTGTTTTCATGCATTTATTGACCTACTATTTATTGATCCAACACTTAGTTAAACTAATAAGAGATTAAATAGGATGAGAGAGGCTCGTGTCCCTGAGTTCGACCTTGGGCTTGCCCAAGCAAAATATAAATACAACCATTTGATTCAATTGACCTATCAATTAGATGGTTTTTGATGGACCAAATTTAGCCCGACTACAATGACGATCTAAGTATTAATCCTACACTATTAAAGGGCTAAATTTACGGATTGTAAAATGATATTAATCACCAGTAATCAAACTTAGATATGTCAACAAACTATGCAAAATGATAGATCATGAAAACAACTTCAAAACGACATATTATACGCTACAATCGGAGTTCAAATGAGCAAGATATCATAAAGTAAAGATCCTGGGACTAAAATTCAATAAAAATATAAGTTTTCTTTTCAAAATGATCCCTGGGGGGACTTATCTGTAATTTTAAAACATTGCCAAGGCTCAAGTGCAATTTTCCCAAATAACCACATGTGTCGCACGTGACTTGGGCGGCATGGATGATTTTGTTATTCTAAAGAAGGCCAGGGGCGGGAACACAAATTTACCAAAGGGCACGTGCGCTTTAGTAGGGGGACGTACGCGTAATTTTTGAGAAGTATAAGGGCTTAGACGGAATTTCTCCCATGCCCACGTACTACTCACGTGAGGGGGAGAGCTTGGGCGGCTGACCTCGAGGGCATGCGATGAATGCTGGAGTGCGACATCAGCAGGCTGGGGCGGAGTAGCTCTCCGTGATGGCGAGGCAGAGGGCGGTGGTGAGGCGGTCGGATGAAGGGTGCGGGAGCACATGTGGGGCATGCGTCTGCACGGTGAATGGTCGAACGCAAGAGGGTTGGATCGGGGATCCATAGGCGGTTGTTTATTGCGGCGGACGACAGGGGCTAGCG
Source organism: Ottelia alismoides (assembly GCA_037367405.1). NCBI lineage: Eukaryota > Viridiplantae > Streptophyta > Magnoliopsida > Alismatales > Hydrocharitaceae > Ottelia > Ottelia alismoides. The sequence goes on along the minus strand of JAZKJV010006795.1, from coordinate 485,094 downwards.
AAGCAGGGGTTGAGTTGATGGTGACGGGGTCGGTGGTGGGTGGCGATCTATGCAGGCTTCCAAAAGGGTGGTGGGACTAAGTCTGGAAGCGCAACTGTGCGCGGAGGTGGGGCACAACTGAAGGCGTGGATGTAGTGCGTGCATCCACTGATGAGGGAAGCGACGGCAGCGGTCGGGCGACAGAAGGTAGGCAGGAGACCTGTAGAGAAGTGATGGATGCGGAGGTCGAAGATGAAGGTGATGGTGGAATGGTGGAGAAGTTCCTGGTGGTCAGGAAACAGGGAAGGAAAAGGTCGCCAGAAGATGGAAGAGGGGCTAAGGCCTCACCGGTCTTCTCCTCAGCCATGGGTGATCACGACGAGGCTTGGTTGTGAGGAGCAGCTACAGAGGTCAATGACCTCCAGATCACGCCGCTGGGAATCAAACTGCCGATGTTACCGTCTTCAAGGAAAAAGGGTGGATTCGTGATTGGTCGGTGAGCATTAGATTTATAGGAGAGACAAGGCGGGGCGTTACGTGATGCGACCGTAGCGGTCGGTGAAGGCGAGGCGGGGTCCATTGTGAAAGTGGGACGGTTGTTGTGAAAGGGGGGTGGCTGGAGAAGGAAATGGCTGAAGGAAGAGGAAATGGGTCACATGTTAGGCACATGACACGAGGGAGGAGAGAGGGAGCGGGGTGTCACATGGCAAGCCCAGGGGTTGCCACTGGTCACCCCCAAAAAAATTCAAAAAATAAAGAGAAAGAAAAATGAAAAAGAAATAGAAGGAGACCTCAGATCGAAAAATTTCCTTCGTAATAGTTGTTCTTCTTGACTAGATCTACAACTTTCATGAAGGAATCGAGAGTAAAAAAGGTCATCTGTTCAAAGTGATATTTTTGGTGGTTCTCCACATAGAAAATCGACTTTTGCGGATTTTGTATTTTTTGTGATTTTAAAAGAGGACAAAAAATCTTAAAAATATGATAAAATAAAATATAATTACACATTATTTTATTTTTTGGATTTTTAGTAAATAGGAAAATAGGGAAATTAAATAGAAATACAAAATACGAGATTTTTATATAGACTAACAAAGGTTACTCGGACACGGTCAGTTTCTTTGATTTTAGTCTTGATTTGGATTTGGCTTTTTATGTTGCTTGATAAAACTTTCATTAAAGAATAGAAATGAAGAAGAAATAAAATTAAATGGGTTAAGTATGTACATAAAAACTCATGGTAAAAATCACAAAAAGATAAAATGCGCAAAAGATACCCAAAACCCAACTTTCACATATGAGCTCCAAATTTTATGAAATTGGTCTTGTTTTAAAGGTATTGGAAAATGAAGTACTTCAAATATGAGTAGCCAAAATTGAACATTGTATGAGGAAGATATGCACGTTTTAGTCCATCTGATGTGAAATTAGGTTTTGAGTTTATTTGTCTCTTATTTGAGTTAGCATTTTTTGTGTTTTTTATTTATTCCTATTAGTAATATCTACCAATGGAAGTTGTTTTAGGTCAACCTAAAGTTAGGATGAATTAATTAAAAATAAGGGAAGTTAGCAACTTATTAGGTCAATTTACACTTGGATTTTGGGTTCCTTATTTTTATGCAATCATGCATGATAAAATGTAAATATTATTTACACATGTATGAATACTAATGATGTTATATTAATTACTAAATGCATATGAATTTTGAGGATCATAGCCTAATTAACCAATTTTAGCATGTTGAATCTAAGATTCATCATACCCATATATTTAAACCATGCTCGTCTCCGAGCATTAATGGATGAATGACCTAGTTGGATAAATCCCTAAATGTGTATTTGAATTTTCAAGGCTTAATGAAAGACCTTAATTTGAGTGATCTTAAAATTTTGGGCTCAACCATGCTTTAATAAAAAAGAATCCAACTTTCTAAATTATCACTCTTTATTTATACATATAATAATATAAGGATATGACTTTTAGTGTACTGCATTCATGAGAGTCGAGTCGAGATGTCACCCACGGTCCAAGTCCAGGAGACTCTCCTCTAGACTAATCCTCAACACGAGGAAACAAGTCGGTTCTTGCATTCAATCTACCATCGCATTAGTTTGTCAGACTTGAAAGTGGTAGATGGATGGTCAAATGGTGGAGGGCATAGGATTGTGTACATTTTTCTCTCCCTCACATTGGAACAGGGGGCCCTCTCGAGTGTCTTATTACTCAATACATGTAGATTTTTGTTTGTTGATCAATGTGACCGTCAAGAGAATTCGGAGTCGTCTGCACTTGTTTTCCTGAGAGTACACTAGGGTGTGTCTCTTTTGAGTATTTAAGATACCTTCGACACCCATACTTGTATCATTATACGATGAAGAGCCCTTTTTGGGTGCTAGCTCGACTCCTTGGTTCTAATAGCATTTGGTCCAAGTGGACACTTTGAAACGGTTGGGAGCGCTCGTCTTTGGTGGAAGCTCTTTGTAACTTGACTTTGTATTTAAGAGCTCTTTGCTTTCAATATTTCTTTCTTTTCTTTTGTTTTATTTTTATCTAGCTCATCTGCTTTTACCCAGAGTTGGCACACACTGATAATCAATTATTTAGGTTTCATTACACCCTAGCACATAGGTAAATATCAAATGATATCATGCGAACTTGTTCACATACTGGCTAGGGTTTTGCTAACACTCAGGTTTCTTGAAGCCTTCATAACTTTATCCCATCCTCGAGCATCATTAAATCAGGTCTAGACTCAAATCATTAGCCCCCGTTCTCAAGTGATAACTCATCTCATAAATCATGCAGTTAGTGATGTGTGATCATATTTCTTTAGAACGTAGAGAGGAAGGGTGCAATATATCGCTCAAATCTTTCAAACTAGGGAAGTGTGGATTATTAAGTTCAAAACCCCTGATGACTAAGACTGTCTAACTCAGTCTCTCAAGATCTCAGAAACCAAGTGTTTCCAAATTCTCAAGCCTTGAGTGATAGTGAATGTGTCGGGAATATACCAACTAATGGATGCATGAGATGCTTAATGAAATGCAAGACCATGAGTGACTTTTTATGCAAAAGGTTTTTTTGTTTATTTTGTGTTTTTGAAAAGCATGTATTATTTACATAATGAATTTAGTATAATATACATAATAAACACTACTTGTACCCATACCCGATTTATAAGAAAATGATTAAAATACGAGCTATGGATAAAGTATGTAGAATACTATATAAACACTCACTATACTTAGCTTGTGCTATGTCTCATGGCACAAAGTGAAATGCAGACATAGCTCGTACTAAGTATAGATGAGTGAAAAAGAAAAAGAAGTCGACATGCCCCCCTATACTTAGACTTTTGAGGGACTGAGCATAGCAGAAAAGCATGAAATGGGGCAGTCGAGGGTGAGGGGAAAAGAATAGAAGTGATGTATGCATAATGGTACCGATCGCCCTATACTTAGGCTCCGGTCAATCTAAATACATGAAGTAATCACATATGGGGGATCGAGGAAATGAACGGAGTGATGGATATACAAGAGAGTGATGGAATTTTTATTGAAGAGGCGGTTCATCCGGGCTGCTTGATTCTTTCGTCTACTACAGTGCCCTGAGTAAAGGAGATTGCTCTACTTGCATTAATTGCTCACTTGATTCGAGAAAATATTTAAGCAGCTGACCGTTGACTATAGAAATTTGTGTGCTGTCAGCGATCTCTGAGATCTCAACATTGTATACTCTCTCACGCTGAAGGGTCCCGTCCATTTAGATTTCAATATGCCTTGGAAAATTTTCAATCTTGCATTAAACAACCATACTTTCTGCCCTGGGACAAAGGTCTTTGTTCAAATATTCTTGCCATGCCATTTCTTCACTCTGTCCTTATAAATGGTTTTGTTTTCGTATGCATGATTTCGGATTTCTGATAGTTCATTCAAATCCATGTATTTGTTTTTCTTTCCTTGGTGGTAGTTCCAATTGATCTTTTTGATTGCCCATTCTGATTTATGCACTAGCTATGCGGGCAAATGACACGGCTTTCCATATACCATTCAAAACGGAGAGGTGTCCAATGAGGTCTTGTAAGCTGTCCGGTAAGCCCATAAAACTTGGTCCAGGAGTTGGGACCAATTCTTCCTCTTCGTGCAGACAAGCTTTTGTAAAATTCCTTTGACCTCCTTGTTTGACACCTTGGCCATGCCATTAGATTATGGATGGTAAGGACTAGCGACACAGCGCTTGATGTCATATTCCTTAGTCGTCTTCTTCACCTCTCGATTGACAAAGTGGCTACCCCCATAAGATATTAATACCTTAGGGATCCCAAACCTCGAAATGATATGATCTTTCAAAAACTTGCATATAGTCTTGCTATCTGTCGCTCGAGTGGGGATAACCTCCATCCACCTAGATAAATAGTCTAGCGCGAGAAGAATATATTCAAATACTTTATTGTTAGGGAATGGGCCCATAAAGTCAATGCCTCATGCATCTAATACATCACAAATGATCACTAGTTATATAGGCATGGCATCTTTGGGACCAATAGTCCCCTCCCATTCTCTAACAGACCGGGCACGACCTAACAAAATTGTAGGCATCCTTAAATAAGGTCGGCTAGTACAATCCACATTGTAGTATCTTCTCGGTGGTCCTCTTCCTGGAGTGATGTCCTCCTGCCTCCAAGGTATGGCAGAGATTGAGGACACTTTGGTATTCCTCCTGAGGAATACATCCCCTTCATATACAGTTCGGTCCTTCGAAGAAAAGGAACGAATCCTCCCAATGGTAGTGTCTGGCTTCCGACTTGAGTCAGTCGATTATGTTCTTAGGCCAACCTTGGGGAACTTTCTTGGAGACAAGATAGTTAATCATGTCGGCATACCATTGAAGAGAGAGTCAATAATAGAAATTGACTCGTCTGGGAAGGTTTCAGGGATGGATTTGGAATCAGAGATTTTGCTTGTTCGATCCATGATAAATGATCAGCTTTATATTTAATCTCCAAATCAAATTCATGAAGCAAGAGTATCCATCTGAGGAGACCTGCTTTTGCATATTTTTTCGCCATTAAGTATTGGATGGATGAGTGGTCTGTGTTTACTGCCACTTTAGACCCTAGAAGTATCGATCGAAATTTCTCCAAGACAAAGACCACTGCAAGCATTTCCTTTTCGGCTACAGTGTAATTTTTTCTGAGCTAGATCTAGAATTTTGCTTGCGTAGTGAATAGCATATGGGATTCCATCTTTTCTTTGTCCTAAGAGAACCCCTATTGTGAAGTCTGAAGCATCTGTCATAATCTCGAAGGGAAGAGACCTGTCAGGGGCTTGTAGTATGGGAGTCTCAATGATCCTCTTTTTGAGAAGCTCAAAGGCTTCAAGACACTTATAATCTACAAGGAACTCGGTGTCTTTCCCTAAGAGGTCAGTTAGAGGTCTGGCAATTTTTTGAAAAATATTTAATAAATCTCCTATAAAATCCGACATGCCCAGAAAAGACCGCACTTGTTTAATGTTGGTAGGTGGCTCTAGTTTCTTGATCACATCCACCTAGGTAGGGTCAACCTCCATTCACTTCTTAGAGATGACGTACCCCAACACAATACCCTCTTTTACCATGAAATGGCTTTTCTCCCAAGAGAGCACCATATTCACTTCCCCACACTTCTTGAGGACTCTATCTAGGTGTGCTAGACAATCGTCGAATGAATCACCATGGATTGAGAAGTCATCCATAAAAACTTCTAGGAATTCTCCAACCATTTCGACAAAAACTGCAATCATGCACCACTGAAAAGGTAACGGGGGTGTTGCAGAGCCCAAAAGGCATGCGCTCGAATGCATAAGCAGCGAAAGGACATGTAAAAGTAGTCTTTTCCTGGTCCTCTAGGGCGATGGCTACTTGGTTGTAGCCCGAGTACCCGTCTAAGAAACATAAGTATTCTCTTCATGTCAGTCTCTCCAAATTTTGATCAATAAAAGGCAGCGAGAAGTGATCCTTCTTCATTGTGGCATTCAGGCGCATGTAATCAACACAAACGTGCCACGATGTGGGTACCCGTGTCGTGATCTCCTCTCCCTCCTCGTTAGTTATAATCTGAAGTCCCGACTTTTTCGGGATGACGTGCAAATGCGACACCCACTTGGAGTCTGAGATGGGATAAATGAAACTAGCCTTACATCATTTTTCGATCTCAGTCTTAAACCATTTCCTGTAAATTTGGTTTCAACCAATGTTGACATACAAGGGAGGGTTTAGCATTATCCTCAAGGTAAGTATGGTGTGAAGAAAGGTCTAGTTTAATCCCTTGAATATCCGACAATCTCCAGCCTATAGTCTTGCGAATTTTCTCTAAAAATTTAAGCAGACGGATTTTCTGCTCTTCGGTCAGATGTGGATTGATGGTGGCCAAAAACTATCCCTTATTTCATGCAAAGAACTCATACTTAAGAGCAGGGGGCAATGGTTTGAGCTCGGGTAAGTATGTATCATTCACAAAATATGGCTCTATCATTGCTGATTCTGGTTGTCATGTGGATGGTTTCTGTGTAACATTATCGGCCACCATATTAATTGTTTCGGGGATCAGATTGCTAGAGATACGGTGTGGTTTGGCAAATGCCACGTCTGATCTGTTTACCTCACTCCGGGATTGTCCAGAAAGAGAATGGACTAACAGGTAAAGAGGGACCTCTGAGTCTCCAGAGTGTCGGTAGATGCATGCATGAGCTAGCAGATCAATTCATCAACAATGTCCTCTCCAGATGAGAGTGATTCTATCATTGCAGTCGGCATCTGTCTCCATGGAACAATTGTTGCTTCTGTATTTTCTTCCTCAGGTTCTGAATTTTTAGACTCAGTGTCAGATTCGGTGCCAGGTCATTGAAACCTAATTTGCTTCATTTTATGTTCGACTTCTCCAAACTGGATTCTCCCAGATGTGTAATCCAATAGAGGTCCTGTGATCCTAAGGAAGGGACACCCTAGAATCATTTGGGAATCTTTCCAATTTTCAGGGACATCCATATCAAAACTGTGAAATCTAGTGGTTAATTTTGTCCATCTATGTTGATGACAACATTTCTAATCTCCCCCTTAGGTCTCTTAGTTGATGAATTTACGAATTAAAGTACGGCTCTAGACTTCTTAAGAGGACCTAGATTTAGATGTTTGTAAAGAGTTGTGGGCATGAGAATGATAGAGGAGCCATTGCCTAACAATGTTCGGGAAACTTGATTTCTTTGATCTGGCTTGTTACAAAGTGAGCACCCATGCCTCTTTTCTTCCTTGGTAGATCATTTTTTATCAGACGAGATGTGGTAATAGAGAGTACAAGCTTCTTTGTTCAGCTAGGGTTCTTCTTGATGTTCCTTGTTAGTGTGCATCTCACCTTAAGGTATTTTCTAAAAGCTGGGACTCTTTCTATCATCTCATCTAAGGATAAAGTGACCTTGATGTTTTCTCTGCAGATACGAGCTATCTCTTCACCATTTTTTTTGATTTTTTATATTTTTCTTCTTTTCAGCCGTAAGAGCATGGGGGAAAGGAATTGACTCATGGTGATAAAAAAACATCACTTTTATTAAACGAGGGATTAAACGTATTTACAGGACTCAGACTGACAGAATGAAAAATAGGGAAATTGATGGACGACTGCTGCGGATGTCTTGGTGACCCTTCTTCATACTCAAATTCTGACTCTCCAGGGTCCTCAGTGTGTAGTGCTCGACAGGTGGTGTGGGTGGGAGTTCTTCTTTCTCCTCCTCCTGCCTCTCTTCCTCTTCTTCCCTAGAACTTTATGTATTAGTAGACACTAGGGCTATGTCATCGTGTTTTTTCGCTCGATCAAGCATGGTTACGATCTTTCTGCTCCTAAGAGAAATATGATAAGTGTCATCATGTGAAAAGATCTCGTATTTAGGTAATGAATATTCAGAGATTAATACCTGATTCTGTCCGAGGCTATTTGTATTAGCTTGGACTTGAGCTGGAATCACGGTTTGAGCTGCAGTCAACTCATCTTTCCATCGAGTGAGTCGATTGATGTCGACTCTCATATCATGAAGTTCGTCCAACACTCGCTGGAGTTTGGGAGAGATCGAAGAAGAGGAAGACCCCTGGCCCTGCTTGACCTGAGGCTGTTGATACTGTCTGAATTGGCCATGTTGGCCCTGATGCTGATACTGTTGCTGCTGAGATTGCATGTTCTGATAACCCTGACGGTACTGCTGACGATGTTGTTGTTGTTGCTGCTGATGAGGCTGGTAGATGGGTCGAGATTGTGGTGGTCAAGGGTTCGGAGTAGAGTTTAGATCTGATTAGTTGACAGGATCTAGGTTATAATAGACTCCATTTATATCCATGACTTGTGGAGGTTCCTCATAAATAGTTTGAGTGGAGGCTTCTTCTGTTTGACGGGAAAAGACTTCGTCTCCATCCTAATGGCTCTGTTTCCCTAACCCTTGCCTTAATGTAGTGAATTTTGTTTATGGTGGTAGGGGGTAAAGTCCAGGCATGTATCTGAATCTTACATACCCTGTCAGTCAGTTCCTCCATTTGCTTAGGCAATTTAGCCAATTTCTCCATATCAGATGATTTATGGAGTTCGTCCATCTTCTTATAAATATGCTCGACCATAGTTAACTTATCAGCTATTATTCCCATGTCAGCGTTCTGATCGGTCGATAGACTATTCACCATCTTCTTAGAGCTGGCTATGTAAGCCTGTCTGGTAGTCTATGCCCGGCTGGATTCTGCTAGTTTCTTAAGCACCTTATAGATGGTGTCCTCGTGGCATCCCATATAGCTTCCTCTGCAGGATGCACTCACTAACCCCTAGATCTCAGGGTTTAGTCCACTGACAATACTTTGGACCAGCATCATTTTATGTATCCCGTGCCCTAGGCATTTTTGGATTAGGTCTGTGAACCTTTCCAGGTTTCATGGAATGGCTTGCTCAGGTGTTGGGTGAAGTTTGTGAGCTTAATCCGTATTTGATTAATTCTACTTACTGGGTAGAATTTCTTTAAGAACAATGTCTTGAAGGTGGCCCATGTGAGAACCACTTCCCCTAGATTTTTTAGCCAGTAAGCCACATTATCAGTCAAGGCGAAGGGGAAAATTCTCAGTCTTATGTAATCTTGACTAACCCTAGGGTGGAATAGGTTAGTGCAGACTTTCTCGAAGTCACAGAGGAAGGTATATGATTCTTCATGATTATTTGCTCCAAACTTAAGTAACAATGCGAGGAAATGCAGTTTGTGCTCGAATGCATTCTCGGGGGTACCAGCCTCAACCAGTTATAATCTTCATTTAATTCAGGGAGGTACGTATCTTCCATAGCAGCTTCACCGCATTGCAATTCTATCGTCTGTGCTCTAAGGAGTTCATTTTGTTGTTCGACATCAGTTACTCTAGCTAAAAGTGCATGAATAGGGTCATTGTCGTTATCATCCTTCTTTTGAGGCATCTTGACTTCTTCAACTTAAGATGCAAATAAATCTAAATTAGGCTCATGCTTGGAAGGTTTAGGGGTTCTGCCAAAGATGAAAGTTTCTTTGGAAGGAAGGGAGTAGGAGAGAGGGATAGTCGGGGGTTGACTAATCCCTATAGGTGAAGAGTGAACCATGGTTTGGAGAAAAGGACCGTTCGCATACCATGGTGTTTCGAGAAGAGGGTCATCTCAAAATCAAGGAGATGAGTTACTTGGGGAGCTCGGAGATTTGTTCGCCAAGTCCAAACGAAGAACTCCAAAAGAATCCATCTCGGATGAAAAGAGCGGTTTGGAGCACAAAGAAATATTGAGGAGAGAGAATCCATGGGATGTAGGAATGTACAGAAGACTCATACAAAACAAAACACAATTCAAACTCATCAAATTCACCCATTCAACACTAGTGAAGGTGCGCCAGGGCTCGGCCGCTTATCTTTTCAATTTAAATTTAATGACAAAGCAATCTTGAAAATTAAGCAGAGCTGTTAGGTATCGAAATATTTCACGAAGACTGTCCCGAGTTCATACAACTAGTCGCATCTACTTTCAGCCAGTATAGGTATAAGTACGGACCATAAAAATACAGCTACCTGTTACTTGAGGACCGAGTCTTACACAATGTCCTCTAAACCACCCACTCTGCTATGGGAAGTCGAACCGTAAAATGGCTACCCAAAACCCTCACTGAGAAGTAGCTAGTTGTTTCTAACAACAATAGTCTAAATGAAAATTTTCGGTTTTTTGGCTCTGTCCTAGAGGTGCGATCTTGTCATTACAAACAATGAGTGGGTTCTTTTTCACCAAACACGAGCTTGATTTTAGGTTTGGTTATTTACAGTCACCTTGATTAGTAGTCCCATTTTTAGATTAAGGTTATTACTTAGGTTTTGATGAGCACAAAAATTCACGCCTAACGAGCAATCCCAATTCAATTAATTCCTAAGTTGTAAAAATAAGGAGGGACAATTGAAAAAGCCAATGCAAGCATAAATCATTGATGCATGCTTAAAAGAAGACTTAAAGCGATTCATCGCGTTCTTCATGCAATATGCAATACAAGGATTTTTTTAAATTACACTAAATGATATGCAAAAAGGAAAATGATCAAGATAGTTCTATTAGCAGGAAGAATTGATTTCAACTTGGCTAATGTTGAACGATTGATGATCTCGTATTCATCATGCTAAAAGCCGCAAATTAAACCCCCTTCTTAATCAGTCCAATAAAAGTATCCTCTAATTCTTTATTTTTATCTTGTATTATATTGTATATAATTTACCATTAAATTATTGTATTTAATTCCCTTTATTTTCTTGTATTTATTTTATTCTCAAAACACCCCTAAAAAAAGGTAGAATAATTGTCTATAAATCACTGACCATTAAAAACACTAAAAAAATACAAAAACATCTCAAAACCACAAAATCAGTATTTTTATCCCCCTAAAAATATAATTTTGTACAAATAACCTTTTTTTTTTGCTTTTTGACCAACATGAAAGTTGTAGATCTCGTCGAGACGAGCAACTTTCATGTTTTGACTTTTTCCTAATTCGGCCTTTAACTATTTCTTTTCTATTTATCTTTGTATTTTTATTTGAATTTTTTTGATTGGGCCACGTGGCGCTCTTTGGAGCCGTCACGTGGCCCGCTTCTTCTCACGCCACCCGTCACCATTCCCGACCGTTGGATCTGCTCCAATCACCCCCATCTCATCCCTCCAAACCCGCTTCATCCTTCAACCGCCCGATCGTCCTCTGGATTAAATCCTCGCTGTTCACCAGCGCCTAAACCTCAACCGTCTGATCTCTACTTATCCAACGCCTAAACACCTGCCACGTCACCTCTTTACCTTCCACCGTTAGCTCTTCCCCATCCTTTGATCCCGACTACTCCCTCGCACCCTAATATCAGCCGTGCGATCAGATCTTCAGATCTGATCGCAGCCCTCCATGCACCCCACCATTCCAGCTGTTGGATCAAGAGATCCAACGGCTCGGCCGTCATCTTCTTCCTTCAGCGCGCCACACCCCCAGGCGTTACGACTCGCAGCACCACCACCCCCTTCCTATTTTGTAAGGTCACTCCGACCACCTCTCCACCTCCTAATGCCCTTCCCTCACAACCCTAACCTCTGTCTTCCTCACGTAACTCCTACGACCCCCCTCCATCATTCCCTCACCATTAAAACCCCCATTGAAACCCACCTCCTCATCACGTAACCCCTATTCTTCCTCTGCCTATAAAACCTCATCCCTCACCTCCGGTCACCCTATCCACCATCTACAGGAGTCCGTCCTAGATTCATCCGCCTCCGGTGACAGCAGAGGATGGTCTATTCGAAGCAATCATGGCCGGACCTCCCCAGTGTGATCCGTGGCCTCCGACCACGTAGCGGTCACCATTATGCGCTGCCGAGCACCAGGGAGAGGTCGACCCTGTCGTGCGAAGACCCAGGGCTTCATCTGGAGCCCAGCCCAGGCCTTTCCCCTCTGCTAACACCTCGCTCTGGCGAGGCGAATTTTGTTTCTATTTTCTTTGAATTTTTCCTCCGTCGATCGTCACCTCCACCTCCATCTGACCAACCCAGTAGCTTCGCAACAACATCGTCACCCTCGCCAGCCTCCTCCGACTCCATCTTCCCTTCTCCACAACCACCGCCCACCCTCCGCCACCTCTTCCTCTGCTCCGCCGGAGGAAGAGCTCTGGGCCACCGCTCCCTTCTCCCCACACGACCCTCACTTCACTCACCTCTCACTCGCACTACACGCATGCACGCTTCGGCTATCTAACGCTTGCAGGTACTTCAATTGCCGGAATTTGCGTCGGGAGCTGATTCGAGCTCTTCTTCGCCGACGAGGCTCCAGCGTTCTTCCCCTCCGACCCGCCTTGGAGCCTCACGGTGCTTCCCAGTTCTTCGCCAGACCACCGGCTATCTTCCCCGACCTCAACAACTGATAGATACAGCGGTGGAGCGAATAGCTATTCACCGGAGCCCCGCCTCCTCCGGTGAACCACGACGAAGGAGAAGACACAGGTGTCGTCCGATCGTTTTGACCAGACGGCTCTGATAGAGACACGTGGCAGCCCTAGCCTCCACCCGAGCCTCAACGCTGATCCTACAGGCTCGGGTGGCCCAAGCCTCGAGCCAAACCTCCAGATGTTGCCACGTATCCCGAACCTACAGGTGCTGACCCGACCCCGCCCCCTCACGTGCTGCACACGTGAGGTGCTGGGCATTTGCACGAAGGACCCCAGAAGAATTGCTATTTGCATTTTGGTCCCAGGCACATGCCTCGCGTGCGTGCCTGGGTATTTTACAGGGAGCCCCTCCAAGGTTTCAGATATTGCAAAAATGCCCCTGCGCGCAATGGTGAAATTGCATAAGGGTCCAAGCGGTTTTTGGTAATTGCATTTAGGTCCCTCCAGGGACCTAAATGCAATATTTATCCCTTTATTTTATTGTATTTTTATTACAATTATGCCCTTGCACTGTTTTTAGCGTAACTTGAGCATCGTAGGTCCAAATTGCATGATTTTTAGTGTTGTTTTGATCCTTGTTTTGTCCTCTACATTTTAGCATGCTTACGTGTCTCATTTGCTCCTATTTTTAATTAAAGTGAATTTTTATGTGAAAAATGGACCCTGTTCTCCTTGTCTTGCTTTGATCTGATGACCGTTGTTCATGTGTGTTCAAAATTGACCTGATTTCATTTTCTATTATGTTGCTCATAAATTTTAGGGTATAATTGTAGTCTTTAATTTGCACATAAATTCTCTTGCATACTTGCTCATGCATGACTTTAACTTGCATAAAAATCAATTAAAAAAAGCTTGCATCATGGCTTTGCTTTGTAAATTGCATAGTTCATCATGAGGACCTGAAATTGAAATTAATTCACATTGTGCCATCATGAATAGAAATTCGATAATCATATTAGGAAGTCGTGTCCATGTGTTCGACCTTGTAGACTTGCCAAGAAAAAAAATATTCCACAGCATTCAAACGACTGTGGTTTTTACTGAACCAAATTCGCCTCCTATACTACGACTAATTCCTCATTCTTAAAGGGCGAATTTGACGTTCATCAAATGGCGCCGTTGCCGGGACACGACTTTGCTTAATTATTGAATTTTGATTTTTTGTTGATTAATTTCATTTTTAGGACCTCATTTCATGCATCATATATGCTGATTTAATTTCTCAGTGTGCCTAACTTTTCTTTTTTGTGGCAGGGCCCATGATGATCAAGGATGCTTGATCCTCATGGAGGCGTGAAGTCGGGAGCTTCTGCTGAAAAGGCCGCAAAAGAATTTGGGAAGAAATTTAGGAGTTTTAGATCAGATAGCATGCATTGCATATTGTAAAAAAACTTGCATCTGCATATTTATTTTCAGTTTTGCATGTTGTAAAAAAAAGATCACTTGATGATCTAACCCCCCCCCACACACACCTACACTTGCATATACACACTCACTCCACCATCCCCCTATATATTTCACTCTCACACTCTCTATCTCTATCTCTCTCTCTCTCTGTGTGTGTGTATATATTTCACGAACCCCCTCCCCTCACCCTTGAATCATAGAACCCCCTAACACAGACCTTACTTAGGCTATTTGTAGCCTAAGTATAGGGGGGACCTGCCTGCTCATCCCTCCCTCGTTCAGTCTTCTTGTACTTAGGTCCATTTTGGCCTAAGTATAGGGGGACCCTCCTCCTCAGTTCCGCTATATCACCCTATATTTGGAACCGAGCCTTGGCTTCATGGCACTTGTGCTATGAGGACATAGCAAAATTTAAGTATAGGGGATATACCGTATATTACTGTATGTTTACTTTAGCCTTAGCTCGCGTTTTAAATCTCTTTTAAAATTTTATTTTTCGGACTGGGTTTTGGTAAACTAGTGAACTGAGTTTTGTAAAAATTGTTTATTTAAAATTGAGGGTTTAATTTTCGTAAATAGTCCCTTAAAAAATTTTAAAAATCTTTCTTGGAATTTGACTCTGACTACTAGGCTTAATTGACAATTTCAGTGATGGAACCTCGGTCTCCCTTAGCAGAGTGGGTGGTTTAGAGGACATCGCATTTGGCCCCGTCCTCAAGTAACACGGGTCTCGGCCCGTACTTACACCCATACTGGCTGAGAGTGGATACTTTTATTTGAGCCTGAGCCAGTCATTGTCTCTCCGAGGAATTAAAAAAAATTAAAACCCATAAAAATCTGCAAAAGACCATATCACACAAAAATCACTAACCCAAGGAGGTGGTGTATTCCTAACACATTCACACTCACGGCAAGGCTTGAGGATTTTGAGGACACTAGATTTCTGTGATCTTAAGAGTCTGAGTTAACATGCCTTAGCCATTAGGGTTTTAAGACTTAAATATCCACACTCCCCTAGTTTGAAAGATTTGAGTGCTATATTGCACTCTTCATCTCTACCTTTCAAGAAAAATATGATCAGCACAGTGTCACTTCCACAACTGCATGATTGATGAGCCGAGTTGAGATATCACTTGAGGAACTAGGACCAGATATATGTGTTTAGATCCGATCTAATGATATTCGAGGATGGGATAAAGTTAATGAAGGCTTCAGAAAACCTGAGTGTCAGCAAAACCCTAGCCAGTATGTGAACAAGATTCATATACTATCTCTTTGATATTTACCTATGTGCTAGGGTGTGATGAAACTTAAAAGAATTTGTTGATCAGTGTGCACCAACTTTTGGTAAAAGCAGTGGAGATAGCCAACAAAAGAAATGAAATGTCAAAGAAAAAGCTCTGAATACCAAAGTCAAAATACAAATGAGTTTCCTTCAATGGCGAGCGCTCCCAAACATTTTCAAAGTGTCCACTTGGACCAAGCGCTAATTAGGACCAAGGAGTCGGGCTGACACCACAAAAGGGCCCTGCATCGTAAGCGATACAAGTCTGGGTGTCGAAGGTATCTTGGATACTCAGAAAAGACACACCCTGGTGTACTCCTAGAAAAACAAGTGCAGACGACTCCAACTCTCTTGACAGACACATTAATCAACAATATTAAAATTTACATGTGTTGAGTAAAAAGGCACACGAGAGGCCCCTTGTTCCAATGTGAGGGTGAGAAAAATAGACACCATCCCATTACCTCTATCATCTGGTCGTCCATCAACATTCCAAGTCTGACAAACTAATGAGACGGTTGACTAAAGCAAGAGTAGACTTATTCCCTAGTATTGAGGATTAGGTCTAGAGGAGAGTCTGTGGGACTGGAACTTTGAGTGATGCATCGACTTGGCTCTCATGAAATGCACTACACTAAATGTCATATCCTTATATTATATGTACAAAAAGAGAGTCTGATAATCAGAGAAGTTGAATTCCTTCTGACTAAGGCTTGGATAAACCTGGAACTTTAGGATCACTTAGGTCAAGGGTCTTCGAAAGACCAAGCCTTGAAAAATTTCACGTGCACTATCAGGAATTAATCCAACTCCTTCATTCTTTAGATGCTCAAGGACGCGCATGGTTTAAGTATAGGGGTATGATGAATCTCGTATTCATCATGCTAAAAGCCGCAAATTAAACCCCCTGCTTAATCAATCCAATAAAAATACCCTCTACTTCTTTATTTTTATCATGTATTATATTGTATATAATTTACCTCTAAATTATTGTATTTAATTCCTTTATTTTCTTGTATTTATTTTATCCTAAAAAACCCCTAAAAATCAGGTAGAATAATTGTCTATAAATCACTGACCATTAAAAACACTAAAAAAATACAAAAACATCTCAAAACCACAAAATCGGAAGTTTTATCCCCCTAAAAATACCCCAAAAATACGTTTTTATACAAATGACCTCTTTTGGCTTTTTGACCAACATGAAAGTTGTAGATCTCGTTGAGACGAGTAACTTTCATGTTTTGACTTTTTCCTAATTCGGCCTCTAACTATTCCTTTTCTATTTATCTTTGTATTTTTATTTGAATTTTTCTGATTGGGCCACGTGGTGCTCTCTGGAGCCGCCACGTGGCCCGTTTCTTCTCACGCCACCCGTCACCATTCCCGGTCGTTGGATTTGCTCCAATCGCCCCATCTAAGCCCTCCAAACCCACTTCATCCCTCAGCCGCCTGATCGTCCTCTGGATTAAATCCTCGCCGTTCACCAGCACCTAAACCTCAACCGTCTGATCTCCAACTTATCCAACGCCTAACCACCTGCCACGTCACCTCTTCACCTTCCACCGTTAGATCTTCCCCATCCTTCGATCTTGACCGCTCCCTCGTGCCCTAATATCAGTCGTACGATCAGATCTTCGGATCTGATCGCAGCCCTCCACACGCCCCACCATTCCAGTCGTTGGATCAAGAGATCCAACGGCTCAGTCGTCATCTTCTTCCTTCAGCGCACCACGCCCCCAGGCGTTACGACTCGCAGCACCACCACCCCCTTACTATTTTGGAAGGTCACTCTGACTACCTCTCCACCTCCTAACGCCCTTCCCTCACAACCCTAACCTCTGTCTTCCTCGCGTAACTCCTACGACCCCCCTCCATCATTCCCTCACCATTAAAACCCCCATTGAAACCCACCTCCTCATCACGTAACCCCCGTTCTTCCTCCGCCTATAAAACCTCGTCCATCGCCTCCGATCACCCTATCCACATCTACGGGAGTCCGCCCTAGCTTCATCCACCTCCGGTGATAGCGGAGGACGGTCTATTCGAGGCAATCATGGTCGGACCTCCCCGGTGTGATCCGTGGCCTCCGGCCACGTAGCGGTCGCCACTATGAGCCGTCGAGCACCAGGGAGAGGTCGGCCCTGTCGTGCGAAGACCCAGGGCATCATCTGAAGCCCAGCTCAGGCCTTTCCCCTCCGCCAACACCTCGCTCTGGCGAGGCGAATTTTGTTTCTACTTTCTTCGAATTTTTCCTCCGCTGATCGTCACCTCCACCTCCATCTGACCAGCCCAGCAGCTTCGCAATAACATCGTCACCCTCGCCAACCTCCTCCGACTCCATCTTCCCTTCTCCACAACCACCGCCACCCTCCGCCACCTCTTCCTCTGCTCCGCAGGAGGAAGAGCTCTGGGCCACCGCTCCCTTCGCCCCACACGACCCTCACTTCACTCACCTCTCACTCGCACTACACGCACGCACGCTTCAGCTATCTAACGCTTGTAGGTACTTCAATTGCCGAAATTTGCGTTGGAGCTGATTCGAGCTCTTCTCCGCCGGCGAGGCTCCATCGCTCTTCCCCTCCGACCCGCCTCGGAGCCTCGCGGTGCTTCCCAGTTCTTCGCCAGACCACCGGCTATCTTCCCCGACCTTCAGCAGTTGATAGATACAACGGTGGAGCGAATAGCTGTTCACCGGAGCCCCGCCTCCTCCGGTGAACCACGGCGGAGGAGAAGACACAGGTGTCGTCCGATCGTTTCGATCGGACGGCTCTGATAGAGACACGTGGCAGCCCTAGCCTCCACCCAAGCCTCAACGCTGATCCTACAGGCTCGGGTGGCCCAAGCCTCGAGCCAAACCTCCAGATGTTGCCACGTATCTCGAACCTGCAGGTGCTGATCCGAGCTTGGCCCCTCACGTGCTGTGTACGTGAGGTGCTGGGCATTTTGCACGAAGGACCCTAGAAGAATTTCTATTTGCATTTTGGTCCCCAGGAACGTGCCTCACGTGCGTGCCTGGGTATTTTACAGGGAGCCCCTTCAAGGTTTCAGATATTGCAAAAATGCCCCTGCGCGTTATGGTGAAATTGCATAAGGGCCCGGGCAGTTTTTGGTATTTATCCCTTTATTTTATTGTATTTTTATTACAATTATGCCCTTGCACTGTTTTTAGCATAACTTGAGCATCGTAGGTCCAAATTGCATGATTTCAGTGTCGTTTTGATCCTTATTTTGTCCTCTACATTTTAACATGCTTAATAGTCTCATTTGCTCCTGTTTTAATTAAAGTGAATTTTTATGTGAAAAATGGGACCCTGCTCTCCTTATCTTGCTTTGATCCGATGACCGTTGTTCATGTGTGTTCAAAATTGACCCTGATTTCATTTTCTATTATGTTGCTCATAAATTTTAGGGTATAATTGTAGTCTTTAATTTGCACATAAATTCTCTTGTATACTTGCTCATGCATGACTTTAACTTGCATAAAAACCAAGTAAAAAATGCTTGCATCATGGCTTTGCTTTGTAAATTGCATAGTACATCATGAGGACCTGAAATTGAAATTAATTCACATTGTTCCATCATGAATAGAAATTCGATAATCATATTAGGCAGCCGTGTCCCTGTGTTCGACCTTGGTAGACTTGCCAAGAAAAAATATTCCACAACATTCAAATGACTGTGGTTTTTTGCTGAACCAAATTCGCCTCCTATACTACGACTAATTCCTCATTCTTAAAGGGACGAATTTGACGTTCATCAACGATCTACAATGCGCATAATTAGTGAAAGTGTGGTCTAAGAATTACGCGCACAATCAAGAATAATTAAGCAAGTGTATATGTGCCGAATTCCTACACCACTCAAGTCAGGTCCCAACCAAACAGAAGGGGTTGAAACAGACCCGACACACCACAAGAGTCCAGTCTGAATTATTACAAATTAATATGATTCAGAGAGAGAGAGACCTTGTGAATAATGCAGAAAATAAACTATCTCTCTCTAAAAATGAAAATCAATCTTCATTGTAGAATCTTGAATTATATCCAAAAATCGTTCTGAGCTATATGCAAAGAGAAAAGATGTGGTTAGTATATGTAGAGAGAGATATGAAAAATATAATACAGAAAATAAAATGCAAAAGAAAGTTAGGGAAAAATGATACAAAAATTAATTTCATGAAAATAATTATAGAAAATAATTTAAAATCCTAAAAATATGTCATTCCCTAGCAACGACGCCATTTGATGCTCTTGGAAATAAAAAATATGTTATTCCCCAGCACGACGCCATTTGATGCTCTCGAAAATCATCTCTTTAATAACTGACAATAATAGTATAGGAGACGGAATTCGGTCAATCAAAAACCACAATCTCTAAATGTTGTGGAATATTTTTACTTGGCAAGTCTACCAAGATTGAATACATGGAACAATGATATTTAGTTGTACGATTTTAAATTAATTCAAATAATTAATTAAATGCTTGATTAATTTCTATGTCAGAAAATAAAGAGAAAAATATGATGATGTAAATACAATGAAAAATAAACAAAGAGGATGGGCACATGATCTGTGACTAGAATGTTTAATCCCACAAAGAGGATCACTTAATCCTGAAAATAGGTTCACATATCAAAGGAAATTAGGTCAAAAATATGTATTAATCAATATTTCAGATGCAGGCCAAAAAGATCAACATATCAAAGCTTTATCCTACAAGACTTTCTCAAGACACTTCGACCCCTTATTTCCATGTAAACCACTCCTAAAAATGACAGCCTTTAATCATATCAAATGTTAGGGAAATCACGAGTCTCAACAACTGATTGAATTCCTTAAAAATAATGTTTAGTAGTTAACAGATTAATCAACTCAAAATTCCTTAAATAAAGTTTCAAGGAAATTGATTAATTTCATCTCCTCGTGTATACCCCTACAAAGATTATTTCATTCATTAAAAAGATCAATTATCAATGGAGAATAAATCAAATTAAATCTTCTCAAATGGATACCTACGGTTAGATCAACTTTTCTCAATAAGCAGCACACATATATCAATGATTGAGCATGCACAAATTAAGAGGTTCAGAGAATATTAATCATAAGTAATCAGCCTTAGATTTGTTCACAAACTATGCAAAATGATAGAGCATGAAAACAACTTCAAAACGGCATATTATATGCTAAAATCAGAGTTCAAATGAGGAAGATATGATAAAATAAAAATCCAGGGACTAAAATGCAATAAAATCATAAGTTTCTCTTTCAAAAGTGTCCCTAGAGGGACTTATATGCAAATTCAAGAAACTGTCAGGGCCGAAGTGCAATTTATCCAAGGAACCACGTGCGTCACACATGACTTGGGCAGTGTGGGTGGTTCTACTATTCTGAAGAAGGCCAGGGGTGGTAACACAAATTTGCCAAGGGCATGTGCCGTGCACGTATGCTTTAATGGGGGGACGCCCGCATAATTGTTGAGAAGTGCAGGGGCTTGGATGCAATTTCTCCCCCACCCACGTACTACTCATGTGAGGGGGAGATCTTGGGAGGCTGACCTAGAGGGCGGGCGGTGAAGGATGGAGTGAGACGTTGGTAGGCCGACGCGTGTGGAGCTATGGATGTTGTGCGGAGTAGCTCTCCGTAATTGCGAGGCAGAGGGCGGTGGTGAGGCGGTCGGCTGAAGGGTGCAGGAGCACAAGTGGGGCAGGGCATCTGCGCAGTGAACGGTCGAACGCAAGAGGGATGGATCGCGGGAATCCAGAGGTGGTTGTCAATGGCGGCGAATGCTAAGGAGCTAGGGCCGAGCTGATGGCGACGGGGTTGGTGGTGGGTGGCGAGCTGATGCAGGCTTCCAGAAGGCGGTGGGGCCGAGTCTTGAAGCGCATATGTGCGTGGAGGTGGGTTGCAGCCGAAGGCGTGAATGCAGTTCACCTATCCACGGATGAGGGCGGCGATGGCAGCAGCCGAGCGATAGGAGGAAAGCTGGAGACCTGCAGAGAAGTGATGGATGTGGAGGTCGAAGATGAAGGTGATGGTGGAATGGTGGAGGAGTTCCTGGTGTTCAGGGAACATGGGAAGGATAAGGTCGCCAAAAGGTGGAAGAAGGGCTAAGGCCTCAGCGGTCTTCGCCTCAGCCGTGGGTGATCACGGCGAGGCTTGGTTATGAGGAGCATCTACAAAGGTAGATGACCTCCAGATCACGGCGTTGGGAATCAAACTGTCGCTGTCACTAGCATCGAGGAAAAAAGGGTGGATGTGTGATTGGTCGGTGAGCGTTGGATTTATAGGAGAGATAAGGTGGGGCGTTACGCGACGCGATCGTAAAGGCCTGTGAGATGAAGGCGGGAGGGGGGTCCGTCCGTTGTGAAAGGGTGGACGACTGTTGTGAAGGAGGGGGGGTGGAGAAGGAAATGACTGGAGGAAGATGAAAGGGGTCATGTGCTAGGCACGTGACCCGGGGGAGGAGAGAGGGAGTGGGGTGCCACGTGGCATGCCCAGGGGCTACCACGTGTCACCCAAAAAAATAAAATTAAAGAAAAAGAAAAATGGAAAAATTAGAAGAGGATCTCAGATCGAAAAATTTCCTTCACGATAGTTGTTCGTCTTGATGAGATCTACAACTTTCATGAAGGAACCTGCAAAAGAGGACATCTGTTCAAAGTGGTATTTTTTATGGTTCTCCATGTGTATAGAATACCACCTTTTTGGGATTTTGTAATTTTTTGTGATTTTAGAAAAAGATAAAAATCTAAAAAATATGATAAAGTAAAAGACACTTAATTACACATTAAGCTATTTTTTTGGATTTTTAATAAATAATTAAATAGGGAAATAAAATAGAAATACGAAATACGGGATTTTTGTACAGACTCACAATGGTTACTCGGACACAGTCAACTTCTTTGATTTCAGTCTTGATTTGGATTTGGATTTTTACGCCTCTTGATAAAACTTTCATCAAAGAACACAAATGAAGAAGAAATAAAATTGAATGAGTTAAGTATGTACATAAATACTCAGGGTAAAAATCGCAAAAAGATAAAATGGGCAAAAAAGGCCCAAAAGCCAACTTTCACATATGAGCTCTGAATTTTATGAAATTGATCTTGTTTTGAAGATATTTAAAAATTGAGTACTTCAAAAGTGAGAGACCAAAATCGGACATTGTATGAGGAAGATATGTGCATTTTAGTCTGTCTGATGTGAAATTAGGTTTTGGATTTATTTATCACTTATTTGATTTAACATTTTTTGTATTTTATTTATTCTTATTAGTAATATCTACACAGTGGAGTGGATTTAGTCAATCGGAGTTAGGATGAATTAATTAAAAATAAGGGAAGCTAATAGCTTATTAGGTCAATTTACACTTGGATTTTGGGTTCCTTATTTTCATGCAATTATGCGGGATGAAATGCAAATATTATTTACACATGTATGAATGCTAATGATGCGATATTAGTTAATAAATGCATATGTATTTTGAGGATCATAGCCTAATTGACTAATTTTAGCATGTTGAATATGAGATTCATCAGGAGGTTACCTTCCTGGACGATTGGATGAAGGCTCGTAGTGGAGAAGTCTGGCAAGGCTTAGATCGACCTCAGTTCGACACCAATACCGCCCCCTGAAGCATAAGCACTCTCCTGCCATCAGCAAGAGGACCAATCAACATCGAGGGTTAGGATTTGCGATAGAAGAGGGATCAAAATGGGAAGGAAGGCAAATGAGAGTAATTGTACATGTGAGGTTTGGTTCGAGAACTGCGATCGCTGCATTGTTCCTCCAATCAAGAAATCAATTGCTTGTGATAGCCTGTGGATCAAGGAACAAAAGTCAAGAAGAACTCAACTCAAAATAGTGAAAGAATCTCTTGGAATAAATCAAGGAAGATGGGTCAAATGTATTCTGACACGACTAGACCCGAAGTCAGAAGACTTGACTTAGGTCAACGAAGGACGGTCCCTGATTGGGCCACATCATCCACAAGATAAGCCATAAAATAAAAATTGAAAATAATTCAAAATATAATAGTAATTGATTTATTTAATTTTTAGTAAAAACATAAAAAAATGTTTATCATTTTATGTGGTTTTTATTATGATTTTATTTATTTTTATGAGTTGTTTTATTATAAATTACTTTTTGGAGGTTCATTTATAGGTATATTTACCTATATATTAGGTATTTTATTTTACTTTATATTTTACATTTTATAATTTTATATACTTATTTTATACACTTATAACTTATTAAATGTACACAAATGTATTTTTATTATATTTTTCTGATATAATTAGTAGACTTAAATAAGTAGATGTATTTATTATATAGGTATATGTATAGTGTATTCATCTATGTATTTTTGTATACTATTTTATTTTAATGTATTTTTTATGGTTTTATTGTATTCTAATTATATACATAAGTTATAAATAATATTTACAAAATTATAAAAATATAAAATCACGAAAAATATAAACAATAAATAAAATGAACATTTTATTCATGTATACTATACAATAGGGGTACAAACTAACTTTTGCATCTTAATTCCAAATTAAATGGAACTATCTTCATTAAATAGCTAATAAAAAGTTATATACAATTAAATATGATTTTGAGGAATTTGAATTCATATGGAGAAGATATGGGTTTGGGAATTTTGGATTTTAGATTCTTATTCTGAGTATATAATGTACATTTTGTATTATTTTTATGTGAAATAAATTTTGTATTTTTCTATGTAATTTTATCTACAACTTTTATGTACAAAGTTTATTGATTTTATGTATAAATAATAAAGAATAAAATAGGTCCCAAATTGGGCTTATTGAAGAATTTACAAATTAGGGTTTGATGTATTTATTGGCCCTTATCTCCCCCTACTTTACTCTATGTCGACCCAATCATCCTAATACCTAGGTCTTAGTGTTTAGGATCATTCAATATCTGTGGTATTTCCTTTCCTTTCATTTTCTTTTCTTTATTCTTTTATTTTGACTTTAAATACAATATTTTATACAATATTTACATAACAAATAATAGATGTTAATATATGCAAAATAATGATATATACATGCATTTAACTAGGGTTTAAAGACCAAAGTGAAAGAATAAATGTGATGAAATGGACATTCATCAACAATGTCATTGAAGATCCTCCCACGATTGCTTCTATCCTAAGGTAGTGAAAGTCCTTGTCTGATAAGTTTCGACCCGCACAAAAGGCGCAACGATCTAGGACCTATCTCAGAGAGAAGCTCGGTGAAATAGACATGGCTGTGAAGATGCAGACTACCCGCACCTGGACAGAAAGACCCTATGAAACCACTATTCCGTGGGATTGGCTTTGGGCCTTTCCTGCGCAGCTTAGGAAAGAAAATCCATGGATCGACCCTGTCATCTCCACTCCGTAGGAACTACGAGATCACCTCGAGGAAGCCTTCGACATCCAAAGGTCGCAGACTAATCATAGACCCTGTTCAATTTCCATAAGTGGTAGGCATTAACTGTCCGCTCTCTAGTTGGACTCTTTATATACTTTTATACCCTTAACTATCAAATATAAGGGCTTCATCGGTTGTATTGAATAACAAAGATGACAATGTAAATATAAAATATATGGGTATAACATGAACAATATTTAAAAAATAAATAAAAATAATATTCACATGTTCATGAAAAAGTTCTTTTTGAAACTCATCTTCACAAGTAATTACTATTCAAAGATCATGGTTAAAGTGTCTCTAATTAGTATTTTCGTAAAAAAAAAAGAACAACTTACCTCACAAACATTCCCCCTCCAACTTCAATTCCATAGCTAAGGTAGAGCGAGCACATCCACGTGACCTCACCAGCCCCTGTTCCTTCCCCGCCCCAAATTCCCCCATTCTTCCTCTTCTGCTCCACCGTCGTCTCTCTCCCATGCAGATCGAACCCAGCGACTAACCCTAACCCTAACTCCGAGGAGGCAGATCCGCGTCCAGCACGAAAGTCGCGATCTTTCCGCCAGATTCCGGTCCGGATCTCGCAGATCGATGGAAGGAGGGGCGCCGGGTGAAGATCCGGCGGCGTCGGTGCCGCTGGCGAGGTGGAGGAGCGAGTTCTCCAGGGCCTTCCAATACTACCTGGACAGGTCGACGCCACACCCCATGGGGAGGTGGATGGGGACGCTCGGTGTGGCGTCAGTGTACGTCCTGCGGGTCTACCTCGTGCAGGGCTTCTACATCGTGTCCTACGGCTTGGGGATCTACCTTCTCAACCTCCTCATAGGTTTCCTGTCCCCCAAGGTCGACCCCGAGCTCGAGGTCATGGATGGACCATCGCTTCCCACCAAGGGCTCTGACGAGTTCAAGCCCTTCATCCGCCGCCTCCCCGAGTTCCAGTTTTGGTATTATTCCTCAACTCTTTCCCATTTCTTTCCCGTTTCTTGGGGTTGTGTTGAATGTCTTGTCTGTTTGGCGGAATGAGTGGAAAGATGTATGAATCTGGTGTTGTTTTTGTTTGTTATTAATGAAAAATGTGTTTCTTTTGTCGATGGTGTTTTGATTGATTGTCATTGTCCTAAACGTGCTCGTAGATGGTGCGAGAACGGGTAGCTAGCAATTCTGTAGGCAGCAGAAGGGCGAAATCCTTGCCCTGAAAGGAAATTGGGGAAGGCAAGGTTAATTTGTGGGCGGTGGATGACTAACTACCGGATTGGCTCCGAGGTGTGGGGTCAGGTTGATGTATGCAAGAGTCTCTGAAGTACGTAGGCTAGATCCCTTCTGTCGGGCCCTTTGGTTGTGTGATTTGCTGATGATCTTTGGTTTGATGAGCATGCTAGATCTTTGTAGATGCATAAGCACCCGGAGTTTGTGAAGTATGTAAATTCATATACTTTTGATAGATTTACCTGCATGTGTAAAGGGTTAGTGAATGGTAAGTGAAAGATCTAGTGTATGCTTTCTATATGTTGAACTGCCTGTTTGCTTGTGTGTATGCAGTAAGCACATTTAGCTCCATTTTGATGTGCACTTTTTATTTTCTGGAGTATAGGCATGGTGATTAGGGCTGGCTATTGAGTCAAGGCTCGATGAGCCAGGCTCGGGCTCGGCTCGATAAGGGATCGTGAGCTTGGCTCATTAAGCAATTGAGCCAAGCCCGAGCCAGAATTTTGGGCTCGATAGTTTATCGAGCCGAGCCCGAGCCAAGCCCTGCTCAGCTCGATAACTCAATAACGGGCTCGATAAGGAATATATATATATATTCTATTTATGAAACTACAATGATTTTTATTTTTATTTGTATTAGTTTTGCAACATTGTTAATGGTGGATTATGTGTTTATGTTGTTTATGTAACAACAATGTTGGGTGGACTATGTTGTAGACTTTGTTCTACCTTTTATCTATGTTAATCTAGGTTATAGTTAGATATTTAGTATTTTTTTCTTTTTTATTAACAAGCAGAATGTTACAATATATATACAACTCGGATGGTGGCCTACTGGTAAGGTGGACGATCTGTAAAAAGGAGGTCTCGGGTTCGAGCCCAGGCAAAACACTTTTTCACAAAAAAAAACACCTATTTCCTTAACGAGCCTGAAGAGGCTCGAGCCCAGACCAGGCTCGATAAGAGGCTCGGACTCGATAAAGGGCTCGGCTCAAGACTTATCGAGCCCGAGCTGGCTCGATAAGGGCTCGAGCCCACTGAGCTCGAGCCCGAGCCCAGCCCTGGCTTGGCTCGTTAGGCTCGATAGCCAGCCCGTAGTCCAAGTTTATATAGATCAAGGAAAGATAGTTGATGGTTATTTGTTTGGTTCCAATCAAAATGCAATAAACATCAACTCAAAATTAAGGTTAGTGGTCGATACCATGAGTTTCCTAGGAGCGACATGTGTGACTGCACTCTTTCATATCCTTCTGTTGAAATGTTTAGTTGATAGCTCCGCTGTATTAGTTAAATCTTAAATGTTGTTTCTTGTCTTACCAGATGATTGTTTTGTTGCAGTAAAACCTTTCAAAGCAAAAAATAAATAAATTGTCTATTATTTCTCTTTTCTTGGTACCTAGTAACTACTTATTATATGACTTCTTCTTTGACAAATATTAATTTTTTGTCTTAGAATATGGTTCATCTCTTGCGTTATATTTGGCAGGTAATGTATAGGATTTTCAGGGATTTAACCTTCATATTGGCAAATTCAACCACTGTCTGATCACACATTTTTACTTCTTTTATATATTTATGTGTATAATATATATGTCTACTTACTAGACATGTTCTAGAATTATTCGTAAAGCTGTTAGGATGATATGTTATAGCAAGGCGATGAGCTTGTAAACCATCCAAAGCGAGAGGTGGTAGAATGGAGACAACCTAATTGAAGCCAGGTGGCAAATATGCATTTTTAATAAACAAGTTATATGTACTTTCATAATTTCTTAGTTTATATGTTACATACAATTAAACTTAGTAAACAGAAACAAGTTAGATGTACTTTCTTAGTTTATATGTTACATACTGTTAAACTCAATAAGAAGATTAGAGTAGCATCCTTACATCATTTATTTTCTTAAGTAGAAAGATTCATTATCTGGTAAATTTTTTATTATCAAGGAAGTGACTTAAATCATTCAGCACATTTTAAGCAATGAGCATATACAAGATAGGCACTTCCCAAATTACAAAAAATTGTGATTACAACATAGTTTTCATATGGGCAAGTGTGTTAGCTGTTGTAGAGAAACTTATTTGACTTTTAAGTTTAATGAATCACTCAGTGTCCATTACCTGGGAAAATATTTTTCCTAATTTTCACAAACACCATAGCATTGGAATTGGTTTTGGATGTCTGGTTACCATAGAAGAGATGCGCTATAGATAATGCAGATCCTACTTGGGTGCCTGCTTGTATTAGGGCCTTGGTTTTTTATTTGTGTCGTGAAGATCCATCTTAAGGGTTCATGACATTGATTCTTTGTGAACTGTTTACCATGGAATGTAATAGTTTCCAGGATGAAGTCATGATTAGCCTTTTGGGCAATATTTACTTCTATGAGAGGTGCATATTGCTTCGTCAATCATCGCAGCGAGCTTGAAGATTGTGATTCTGGATTTTGGGCCAGATTGGGTGTTGGAAATTTTGACATCTTTTATTTCTGGATTTATCTTGCATAATATATTGTTTACTTCTTACTTGTCAGAATGATCTTTCTGAGAGTAACCGATCTGATGTTTCCTAATAGCTTTTGAAGAGGAAATTGAGTTGGTTGGAATGCTCCACTCACCTGTTGAAGCAGACGAGTGAAGGGAATACTGACATTGAGTTGCAAGGTGGTCTTTTGATTGGAACATAAATGTGGATGCAATTGACTGAAGGTTGCTAATGGCCAGTTACTTTGGGGAGTAAATAGGTTTGCAATATTTTATAATTATAATTTCTGCTTAATAGGTTTTGGAGTGTCTTGCCTCTTTTCATTGTCGGAGCTCTTGGTTAACTTTTCTTAACATGGAACCAGGTTTTTGGAGATTTCATATTCCTCGTTTGATCTTCAAATCTGAAGAGTTCACGGCTATTGGGTCGTGTTCATAAGATTGATGGAAGTAGCATGAAGTCTTTTTTAGGCCCCCACCATGGCAAGTCATTTTCTAACACTCAGGAAATAGCCACACATCTAAGCAAAGTGTGAGAGTGGGTAAAAAGGGATGGGAATTACTGTTATGCAACTTGGGCTTAAGCATTTGAGGAGGTGGTTAATGGGTCTATTTGGGCTCAAGCTCAACAAGTTGTCAAGGTCAGTTATCATCGATAATAGTCTGAGTTTAGACCCAGGAGATGCATGACAGTTTTTTTAAAAAAATGCATCAGAGCAATGCTCATCTAATAGTGGAACGTGCTACTTAAGATGCAGAGCCACCCAAGAAGGAAAATGCTACGTGGAAAGTGCAACCACCACAATTACTGGGAATAAACTGTCTAATGATGTAATGGAGTTAACATTTTCAAAGTTTCTCCGTTGGTAGAGAGCGGAGACCGATTGACGGCATAGATCATCGAAATGTTTCTGAAAGAATGGGATGCATAGTTTATAGTATTTTTCCGCCAATGGATATACAAATTGCAAGCGCATTATAGGGGAGATTTCCATATACTTGCTTATTTTTGCATACTAACCAACTGAAGTAATAGTTGAATTCTTTAAGGCATATATTCCTCCTGGGTGATGCTAATTGCAGTAGTACGTCTAGTGGCCTAGAAAATACATCAAAAAGTGGTCTTGAAGATGGATTCTCACCCTGGAGAAAGGTAGCTTGGATGCTATGCTAGAGTTAGAATTGACGCCTTTCTTTAATGTGTGAAAAGGGGACCTTTGAATTCAGGTTCTTTGGCGTTATGCTGATCCTATATGAAATTGGACCTTAGGATAATTATTATTAAAGTTTCATCCATTTTGAGAAGACAAAAGAGTACTATTCGAGTTGTTTTTTCAGAATCCATTTGGTCATCCATGATATGCCATATTGAGGAGTAAAGTCTATTTCCGTTATTGGGAGGGGATGGTTTTTGTGAGGGATCTTAGCTAGATGTCTTCCTGTCCCTTTGAATTTGGCTACTGGTTGCCATCTGTCCTTTCTCAGAATAGAGTGTAAGGTTGCTGTTCATTTTGGATGCCATCTCTAGCCCGTGAATGAAAACGGTATTGATAGATGTATGCGGAGTGAAGGCATGTTTTGTGAACAAATCCTCACCCTGGTATTTAGCTGCATATCCTGTTGTAGTGTGGGTTTCTGGGCTTTTTGAGTGCTAAAGCATCATTGAGACATTCGATTTCTTATCTTCTTACTTTTCATTACTAAGAAGTAGGGCTTGTATTGGGCTGGATGTCTTATACTTCTTTGCCACTGGGGGATTAGTTGTTATTCAATCTGTAATTTTTTTACTTATGATTCTTGGAATATATTCTCAACTTGATTGGTTTAAACATGAACCTGAAAACTTTCTTGTAACAGCTTCTGGTCTGATATGTCAGAGTAGAATATTGCATCTTTCAAATTTATGTACGTGGAAGCTGGCCAAATACTTGGATTTCTTTTGGGTTTTTAATCTTGAGAGAAATGTTGTGGTTTTCTGGATAGAAAAAATTATGTTGATACATGCGTCGGGGACAAATTTGCTTAATGCATTGTCTAATTTTTTTTGGTTTTTAATATATGTTGGATGACAATTGCACTTGAGTGGTACTTTCTTTCCTCGACAAAATAATGATTTGATCCTTTGAGGGTTTAATGGCGCAATAATAAATTATCACAAAGAATACATTGCAACTTAGAGCAATAAAGTGACCTCAAAGAAAACTTAGAGCAATAAAGAGGAAGGGCTGCTCCAAAATCCCATTGGATAAGCGAACTGGGGGAGTCTGACAGTGTAAAGGTGGTGGTGAATGACCAGATTGGATTGGCCACAGCTCATAAACTCGTCATTTGAAGTTTGATTATCACACTAAGGTGACTCATGATTGAAGAAGCGGAAGGAGAGTTTTATGTCAAGTGGGGTGAAAAAATTGATTTGGTTTCGTGGGTTTCATTTGCCTCTTCAGTGTTGGTCTCACACCCATCAAACTGGCCAATTAGACTATCCAAACCTGTGGCCTCACCTCTGCCTCCATACTTTGGCACACCACAAACTCCCCAAGTAGTCAAAAAGTATGTCTTTATATCTTCATGAGTTGGAGCATTGATGTAATATGGCTCTACTTCCGCCTTAATTCTCACGCCTTGGTGGCCGACATGCTGCTCCAAAACAGACATTTTTCTTAAAATAAATGGCCATATCAATAACTGGCCATATTTTTTACCAGCATTTTTGAGGCGAGCCTATGCTTTTGCAATACTTCAAGATCCTTCTATTTCGTGTTGTCCACTTCTAGTGCAGGAAATTGTAAAATTCTCATTTCAGTGCAACCGGTTAATTCCATTCTGTTTTATTTTGATTTGTTACGCCTCACTGACATCTTTCTTGGTTTCATCTTTACCTCTTTCATCTTTTATTAGCCTTCACATTTGCAGCCTTCTTGCTCTAAGGTCTTATCTTTGCAAGAGGCTGTAAAAGGAGGATGGTTGCATTATTTAGTGGATTTTTATACCATGCATACCTCCCGCTTATGTTCATTTGGCTATGTAGTGCATGAATTGCAGTATATCGTAATGGGTTCTAGAAATCATTGTTGCCAACGTCAATTTGTGGGGTAAAGATTTGAGTTTGGATGGATTTTTTGTTTCCTAGTAAACATGACAAAGATTCATGATTTGACAGTCCTGCTTATGAATTATGATCCATGATTCGTTTTTCCTGTTAAATATTCTTGAGTGGCGTAGTCAAGTATTTATACCTGGTTTTCCTATTCATTTCAGGTACTCAATAACAAAAGCCTTCTGTGTGGCTTTTGTAATGACCTTCTTCTCTGTATTTGATGTCCCTGTGTTCTGGCCCATACTTCTGTTCTATTGGATAGTCCTGTTCTTCTTGACAATGAAGCGTCAAATTCTCCACATGATCAAGTACAAATATATTCCATTCAGCGTCGGTAAACAGGTACATTTTCCTTTTCTTGTCCAAGCTTTTTATCAGGTAGTTTAAACAAATTGCAAACTTTATTTCTTTTTTCTGAATACTCTTAGTCTTGAAAACCTTTGATAGCAGTTGTAGTGGAAGGGTGTGAAGTTGGTCTTTTGATAGTACAGATGTTTAATTTGTCATATCTTTTTTCTTATCGCTCATCGCTATATTTGGCCATTTAATCTCTGTAGAAATATGGTGGAAAGAAGTCCTCTCCTATGAGCAACTCTTCTTCTAGGGACTGACAAGCAGATGGGAATGGAAGATTGCTTGATGCATTCGTTTTGAAGAATTGGTGTTTCTTTGCAGTAGCGTTGGGTATATTACTTTATTTCATTTAAATTTGGATCTGTACTAGTAGATGCTTGGTCAATATGATATATGTGATGAATCCTTTTCATTACTGAAACCTGGACGAGGATGATTTGGTCACCTTCTCGTATCTTTCGCTTCCGATTCTACAATCTGATGTGCGCACCAGGTATTGCTGCACTTAGTTTGCCTATGCTCTCACCGACAAATGGCGTCCTTCTACTCAGTCATGGATGTTCTCCTTTATTGGTTTTACTGATCATCTAGGGATTCCTTCCCTGTGCGTACTATGTAAATTTTACCTGGAGAATATCGAGATTGATACATGTGCTTAGTGAACAGTGAAATTGCTAATTATAGCGACTGTGATAAGTATCATATGCATAAGTGGATTTTTATAGGATGTACCTTGGAGGATGTAGAAATGGTGAAGAATATAAAAAAAATTATCATGCGACCTGTTAGTAGTTGGGCAGCTTGATCTTCAAAAGAACAAGCTAGAAACTGAATCTCATCTATCATGGGTCTCAGGTTGGCGAGGCAGGATGAGTTTTCATGGCAAGAAGTCTTGTTTGTGTAATTTGGATACTTGTTCTTGACTGATGATGAAGTATCAGGAGTTCAAGTCGTGTTAATGGCCGGGTGCATGTGCAAAATTTCACTCTGCCAAGTAGAGATTTGGTCGCTCTTTGAGATCTCCTTTCCGTGCACTCTGTTTGGGCTGTCTTTATAGAACAATATAGATTGATGGTGAAGAGTAGCTATCCATAGATAGAATTCTCCATGAAGATTCTGCAAGATAACTGGGCTTGTTGCCGGATTTGGTTTCAATTATTCTTTTTCATGTAAATTGAAAAAGGCTAATAGTACAACTACTGAAGGGAAACGACTAAAGGGTAAATTACAAAAAAAGTTGCAACTATAACTCAATTTTCATTTTTTTTAAATTTTACAAAGAGTATTAATCTTTAAATTTTATAGTATAATGTTGACATAGAAGGGTTGTGGAAGCTCATGGAAGCCTGGATTTGAGATTTAAAAAATATATTAGATTTCTCTTTATTACATTTCAAAAGTGAGGCCTTTAATTTGGGATCAAATTATAGTTGACACTTTTTGTAATTTATCCATGTTAAACGTTAAATTCTCTGTTATGTCTTAATAAGTAATGCACTATTTATCTCATTAATGGTCCCTCTTCTAGTCCCGCGTATTGGAGCTACTTTGTCATATTATGAATTTAACGATTTCAATAAAATCCCTTATAAGAGTTCATCTTGGTCTAGACCTAGAATTGAGGTCTGTGCAGCCATAAATTCTAGTTCATTCATTAGTTGAGATCTAAATTTTAGATCATTCATTAGATGAGATCTGCTAACTTTGTATACTATTTTGTTGTAGTTGTAAACAAATGATCTTGTAGTTTTAGATCTTTGCAATTTTGAAATTATTTAAGAATGAAAACAGCCTTAGTTCCCATCTTCATATCCGGTTTACTTGTAAGTTTTGCTAGATTTATTTTATATACCACTTTTGGACAACCATCTAAAAAAGAGACTCATTTGAGGAACACATAGACTAGTTGTAATTCGTGTTTTAATCAAATAATATATTGCTTTCAATATAAGTATTGTTAAATGTAAAATTAGAGAAAAAGAACCGATTCTATGGACACTAATATCGCAAAGGAAACTTATCCCAACAATTAAGATTTTTGTATCCCAAAAAAGTCGGTGTTCAAATCCATCCTTGTAGTGGTTGCGTTAGATAATCAACAGCCAACGTAAAAAATATTCAGATCTTTGAACACAGAGTTGAGCAAAAATTTATGTAGCCGATTCTACTTAAAAGTAGAAGACTGCCATTTTTTAAGTGAGTTTTGTCACAGAAAGATCTCAAGGAGCTCCTCCACCTCAAATCAATACCAACCATTCTGCGAGAAGCCGAGAAATCTTGGCAAAATATGGAAGTACGATTGATGGTTTCAATTAGTTTCCGTGAACGAATTTTGACTGAAGTCCATATATTTCGTGTTCTAAAAGTTGCATCCGATTTGATTTGCAGCTACATGATTCCGTATCTAGATTATTCCTACCCGTATTTGTCGCCAGCTACGGACCTACTACTACAAATTCCTTGGATATCGTAAGAATTAGCGAATATATTTTTTTACTGTCCATTCATATTCAGGATCTTCTATTTCACTTAGATCATCCCAAAATGGTGCGATTAGGTTGAGTTTGAGTTATGGAAATTGTATATCCTGTAAAGGCTCTCACACGACCCATGTACATGTTAGGAGCTACATTAAACACGATGATATTTTTACCTTTTACTATGATGATAGAATATTTATAAGAAGAATGCAAAAACATATATACAAAATCTTTATTTTGATAATACAAGATTGTTGCCAAGGAGCTGGCAATTATTTCTTTCCAGATCTCCAACAGCTTAAATAACAAAAAGTAGCAAAGTGGAGGTATGTTGCAGCAAAATTCATACTTTCAAACAAAAAAAAGACAACGATTTAACACCTCTTTAACGTGAACATCTGCAGCTAATTCCTCGGCCACTCTTTGCGATGTGATGTTGACGGTCAAATGTCTTGATAACCAACAGATCATATGCTAATTTGCTGCTCAGCGACCCAAGATTGCTCTGGCTCCAACTGAACATAATGAATCTAGAGGAAACAGCAACCCATTTAGCAAACACTATTTCTTGTTGTTTTGAAGTGATATGGTACATTAACACAGAATAAGGAAAAAGCCCAATCATTCCTATTAAATGGATGCTCAACTAAAGATGTCTCATTGCCTACTTATTCACCTCAGCAGCATTCCTCCATCCCCTCCCATAAACCACACCCATAATTAACTTATGGTCTATTTTCTTATTAATATTCCAATAGAACCAAATGGAGATATGCAAACCACTATTTCCTTAGGCCATTCTTTTTTGCTGTTTGCCCCCAACAAGGATTGTGTACAGATCATAAGAGTATCACAGCAGTACCTTTGCATTTTCGACGCAAACGAAATCCCTATAGCATGATTCCATGCTCAAGTGAGGATTCCACAGAACGACATCTGACCAGCTGCATGGAAAAGAAATGACATGAGAAACAGATGTCGTATATGCTAAGGAAAATAACGGGGTTGCTTGAGAAACGATAACCAGATTAAATTGCTTCATTTGGCAAATCACCCAGAGAGTGAACGGGAATCACAAGTCATATGCCCAGAAGCATGAAAATTTGAAGGGTAAAGAAACAAATTACATACTTTGTGTTCTTGATTTTAATGTTGTCACCTAACCCATTGTCGAGAACTATCTCTGAAGGAGCATCCAGATAGATGCAATCAACAGATCCAGGAAAATCCACCACATCCCTGCATCACAAACCCAACTTCAAGTTCCATTAGAAAACCGTCCCCCATAAGGAAAGTAACCATTTAGATACAAGATCATCACGGAAACTTGCGCTTGCCAATCTCAAGCAAAGAAAAAAAGATCTCTATACCTATCCTCCTTGCCCTCCACAGGATTTAAGGGGTCTGGAACCTTGTTTAAGGTCTTGCAACCTTTAAGACCTTTAACAGATGATGTGGAGACGGAAGCCTGCTTGGAAGTAAACAGTTCAACAATGCAAAAAAAGTCTTAAGAAAAAGAAACATGAATTTTCTTACACTGAAATATGTATGAAGCGCACTGCTGAAGGTCAGAGGCTTCTTGTCTGTGTTGGTAATGGTCAACACCGTGGACAAAGTCTTCGTGCTTAATGCGACCTGTAATATTAGGTTGCATCAGGTAATTATATAAACACAGAAAAGCTACATATATTAGCTAATATAAAAAGAATACAATTGCGGAATTAAAACAAGAACTTTGATTCATGTGGAACGCTATTCCATAAGGATTGTGATAAACCCCGAGAGAAAGTCAAGAAGGGTTGTGTTTCTCTGTTATTTTTCTTAATAAGTACATGGGGTATGGGTCTTTCTATATAACTCCTCCAACATTGTAGAGTTCCACCAACAAGCAATATGAGACTAAAGAGTGTTGTGTCCAATTACTCATCTAATACATACTTTAACAGCCTGATCGATCAATTGATATGAACTGGTCGATTAATTCAGTAAAATCTCCATGATTCTTCATCATATATGTTTCAAACAATCATATTTACAAAGGTTTGACCCTACCACTATATAAATGACCTCACGCCCATTGTTGGAAGACACTAACATTCACAGCTACAAAGTAATTTTCTGTAGACTTGATCCTCTCTCTCTGTTCTTCAAGCTCTCAAGCATTATTAGAGAGATTTTAATCTATTGAGAGTTACTATGATTATTCCAATTCACAAGAGCTCTCCACAACCTCGTTTAATTGCTTCCAGTTTTTTGAGTTTCTCCCAACCAGTCAGAGATCTTTTCGCATGCATCTGCACTACCAATATTTTTCCAAGTGACTATATTATTCACAAGTGCTATATTTGTCAAAGATATTAATATTGTTTGTGCTTATATCTGAAATTGCTGCTTAGCCTTTTTTTTTAATATTGCTAATATAAAAGACTATCACACTGCTTTTCAAGACAATACTTTCTGCAGGAAATCTTTGTGTTAGATCCAAGTATGCATGCTGTTTCTTGGACCCTCGAAATCTGTCCAATCCAAGAAGGTCAAAGATATTTGGAGTCTGGCCAATCTTCGATGTAGCCAGCAACATCTGATCCACCGGTGGTGACTTTAGTGTTTGACCCAAGGTTGTAATTTTGTAAAGCACTTTTGGTTTGATCTAAGAGCATTTAAATGGTTGAGTTATCTGTGCAAATAACTTAAAATAATGAAGCAGTTGATCAATTTGGTTAACCTAAAATCTTAATTCGAGAAGATTTCGATAGTAGATTTTACCCAATTGGGTTTCCACGCTACCTTGGTGTATGTTATATGACGATGATATTGTGTTGATTGACGAGACTAGAGATGGAGTAAATGAGAAGCTCGAGATCTGGAGACATGCATTTGAGACTAAGGGCCCGTTCGGTTCGGGAATAAGCAGGAATAAGGAGAATAAGGGTCTATTATTTGTTCGGTTGGAGGATAGGAATAAGGAGAATAAGGTGAAATAAAGGTAGGTAAGGTGGGATAAAGATAGGAATAAGAGTGAAATAAGATGGAATAATGAGGAATAGTCGTACCACGGGGAACCGTGTTGGGAGGAAAATGGCCCCTTATTCCCCTTATTCCACTCCCCTTATTCACCAAACGAACAACCCCTAAAGGATTTTGTATTAGGGCTAAGACGGAATATATGGAGTGCATCTTTGATGGAAGCAATGGTGAACGAATCGAGGTGAAGATTGGTGACGATAACATTCGGAAGAGAGATTCTTTTAGATATTTGGGGATCTATTTTGCAACATGATGGGGAAATTGATAAAGATGTTACTAATAGAATAAATGCAGGCTGGCTAAAGTGGAGAGGAGCCTCTGTTGTTCTCTGTGATAAGAAAATTCCTTTAAAAATTAAAGGAAGTTTTACAAAGCACCCGTGAGACCACTATGCTCCATGGATCTGAATGTTGGCATGTGAACCATAGACATGTGTAGAGAATAACTGTAGCAGAAATGAAAATGCTAAACTGGATGTGTGGACACACACGTAAAGATCGGATTCGGAATGATGCAATCAAAAAGAAAGCTGGTGTAGCTCTGATCGAGGATTAGATGCGAGAAAACCGCTTAAGATGGTTTGGTCATTTGCAAAGGTCATCTGATGCACCAGCTAGGAGATACGAGTGTTGGGATGTTGAGCCGGCTAAGAGAGGGCGAAGAAGGCCCAAGAAGTGTTGGAAAGAGACTATACAAAGGGATCTTAGTTTTTTGGATATAAGCCCGAGATTGGCCCAAGATAGATCTGAATGGAGGCGAAGAATCCATGTAGCCGATCCTACTTAATTGTGGGAAAAGGCTTTGTTGTTGTTGTTGTTGTGGGTTTCCATGCTAGCATCTTTGTGTATTGTGGTTAATTATATGGTTTGCTTTCATCATGCTATATAAATTCCATAAATCTAATTAATCTGCCATTATTTTTAGATACTACTATTCACTCCCTCCTTTGGCAGTGCTGTGGCACATGCACTCTCATTTGGTATCAGAGCTCGTGTTCAAGAGCAGACGAAGTAATGCTCCTCAGTACACATAGCAACAACAACAACTCATTCGAGAGTCAATCAATCATCAAGCCTCCTCCCTTAAACGGTATAGATTACAACTGCTGGAAGGTCAGAATGTAGACTTTCCTCAAATCCATTGACTTCGAATTATGGGAATTTGGTATCAAAGCATGTGTTCGAAGTGCAGACGAAGTAACACTCCTCAACACACATGGTGGTAAAAATCGAAAGGAACAACAACTCCTTCAAGAGTAAATCAACCATTAAGCCTCCTCCCTTCGACAATACAAATTACAATTGCTGGAAAGTCAAAATGTAAATTTTCCTCAAATTCTTCGAAGTATGGAACATGACAGAGAACAAGTATGCCTAACTGATCATCACAAAGAGTTGTATACCAATGACAACAAGAGAAAGACAACCTTCAACTCAAAGGTAATGAATGCTATCTTCCGTGCTACTATAAAAGACGATTTTAACGGAGTCTCAACATGCAAAACTGTATACGAGATCTGGAACATGCTAAGTATCACATATGAAGGCACACACAGGGTGAAGGAAACCTGGATCATCCTCCTGCAACATATATATGTGCCATTCAAGAAGGAAACGGAGAATCCATTAGAGATATGTGTGTAAGAAGATGAAAGAACACCATGAGATACCTTATTCAAGAGGTCTAGGGGTCCTTATATAGGACGGAACCCTGATAGCTCGAAACTAGGAAAATACATAAGTATCCCTAAAGAGGTTACAATGAAAAATAGAAAACTTAAAGACATCACTAACATTCCCCCTCAAGTTGGAGCATATCTATCGATCATGCTTAACTTGAAAGTTATCCACGAGAAGTGATTCTTAGGTAAGGCCTTCGTGAATACATCTGCAAGCTGAAGATCCGTCATGACGTGTGGCGTAGTAACCTTGCCTCCTTGTACGACATTACAAACAAAATGACAGTCAATCTCTATACGCTTAGTCCGCTCATGAAACACGTTTCGTGGTAATATATGTAGCTAATTTGTTGTCACAAAATAGATGAATAGGAGTGGTGACAACAATAACAAGTTCTCGCAGGATGGTCAATAGCCAAATAATCTCACAAGTAGCATGGGCCATCACCATGTATTCTGTCTCTGCACTGGATATGGAGAATACAATTTGCTTATTGCTCCTCTAAGTAATAAGATTTCGTCCAACCATCATAGCATATCCTATAGGGGAGCGGCGATCCTCAGGTGAACTCGCATAATCAGCATCTGCATAAGTAGTAACATCAATGTAGCCATTTACCTCATAGAAGAGGCCACGTCCTGGTGATTCCTTAAGTAGCACAGGATCTGAAGAACATCCTGCTAATGACTGTAACACGATTGCTCCATGTGTTGGCTAGGTCTGCTCATAACATATGATATATCCGGCTTAGTGACAGTAAGGTAAAGGACTTTACCTACCAGGCTTCTGTACCATGTATTATCTTCAAAGACGGGATCAATGGAAGCAGAGTGTTTCCTCGGGTTTGTGGGAATACCATAGGACTCGTATCCAAGTAATCAAGCATCAGTCAGGATGTCAAGGCAATACTTCCTCTGTGAAAGATGGAGTCCCTTTGTAGTACATAATACTTGTATGCTCAGAAAGTAGGGAAGTTGACAAAGGTCCTTGGTGACGAAGATCTTTTGAAGAAATGCCTTTGTTTCTAGCACACCTTCATCATCACCTCTGTCAACCATATCATCAACATAAATAAGTATGGCAGTACCCGTTGGCCGTCTTATGACAAAAACAGAGTAGTCAGATGTTGTTCTCTGAAAGCCAAGAATGTTGATCTTAGTAGTAAGTCTGTTGAACCATGCCTTCGAGCTCTACTTCAGACCATAGATTGCCTTGTGAAGTTGACATACACCCCCGACTTCGTAACTAGGAGGCTGCATCATGTAAACTTCCTCCTCGAGATCACCGTACAAGAAGACATTCTTTACATCGAGCTGAAAGATAGGCCAGCCCTTGGTTGCTGTCCCTGAAAGAATAGTTCGTATGGAGCTCACCAATATGTCAATAGACCCATATGGTGACTGCTTAGTTGTGAAGACCCGTATGCAAGCCACATGTCTAGTCCCCTTGGGACACTGCATAAGATCCCATGTCTCTCTAGAAGTGAGCATCCATTTCCTCATTCATTGCTTGTCGCCATCTATAATGCTGCAAGGCACTATGATGGTCTCGGGCAACGGAAATAGTCATGAGAGCATCTGCATATTTCTAGTCAGTAGTAGAAATGAAATGAGACATGGGATGAAAAGTACATTGCCTTTTAGTTCTACGAAGAACGATGTGAAGCTCCTGAGGACCATTCGGGACAATAGTGGTGGGAGTACTTGAAAATGGCATATCATCCTGCAATAAAGGGACATGCAATGGAACATGTGCTAGAGCAGAAGTATGCTTGCGCTTATATACAATGGGTGGAGGAGGGTCCAAAGGAATATCTGTGACAGATCGAGTAAAGAAGCTAGTTTGTTCAAAGAAGGTTACATGTGCAAAGATATAATGTCAATGCCCATCATGATCATAGCACATGTATCCCTTATGTGTACGAGAATAGCCAAGAAATACACATTTAATCGCACGAGGAGACAATTTGTCAACAATTTGAAAATTATGGACAAACACTATAAAAAATGGCAAAGCCTTCTCCTACTATAAGTAGGATCGGTTACATGGATTCTTGCTCAAATCCATGTTGAAAGATTCGACTATATTTTACGCTGGTTGTCGACTACCTAACACAACCTCTACACATGGGGATTTGAACCCTGGTCTTTTGAGTGGTAGACACACTGCACTATCACCATACCATTTTAGTAGACAAATGCTATACAACCAAAAGTTCTCATAGGTAGAGGGAAGGGTGACTCATTTAGATATAGTAACGTAAAAAGGGTAGAACCATTTAGAGAAGTAGAGGGGACCCTGTTGATAAGATGAACAGGAGTAATAACTGCATCTCCCTAGTAGGTTTTAGGAACTTCAATCCGAATAAGAAGGGAGGGAGCAATGTTAAGAAGATGCTTGAGTCTACTTTCTGCTACCCCATTTTGTTAGGAGGTACACATACAAGAGGTTTGATGGATGGTACCTTGGGAAGCAAAGAATGTTGTCAAATCATGTTAAGTGAATTCCAAAGCATTATCAAAATGAAATATTTGAACACTAGTGGAGAAGATATTTTTGTTATAATGAAAGAAAATTATTAATCTATGAATGTTCTTTTAAAAAATAGACCCAAGAGAATTGACTATAATCATCAACAAAAACAACAAAATATTTATGTCCACTCAGAGTTTGGACCGGACAAGGTCTCCATATGTCGCAATAGACTAGAGAAAAGGGTACTTCATGACGAGGTTCAATACGTGCAAGAAAAGATGCTCGATGATGTTTCCCGAACTGGCATACCTTACACTCAAAGGGCTTGAGTGTAAAGAGTTCAAAGAACATCTTGGAGATGACCTTGGCAGATGGGTGACCAAGGCGAAGATGCTAGAGAAGAGGATAGTCGAAGATATATGTCCCGCCAGCAAAGCTAGAATCAGATGGGATGTTGAGGTAATAGAGTCTGTTCTTCTCATATCCCCCCAAAAAAATCTATCTCATTCGGATGTCCTCGAAAAAACAATAGAACTCACTAAAAATAAACCTGCAATTAAGCCCAGTACATAAATTCTAAACATTAGCGGAAAAGCAGGAGCATAATGAACTCCAGTTAGTCGGAGTTTGGAGGAAAACTCCACAGTGCCAACAACTGTAACAGGTGAATGGGTCCCATTGGCAACCTGAACAGTCTTCATAGAGGAAGACAGTTGTGAGAAGGTAAGTAGACTACCTTCTCCCGTCAGATGTGTAGATGCTCCTGAATCAATAATCCAAGCAGGGCTGGATGCAAAGATAGAGTCGGCTATTGTACTTGAGGTAGTAGCCAAACTAACAGTGAGAGCAGAAGTAGTGCTATCACTGGCGGAGGAGTTCTGCAGTAGCTGTCTCAGACGGATATATTTAGAAGCCGTAAAGGGTGCATGTGCGTCACCAGAAGGCTGATCGAGTGTGACCTCAACGATATCATAGGATGCCTCATACGAAGCTATCTCATATGCACCGTTGGCATTAGGTTGTATGTCAAACTTACCCAGCAACGTTCAGATGGATGATTCCAGCGTCTATAGTATATGCATGCTGGATAATGATCA
This sequence comes from Ottelia alismoides, assembly GCA_037367405.1. Lineage (NCBI taxonomy): Eukaryota > Viridiplantae > Streptophyta > Magnoliopsida > Alismatales > Hydrocharitaceae > Ottelia > Ottelia alismoides. The sequence continues at coordinate 442,595 of JAZKJV010006795.1, read as the reverse complement.
ATAGTAGGATCCTGACTCGTGAGTCGCGACCATGGCCAAAGTCACGGTCTCGTCCTCCCTGGCAACTCTGACATCATTTGCTCCCGGACGATGCATAGTGGAATGTAGTCTCTGCAGATGGAATGGTGGGAGGACGCTCAACATGTGACTCAAGTTCATGCAGACGACCAAAGATGGTCTCAATGGTGGGTAGTATACCAGCCTTCAGAAATTGGTCCTTCACATGCTTGTATTACAGATGCAGTCGAGAAAGAAACCGATAGACCTGCCATTCAACATGCTCTCCCACCAGTTGATCACAACATGCTGGCCGAAAATGAGAAGCTCCTCAAACATGCACGTGAGAAGCATGTAATGCTCGACAAGACTCGAATCTCCCTGAGTAGCAGACCAGATCTGTGTATATATATCCGAGAGCCGGGACTTGGTTGATTCTGGGAGTATGTATGTTCAATGTTCTCCACGTCGCCTTTACAGTCTCCTTATAGAGGAGATTTGCCGCAATATTTAGATCAACGTTATTGGTCATCCAAGTAATAACCTAGCAGTTGTCTCATTGGGCGGATCCTTGGTATGAACATAGTCCTTGTACTGACCACCAATGGACACCTTGAAGGATCGAGACCACGGTACATAGTTCTCGGAGCTTTTCAATTTGATAGAAGTGCCATGTACCATCACAGAAGAAGTCAGGAACACAGGCTTGGTCTCGATGGATGTCATGGTGATTGCACATGTCAAGAAAAAGTGACCTAGAAAGGATTTGTTGTCTTAATCAAGCATAGAAGTGACCTAAATCACCGTCTCAAGAGATCAAAGCATAGATGACGAAGGCCGGTAGTGTTGGTCAGAGTTCTGGAGACCCTAGAGTGACAGCGGAGTGGCCGACGAGGCCTGAAGTTGCTGTCGTTCAGGCTGAGGATGCTCAAGAGGCGTTTGAGGCGCGGGGCACTCGAGGCGAGGCGTAAGCCTCAAACACGAGGCTTTTTTTACCTTTTGGTTATGTGCTATGCAAATGACCCTATTTTTCCATAAGCATTATATATATTTTTTATGTTTGTATTTTTGTTTCCATATTAAATCTTGCATATTTCTATATATATCTCCATGCAAAAAGAAGATATCGCTTGAAACAAGCGAAGCTCCATGATCTTGTATACATTATATTTAATTTAAAATACATCTACACACATGGAATCATTGAAGTTGTAATAAATGTTTTATATTGCACACAAATTTGAGTTTGAATTGTAATAAATATTTTATATTAGTTACAAGTTTACGAATTGATGTTGTCATTTGGTTGTATAAATTGTGAATCTTAGAATAGTTATCACATATACGAAGAAGCAAGGTTGGAAAATATTAATTATTACATCTCGTTGGGATATGATATGGCACGAGGGGATGTATATGACGTTTCTCCAACTACGTCCAACAAGACAAATGGTTGGGATTCATGGCATATTAGTATTTTTTTACTTTGCACACTGAAAATTATGATTTCTATTGTACTCTAGTATTAAGTATAGACTTTAGTTCAATACTCATAAAATCAGTTGGAGTTGTAACTTGATATTCTGTATATTAGTGGCTTAGTATTAGTGTTTTTGAACTTCAATGCCTTCATCACTTATGTATTGTATCTTTTACTTGTGTTAAATTATTCTTGAATGTGTTTTTGGCAAAATGTATGGAAAGTTTTAGGTGAGCGTGGTTTGACTTGGCTTACGAATCTATTCAATGTTATTTGGCGAAGCAAGAAAATGCCAGAAGATTGGAGGAGGAGTATCGTGGTGCCTTTGTATAAGAACAAAGGAGACATTCAAAATTGTTCAAATTACAGAGGTATCAAGTTGATGAGTCACACTATGAAAATTTGGGAACGTGTGATCGAAAGAAGGTTGAGGCAAGTTTCCCAAGTAAAAGAAAATCAATTCGGATTCATGCCAGGTCGCTCAACTATTGAAGCCATCCATTTGCTGAGGAGAACAATGGAGATTTATAGAGCTAAATGGGAGAATCTCCATATGATCTTTATTGATTTGGAGAAGGCTTATGATTCCGTCCCACGAGAGATACTATGGAGAGTTTTGGAGAAGAGACAAGTACCTGTCCTATACATTAATCTCATAAAGGATATGTATGATAGGGCTTTATCTTGTGTAAGAACCCCGACAGGGAAGACTGACTATTTTGATATCAACATTGGTTTACATCAAGGTTCAGCTTTGAGTCCATTTCTTTTTACTTTGATTATGGACGAGTTGACAAGTCACATTCAGGATGAGTTCCTTGGTGTATGTTATTTGCTGATGATATTGTGTTGATTGACGAGACTAGAGATGGAGTAAATGAGAAGCTTGAGGTTTGGAGACATGCATTGGAGACTAAAGGTTTTCGTATAAGTAGGGCTAAGACGGAATATATGGAATGCACTTTTGATGGAAGCAATGGTGAAGGAATCGAGGTGAAGATTGGTGACGATAACATTCAAAAGAGAGATTCTTTTAGATATCTGGGATCTATTTTGCAACATGATGGGAAAATTGATGGAGATGTTACTAATAGAATAAATGCAGGCTGGCTAAAGTGGAGAGGAGCCTCCGCTGTTCTCTGTGATAAGAAAATTCCTTTAAAAATTAAAGGAAAGTTTTACAAAGCAGCCGTGAGACCTGCTATGCTTTATGGTTCTGAATGTTGGCCTGTGAACCATAGACATGTGCAGAGAATGGCTGTAGCAGAAATGAAAATGCTAAGATGGATGTGTGGACATACACGTAAAGATCGGATTCGAAATGATGCAATCAGAAATAAAGTTGGTGTAGCTCCGATCGAGGATAAGATGCGAGAAAACCGCTTAAGATGGTTTGGTCATTTGCAAAGAAGGTCAACTGATGCACCGGTTAGGAGATGCGAGTGTTGGGATGTTGAGCCGGCTAAGAGAGGGCGAGGACGGCCCAAAAAGTGTTGGAAAGAGACTATACGAAGGGATCTTAGTTTTTTGGATATAAGTCCGAGATTGACCCAAGATAGATCTGAATGGAGGCGAAGAATCCATGTAGCCGACCCTACTTAATTGTGGGAAAAGGCTTTGTTGTTGTTGTTGTGTGTTTTTGGCAAAATTTAATATTATTATATACTTTTTCAATGGATTTTGCTTTAATTTTATTTTTTTTCCAAAATATTGAGGCTTAGGCCTCGACTGCCTTGAGGTTTACACCACGCCTCAATTTCGGGAAAATGCTCGGATCGCCTCGTGCTTTTTTAAACCTTGGTTGTCGGTAGCCTTCAGAGGTTCTAGAGGCCTCTAGCGAGCCTTCAGGGCTACCAACGACAATCTACAAAGGGTCGAGAGGCCTAGCAGGCCTTCAAGGCTACTGACGGCAACCTGCAGAGGGTCGGGTGACCACTAGTGGGCCTTGGTGGCTACCAAGGATGCTGCAGGTGGCGATACACGATGAGTAGAGGAGCCCGCAGAGGCTCCACCCCTCGTTGGCGGCAAGGAGGGGCGTCACCGGGGTCTGATATGTGTGTGGAGGTGCTGGAGGTGCATTGTGCATGAGGTAGAGGCCCAAGGGGCCTTGTGCGAATGATCTAGGGCTGGTGGTGGCGGCGAGATTTAGGTCAGAACACCAGTCTAGGACCGTTGCTCTGATACCATGTGGAAGAAGATGAAAGAACACAATGAGATACCTTATTCAGGAGGTCTATGGGTCCCTATATAGGACGAAACCCTAGAGATCTCAAAACCGGGAAAATACATAAGTACGCCTAGAGAGATTACAATAAAAAATAGGAAACATAAATATATCACTAACAATATGTAAACCCTATTCGCATGTATCATTAATGACCTCTCAAATCTCGGTATAAATATATAGGAATCTAGACAAGTCAAGAAGATCCTCAGGTTACAACTGATTGGAGGATTATCGCGACAATCATGAAGGATGTTACCGACTCCATCACTCTTCCAATGGATGATCTACTCAGCAATCCCTTTTCTATGAAGTCGAGAAGCAATAATAATAGAAGGAAACCAAGATAATGATTAAGATAAAGAAGAGTCTGGTCCTAAAGCAGAAGAAATCACCTCATTCGATGACAACTCAGAAGATGATATTACTATGGTTAACAGAGACTTCAAGAAATTTATGAAGAGAGGTGCTCGAAAGAAGGAAAACGAGATGTTACGCTACATTTGTAATAAGAAGAAATATTTCAAGAAAGATTGTCCGTTGCCCAAGAGAAGCTACAACAAGAATGGCGAATCCAAGCATCATGAGTCACATAGGAAGAAGAAAGGTGGTAATGAGAAGAAGAAACGACACTTCTGACATCACCACAAGCCCTCCAGCAAGAAAGCCATTCAAGCCATATGGGATTTTCTGACTCTTCAGACTCCTCCGAAAGCAACTCAGATAATCTAGATAACGAAGAATCTTTGCTGTGAGCCTGTGACTTATGGCCATCGATGACTAGGTAACCTCCGATGAGCCTATTATAGATTAACTAAAAGATGCTATATATAAAAACTATGTGTATTATTTAGTTATTAAATTGAAAAAGGAAAATAAGTTGCCAAAAGTCATTGCACATACCACAAGTAGAATATAACTACAAAGTATAATTTCTTATAGAGAATATTCATGAGCTAAATAATTAATTTATCTTTTGACAAAGAGCATGAAAAAGAAATTAGTCTACTAAGAAATAACATAGACCAATTAGAAGACATTCTTTCTGACTGAACTTCTTGCAGATGACCTTGCTAGATCCACTAAAGTAAAGAAAGTTATGATAAATTACTAGGTGCTTCCTATTAGTTTAAAACTAAATTTGAAATCGATTATGAATCATATAATAATACTAGTAGTTTTAAACCTGCTAAAGTTAGACTTAGTCAAAACCGTTGGAGTATATGCATAACTTATGTAGATGAATAATTGGATCCTTCCAGGATCTAATTACCACATCCAGTGTTTAGTCCCACATCTACCAGTGGTGAGACTTGGAGGATTTGTGGAGGCTATATAAGAAGCCCTAGATCTCCTGTATCAGATGAGAAAGTTGAATGCAACAATCAACCCTTTGAGGTGTTCTCCTGTGGTTTCATCTTGCTCCTTAGGGAGTAGGGTTCCACGTAAAATCCCGATGTTCATTTCTTGTTATTATTCTATTATCTCTGATTACGCTTCTCCATTTCATATTTCTAACATGGTATCAGAGCGGGTTCGATTCTTGAAGATTTATTCGTGTTCATGTTTTGTTCGAGATTCGATTATCAAGAAGATTTGATTCTTGCATATTATTATGAAGATTTATCTTTATGTTCACGATCAAGCTCGTTCGAAAATTCACATTCTAGGGGTTTCATACTGCACTTCAAAAGTTTATAGGATTTCAGAAACCCTACAAAAGCGCCGACTTCATATTCAGAGTTCTGAAGAGGAATATTCATCAAAGGTTACGTTTGAAACCCTAATTATGCATGGACTTTGTGATTCTAAGCTGTAACAACAAATGCAATCCACATTCCAAAATCTGATTGGGTTTCTCATGAAACCCTAGATATTCACGATGTATATGTTTACTACATTCGCAAGATATGGAGTTGTTTTTCTTTAAAATTATATATCCGAAGAAGAAGGCCGCAGGCGGTGCAAGGCGACGCCAATACAATCCTCTAGGTGGCGTACAGTGCATCCTCCAGGCTATCCGATCAATCCTACATGCGGCACATACTCCAATGCATCTCCTTGCACCACCATCTGCGCATGAAAGGAGCTGAAGAAAGAAGAAGTCTTGGCAGTGGCGCAACCATCTTCGAGAGGCGCACCTCCTCCAGATTCCTTAATCGTGTGCACTCCTCCAGGCACTACAACATCTCTCGCGCAACGCACCTCCGTGCGCTCCTTAATCAATCACGAGGCAAAGAGCCCCCAGGCAGAGCAACACCACCCACCAGGTCACATCTCCCATCGACGAGCTCCCCCGATCGCACACACATCTTCGAGGGCAGCCGTCCCTCTTTCGAAGGCTCCAGGCGGCAAGCCCCACCTCCCGGAGCTCCATGGCGGAGCTGCCCTCCTCTAGACGGAGCTCGATCTCCAGGCGACGACCTTCCAAGCCACGCCTCACGTAGCCCCAACTCTAACGGTAAGCTACATACAACACTCTCAAGCCTAGACGGCGGTGGCTGCAAGAGAAGAAGGCCCCTATCGGGGGCAGTGATCTTCAAGAGAAGGGTTCCCAAGAGGGAACCCTAAATAATAGCCCCAAATGGTCTGCTGCTAATGTAAGGGCCCAATTGGGCCAAAAGAAAAAAAGAAAAAAGGAGAGCCCAAGTGGGCTGCAGTTTAAAAAAAACAAAAAAGAGAGAGGTAGAAAAAAAAGGAACGGCCTCATTTGCAAAAAAAAAAAGATTTGTTTAGAAAAAGAGGAGCGTAAAAATATCGTACGCTTTTTTAATAAAAAGAGAGCAACTATATATATAAGAAGAAGAAATAGCCAAGAAAAAAATTTGAGAAGAAAAAAACTGAAAAAATTGAGAACGGTTTATTGATTGTTTTTGTTTTCTTATTTTCTTGTCTTATCCCAACTTTATCGATGTCACTGTTTTCCGACAAGTATGGGAGAAAGAAGGAGTATTGTGTAGAGTTACAGGTCGGATTCAGATATCAGATTCTTCATATTCCAGACCAGCCATATGTCAGACCCTACACTTCAGATTTCAGACTCACGATCAGATTCCGAGTCTTCTATTTGATGTGCACATGTTTGCCATCATTTGTGTGGCCTCCATCTTTGTTTTTGGTCTCAGAGTTTTCATGGGATCCATAGTAGAGTAGAGATCACATTCCCTATTCCATGCGGGCTAGGGTTTTCATGTGGTTTCATAGGGACTCCAGAGTAGAGATCCCATTTTCTGAGCCAATATGGAGGGGCACAGTTCTTCGACGAGGAGACTTTTCAAACTCCATTCTCCAGCGACCATGGACTCCGACGAGGATGTCTCAACACCTTTTTTAGTTCGTCCCTTCAGAGATGGAGCAGTTATCCACATGATTCAGTCTTCTACATGTGGCGGGCCAGAGTACTCCGATGAGGAGACTCTTTTCAGTTACAGTGACTCTGATCGGTGCAGTTCAGAGCATATGTTCTCCGACGAGGAGACCTAGTTCGACTCACACTCCAGTCCATTTATTCCTCCTCACTTGCATGACATGAGAATCAACAACTTCGCCGGCAACCGACAATTGTGTTTGCGTTGAGTTGATATTGTCTGTAGTGTCTTGTATTGTGAGTTTGAGATTTCTTTCTGTTTGTCCAAGCTAAGAATTGCATGCTCCAGCTTGAGGGGAAGTGTTGGAGTATACCACATCCAGTGTTTAGTCCCACATCTACTAGTGGTGAGACTTGGAGGGTTTGTGGAGGCTATACTATATCAAAAGCCCCAGACCTCCGATATCAAATGGGAAAGTTGAATGCAATAATCAACCCTTTAAGACGTTCTCCCATGGTTTCTTCCCACTCCTTAGGGAGTAGGGTTCCATGTAAAATCTCGATGTTCCTTTCTTGTTATTATTCTATTATCTCTGATTATGCTTCCGCATTTCATATTTTTAACAAAAACAAACAACTAAGGTTAAAGAACTTTGGAGAAATCCCACGAACCAAGCTGACCCTCCAAGGATCAAAAAGAAATGGGCACCAAAATATTCCATCAATAGTTTTGTAGAACCTAAGAAGAAGGCAGAAACACACTTCAATTGGAGACACCATCACCGTAACATAGCTGTTATAAACTAGAAAATGCGGAAGCGAAACATGGAATAAGAATAAAGAACACGAAGAACGCAAGATTTTATGTGGAACCCTACTCCGTGAGGAGCGGGATGAAATCACGGGAGAGCCCTCAAAGGGGCGTGTTTTTCATTGCACTTTCTCATCTGTTACAGGAGGCCTGGGGCTCTTTATATAGCCTCCACAGAGCCTCCAAGTCCCACCACTGGACAATGTGGGACTAAACTCTGGATGGGGTAAATGGATCCTGGAGGGATCCATTTACCATGCTACATCTCATAGCGCATACAACCAAGTACTCCAACGCTCCCCCTCAAGCTAGAGCATGTAATGCTCAGCTTGGACAAACAGAAAGAAACTCAACTCAACGCTACATGACACTACAGACAATATCAACCCAACGCGTACATTGCTGCAGTCGAGGACGTTGCTTCTCATGCCGTGCAGGTAAGGAGGACGAACGGGATGGAGTGTGAGTCTGTTGAATCTCCTCGTCGGAGAGCATGTGCTCTGAACTGCGCATGTCAGAGTCACTGCAACTGGAAATGAGTCTCCTCGTCGGAGTACTCTAGCCCGCCACAATAATGTGGATAACTGCTCCATCTCTGAAAAAGGGCCGAACTGAAAAGGCCGTGGCTGTGCAATCCTCGTCGGAGTCCACGGTCGCTGGAGAATGGAGTCTGAAAAGTCTCCTCGTCGGAGAACTGGGTCTCTCCCATCTGGCACAGAGAATGGTGTACTACTCTGATGTACCTATGATACCACATGAAAATCCTTTCCAACATGGCATAGGGAATGGTCCTCTACTCTGGAGTCCCTATGGCTCACATGAAGACTTTGACCGAAACAACAAGAATAATGATGGGGACCACAAAACTGAAGATGGCAATCATGTACTCATCTGAAAAAGACCGCATGCAAGTGTGTGTCTGGAACTGAAGACTCAGAATCAATCGTCGAGTCTGAAACCAAACTGTAGAGTCTGATCATCTGGCTGATCTGGAGACTGACATCTGGAATCTGGATCAAGACCTGTGACTCTACATATATACTCCCCCTTTCTCCATACTTATCGGAGAATGAACATCGACAAAGTTGGGAGAAGACAAGATAGATGGGGAAAGCAAAACATAAAACTTACGGCTTTTCATTTTTTTATAAGCCGTCACATTTTTTTAATGTTTTTTAAGTCGTTTCATTTTTTACGGCTTTTCATTTTCTTTTTTTTCTACTTGCGTACAGCTTTTTCTTGTACGCGCCTTTTTTTTTTGAAAAAATATTTTTTTAACAATTTTTTAGCCGTTTCATCCTTTTTTTACGGCTTTTTCTCTCATTTTTTTAAACATTTGCATACGGCTTTTTCTTGTACGCGCCTCTTTTCTTTCTTCTCTCCTTTTTTTTAAATCACACTTGGCCCACCTAGGCCTAAAACTTTGGCCTTCTTTTTTTAATAGATCCCGATCTTGGGCCCGACACTAAATAACCTGTTTTTTTATAACTAGCGGTACCCCTTAGGGTTCTCACGAACCCTTTCTCTTCTTCAACCTGTCGCCCAAGGGTTTCCAGCAGGAAACCCCAAGGGCTTGCGCCACCAAGGGGACTGGAGCTCATCGCCTGCGAAGGCGATCTGGAAAGGAGGGCGCGAGAGGTGCGCGGAGGCCGAGGGTTCTTGCTGTTGCCTGTCTCGCGTTGCATGTGCGCTGCTGGAGATCGATGGCGCGTCGCCTGCGCGGGCCTTGTCGCGTGCGCAATTGGTTGTCTGCGAGTGGAGGAGGCGCCGCGTGCGTGGATCGCGTGGCTAGGGCTGGAGGTTCCGCACCGCCTTGAGGTTCTTCGATCGCGCTTGATAGCGCCAGTCTTCGATCGGCTAGGGCTGGACGTTCCTGTCGCGGGGGTGTTGTATCGTGAGGTGAGGGAAGCCACCTGGAGAGCCATCGCGGAAGAGGAGGGCGTCGCTGTGCATCCTCTGGAGCCCTCCTGGGCTCGCGTGTCGCGGGACCTGTGCGATCTTCTGGGATCAGAACTTGGGCGCGAGATTTGGAGCGGAAGTGCGCCTAGGTCGCGCCTGGGTCACCGCTTGGGGGTGCGCGATCTGTTCTTCGAATGGGGCTCGGAGGATGAGGAATCGCCATGGCGGCTAGGGTTGATATTCCGCCTGGATGTTCGAGCCTTGCGCCTGGTAGAAGCTCGCGCAAGGGTGCCGCCTGCTGGAAGAAGGAGATGCTGTAGTGTTGCCTTGTTGGAGAAGATGCGTAGCCTGCGCATTGATCTTGCATAAGGCTGGGAGTGCCGCCGCTTGAATGAAGAGGGCATGGATTAGGGTTCCAGATGGGAACCCTAGAACATGAACCATGACTTGAACATAACTTCAAAAAAATTTCATCTTTAAAAACGAACAAATAATCGGATCTCAAATAAAGAACACGATGAAATCCTCGAGAATCGACCCACTCTGATACCATGTTATAAAATAGAAAATGCGGAAGCGATGCTACAACTCATATGGCACATACAACCAAGTACTCCAACAATAACCAATCACTCTTTCGCAGGACATCAAGCGAGACCAACGAAACAAGCTGGCAAATGGATCATAAACAATGAATGTTCCAAATATATGACTAGAGATCAATAACTCTTCATCAATATAGACCCCAAGGAAGATGGAACAATTACCTTTTGCAACAACCACACATGTACGATCATGGGCGAAGGTACGATTAGAAACTCCACTTCTTATGAAAAGATTAGCCTTGTTAAAGATCTGAAACACAACTTACTTAGTGTATCTCAGATCTGTGATAAAATTTTATAAGTTACTTCTTCTAAGAACTGTTTTGAAGTATTAAAAGATGACATACGAGAGGTGTTTCTTGAAGGAAATAGGCACAAAAGTACATGCATACTTAGATTTGATGATTACTCAGCATTAGACTATCTTTTGGCTTCACAAGAAGACCTATACCTTGGCATAAAAGATTATGTCACATTCACATGATACAATCAACAAGCTTAGCAAACTTGACGTAGTTAAAGGACTTCCCAAACTATCCTATAAGAAGGAAGATATGTGTTCAGTATGTGAACTAGAGAAACTACACAAAACCATCTTTAAAAGAAAGATATTCACTAGTACCACCAAACCATCATACCTCTTACACTTAGACCTCTTTATGCCTATTCAAAAGTTTAAGTGGTTGTCATTATTGTTTTGTCATAGTACGTTGCTAGTCACATTCACTTGGATTTCTTCCTTAAAATAAGAACTTGGCTTTCTCAAAGTTTGAAAAACTAGCTAAACGGATCCTGACCGAATAAGAGCCACAATCACTAAGTTAAGAAGTAATCACGATGGTGAGTTTGAGAATGAAAGTTTTTCTGAGTGTTGTACAAATGCTGGGATTAGGCCGAATTCTCTACTTCCAGAACAATACCTCAAAGTGGTGAGTTTGAGAATGAAAGTTTTTCTGAATATTGTACAAAGGATGGGATTAAGCCAGAATTCTCTACTTCTAAAACAATACCTCAGAGTGGTCTCGCAAAAGAGTTGTACTCTTCAGGAATGCACTTGTACTATGTACTGTGAATATGATCTGCCTCCAAGCTTACAAAAGTCGATAGTCGATTCTCGGTCAGTTGGGTCACTATCTAATGATTAGTAGACTATTTTATATATTTTTGGTACCCACTTAAATGGTCTGGTGATAGTGCAGTGTGCCTACCACCCAAAAGACCATGGTTCAAATCCACCCTTATGGGGGTTATGGTAGGTAATTGACAACCATCGTAAAAAAAATAGTCAAATCTTTCGACATGGAGTTGAGCAAGAATTCATGTTGCTTCGCCATATTTTCTTTTCTTTTTATATATTTTCTCATATATAACAGATTTATTTTTATATATTTTCTCATAGATTTAGATATTTCACCGAGTAATTACTTATACACATAACAATATAAATAGTTTTTTGGCATAGGCAGGGTGGTAGGTGAATGGAAGTCAGAGATCCACTTAGAAATGGAGAAATTATGAAGATCTTTCTATCCCTATATTTCAATTAAACTGCGAAGTTCACCCTACATGGAAAAACATTTTTTTTAGAAATCAAAACCTTATAAATGACTCTTTACAACAAAAACATAATATCATGTGAACATAGTATCTTTCTAAAAAAAAGTAAACAAATTGTTGTCGGCTGTTTAAAGTACAAAAAACATGAACTATTAGTAAACCATGGACGTATTATAATGAAAAGGGTTTTTACCCAGCATAGAAAGTACATGGCCAACCTTGTATAAAGCATGAAAGCTGAAGTCCCACATTGATCGACTGTAAGAGCCATCTTTCAACTCAAATGTGACTACTGGATCTCCTTCGTTAGTTTTGGAGTCAACAAGGGACCAATTAAGGTTCCTTGCAAAACCATGCTACAAAATGATTCAAGGATTAGACATTTGTCAGACATTTAATAAAATTCACTGCTAAAAAAAGAACCATCTATATGATGCAATGGCCACTAAAGCCATCTACAATAAATGGAGACAACCATCAATGGTTTACAGGTCAAAAGAAATTATTGTTCTTGCTAACATTTTGTACTGTTAAAATTAGGACTTAAGAACATGGCATGGGAATTATTAGTTAGTAGTAACAATACCTGCTGAATTTCGCCGGGACCAAACTGAGGAAAGCAATGTGGGATTCCTCCACTAAAATTACATTGAAATAAGAGATGGAGAATGCAAACAAAATTAAGCTCATAATTCAAATTATTCTCTAAGATATATGCAGGGCGGCTTGTAAGAAGACAAATAGCACAATTAATAACTATAAAGAAAGTATCTCGTTCTTTTTTAAATATATTATACTGGGGTGAACACCATCGCGTGTCTCCCCCTTTTTTTGAGCTTTCAAAAAAAAAAATAACTATAAAGAAAGCTTATGCAGATTTGAATTGACTTATATATAGATAGATGGGTCTGAGACCTGATGGGTTTCTTCCCATCAAAAACAGCATCAGGACGGACATAAAGAAGGTCCTTGCCATTTGGAACCTTCCAAGACGTGATGCATGCCCCAAACAGATAAATCTCTGCCTCGCTGCAAGCAAAACAGAACAGTTCAAACAAGGATTGTTAGATGTTGCATATAAAAGCTACAATTCTCTTTATATAGCAAACAAAAAGCTTTGCAAAAGTCAGGTTTATCATTCTTTCTTCACCTTTTTTTATTCAAGAACACTTGCTGGAAAGGGACATAAGGCACATCTTCAAAAGGTCAGTTCTAAACATAAGGCATGTTTATATCTAGGTTGGTTGGAGTAACATCCTATGAATCTGTTTGGATGATTAGAATGGTTGGAATAAGGAATGTGATGTGATGTTATATTGATTTTTGTGATGGAATTCCAACTCAAAAATACATGACGTAAACTAAGTTACCTCGAGATAACCCGATAATAAAAAAGTCCTATCCATAAACATACATTTTTCCCGTTTAGACTTTTTGTATTTTGCTTCGTCTTTTTTTTGTAGTTTTTTTTTGTTTTTTTAAGTTAAGATAAAGCAACTGCTCGACCTATTAAACCATGTTATTACTCCAACACGATGTACAGAGAGGTCAAAGACGGAGAGATGGGTAGATATATTTATAGATGTGATATCTTTAGTATACCTGCCGCCGGCGGAGGTGAGTTTGAGCTTGGGGAGGCCCCCAGTGCCCTGGAGCGTCTCCACCCCATTGTTAGCGTCTGCCCTAATAGACACGATGCCTCTACTACGGCTCCTCCTCCTCCTGATGCCCAATTGCAGAGATATCAATGGGAAATCACGAATGTGGAGATTGCTGCCAAGGAGGGGATGTGTTTTACCGCAAATCGGAAGCTGGGGAAATCCGATCGCCAACCACGACGCTGCACACTCTCAGAGAAGACGCCATTCTTCTTCTTAGCTAATTCCGGCGGTGGTGGGAGAAGAGGAACCCCACGGAAGGAGTGTAGTGTCGAATATATGGTTAGGCGCTGAGATGAGCTCATCCATTCAATTCTTGTATCGTTTAATAAATATACTAGGGGAAAACCCGTGCAAAGGCACGGTAGTATTGATCTAATGCAACAGAGATATCGAAACAAATGTCAGTTGACAATGGTTATTCGTTGATTTTTTTAATTATTTTTAAATTTATCAACTATTAATATAAAATTTAATATAAAGAAGTTAACGAGTAAATCGATATTATATGAATATTTAGTTATGAATGACATTTGTTGCTAACTACAAGGAGAAAAGATAATTGATGAATAAATATTAATTTTTATATGATAACACATAAATAAATTATTTATTATCTTAAATCGTATTAGATATTGTAAGATCAAGCCATTATCTGACAACGATGGGTCAGGATGGATCATGAATCATGATTAATATGCAGAACGGCCTTTGACCAAGTGGTCAAGAACCGTCGTCGGTCGATCCGACCGATCTGGAGGGCAGCAGTTGTGACGAGGCCCGGATCTTGCGGAAGACCGCAACCGTCGGCGTGGGGGAAGGGGGCGGACTAAGCGAGGGTTTTCACGCCTATATATACAACTCGACGAGGAGGAGAATGATCATCAATCGGTACCTCGCCAACGGGAGCCCCCCTTCCGACTCTATCCCTTCATCTCTCTATATCTCACTCGCACTCGCTCGCTCTCCCTGAGGAAGAAGAAATGGCGGAGTAGGCGGCGTACCTGGAATCAGATACTGGTATCAGAGCAATATCGTGATCCGACCCCGATCATCAACTCCTGCAGCGTCTCCCTAACGACAGTTACGGCTAACGCAGCTTGGTTCGTCTTCCTCGCCTGCCGCCGCCCAACACATCCGTGTTTCTCAAACCCTAGCACGGGTCTAACCTGAGGTATTTTTTTAAACGTGAAGACTGCCTTTTGTTATGCACATTGTACTAGAAAGCCTGCCATAACCACGTGAACTCTGATTTGTTGAGCTTTTTTTCTGTCTAGTCTGCTGAGATTCATCAGTGATTGGTTTTCATATATATTAAAAAAAACGTGAAATCCCCCACGCCACATTCTTTCTTCTTCACGTTAGCTCCTTTTTTTTGTTTTTTATTGCCTAAAGAATTACAACCCCACACCCGTAATTCTCAGTTTATTCAAAGCGGTTGGTATTTTTTTATCTAAGCTTACAGAATTGCAGACACCCCCTATTTTTTTTACAATCCAGCGGGTGCCTCCTTCCTTCCTTTTTTAGGCCCATCCGCTATTTCTTTGGCTTTAACGTTTTTTAAACAAATCATGTATTAAACTTGAAAGGTTTTTGGTTTCTTTTATATTTTTTAAAAAGAGATTGTCGTACTGTTCTCAGACGCACGCACCTTTTTTTAATTCCATTATTTCCAAGCCTCTGTTCACGGGTTCACGGATGCACGCACCTGTTGTGGTATTGTTCACGGGTACTGCTTTCTTTGCCTTGTTTTGTTCACATTATGGGTACTGTTTTGTTCACATCACGGGTACTATTTTGTTCACATCACGGGTACTGTTTTGTTCCCGGGTATTGTTCACATCCTTTTTTACCTTTTTTTTAAAAAAAAACGTTCTTTGTTTTAACCTGTTGCTTCTAGGTAATTCATCAAGAATCAAGTTTCTTTTATTTTTTTTAAAAAATTGTATGCTTAATTGATTAAAATTAATTGTAGTTTTTTTAATTTGTCTTGATTGTTTTTGTTTACTCTTATAAATTACATCATCTCATACAACTTCGATATTTATTAGATAAATAAAAATGACAAGCAAGACAATTGCCACTGAGGTGAGAAAATTAGAGTACCTTAACGGTACTAATTATGAATTGTGGAGTAGAAAGATCTATTATGGCATGTTGCACGATAGTATACACTCCATCATAGATAAACCCGGCTCAACCTTATTTGAAAATCCAACTATGGAGGAAATTGGGTCCCGTGAATAGTGGGAGAAAACAGATAATAGGGCTAGGAGCTTCATGCTGACCCACCTGGATTTGAACCTGATTCGAGTCTTTGAGACTTGTGAATCAACATACGAGCTCTGGACCACGGTTAAGGAAAAATATCACTCCAAGTCGGAAGTGAGCGTCCAGCTCCTTCTACACTAGTACAACTCGTGTAGAATGAAGGAATCTGAAAGCATCATCGAGTATGTGAACAAGATGATCCTGATGGCCAAGGATCTAGCGGCTACTGATTACGTAATTCCGGAGAGAATGCAGATTGCAGCCATACTGGGAAGTGTCCCTCCTTCATTCGACATGGTTGCACATCTCTGAGGATGAATGGTAACATTAAGTTTGTGACTGACCTACTTGCACATCTATCAATTAAGCATGACCTCTCTAAACAAAGATCAAAAGCTGAGATCTTTGAGGTCAAGGAAGAGGAAAAAGCAAATTCTGTGCACGCGAAGAAAAGGCTGGCCCCTCCAAGGAGAATTTCAAGAGAAAGAGTGGGAAATACCCACACGGCTCTTGCTATGGTTGCGACAAATATGACCATTTCAAGGTCGATTGCCCTAATAAGAAGAAACCAGGAAATTCTAAAATGCCTGAAAATAGGCAAGAAGAAAATGGAATTCGCGGCTGTCGTGGAATGCAACTCCGTCATCACAGACAATGATGGATGGTGGATCGACTCTGGAGCAACCGGACACATCGCAAAGACGAAGGATGACCTGGTGGATTTCAAGGAACTGAGCAAAGGTAAACAATGGATCTTCATGGGAAACAACACCTACTTTGATGTAGAAGGTATTGGGACATACATGTTTGACCTGAGGGATAGCATTATGGTACTGAATGATGTACTATACGTCCCAGGGATACGTCAGAACCTGATCTTAGTCCCAGTGCTGCTCAATAAGGATTTTGAAGTCCATTTTTATAATAAGTGTATCTCTGTAGCAAGAATAAGGTCTATGCGATGTGAAAGTTTGTGTCCGAACATGACCTATTCTGTCTTCCTGTAATAAATTTTAGTGAATCAATGAATATCGCTTCTGATTATTCCTTATGTGTTTTGTCTGATTATGACTTGTGGCACATGAGACTGGGCCATCCATGAAATTCTAAGATGGATCAAATGATGAAGGCAAATCTTGTTGCCTAAGATTATGGGTGCAATGACATTTCCCTACGAACATTGTCTGACCGGTAAAATGACGAGAAGACCATTCTCAACTGGAATTCGATCAACAGAGTTAGTAGGTTTGATCTGTTCAAACATATGTGGACCACTAAGCATCATCACACATAGAAATAAGGAATACTTTATAGCATTTATTGATGATTACTCAAAGTTCTCCTATGTCTATCTCTTAGGAAGAAAGTCGGAAGCACTTGAAACATTTAAGAGATATAAGACGGAAGTGGAGATAAGATTGGGAAAAACAATCAAGACTCTTAGGACAGATAGAGGTGGGGAATATACCTCAAAGGAGTCTGTATATTACTGGTTTCAGACAGGCATTCGTAGGCAGACTACAATGCCCTATACACCACACTAGAATGGTGTAGCAGAAAGAAAGAATCGAACTTTGATGAATGCAGTAAGGTGTATGCTTTCACACTCAGGACTCTCCAAGAAATTCTTCATCAAAAGAGAAGAGATGCCGGAATTCGGGCCCCTAAAAGCATGCGTGAAACCAGAGGGCTTTTCTTGCTAGATCAGTAGTCTAATTACCCATACTCTGTCTACTTCATCCCAGCCTAGGCCCCTCTAGAACCCGGCCTCAAAAAGAGGTATTTGTCTTGTAGTGCAATATCTAGAATTAGGTCAAAATCATCACGGATCGCTACTAAACTCTGTCAATTCCCTTATCGACGTGCCCAGGGTGCCGAATCCTAGGTCCCTGGTCCAGTGATCAGTTGAGTCAGCAGGCAGTCATGTCTTTCATCGAAAAGGCAGTGTTGACTGCGAACTATATATATAATAGGATTCCCACCAAGTTCGTAGAATCAACACCATAATAAATATGGAATGGCATAAAGCCCGAGTTGGGCCATCTCCGGAAATGAGGATGTGTAACACATGCTCTGGTACCGAGTTAGCTTAGAGACAAGCTAGACTTCAGGACATTAAAGTGCAAGTTTATTGGATATAGTGAGAATTCTAAAGGATATAGGTTCTTCCATGAAACTAAAGGTCTGATCGAAAGTCGTGATGCTAATTTTCTGAAATTCATCAAGAAAAGGAGCATGAAGTAGAGGAATCATATCCTCTGATTGTTCTACAGGACAATGAAGATGACTTGAGCATTAGACAAGAACTTGAGGATGATACCGAACATCCAAATGTAGAGAATGAACTTATGGAACATGATGATCCTTTAGAGGAAGTGGATGGACCCACACAACCCACGAGTATAATCGGCAACAAGAGACCCAGAACAGGCCCACATGGATGGAAGATTACCATTTCTATGGATGCGAGGCGTCGTGTTACACTGTAGATGAGGATGTCATGTATTGTACAGATTTCATATCCTTTAATGAAGCTATGGCTTCGTCTGAGTCGGAATCATGGTCGGTCGCCATGAGGGATGAATTGGACTCAATTGAACGAAACAATATATGGGAGTTATGTGATTTGCCAGAAGGTAGGCAATCCATAGGATGTAAGTGGGTATTCAAGAAAACATACCGAGTTGATGGTACAATTGCTAAATACAAAGCAATATTAGTTGCCAAGGGTTATACTCAGCAAGCTGGAATACATTTCCAGGAAACCTACTCTCTAATGGCTAAGTTTGCATTCATTCGGATGATCTTAGCCATAATCGCATATATGGATTTGGAATTATTCCAAATGGATGTGAAGATGGCCTTCCTTAATGAAGAATTAAAGGAGGAGATTTATATGCGACGGTCTGATGGATCTCAGGTTGAACTTTAAGAGAAAATGGTTTACAAGTTAAGAAAGTCGTTATGCGGCTTGAAGCAGTCTTCGCGGCAATGGTATCTCAAATTTCATGAGAAAGTTATCCAATTTGGATTTATTTCAAATAAATTGGATAATTGTGTGTATGTCATGAAGAGTGGGAGCAGGTTTGCAATCATGTCATTGCATGTGGATGACATTCTGCTTGCAGGTAATGACATACAAATGCTCAATGAATCAAACAGAAATTGAGTAATGAATTTGAGATGAAGGACATATACGAAGCATCCTATGTTCTTGGAATTCAAATAACAAGAGATAGGGATTTAAGGACATTGAGCCTTAGTCAAGAAAGATATTTGCATACTGTATTAAAGAGATTTGGAATGCAGAACAACACTCTAGCTCCAACACCACTTGTGATGGGAAAGAGACTCGGTAAGAGTCAGTGTCCCGGAAAGGGGCAGAAATCTTTAGATGTACCATATGCACAAGCGGTGGGAAGTTTAATGTATGCAATGATGTGTACTCGACCTGACTTAGCCTATCAAGTAAGCTTAGTCAATAGATATCAAAGCAATCCCGGTCCAACACATTGGGAAGTTGTAAAGAGAAATTCTTTGATATCTGAAGGGACAGTGCATCTGAAACTTGTGTATCAAGCAAAATCGCTTGAAGTGGTAGGCTACTCCGATGCTGATTTCGGAGGGGATGCAAATGATAGAAAATCCACATCAAGCTACACGTTCATGTTTGGTTGTGCAGCTGTTTCTTGGGGTAGCAAGAAACAAGGATGTGTATCTCGACATAGACAGGAGGCCGAGTACATTGCATGTAGCATGGCCACCACTTATGCTGTATGGATCAGGCATTTTCTAGAGAATTTAAGCTTCGAATTGATCAAAGGGCCAATAGAAATGTATTGTGACAATCAAGCTGCGATAAGCTTGATTAATAGCGGGGCTAATAGTTCTAAAGGAAAACACATTGAGATCCAATACCACTATATACAAGATATAGTGGTGAAGCAAGAAATCACGGTAACCTACATTCCTACCACTGACATATTGGTTGATTCTCTTATCAATGGAATAACAACAGGAACATACATTAAACATGTTGGTTTAATGGGACTCAGGAATGTTTGAGGCAAGAAAGATGTTTCATAGATAATGATCCTCACATGATAAATCTCCATGCATATACTACACGAATAGTGGGAGTATATATGTTTTGACCACTTTGGTCAAGTGGGAGATGTAGAACGGTCTTTGACCAAGTGGTCAAGAACCGTCACCGGCCAATCCAGTCGATCTAGAGGGCGGCAGTTGCGATGAGGCCCGGATCTTGCGGAAGACCGCAACCGTCGGCGTGGGGGAAGGCGGACGGACTAAGCGAGGGTTTTCACGCCTATATATACATCTCGATGAGGAGGAGAATGATCATCGATCGGTACCTTGCCAACGGGAGCCCCCCTTCCGACTCTATCCATTCATCTTTCTATATCTCACTTGTACTCTCTCGCTCTCCCTGAGGAAGAAGAAACGACGAAGTAGGCGACGTACTTGGAATCATATATAATAGACTCTGCTATATGGATGTGTGCATAGGTATCGGTGAGGTTGGCGACATTATTGTTCTTTCCAATGAAATTACAATTGAAAGTTTGTGCCTACAAATGCGAGATCCAAGAAAACTACAACACACTGCTTTAAAATTATATAAAAATTAAAAATAAATTATATCAAGACCTTTGGAATTATTTAAATCATTGAAAAAACCGTGACCTCCTAGGTCCTTAGTGAAGATCAAGATGATAGTAACATTATTGTGGTGTTGGAGATCAATATGGTAAATGTTGTGGATAGTCATTAGTGAAGGAGTTTACATCTGATCTCATTGTCTACACAATCAAGATTTTTCAATAGACTATCTTATTTTCTGAGTGTTTGGAGGAAAATCTTGACATTTACAATCTATGGTGAGATAAAAGATAAACAACAACAAGAGCGTCCTTAACAACATATAATAATGGAGGAAACTTGATTTGGATTTTAAGCGAACCAAATCAAATGAGATCAAGCTTTAAACAAACTATGGGTGACCTCTAATGCAACTGATATATACCTCCATTCTTGGGAATTGACGAGAATATTTATTTTCGTAATTAAGAATATTAGCTGCTATATTTTACTATAAATGATATTATAGCAAATTCTAGAATATACACATTCTGAACTTGAAATATTCTAGATATGATTTCCCCTGTGCAAAATATGGATATTGTATTAGGTAACCGGTAAACCATTAGATTATTTGACGTTAGATCTTCTAATATTAAAAGAAATCGACCAATAATTCTTACATGAAAAAAATCGTTACCAATGAATATAATATTCTTTGCAAATATCAGATGTAAAAGATATATAACTTTCGTGATAAATAATAACTTCATCATAGCAGATGCGGTTAAAATGTGGTTTCTTCTCGTCCCTGTGCACACCCGTGCTTTGTAAAGTGGAGAAAAGCTTAATGTTAATCTCATTTTTAATGACGAAACTATCAATTATAAACGTGTCTATTATATCTCATATTTGCGATGAATATAATATTCGGATGAAGAATAACAACGATTTTTTCCTTTGAAGGTTGATGTCATTTGATTTAACTCATTTAAAAATGAATGGGTACACAAACTGATTGAAGTCACATTCAATGTATATTCCAAATATGGACTCGTGTTTAGGGATGCAAATGGTTACAGATATATCCGTATTCGATGCATTACCGTTACTACAAGAAAAACAAGTTGTGGCTACAGAACTATGCCCACGGATGTGGGGCATGTGGCCACAGAATTGGGCTCTGGCCACTAAACGTCGTGGCTAGTAGCCATATCTACAAGTCTCGTCGCGAGAGTTTTCTAACCACGAATATGTCTTGGCTACTACAAGTGACCACAGAACTTGCCATGGCCACATTTCATATATAAAGACTTGGGCCACATAATTGTCGCTACGAGAAACTAATGGTCATGGAATTATCATGATCACAAGTTTCCGCAGCCACATTCCGTGGCCACAACTCATTTTTCTTATAGTGCGTATCCATTTTATACAGATTTTGACATCCTTATCCATATCTGTTTTAAAAGGGATACATATATGGATATTATTTTGATATCCGCAAACATCCGTATCTGTAACGGCTTGATTTTTTTCCAGCAAAGTTTCCATATTCTCTTCACATTTACTAATATTGATTTGATTCAAAAACTAATGGGTAGTAATGGCCCATTGATTGTCCTTTGAAGGTAAAAAAATCCAATAAAAACCAACTCCTCTCCCGTCACGTCACTTGTTGTTGGCATCTTTTTTAGAGAGAGAGGAGAGAGGGAGAGTTAGATAGAGAGAGAGAGAGAGATCTCACCAAGAGATTACTCTTGCCGCGGGGAACGCCGTCGTCGATTCACGGGAGGAGAACGGTGGCTCGGATGCAAGGAGAAGACGTAACGGTGACTAGTAGATACATTTCATCGGCCTTCAGGTATGTGTCGAACACGTAGGAACATTACATAAGATTTGATTTCTTTGCAAACCAATGATATGCGAATGCATATTTCATTAGTAACAATGTAATACGGGGGTAAGAAAATGTGTATCACCTTCAGAATAATTTCTATAGCATACGGTAAGAAGCAATCATTGTGAAGATATGGATGTAGGCCATGTGAGATAATTATTCTTTAAGTTTTTACTGTGCATATGTGGTTCACGAAATAGTTGGCCATAGTTTACACAAAAATAAAAAAAACAGTATGGGGTGGAGTTGAGGTCGCACTAATTGTTTTGTCGAATTTATTCTATACATGATTCCTCATTGGTTTTCTACGGCATGAAAAGAATTATCATTATTTATTAGATAAGTAAAAAGAATATTTTTGAATTAATGATATTGGAGAAAGGAGAATATGGTATCCGAATTACTCATCATATAACATTATTGGCTTTTATGAAAAAGGTATTGGCGTGAGAATAATTTTTTATATTAACAAAAATATCTTTCTTACTTAAACAAAGCCAATTGTCTTGTTGTTAATTACAAATATGGGGTCTCCTAGTGACGTTGGTATAGGATGAATAGTAACAACATGACTACATGTAGTTGATCAGAAAGTATATCGGGTTTTCATCATATCTAGATTTGCCTTAAACATGCTAGAAATATTGAAAAAAGATTCATAAATAGATAATCGTCTAGAGGGTAAGCATGTTAGGAAAGTTTATTCCTGAAAGGTTACCAAAATTAATTAAATATCAAATATTTTTTTAGCATACTTAAGAAACTGCGGATTATTAGTTAACGGATTTCATGTTACTTGTTTTATTCATGTTATACGTATTATTTAAGTTTGGATACCAATCATCATTAAATTAAGATAAATACTCACACGTCTTTAATGGACGTAAATTAAGATTCTAGCACCAACTTGAATTAAGGAAAGGTATGATCTTTACTATGGAAAAAGATCTGTTGGTGGAAAAAAAGAAAATGTATATACAAAGATATATCAACTATGTATTTGGTACATCGAAGGCCTCTTTGGTTAATGGGTTGGAAAGGACATATGTACCACTATTGTAAAAAAAAGGAGATGTCCTTAAGAGAATTAAGTTTTCATTAACAAGTAATGGCATGATTACGATAAACGGAACTAAGTGCTACACCTAATTGTGGGTGCCACCTCTAGAGTCCAATTATCATAGGCCTAAAGTGGGACAACGCCTACCGGGGGCATACGGTTCAAGGAACCGATTGAGGCGAAAGATAAGTCATCTACAGTTGTAGCTACACTGTCATGTAAGTCATGTTTATGGACCGCTTGTGCTAGCGGTAAAGCCACCAAAGCCAACAAAGCCACCAAAGCCATTTAAGGATTTAACAATTAAGACAACTGTAACCACTAAACAAATCAAGGGTAAGTGTACAGTTCTGAAATTGCTAAGGCATACGTATACAACTACGACAAAATAATGACACTATGCAAGTGTTATGATTGTGATGGGCACATGCACAACTATGGAAAATTCTGAGGGTATTTGTGAAAATATGAAAATGTTAAGGCATATATACAAATATGGCAAACTTTAAGAGTATATATGAAATTATGGCTTCAATTGACAGTTTCGGAAGGAGTACTTTTCGTATGCATGTTTATGCGAAATTATGAGTCACATAATGATAGTATATGAGAACAAGTTAGTATCATATGCAACAAAATAATTATGCAAATTGTATAGATGTTTTGATATGATATTGCATGTAAGAGATTATGTTTATAACTGTTTAAAGTAGCATAGAGAGACTTGTTTTTCCGTGCTAGCCGGCTTGACCCCAACTCGACACATACTGAGCATTAGGCTCATAATATGTGTTGTTCTTTTTTTCAGGAGAATAAGAGCATTGAATTATTTCTAGTTCAATGAAAACTACCCATCTACGTAAAGTTGAATCGATACGGATCATTGATGGATCATTTACGGAAGGATGCCATTATGCCCACTGGAACTTTGATATGCTAATTTTACTGTTAGTCCTTTTGTAATGTTATTTATGTTGGAGATAATAAGATAACTTTTAAGTCGAATGGAGTTTAGTTGAGATTATTATTTTCTCTGCTCATTGATTACCATGCAAGTTTCCGGTAACGGTTCGGTCGGGCGACCCAATGTTTTATGCTTCTGCCGATCAGCCTGACCCATTTCGTAACAAATAGTATCATAGCTAGAGTTTTCTCTAGGCATAGGATATCCACAACAGATAGTGACCAAGACTGATATGAATAGAGTCAAAACTACGTATTACATGCAACTAGTTGACCCTTTGATTTCTAAAAGAGGATCTATCATTATGGAATTAAGGTGATCCGTGAGCGCGAGTCATCATTGAAGAATGAGATTACTAAGGACATACATCAATAATTATTAGAGTTGATAACAATTATGACTCAGCAATGAAAGTATCATGCCCAAATCTTTACTGGATTTATACTGAAGGTCTTTATTCTCGACAATCCATTCATCCTATAGGGTAGACATGGTATGGAAAAGTTAAGCATTAGATCGATGCATTCAATGCAGACGACTTTTGAAATTACATACTACCATAAGGAGAAGAATGTTTGGGATATTTTATCTAAAAGATAGGGCAAAAGATTAACCGAATGAGCATAATAGAATCTACTTTTCAGAGATATTTAACATGATCAAAGAGTATGCGATAAAGTTATGGAGTTGGAGAAGAATGAGAATATGATAAGAGCAAATGAGAAGCCAGTGTACTATTGGTTAATTATTACACCAGATACCTAGTTAGATTGTAGTACATAGTCATCTTGATTACATCATGAAACTTCCAATATTTCACATTTCTTTTGGATGTCTTTCCGGATTATCATTCTATTACATCATGAGGATTCTCCATTGTTGTTATCACATAGACTGCATTAACTTTGAAAAGTCCTTATTGAATGACACCTATTGAATTTAAAGAGAATCGATCGCAATAACAATTGGATAAGGGACTCTATGACTTGATATTTTCCACATGGAACATTTTTCACTTTGTGAATAAGGAAACTTAGGTCACATAGTATCTGCATTGGTTATTGAACTATCAATACGGTAATTTTGAGGGATTGGTACCTAATATCTTGGATAAATGATTTGTTCATTGATTATGAAGAGAAAATATCTTTTCTAAAATAAATATATTTCTGAGTTACCATATAAGTGGAAGGAAAAAAAAAGGACATTCTAGAAATAGCTTCCAGACCAAGGATTAGCCATTGTGAAATATTTTATCAGGCATTTTGCTCTTACAAGTACTCTTGTAGCTTTTACAAAGTTTATGAATAGAGTTTTTCCGAGGATCATGATAAAATTATGATCATAATTGTGGATGATATTGTTATATACTTTGGTGATATGGAGAAATACCAAGTATATCTCGATGTTGTATTTATAACCTTTTGTCATCATTAGCTGTATGCAAAGTGCTATAAATGTAACATTGAGTTGGACAAAATCATATTCCTTAGTATTGTCTTATATAATGATCGATGACATTGAAGATGGTGAATTAAGATGAAAGCTATATTACCTTGGAGGTTGTTGAAAAATATTTTAGAGATTCATGAATTTCTAGGGTGACAAGGTATATTGGTGATTCATGTAGAACTTTGATATACATTACTAGAATGATGACAAGTCTCATTAGAAAGGATGCAAAGTTTGTACATTTTGTAGGACCGAGATTGAAATTTTCAAAAAAAGAGAGTAAAAGTTGACCATGAGCCTGACATGAAGTTTACTGTTATACATTAAAGTTTTGTAGTTCACATTGATATATCTAACAAAGAAAGTATGTATACTTTACGAAAAAGTATTGATTATACATCACGTCAACTAAGATCATAAGAGAGTAACTATCCAACTTTTCTCTTGGAGTATCCTACTCATGACTTGGAGTTAGTAATGATAATATTTTCTCTAATAGATTGGTGAGACTATCGATACAATGAGAAATTTTTTAGGTAATCTGAAGGATCAAAGTAGCAGAAAGGATGCAGATTTTTCAAAAATAATAGAAATACTTAAGAAGGAATAATATGATTTTATTAATGGAATCAATGATGATTTGATATACTATTAAAGATTTTGGATTCTTGGTGACAATAAGTTAACGTAGGAGACATTATATGAATCTCAGAGATCGATGTATACTATTCATCCATACTTGATATAAATGTCTAAAGATATCCGATGATCTTACTAGTGGGAAACGATTAAGATAGAGATTGTAGAATTTATTTCCAAAATCCTAATATGCCAATAGATTGAGACTGAACATCCGAAAACAACAAGCCATGTTCAACCTTTGGATATAGTAGATTGAAATTGAAGCATATCACATGAATTTTATTATTGATTTATCAAAGACCAGGATACATCATTATGATACCATCAGAGTGATTATAGACCAGATTGTCCTACTTATTGCATTCGCTGTGATCGATCGATCATGGGTTTAGATGAACTATAAGTAGATGAGAAGCATCATCATGATACCATATGGGTGATTGTTGATCGATTAACCAAATCAACGAATTTCTTACCCATCCGTCAGGATCAATCGACAGATAGTCTAGCTGAATTATACGTGAATGAAATCATCGAATTACATGGCGTTCCTACATTAATTGTGTCAAATCGAGATACTAGATTCACGTCTCGGTTGTGGAAAAGTTTTCAAGATGCTATGGGAACTCAATTGAAGTTTAGTACTTCATTTCATCCGTAGACTGATGGTCAATCAGAAAGGACCATCCAAACGCTAGAAGATATGTTGAGAACTTGTGCTCTGGATTTTTCAGGTAGCTGAGACAGACATCTTCCATTAGTAGAGTTTGCTTATAATAACAGTTATCATTCGAGCATCAAGATGGTTCCCTATGAAGCACCGTATGGGAGACCTTGCAGATCACCCTGATGTTGGAGTGATATTAGTGAGAAGCATATTTTGGACCGGAGCTAATCCGATCAACAAGAAATGTGTTGAGCTAATCAGGAAGAGATTGTTAGCAGCTCAAAGTAGACAGAAGTCTTATGCAGATCGTCATAGAAGGGAGTTGAGTTTTGCAATTGGAGACCACGTGTTTCTAAATATTTCCCCTACCAAGGGCATATTGCAATTCGACAAGAAATGGAAACTTACTCCTAGATTCATATGACCTTTTGAGATTCTACAATGAATTTGAGAGGTGGCATATCGTATTGCATTACTACCTCAGTACTCGAAGCTACACGATGTATTCCATATATCTATGCTAAGGAAGTACACTCCTGATCCTTAGCACATGATCGAACAAGAGGTTCTTGATATTCAGTCTTACTTTCGAGGAGAAACCTGTCCGCATAGTCGATCGTAGAGACCATCAGCTTCGTCGACGTATATTTCCGATGTTTAAGGTCCTCTAGAAGCATCATAAGAAGGAGGAGTCCACATGGGAGCTGGTGAATGAAATGCGGGAGAAGCATGCACAACTTTTCGGTATGATCCTTTACTAAAAAATTCCGAGGACGAAATTTTTTAAGGAGGGTAGATTGTAACGGCTGGATTTTTTTCCAGCAAAGTTTCCATATTCTCTCCACATTTACTAATATTGATTTGATTCAAAAATTAATGGGTAGTAATGGCCTATTGATCGTCCTTTTAAGGCAAAAAAATCCAATAAAAAACCAACTCCTCTCCCCTCACGTCACTTGTTGTTGGCATCTTTTTTACAGAGAGAGAGGAGAGAGGGAGAGTTAGATAGAGAGAGAGAGATCTTACCAGGAGATTATTCTTGCCGTGGAGAACGTCAGCGTCAATTCAAGGGAGGAGAACGGTGGCTCGGATGCAAGGAGAAAACGTAACGGTGACTAGTAGATACATTTTGTCGACCTTGAGGTATGTGTCGAACACGTAGGAACATTACGTAAGATTTGATTTCTTTGCAAACCAATGATATGGAATGCACATTTCATTAGTAACAATGTAATACGGGGGTACGAAATTGTGTAACACCTTCAAAATAATTTCCATAGCATACGGTAAGAAGCAATCATTGTGAAGATATGGATGTAGGCCATGTGAGATAATTATTCCATAAGTTTTTACTGTGCATATGTGGTTCACGAAATAGTTGGCCATAGTTTACACAAAAATAAAAAAAAACAGTATGGGGTGGAGTTGAGGTCGCACTAATTGTTTTGTAGAATTTGTTCTATACATGATTCCTCATTGGTTTTCTACGGTATACATGATTCCTCATTGGTTTTCTACGGCATGAAAAGAATTATCATTATTTATTACATAAGTAAAAAGAATATTTTTAAATTAGTGATAGTGGAGAAAGGAAAATATGGTATCTGACTTACTCACCATATAACATTATTGGCTTTTATGAAAAAGGTATTGACGTGAGAATCATTTTTTTATATTAACAAAAATATCTTTCTTACTTAAACAAAGCCAATTGCCTTGTTGTTAATTACAAATACGGGGTCTCGTTAGTGACGTTGGTATATGATGAATAGTAACAACATGACTACATTTAGTTGATCAGAAAGTATATCGGATTTTTCATTATATCTAGATTTGCTTTAAACATGATAGAAATATATAATCGTCTAGAAGGTATGCATGTTAGGAAAGTTTATTCCTGAAAGGTTACCAAAATTAATTAAATATCAAATATTTTTTAGCATACTTAAGAAACCGTGGATTATTAGTTAACGGATTTCATGTTACTTGTTTTATTCATGTTATACGTATGATTTAAGTTTGGATACCAATCATCATTAAATTAAGATAAATACTCACACGTCTTTAATGGACATAAATTAAGATTCTAGCACCAACTTGAATTAAGGAAAGGAATGCTCTTTATTATGGAAAAAGATCTATTGGTGGAAAGAAAGAAAATGTGTATACATAGATATATCAACTATGTATTTGGTACATCGAAGGCCTCTTTGGTTAATGGGTTGGAAAGGACATATGTACCACTATTGTACAAAAAAAAGAGATGTCCTTAAAAGAATTAAGTTTTCATTAACAAGTAATGGCATGATTACGATAAGCGGAGCTAAGTGCTACACCTAATGGTGGGAGCCACCTCTAGAGTCCAATTATCGTAGGCCTAAAGTGGGCCAACGTCTACCGGGGGCGTACGGTTCTAGGAACCGACTGAGGCGAAAGATAAGTCCTCTACAGTTGTAGCTACACTGTCATGTAGGTCATGCTTATGGACCACTTGTGCCAGTGGTAAAGCCACCAAAGCTAGCAAAGCCACCAAAGCCATTTAAGGATTTGACAATTAAGACAACTGTAACCACTAAACAAATCAAGTATAAGTGTACATTTCTGAAATTGCTAAGGCATACGTATACAACTACGACAAAGTAATGACATTATGCAAGTGTTATGATTGAGATGAGCATATGCGCAACTATGGAAAATTCTGAGGGTATTTGTGAAAATATGAAAATGTTAAGGCATATATGCAAATATGTCAAACTTTAAGAGTATATATGAAATTATGGCTTCAATTGACAGTTTCGGAAGGAGTACTTTTCATATGCATGTTTATGCGAAATTATGAGTCACATAATGATAGTATATGAGAACAAGTTAGTATCATATGCAACAAAATAATTATGCAAATTGTATAGATGTGTTGATATGATATTGCATGTAATAGATTATTTTTAAAACTGTTTAAAGTAGCATAGAGAGACTTGTTTTTCCGTGCTAGCCGGCTTGACCCCAACTCGACACGTACTGAGCGTTAGGCTCATAACACGTGTTGTTGTTTTTTTCAGGAGAATACGGGCATTGAATTATTTCTAGTTCAAGGAGAACTACCCATCTACGTAAAGTTGAACCGGTACGGATCATTGATGGATCATTTACGGAAGGATGTCATTATGCCCACTGGAACTTTGATATACTAATTTTATTGTTGGTCCTTTGTAATGTTATTTATGTTGGAGATGTAATAAGATAACTTTTAAGTCGAATGGAGTTTAGTTGAGATTATTATTTTCTCTGCTCATTGATTACCATGCAAGTTTTCGGTAACGGTTTGGTCGGGCGACCCAATGTTTTATGCTTCCGCCGATCAGCCTGACCCATTCCGTTACAGAATCCGTATATCTGTTTTCGTATATAAATATAGTTATAGATTTATTTTTATCCTATATAACATACATTCTTTTACCATATTGATATAACTTTTATGATACAAATACATTTAGTAAATTTATATCATGTATTTTCCATCCAATTTATATATATCTAAGTCGATTCTATAGAGTATTTCTAACATCACTCATATGCGATCAATATCCGTTTTACATCCGTATCCGTTTTTAAGGATATGGTAAGATAGTTTTAATATCCGTCAATATCAGTATCCGCATCCGTATTAGTATTCAGAAATAGATAAGGATATGATAATACCTATATCCGTATCTGTATCCGTTCGTTTGCATCTCTACTCGTGTTGATATGAAATTTATACAATTATATATATATATATATGTATTCTTAAAAGAACGAAAATGGTATTTGTGTTGTCTTCATTATTAGAGAAATTATATATTTTTGCATATATCCACAAATATACGTATCAATATCTTAAGAAAATGAAAATATATTTAGCATCCATGCATCTATGCAAAAAATATGAAAATACATAATATTGTACATGTTTTAATTACAAGATAGAAACGAATAAGAGCTGGAACTTGCAAATCAAACTTTATTATACATCGATAGTCATGTAATTTTTTATGATAAATGGTGAAGTTTTGAGTACACATCTATACGATGTAGGCTTGTGTTTCTTTCGATAAAAGGATAGAATCGGATGAATGAAAAGATGGAGAGGATGTATAAATATTGCGGAGAAACTGGCATTAAAAAATATCATGTATTTTCATTGGTAATTGGGAAAGGATCTCCACTAGGACAAAACGGAATGGAAGAAAGATGGGAGAGGTAAAACTTGAATTTTGCGGTAGAAAATTAATCAAGGTCGGTGCAGCCCCCTCTTAATAGAAGTAATATATAGTAGATACAATGATTATATCAATATTTAAAGATGGGCTTCAAAAAGCCACATTCATTTTATAAACACTTTCGGCCTAAATGTGTATTGTGTCCTCACATCAACAAAGACAGAGACTGCACACAAAAAAAACCCCATTAACCTCCTCTCCGATAGTATGTTTTCCCCATTATAGAGGAGAATTGGAGGGATACGATAAGTGACTCATAATAAGATTTATTGTAATGATCTCAATCATCCGAAAAGAATGCGGAAGTTACAGCTCAACAATCATCTCGGGATCGTTATGCATAAGCTTTATGATATCATAAAGGAGCAGTAAATAACTAACATAAAAAGTTCCATGATAAGCTCAGAAGTTCCAGCTTTAATACAATCCGACATAATAAAATGGTAAGCACGATCTCCTATTCCGATGTGCATAATAATATCCTTCCATATAAAATGTCATAAGTCTCATCGTAGGTCGAATTCATGAAAATTAATTAAGAGACTTGAATCATCTGTAAATCAATTCTCACATTTAGTTGAAAAAGATAATAATATATTTTATGAGCCTAACGCTCAGTATGTCGAGCTGGGGTCAAGCCGGCAAGCGCAGAAAATCGGGTCTTCATTAAACTATTTGAAATAATTTCATCTATAATATAATTAGTTAGACTAAATATTCCTAACGTGCGAACTTTATAAATTTTGTTATTTACTTACAATAATGTTCGTAACATACATAAATGCAATTCCTAACATAAGCCATTGACCAGAAATAAAATACACGGGTTTCACTAATATTCTCTTGTAAATTTTATAGTACCAATCGTTATATAAACATAGTTATATAGGTGAAGTTACATATTACACCCATACACCTAATGGTAGCAGTTTTAATATATACACCTGCATTAAAATTATCATATTTTCATATATGCACTCTGCATTATCATAATTGCACATAAACATATTTGTATCTCGAATATCTACAAGAAAATCACAGTCTTCTTTTTGTTGTTTTGCCTGCTCGCTCTCATCAGATGCAGACTCTGACGTTTACTACACTTGGATCGTCTTAATTGGCACCATGTCGCCGCTAGAATGAAAGATGATCTGCCATGTGCCATAGTCCACCACCGCTTCGACTATTCGAAGGAACGGTTATCCAAGGATTATTAGGGTATGCAGAAGAGGAGTTGAGGTGTCCATGTCCAGCATAATGAAGTCGACAGGGAACTTCATTCTCTGAATGGTGATGATGACATTCTCCAAAATTCCTCGGAGTTGCTTGATGGATGTGTCTGCGAACTGCAAAATCATTCTAGTAGACTTGAGCGGTCACAAACCAAACTCTTAGAGTAGTGAAGTGGGCATCAGGTTGATTGAGGATCCACTATCGAGTAGAGTTCGGTCGAACCCCTAATCGAACATCTGGCATCTGATTAGAGGAGCTACCATATCCTTCTTTTTCATCAGGAGATTGTTGATTTTATTGACACTTATCATGATCAGAATAAGTTTCACATTTCTTTCATGAGCTCTACGTGGCTTTCTTTTTGAGATACATGCTTCTTTCATCCCTTTTTTGATGTTTGGCATGTACTTGATGACTTGAGTAGAGGCATTTCAAGAATAATATTCTGAACAATCTCAACAACATCGGGATCAGACAAGGCAGCTTTCAGATTTCATTTTTTTAAATTTTCTCATTGCATCAGAAAATAAAATATTTACAGAATCAAAAGTTGAAGTAGAAATAATTTCTCATTTACATCAAAATCAATGGCCACTCTGGTTGTACATATGGATGACTAAAAGGAACATGATTATCCAAAGAAGGTGGACATCCTAAAAATGCAGGCTGGATTTTATTGGTTGGTGCTAGATCAACTTCATGTGCAGTTTCCTCCAAGGCTGGCTATTAATCTTGGCAAAACAACATGTAGATAGTTGTAAATACAATAAGTTACCAATTAAGCATGCTTGTGTAAATATTAATAATTAGCATATTTTTATACAAAAATAAAATAATAGAGAATAAAGAAAAAGAAGGAGATATTTATAATAAATATTGAGTGACCTGAACCCAAGAGAGGGCCCAATAGGGGCCTGATCACCAAATAAAATAAGTAGAGAGAGATAAGGTCATTCAGCCTTGTAGATATTCCTTCTTTTGTACATATTTTATTTTCATAAAAAATGAATAAAAATGTGTTTATATTATCTTGTATATATTTCTAAAAATAAAATAAAAATCAGAAAAATAAAATAAAAAAAATCAAATAATTTCTCTCTCTCACCCTTGTACATACCATGTATATATGTATCACACATCTATTTATTTCACCCTTGTAAATAATCAATAAAAATAAAATAAAAATTATTTTATACTCTAAATTTTATGTTGTAAATAAATAAATTATAAAATTAAAGTATTTGTACAAAAATAAGAAAATAAAAATAAAAGTATAAAATAAATAGGTATTTTATACCTCTATATAATATAATATAATATAATGTATATAATATAATTTATTTTTCATAAAAAAATAAAAATCACTAAAAAATAGTTTGAAAATAAATAAACATTTTTCATTTTGTAAATATTTTAAAATAAAATCATTTTCGATTTTTAATTTATTTTCTAAGTATTTTTGACTCTAGAATTTTGTGATTGGTCTACGAGAGATTGTTGACCTCCGGTCAACTCCCCCTCCCGAATCCCCTCTTCGCGGATCTTGCTCACCGGCCCGATTTCTCCAATATCTCTGGAGCGGATCCGACCACCGTTTGCCCCGATTCCACCGCTTGCCTCTTCCTCTTGGATCAGCCACCGTCGCAGATCCCTAGGGTGAGGCGGATCTTTCTTGGTTCGCGTGCCCATGCCCGTTCAACCTCATCACTTGGAATTGCGTATAAATCCTTCCATTCATTTCCAAGCTCCGTAGCTCACGCCGCAAGCCCTCATTCTACCCTAGAGAGTTTCCCCTCAGTGACAACGACCGGAAGCATCCTTTGATGGTAGGAGAGAGATCCTGCAGTCGTTACTCAAGGCACTGGCCGGAGCGCCGCCACGTTCGAGCCTCCCAGCCCGTCGCAGCTTGATCGAGGCGATGACCCATATCGCCACATCCTCCTAGAGCTCAGGATCGTCCTTGGACCCTCAGATAGACTCCTTATCGACCCTAGTTCCATTTCATTTCAAATCATTCATCGAACCTCCGCCGGCTCCGCCCTAGTGGTCGGAGCTCCATCTGCCATCCTTCGTCATTCCGATAGACTCCCTGTTCCACCGTCACCCTTCTCCCATAGTCTGATCATCCCGATCTAGGCTATCCGAGCCAAGATTGGGCTAGGTTCCCTCCGCTGCCTTCGTCGGAACCTCCCGTCGCCATTCCCCGTCATTTCCCTTTGCTTTTTATCCAATAACCTTGGCCAGAGGCAACCTTCGAGCAGGAGCTTCCGTTTGCAGGACAAGGAGTGCATGATTACCCCCCAGCTTGCCTTCAACCCACCTCGCCGGAGGTCGTCCAGGTGCCATTGCCCCGCCGGGAGATCTGACCGTTGATGACCTCATCAGCCACCACCATCCGATGTGGAGGAGACCTACGATCGTGTTCCCACCGTCCGATCGTTCATCAGAGCCACCAATCTTCCTCGGTGCTCCGGCGAACCCCGCCCCACAGGAGTTCTTCCAGACCCTTCCGGAGTCGTTGGATAATCGCCATCCGCCAGACCGCATCTGGTCTGTTCGTCGTCTGCGTCTCGTCAGGCCATTAGATCTGGTATCTAACGGCCCCCGTACGCCCACGTTCGCGCCTGCAGGATAGCCGTCAAATCTTGTAGGTGTCAGCACCAGAGCTGCAGATTCTCTTCCACTCAGCAAGCGCCACCTGGCCACCCACGTGACCCGCATGCCCCTGGTTGGGTAATTTGCGTCACCTTCCCTGCATTTTCTTTATGTTTTTAGTTAGTCTGTAAAATAAATAGTACGTTGTGGACTTTTTGCATATTAGCACCTGCAGTTTTATATATTTGCACTTTAGTCCTCCTTGTAGGGTAGCACGTGCATCGTCACGTGACTTTCTAGAACAATTGTATGTATGCCCTTAGGATTAATGAGTGTTATGTTTTGATGATATAGTTTCACTTATTTGCACTTATACCCCTGTGCGTGGTTTTTTTGGACATGCGCTGGAATTATTGGGAAAATTGCAAGTACCCCCTGAAACATTTTAAGCGTGTTATCAAATAGTCCAAAAAACTTGTTTTCTTTGCATAATAGTCCTTGTGTGTTGTATGTTTTTGATTGGTTGAATAAAATATCGATTCTCATCCAAATTTCACGAAATTTGGATACGTGACTCCTGCCACTGTAAAAAAATTTCAGTGAATTTTTGGAACATTTTTGTTTCCATTTTATATTTTAAAAAACTAAAAAAACTTGAATTTTGCTTCTGTCTAAAATGAAAAATCAACTAAAAATATTAAAAAGCCTCTAAAAATCTAAAAAAATTACTATTGGCTTGCTTACTGTGTTTTTGATTCTGTCCAATTTTTGTGTGATTTGGATTTTTAAAAACCATAAAATTGAAAAATGTTGAAAAACTCATAAAAACTATTTGAAATTTAGAAAAAAAAATAAAAAATGCAATTTCACTTTCTTTAGATAGATTTTTATTTCTAATTTACAATAAAATTATCTCTGGAATTTTATAGGCCATTTAGTTATTTTTAAATAGCCTTTAGATTTTGGCTGCACATTATCTTTGATTTTTATCCTAGTTTCATTTTTAGAAAATTCACTAAAAATCAGAAAAATCTAAGAAAAATATCAAAACACTTGAAAATTCGTAAAATCCAAAAATATTTTTATTTTGATTTTCTGGGTTATTTTGTTGTGTTTAATAATTGTTTGTTGGTCCCCCTTTTCATTTATTTTATATTTTTTCTTATTTTAAAAATCACAAAAAATTAAAAAAACATAAAAATCCACCAAAAATATTTTATTCTTTTTATTTTGATCACCGACTACTTCGTAGGATTTGCCCAATCCGTGCTCTTTGTGTTCGACCCTGGTAGCTATACTAGGTAAAATAAAATAGCGAGACCGCTATTTGCTTTATTTGCATGATTTCTTATTTGGTGGTCTTTCTTGGTTTTCTTGTTGAGTGAGCTTCGCGGTTCGAGTCGCAACGACCTTGATTTATACCTTAACCCGGATCGTGGGGATTTCCTCACTCATCAGAAGGGCACCGTTGCCGGGGAGCACAGCTTAGTATTCGGCTTTTTCGCGGCTTTTGTTTCTTTCACGGCTTTCGCAGCTTTTTCGTTTTCTTTTGTTTTCTTTTTATTCGTTTTCTTTTTATTTTCGTTTTTGTTTTGTTTGTTTTTATTCCTTTTTATTTATTTGTCTTTATTTTTATTTTTATTTTTGCATATATTTTTGGATTTTATTTTATTTTATTTCATTTTCATTATTATAATAATCTGTGGACTGACACATCTTGTTTGACTTTCTTGCGAGGGCCCGACGACCGAGGCGGCTTTCTTTGGGAAGCTGACGCAACCGTGAGATTCGGAGGCATCTCTTTCTCTATATAGCTGCAGGAGAGCGCGAGAAAGGCGAGCATGAGTGGGGGAGTGTTAGTTTAGACTTAGCTTAGCTTTTATTTTCAGCCTGATTATTATTGTAATAATATAAGGACCAGGACACTCAGAGACTTTTGTGGTGATTGATCGAGGTTTGTTTCGTCGGGCACCGGTGTGCTCGGGGGACCTCACCGCGATTTTTCACCGGCTTTTGATTTCTATCACCTTTTCTTTTTATTTGATTTCTCGAGGATTTAGCCTTAGCTTAGGAATTTTTATTACCTTGTGATGTAATTAATTATGGCCCAACATTAATTATCTTGCCTGTTCCTATAGACTGAATAATTGGACCTTAATTATTTAATTAATAAAAAGCTAACCTGGTCACTTGAGGGGTCACATGTCGCAAGAGGCCGCATACAATGTTGGTAGGATCCATTGTGGCGGATATCGATCGGCATCAGAGACCGGACCCCGACCCTTCCCGTTGACCTGTTAGCTATCGTTCTTCATGTGTAAAAATATCTGTTAAGGCCGATTTCCTCGTTGCATCATTTAGATTAGTTTACTTTCTGTCTTTTAATTATGCGCGGATCATATTGCATGTAGAGTGCTAGCGACAGGTACGCATCCCTTACTCAGCATGCATCATTGAGTTTCATCGTGGACCGGCTTTTTCGTCTTCTCCCCCACGTTTTTGACTTAATAAAAATCAGGAGAACCACAAAAATTGTTAGGCGTTGTTTGTTTTTGAAAAATACCTAAAAAATCAAAAACCATAAAATTGGGACTATTTAAGCAAACTTGACCTAAAATCCACTTCACAAAAAAATTGTATTAGGAGAGCAACCCCCTCATTGTATGGTTTGGATGGGCGAGAGAGTGACACGCACACTAGGCTAGAGACATATCCGACCCTTCTTCAGACTACTGGTTTTGAGCTAGTCGTTCTCCAGTGAGGATCGCTACGGTCTTCGGTAAAGCGGGCCGCGATATCCTTAACAGAGCGAGCTGATCGGGTAGCCGTAAACGATCCGCGGCTTGTTCTGGCTGGGAAAGATCTAGTTTGGGATCGGGAGAGCCTCCTGGGGGCGTTGGATTCTCAACAGCTCGCTTAATTGCTCTGATAGACTGTATTATCACCTAATAAAAATGACAATATAAAAGACCAAAACTTTACGATCATCATCTCGACGTACGTTGGTGAATTGAAGGTATTATTTGACTGATCCTGTTTGCCATTCAGATCTCATCCGCCTTACTTGCTAGATCGAGATGATGGGTCAGAGGTCCCTTAGACAGCCTTTGGCCGCACCGCTTTCGAGCACTCCGACCCGCTCATCTAGGTTGGTTCGCGAAAGCCAAGACCCGCTCTCCGAACCCGAGTTTGATTCTGCCCTGGTCCCCTCTTGACCACCCTTCTACTACCAGTCCTGAGGTGCCAGCGCCCGATCAGAGAGAGCATCAACCAGTTGATTTATCGGCACCTGTGTTTGGGTCTTTTGCCTTTGCAGAGACCATGTCCAGCAGCGAGGATCGCACTGATGACCCCAGAGCAGAGCAAACATATGTACTGGACCAGGGTGCGATCAACAACACCCTGTTAACCTCCCTTGAGACGATGCAGAGACAGTTTCGAGATCAGGGGGCTTTCATGGTTGACATGCGTCGTGAGATGGAGCAGATGCGTATAGACTGCGAGCAGCGCAGACCTGGTGGAGGAGATGGACCCAATGCTAGACAGCCTGAGGAGTAGCCAGCAACAACGCGCCCGATGAGAGAGTTGTACAACCCTGGTGCAACTCTGATACACAGATGGATTGTTCTGCCGGCCATTGCGGGAGACTTCAAGTTCCCGCCTTAGACTATTCAGCTCCTTCCTCGCTTCCACGAACTTGCCACTGAGGAGACACACCTTCATCTCCAGGAGTTCGAGATTATCTCAGTACTGTCTACGATCGTCAGGTGGACGAGGACACCATTCAGATGATGGCATTTCCCTTCTCCCTCATCGATAGAGCATACAACTGGCTGAAGCATCTCGGGAGATTTGTCACTACATGGGAACAACTCCGGAACGAGTATCTCAACAAGTATTATCCACTCGACCGGACCAATGCAGCTTGGGCCCTAATCAACAATTTCTCCATGTTCCCCAACGAGCAGTTTCACGAGGCATGGGATCGCTTCAGGAAAATTACAGACCGGTGCCCCCATCATGACATCTCGAAGCCGAACCTTGTTTAGAGCTTTTTCTGCGGGCTTACACCGGAGCTGCATGGGTTAGTCAACGCATCCTCTGGAGGCTCGTATTTCACCAAGGATGAGGATCAGGTCTTGGCCATCTATGAGGAGATGGCTGAGAACTATATAGTGATGTCCCAGACCCAGTTGTACACTCAGGGGAAGCCCCAGCCACAGGCCGTGTCCTATCAGAGGATAGCACGGGTCGATGCCGGTCCCTCTACTTTGTCAGCGGCAGCAGCACATGCCGAGTCAACAACCACTGACATGGGTATCATCAGCGAGAAGCTAGACCGGATCGAGTTGATAGAGAAGAAGTAGTGCCAGGGCATGTCACAGATAGATCAGATGGCACAGACGCTGAGTGACCTGAAGACCCAGATCGTGAGTCTCCAGGAGGCACAGACGGCTTCTCAGCCCCATCTCAGGTCACGGGTAGACACCGACAGCAGCAGCAGCACTCAGCCCTCCGCCCAGTACCGACATGTTCACCTTGTTTAGGCGGAGCCATACTAGCCGCAGCAATAGCAGTACGTCCAGTCAACACCATCTCAGGATAGCTAGATGGTGGTGTATCAGCCGGACCAGCCCCTGGTAGTACTCCCCCCCACCTACGAGCAGGAGCTGTTGATGGATGTCAACGGGATATGGTATGACCGACCCCATCCTGGGATCCGACGAGACCATCCCGGATTCCGTTGGACGACCGGAGGTACCCGTTCCCAGCAACAGCCTCCAGTTCAGGGTGGCCAGTACGGCCAGCAGCAAGAGCAGCCCCAGTTCCCACAGCAGCAGCAACAGCCACATCCCCAGTCGTACCAGCAGCATGGTCCTCGTCCCTATAACCAGTGATAGTCTTGGAGGCAGCCACAGTAGCCTCAGCAGTATCACTCGCATCCCCCTTATCTCTCTTACCAGCAGCAGCAACCTCACCACCAGAGAGGCCACCCGCCAGGTTTTCATGGGCCCGCCTACGAGAATCCCGCCTTGGACGACTTAGCCCGCCTCATCTCCGAGCAGCAAGCCACTTTTCGACGGGAGATGGATGAGTTCAGACATGAGATGAGAGAGATTGTGAAGGAGAAGGCCGCCATTTCTGCCAAGATTGAGCCAAACCCGAACAACCTCAAGAGGAAGTCTGAGCAGGTAGAGTTCACAGATACTACCACTCCTAGTGATTCCCTTGGTGATATTACTGCATACATGTTTGATGCTGATTTTTTTACACTTAGGAGCGGTAGGATGCCAGCCTACGACGCCTCGTCTGAGTGACGACCCCATGCAACCTCAGGAGCACCAGACGAGGAGGAGAGCGGTGTTGATGCTGCTCATGATCAGGATGTTGACGGTGGTGCTGACGCCACCAAGGATGTTGATCTAGCCGACGGTACTGATGCCATTGTTTCACCAGATGGAGGAGGTGGTACTAATGCCACCATTGTTGCTGAGCCAGAGCGCGGTACTGATGTCGCTATTCTAGATGCCGAGG
The DNA here is from genome assembly GCA_037367405.1 of Ottelia alismoides. NCBI lineage: Eukaryota > Viridiplantae > Streptophyta > Magnoliopsida > Alismatales > Hydrocharitaceae > Ottelia > Ottelia alismoides. The sequence goes on along the minus strand of JAZKJV010006795.1, from coordinate 401,880 downwards.
GTAGTGCTGAGGCCACCATTTCCAGTTCTTCTCCTGTTGCATTTCATACTACTCATGTATCTCAGGACGATTCTGTGAATAAAGGAAAGGGTTTATTATTTGCGAATCCATCTGTGTTGATTGATGATTTATGTATGGATTCTACTTTGCCTGAGTAGCATAGACCCGATCCCAGTCCTTCATCTGAGAAGGACCTAGCCGTCCCCTTCCCCCAAGCACTCTGCTTGGCTAAGGGGACCAAAAAAGATCCAAAAAAGTCACACCAGTTAGAGTTCAACCAACAGATGATGGACATATTTCACATTCTGCTAAATCTACAGGAGGCCTTGGAGCACATCCCTCTCTTCCAGAGATCCCTCAGAGACAGGACTACCATTCAGAGGAAGAGGAGGAACCACCAGTCAGAGATCCATGTGCTCACTCGCTCCACTTGCTTCGCTATCCAGAACCTTCTGCCAGCCAAGAGGCTAGATGCAGGAGCCCCTTATGTCAGATTCCATATTCATGACCAGAGGTTCGACCGTACTCTATTAGACAACGGTTCTTCGATCAACCTACTTCTGGCAGCCTTACTCGACCGATTCGAGTTGGGCCCTTTACGACAGAGCAGGACGGTCCTTCAGTTTGCTGATCGATCTGTCAAGAGGCCGAAGGGGTTGATGAAGGACGTTGTCATCACAATTCAGGGCCTAAAATTCTCTGTGGACTTCGTTGTGTTGGACATGGAGATCCCTGAGTCCGTGACCAATACCCCCATCATTTTAGGACGCCTGTTCTTGGCCACATCTAAGGCAGTGTCCGATCATGATAGCGGGAAGGTATACTTTCGCGTCGAGGGTGAGAGTATACAAATAGAGGTGATCGAGGAGACTAGAGCTAGAGATTCCACTTGCTCAGACTAGCCTTCAGATTCAGAGCAGATGATAGAGGCAGGGTGAGACATCCAACAGGACTGTGATTTTGTGATTACAGATGATGAGGTAGTTTGGTCAGACCCAGTTTCATGAGCCATCCTCTCACCTTCAGAGTCCGCTGATGCACAGATGCCAACAGGGGAGATCTTGGAGAGTACATTCCTGGTACACGATACATTTCATGGAGCAGAGCCGGTTCCCGATTGTGAGGCAGATTCTTCTTTTGATACTGATTCAGATCTCTCGGATTTAGACATAGATTGAGTAGAGTTTGATGATTTGATACCATGTCTGACTTCCACAGAGCCAGCAGCTAGGGTGGAGACTGATTCCATGCAGAGCAGAGACACACCAGCAGAGCAGTCTTCACAAGATTCTGATTTTCAGCGAGAGTTCTCATTCTCCCATGCAGATTTGGTCGCATTCACTCAGACATTTCAGAGTCCAGATCCGCCAGCACCCAGTTGTCCAGAGCTGAAACCTTTGCCATCATCGCTGAAGTATAGGTTCCTTGCGGGTGAGCATGAGATGTACCCAGTCATTATCTCAGTGGATTTGACTGGAGAGCAAGAATTCCGTCTGATGGGGGTTCTTGAAAAGAACTGCAAGGCAATAGGATGGAGCGTAGCCGATCTCCAGAGGATAAGTCTGGCCCTGTGCTCCCACCATATCTATCTCGAGGAGGACACGAAGCCGTCGCGTGAGTTCTAGCGGTGGCTGAACCCGAATCTTCAAGAGGTTATCATGAAGGACATCTCGAAATGGTGGAGCGCTGATTTTATCTACCCCATACTTCATTAGATTTACCCAATCCGTGCTCCTTGTGTTCGACCCTGGTATCTATACCAGGTAAAATAAAATAGCGAGACCGCTATTTGCTTTATTTGCTTGATTTCATATTTGGTGGTCTTTTCGCGGTTCGGGTCGCAACGACCCTGATTTATACCTTAACCCAGATCGCGGGGATTTTCTCGCTCATCAACTGGCTGACTGATGCTCCGGCTACTATTGTTGGTGCTATATTTTGGCGTTTTCTATTTTGTTGATTATTTGATGTTTTCTTTCTGCTATTTCTCCTCCTCCTCCTTCTTCCTCACCCAACCCAGATGCTGGATCGACTGATGTAGAAGATGATGATTCGCCTGATGAAGCTTTATTCTTCCCCTTCATGGTGGTAGTCAGCTGTAGGGCCCTACCCTCTTGAGAGTGACAACATTAGATAAAAGCAAATCATGTATATCTAACTCTGTTAGACCAAAGAGAACATCACAGACTACCTGCTCTTTCTTCTTGAAATTATTGGGGTTTGCTTTGATCTGCATCGGAATGGGAGTTTTGGCGGCATCGAGTTTGTTATGATTCTGGCTCATCTCTAGTAGACTTTTCACTAGCTGTGCCAGGCAATCTAAGGCAGGGTTCACAGGAGCAGCCTCAAATGGTTCAACATGCTGGACACACTGATATTGGGAATGGTATGGGGGTGCGAGTGGGAATACTGGTTTTTGTAGTGAGTGAGGACAATGGTAGTGCTGCTGATACTGTTGAGGAGGTTGGTTCTGATATGGAACAATCGAGTACTATTGATTGTGCTGATACTAACGGTACTACGGTTGTTGATACTGATTTATCTCCAATTTCCCTAGTATGGCGGAGACTGCTGGTGGTGTTGAGGCTGGTTCTGGAAAATCTCCCTCTTTGTTGTTGACGGAGTTGGCGATTGCCACGCGTCATTTGATTGTCGGCCCGTTGGATCGGGTCGAGGCCCTAGATCCCCGGCAACGACGCCATTTGATTGTCGCGAAATCTACCTCTTTAATCGTTGATAATTGTAGTATAGGAGGCGGATTTTGGTCGTCAAAATACCACAATCCTTGAATGTTGTGGAATATTTTACTTGGCAAGTTTACCAAGGTCGAACACAGGGAACAATGATTTTTAGTTGCACGGTCTTGAATCAAATTAAATAATCAATCAATGGTCGATTAATTTTTGTGTTGAAAAATTTATAATGCAATGACGCGAATGTGATGCAAGGGAATTAAATAGAATTTATGCTCAGGATCTGTGATTTTTCACGATTTAAATCATCAATTAATAAAGTCAATCAATCCTCAAACATTATCACAGATCGAATAATATTAACACGCTGACACCATCTATCAAGTCCAAGTTGCAGGTAAAGATATTATCAGTGAATAATCCTGTCAAAAATTTCATGTAAAAATGCTCTCAAAATTAATCATCAATCAGCCAAATAGAAAGTTAAATAATTGATCCTCGATTTAACCCCTGTAAAGATTTGGAATAATCAACAATAAAACAAGGGGTTAATCAAATTGAAATCCTCAACGGAACTCCTGCAACAGGTTTATCGTTAATTTCTCAAGCACAAGTATGTCAAAATTGAGCCTGCATGTCAAATTAGATCCTTGAAGAATAATAGATAGTAAACAACCTCAGATCTGTTCACAAGGTATGCTAAGTTGTAGGGCATGAAAATAGCTTCGAAACGACATATTATATGCTAAAATCGGAGTCCGTATGACAAAGATATGCTAAATTAAATTTTCAGGGACTAAAATGTAAATAAAATAATGTTTTCTTTGCAAAAAGGTCCCTGGGAGGACTTATCTATAATTTCAAAAAGTCGGCGGGTCCTTTTTGTAATTTATCCCTGGTGGGGGTATTTTTGCAATTTAAAAAATGCCAGGGGCCTTCTCGCAATTTTTCTAGCTGCGTATGTGCAACGCATGTGCGCCTGGAGCTTCGGTGACGTAGCAGAGGCTCGGGGACCCGAGGCTGAGGCTCGGGGAACGAGCCTGTGGTTCGGGGGCTGGGGAGGCTCGGAGGTCCCGAGGCTGACGCTCGAAGGTTCGGGGGCACCGAGCCTCGAGGCTTGGGGGCTGGCTTGGGCGTGCCACGTGGCGGCCCTTAGACCGTCGGATCAAGGGCTACCAGCCCAGATCCGACGGCCACTGGGCGTCGTGATGGGGCGAGCGGGGCGGGCGAAGCGCCTGGGAGGCGCGGGGGACCGACGGGGCGGAGGAGGCCGACGCGGAGTTGGCGGTGCCGCCCCTCGACCGACACACGGTGCGAGGGCGGAGGCGGTCAGAGGAGGAGGCGCCGCGCACGCTGCGGAGAGGCGTGGACGAGCTGGCTGTGAGGCGGCGCTCGAAGCGCGGAGGTGGTGCGGAGGTCCTCGAGCGGTGGTGCTCGATGGTGGTCGGGGGAACCGAGCGTGGTCGGGCGGCGGCTAGGTGCGAGGCGGAGGGGGCAATACCGCGAGCCGGAGGAGGCTCGAAGTCGCGAGGCGGAGCGGCGGAGGCGCTGGGCGCGAGGTTGCGGCTGATGGCGAGGTTGCTGCTGTACGGCGGACCTGCAACGTTAGTAAAAAAAAATTCGAAGGAAGGTGGTGTGGTGGTGGGTCACCTGGAGGTTGGAGGAGGCGGAGGACTGCTCCGGTTCTTGCCTCAATGGCCGGCGATAGGCCAACGAAGCTTGCGCAACCGCAGGAAGCGGCTGCTACGAGGTTGGTGGTCACCTCGGATCGCGCCGACGAGGCTTTGCCGTTGTCACCGGCACCTTGGTTGAATGGCGGATCCCTCGCCAAGGTGGAGGTCGGCGAGTTTTATAGGGGCTTGCGGGGGGGGGGGGGGGGTGGTAATAGCCGACAGTGATGGAGGAGGCGCGTAACGGCCGGAGGCGAGGAGGAGGAACGGCGACGGTTATGGAGGAGGGGGGGGGGGGTTTGGGTAACGACTGGAGGTGGAAGGAGAGGGGGTCCGCACGTGCTGCGCACGTGCGTGTGGAAGGGGCGGCGGCACGTGCGTGGTACGCGCGCGAGGGGAGAGGGAGATGAGGTGCCACGTGGCACCCCAAAAAAATTTCAAAAAATAAAGATGAATTAAAATAGAAAAGAAATAACAGGAGACCTCGAATCTAAAAATTTCCTTCACGAAAGTTGCTCGTCTCGATGAGATCTACAACTTTCATAAGGACCCGGGAGCAAAAGAGGTCACCTGTGAGAAGTGGTATTTTTGGTGTCTTTCCATGTGTATAGAAAACCGAATTTTTGGGAATTTGTATATTTTTTTGTGGGTTTAGAGAGGATAAAAAATCTAAAAAAATACGATAAAATAGAAGGAAATTATTTACACATTAAACTATTTTTTTGGATTTTTAAAGGATAAAAAATTAGGAAAATAAAATAAAAGTAAGAAACGCTCAACTTTTGCATAGACCGACAACGGACACTTGGACTTGGTCAATTTCTTTGATCTCAGTTTTAAAATGGATTTGAATTTTTGCATTTCTTATTAAAACTTTCATCAAAGGACACAAATGAAGAAGAAATAAAATTAAAAGAGTTAATTAAGCACATAAAAACTCAGGTCAAAATTAGCAAAAAGTTAAAATGCACAAAAGAGGCCCAAAACCCAACTTTCACATATGAGCTCCGAATTTTATGAAATTGGTCTTGTTTTGAAGGTATTTGAAAATGGAGTACTTTAAAAGTGAGTAGACTAAAATCGGACACTGTATGAGGGAGATATGCTCTTTTTAGTCTGTCAGATGTGAAATTTGACTTTGGGATTATTTGACACTTATTGGGGTTAGTAATTTTTTTATATTTTTTATTTAATAAGCTTAGTAATATCTACACAATGGAGGTGGTTTTGGGTCAATCAGAGTTAGGATGAATTAATTAAAAATAGGAGAAGTTAGCGGCTTTTTGGGCTAATTTACACAGGGGATTTTTAATGCAATTTATGCATGATGAAATGCAGATATTAATCACACATGTATGAATGCTAATAATGCTCTATTAATGATTAATTACAAATGAATGATGGAGAACGGAGCCTAAATGACCAATTTTAGCATGATGAATACATGATTCATCACGTTGGCACTGCTAAGGTCTGCCTGGACGAACCGTTTGTGCATCATTGGCGCATACACCATTCACCTCTTGAATAAGAGGTGGAGGAGGGAAACATGGATCCTGCATGGGCCGGGGCTCAGGCTGGTAGACTACCAGTTGTTGCTGTGTGTTACGGAGATGTCATTCCTGGGGCTGACACATAATAAACGTGCTAGACTGTTGGCTGGGTTTGACTCTGATGAGGAGGCTGTGGCGAAACTGGCTCTTTCGACTTAGCAGGAGTGGTAGCCAATGCAAACACAAAATTAAAGGAGCAGATCATGCTAACCAGCAACTCCATTTGCTTGGTGATCTGGTCTAATTTATTTAGATGATGTGTCCTCTGTTCGATCACAGAAACCTTTCGAGGTCCTGTGATTGTTTCTCAATAATATCCACCTTGGACAAGTGGCTCTCCCTATGATGCTCAAGCTTGATCTCTCATCCCTGTCCAACTCGTGGGAAGATGCCATATGAACTGGCTTCTAGAGATTGTGGGGTTGGCGGTGATATGCTCGATACGAAGATGAGGCAGCCTCTCCTTCGACCATCTCCTCAAAGAGCTGCCATATGACAACTTCGTCCTTATTGAAATGTGAGCCACCAGAAGCGGCATCCACGAGATTCTGACTTTCAACTGTCAATCCCTCAAAGAAATGTTGGACCAAGCTGGTCCTTGAAATGTCATGATGGGGACATTTTTCTTGCAACTCTGTAAACCTCTCCCAAGCCTCATGAATGGATTCGTGGGAGGCTTGGGTGAAGTTAGCTATGATGGCACACATCTCGTTAAGCTGCCCATGTTGGTAGTATTTATACAAAAAGGCAGACTTAAGCTCTTCCCATGTTGTGACGACCTTCCCCAAGTGGTTGATCCAATGAAGTGCTTTGTCCTGAAGACTGAACAAGAATGTCTTCATCTTGACTACTCCTACTGGTATGTTAGGGTAGTGCGGTGTACCACAAATGCACCCTAACTGCTGTAGATGGATATAAGGTTTTCATTTGTATTGCTGTGGAAGCTGGGTAGGAATGCCAAGAGTTGAGGCTTCAACTCAAAATGTGTATGGATCGCTGGAATCTAGATCCACTTGGTGACTTGCCCATCTTTAGGGTCGTAGGTCTCCTTGAGAGTCGGCTTGGGCCGCTCTCCTCTGGGCTCATCTGTTGGGCCTCCACGACTTCTACTTGATCTCTCTCTCTCTCTCCCCTCCTCCTCCTGGGTTCTGTCTCCTTCCCCTCAGATCATTAAGCATGACTTGGAAGGCAACCTGGGCCAATGTCTGGTCGGTGAGCTACTGTTGTATCGCCTGAATGGAGGCGAGAAGCTGAGCATTCACAATGTTCTGACCTAGCTGGCCGTGCTCTGATTGTGGTTGCGGCGGGTGCTGTAGCCCCTTCCCTTTTTCTGAAGGAGCCATCTCTGTATCTGTTTCTGAATCTGAATATGAGAGAATCTCTGGATCTAGATCGGGCTCGTGATCTAAACACAGAATTATGCCCCGATCAGTCTGAATAGAAGCACTACATGTAATGAATCGTTCTGTGTTAAGGTCAATACATAATTTCATTAAGAATGGTGATGCATAAGGAGTGAAGTCATTTACCATCCAAAATGGGTAGAGTTTGGGACAAGAGTGATCCCAGATTATTAAAGAAGACGGGGAGTCTGGAGATCGGTTCGTGGAGTCCGAATTGGGTTCTCGGGAATCACCCTAAATTAATGGAGAAGGCGAGTGCATGGAATCGATGTTGGTCTCGGTGGAGTCTCGACTAAGCCATCCATGGGTCTCCATCTCAAAGATGAAGAGGAAGATCAAGTTTGGATGAAAGATACGGTGGTCAAAGAGAAATAAAAGGAGTGTAAAACAGTAGAAGGATCAAAAGCGAGCGAGGTCAAATGAGGTATAAACAAAGGAAAGAAAAATGACACAAAGTGTGTGGAACTGATCTTTGAACCTTTATCTAATCAAACAAATGCCATACAAGTTTTGAATTCACCAATACAACCCTAGTGAAGTTGTAAGAGTTCGGCTATTTTTTTATCTTTTCAATTTTATGGTTGTATTGCAGGTAAATATTGTAACAAGTCCTTACGTACGCTAACCCTATAAGAGTGTGTGTACTGCCAAGCAAGCGCCTTGTACTTCTTTCACCTCCTTTTTAACCTATGATCTGCACACTAAAAGGTCTTTGATCTTGTGCCTGGTCCGCTACTTACCCAAAGAATAAGAGAGGGGAAGCCGACGGTGGCGAATCTAATACTTCAGACCAAGATCACAACGGAATTACCCATGAGCATGCAAGGCCCTACTTGGATACGAGATGATGAGACAAACACATCCATGAGCGTGTATCCCAAGTTTAGTACTTCAGACAGGGTCGCTCTTCTGCACAAGGCGGGAACACCATTGTTGATCAAGTCCTACTCGTCCATGTATGATAGACGCACGGGTACTTCACAGCATCCAGGTGATAATCAAAGCTCCACAGATCGGGATTTGGGCTCTTTCCTTAGGGGTTGCACATCCCTTAGTCTGGAGTGTACTTGAAAGCAATGAAGGCTTTATAAACCCAAAACAGTGATGTTCATTACCGATTTTATTAAGGTCAAAGTTTGTTTAGCAGTCCCCTAGATTTAATATTTGGGTTTTCAATTTTTTGAGTTTATTTCATAGCAAGCAACCTTACAATTTTTTGTATTTTTTCTTTAATCATCAAGTGATACAAAACTGGGGTAGAAGTTGGGAAAAGCCATGCAAGTCATCACTAAGATGGAAATCTCGACTTAGTGACTAATGATGCATGCAAAGTTAGAATTACTTAAAGTACTTCTCAACTCTCTCCATGTGGGATGCAAGATAGAATTGAACTATTTACACTATATGGCGACATGCAAAAGCGAGAAAGCTTCCTAGGAAGTAGTTGCTATTATCAGGAAGAACCAATTGCTAACTACTAAAAAATGGATCCTAAGTGTCCAATCTGGGAGACCTCTCGATGCCCGACACAACGGGTCCTGCATGCGCTGTATGAGGTCTCTCACGGCTTGTGATTCCAAATTAAAGTAATTAACAATTAATTATTTGACAAGTCCAAGTACGTATCACTATAGGTGCATGCAATATAATTAGGGCTTTGGACCTAGCTACCGAGTCAAACAACCCTAGTGTCGAAGGGCTCACTCACATAAAACAAATAAAAACAAAGGTAGAAAGCTCAAATCACGAGAATTCAAATAAAAGAAAGGAGAGAAAACATAAAAAACACAACAATGCTCCCAATTGAACATACACTCGGGCATCGAACCTCACTAAGTATGGTAGTGTCCAAATTATTACAAATTAATTGGCAAAATAAATTAAATCACTCTCTCACAAAAAATGGAAATAAAAATTAAAGCCTAGTTGCTCTTATCCTTCTTCCTCGCTCCTCTCTCCTGCTCTCTCCTGGTTAGCTCACAAGTAGAAGGCCAATCTCCGCCCGTCTCAATTGCGTCCAGCTCTTAAGAGATAGCCGTCGCCAAGCGATCCCTCGTAAGAAAGATCAACAAGAAATATGAATTAGAACAGTCAAATAATTATCAGAAATAAATAGCAAAAATAAGAGAGGAATAATAAGCAGGCTATGTACAACAAAATGTGCTACGCTCTGTTGCTCCCCGGCAATGAGACCATTTGAAACGACTGAGAAAATGAGTCAAGGACGGTCTCAATAATCTCACACAATCAGCTGTAGTTGTGTGACCGAACTCAAGGCCCGATTCTCAGCTCAACAATTAACCCACACAATATAATCAAGCAATAAATAAGCAAAGGTTTGAATCAAAATTTATTATACCCTACAAACAAGTGTATAGTACCAAGTATGGTAGGGGTCAAACTCAGGGAACAAATGTAGTAACACTTTATATTATTTATAAATAAATAATGAATAGATAATATATGTATGTGTGTATATAGATATGCACAATATTAATAAAAGGAATATGGGTTTTAGTTAATTAATTGTATTATAATATATTTATCTTTTTTTAATTATATCCATATTATTAAATATATATTTCTTTTAGTCTTTGATTTTTATTTCTTTTCTTTTTTACTTTTTGTATTAAAATGTATATAAGATATATACCTCTATATGTAATAATAAGGACAATATAGATATAATATATGTAATAAATATATAAAATCTGGAAATAATTTCCAAAACAGTCTTTTTATTTTTTTAAGGTTTTTAAAATATATTTAGGTATTAATAATAATCATAGTAAATATAAACTATATATAACTATATATAGATATATAATACAATATAGAGAATTATAATTATAAATATAGCTACAAATAATAAAAAAATAGAGTAAAATATTATTTATGCTTTTTTATAAATTTTAAATTCTTTTGTGATTTTTTCCAAATAAACCAAAATAGGAATAAATAAATTGGCTAAGTTGTTTTGAGATTTAAAAATATAAATGAGGTTTAAAATTCTCAAACTAATTTTAATATGTAGCAAAATACATAAATAAAATTACTAAATAGAAACCAATATTTTTGGATTTTTGAAGAATTTTTATATTTTTATAGTATTTTGGAGCTTTGAATTTTTTGTATCATTTTTTCTATTTTTAGGGATTTTTGGTTTGGAGTACCAGATACTATAATAAATAAATACTAATTTTTTTAGAATTTTTAAATATGATTTTATAATTTTGGATTTTTTGAATCTAATAAGGAATATCCGCGTGCTTTTCGATTTTTATAAATAGAAAATATGCCTAAAGAGGAAATCTAGAACTATGACGTGAAAGATCTAGCAAGCAGGCACATTCAACTAAATTTCATGATTTTGAAGCATTTATGATATTTATAAAAATTAGACAAACATGCATAGAAATATTTAAACTAGTAGGGGTATTTTTGCAATTAAAGTATAAGATAAAAGGTTATATGTAGATTACCCAAAAGTTTTGAACTAATATTAAAACTTTTAATATTAAACTACAATTTCAAAATTGAGAGGGGTTTGAATGCAATTTTCCATGCACGTGGGCCACCACGTGAGGTGATGTGGCAGTGGACTAAAATACCATTTCAGATTTGTTGCGGGACATACATGCAATTTACCCACTACTTTTTTAACGTTACAACATATTTATAAGACCGCTTAAATATTACAAAAATGCGAAGGGGGAGTCATGCCTTAAGTTCTTCAGATTGTGTCATCCTTTGCGTGACGCGTGGCTCATCTATCAATTGGGAGTGCACACTGTTTCGATAAAATCCAAGGGCTGGGATTAGACTTGGGCCCTTGTTCTTGTTCCGATGGTGCAGGGCACCTCTAGAAGAACTAGCAAGAACACTGCCACCACCTACTTTGAACACTCAGATCTTTGGTATTCGGTGGTGGTTGGAGGCACATACAACAACAATGAGTCGCTGGGGCACTCCACACGTGCAGGTGGACTCCGATGAGGTCGATGAGTCCTGCTAGGGATCCTAGGGCTCAGGTATTTTCCAAGTGTCCTAGAGGTTCTCCAAGATCTCAATTCTGATCTAGATCATACCTCTAGTGCTAGGACCTGCACAAAAGATGATAAGGCTCGAGACGATGCATCTCTACCTATAGTGAAGATCGATAGCAAGGTGGATGGTGGATGCGGTTGAGCTCCAGTGAAGCAATGGAGCTCCGTCGACTTGATTCTGTGCATAAATCGAGGTGGGTAGTGGGGCGATACGTGGAGAAGGTGGAGGGGGTTTAGAATGGTGCGAGAAATGGGTCGATTACAGTCGAGTTACGGATGAAATGGGACATAAAGAAAATCTCTAGATGAACGATAAAATTGGATTTAATTGAAATCTAATTGACTAAACCTAAAACTAACTACATAATTAAAACTTGCGATACAAATATTACCTAGAAATGAAAGATTAGGGCTCAACTCGGGTCAAACCGAGGAGCGGGAACCTCACGGTGGTGCTCTGCCGGAGATTGTGGATCTCATAATCCGCCACTCCTCCTCACTGCAGAAGCTAGCTCAGCCTTGCTGTCACTAAGATAAAGCTCTAGGGCACACTCTGAGGGGCGATAAACGATGTAAGAGGGATCAAAAGGGCAGAAAAGGGATTTGGGGTATATTTATATGCGAGATTTTGGTGATTTTCGAGGGACGATGGCCTGAGAAGGAGCGGGGGTTGGTGAGGATTCGATAATGGGCGAAGATGAGGGACAAAGAGGCTACAATGTGGTGGGAGGCTCGAGGCAAAATGAGGAAGATGGAGGCGTAGAGAATTAGGAGAAGTGGAGTGCATGTGAACTTCTGACAGAAGTCAGAAGAGGGTCGGACAATTGACCCTAGGTCAAAGAAAGAAGACTCCTGGTTGGTCCACATGTACGACCAGGAAATTCCAATGCAAAAATGCCTTGGAAATGAATAAGAATTAATAAACGAATTAATTATTGTTTAGGTTATAAAATAAAAAGTATTTTTGATTTTATGTAGAATTTAATGCCTATTTTTATTTATTTTAATGATGTTATTTATTAGGAGTTAATATTTACAAGTATAAGTATATGTATATTGTCCTATGTTTTGAATATTTTATTTTTATTTTATATTTTATTCAATTAATTTATATATTTATAGCTTATTTAAATATGCAAAAATATATTTTTATTGCATTTTTCTGATATAATGTGTACACCTAATTAATTCTAGGTATACATTACATATGTATAAGTATAGTTTATTCATCTATGTATTTTGATATATTATTTTATTTTAGTGTATTTTTATGGTTTTATTTTATTCCAAATATGTACATGCACTATAAATAGTATTTACAAAATTATAAAAATAAGAAATGATGAAAAATATAAAGAATAAATAAAAATGAATATTTTATTCATGTATATTGTACAATAAGGTCCAAAATCTAACTTTTGCATCTTAACTCCAAATTAAATGAAATCACTTTCATTAATTGCTAACAAAAAGTTATATATAATTAAAGATGATTTTGATGCATTTTAAGTTCATATGGAGGAGATACAAGTATGTGAAGTTGGGGTTTTGGATTCTTATTCTGGGTGTAGAATGTACAATTGCATTATTTTTGCATGAAATAATTTTTGCATTTTTATATGTATTTTTATCTACAACTTTCATGGATAAATTTTATTGATTTGATGTATAAATAATAAATAATAAAATTGGTCCCAAGTTAATTATTTGCCATATTTTTAGGATTTTCAGACCATGTAATCTGTACAATTGGTCATCCTATCTCCCCCTACTTTATTCCTTATCGACCAAGTCGTCATTATGACCGAGTCTCAGGGGCTCGGATCATTGAACACCTATGGTGTCTCATTTATTTTTTTTCATTTATTCTTTTATTTTGGATTTAAATATAATAAATGTACCATATTTTATACAATATTTTACACATTTTACAGAGTGTTTATTTTGACAAATTAAGGATATATACATGCAATTAGCTAGGATTTAAAGGCCAAAATGAAAGAATAAAGGTGATGAAGTGAGGATTCATTAGCCCTTAACTTAGTAGGTGTTTATACTTGTATTGATTATTAAATCCATAGGATACTTTGGTGTCTTTACCATAGATACAAGCATTCCAGGAATAGTACATAACATGACAGTGTAGCAGCATCCAAAGAGGACTTATCTTTTGCATCTGTCAATTCCTTGAACCATATGCTCACGGAAGGTATTGGTACCTTTAGGCATACTGTAATTGGACTCCATAGGTGGCTTACACCATTAGATGTAGCATTTAGCTCCGCTTATTGTTATCGTGACATTATTCATGTATGGAACTTTTAATTCTTTTGATGATAGTTTATTTTTTCATACAATAGTGGTTCATATGAACCTTTCGGTTCCATTAACTAAAGAGGCCTTCATTTTACAAATACATAGTTTATATATAGAGAGAGAGAGAGAGAGGGAGGGAGGGAGGGAGGGAGGGAGGAAGGGAGGGAGAGAGGAGGGGGACCTATATCATGATGTAGGTAATTTACCTACACTCGTCCCTTTTCCCCTCTTTTTTTGATTTTTTGAAATGAAATCTAGGGTGATTTTAGATCACCATATATCACCATGATGTCATTTAAATTTAAATCTAATTCGCGACTTATATCCCCTCCATCAAGATTGTCAAATTTAAACGATCTCAGAATTGTTGAAATCAACCTCTCCAGATGGACATGTTAAGAATGCTTATTTTTCACGAAATTTAAAACACATAATCCACTTAATATCATAAATAAAATCCCCCATTCATTTATATCAAAAAAATCAAAAAATAGATGGTAAAAAGAGTGGGTGTATGTGATGAATCTCCATTTCGTCACCTTTATTCTTTCATTTTGGCCTTTAAACCTTAGATAAATTCGTGAAAATATCATTATTTTGCATAAATTAACATTTATCACTTATTGTATAAATAGTGCATAAAATTCATTATTTAAAGTGAAAATAAAAGAGTAAAGAAACAAAAATTAAAAGAGATAAAATGCCAAAGGTATTTTATGACTCTAAACCTCAAGACCTAGGTATCATGATGACTGGGTCAAAAGAGAATAAAGTAGGGAGAGATAAGGGTAAAAAATACAATAAAACCCTAATTTTTACCCCTCAATATTTCATTTTGGGACCTACTTTATTGTTTATTGTTTACACCTCAAATAAAAAAACTTTGTCATGAAAGTTGTAGATAAAAATACATAAAAAATATACACTTGATTTCGCACAAAAATAATACACAATGTACACTTTATACTCTAAATAATAATCCAAAATCCAAACTTCCCAGACCCATATCTTCTCCATATGAACTCAAAAAGCACCAACATCACTTTAATTGTATATAACTTTTAATAAGCTATTTAATGAAGGTGATTTCATTTAATTTGAAGTTAAGATGTAAAAGTTAGGGTTTGGGCCCCAATACTACATTTTACATGAATGAAATATTCATTTTATTTATTCTTTATATTTTTTATTATTTTATAATTTTGTAAATATTATTTATAATGTATGTACATTTTTATAATACAATAAAAATATTTAAAATATATTAAAATAAAATGATATATAAAAATACACAGATGAATACACTATACTTATACCTAAATATTTAATACACTTATTTATTTAAATGTACATATTACATCAGAAAAATATAACAAAAAGATATTTCTGTATATAAAAATATGTCATAAACATATAAATTAAGTGTGAAAAATAATAAAAGATAGATACAAAATAAAAATAAAATACTTCATATATAGATGAAAATACCTATAAATGAACCTAAAAAATAAACTTGTAATAAATTAATCCATAAAATAAATAAAAATCATATTAAAACACTATATTAATAAACATTTTTTCTGGCCTAAAAATATTAAATTCATTTTCTATTTTATTTTGAGTCAATAATGATTTTTTAATTATATTTTGTCCTTTAGAAGCTGAAGTGGACCAATAAGGGCTCGACCCTGGTTGACTTAGGTCAATTGCCCATTCCACTCTTAGGCCTGTCATTGTCAGAACAAGACCCCATCTTTATCGATTTTATCCCATCCCAACTTGCAATCTTTGGAGTCAATTTCTTCTGCGAACTTTTTCCTTGATCAAAGTCCTTTCATGCCAAGATCAAATCGTTGTCGAGGCACCTCTGAATCGTGCACTTCGTGCCGATGAAGAGTCCCATATACATATACCACACTATCGACCTCGTTGAATTTGATCCTTCTTCTACCCACAAACCATAAGTTTTAGCCTCGATTCACATTCCTGGTGACACCAGAAGGTTGATCAACTCCTTAGGATCCTTGTTGGGTTTCGAATCGAGGCGATCCAGTTTGTCGGAGCTCCCTCGCCTGCAGCTGCTCCAGGCATGCTCCTAGTGAGCTTTATTATTTATTTTCTTACTATTTCCATTCGTTAGCATATCATTAGTGTAGGGCCATCTCTTATCTTGCTCTCTCCCTTGCTTTATTTCTCGTAAAATAAAAAATCCCCTCTCATCGGAGCTCCAGCTCCGTCGCCCCGTTTCGATCCTCTCGGACCTTATCCGTCACGCATACCACCTCTACATCACTCCCCTTCGCGTTCTGATCATCCATCGCCCCTTCACTCAACTCGATCTTGCACAGATAGAGTAATCTGTTCTCCCTCCTCCTCCGCACGCTGGAGAACATTATCCGACTGCTTCTTACATCCATTCCGATCCCTGAAGCTCTCCAGAGCTTTGCTTTTCCCCCATAACGTACTCCTACAATAAATGAAGAGATAAATCACTTTTGTAGGGGTCATTGAGGTCTGAAAAAAGATTCCACGTATCGAGTTTCACCAGAGCACCTCCGATGGTGTCCGACCCATTTTGAGAGTCCGTCCCACGGGGGACACTCCTAAGAGCGTATGAAGCTGCTCAACATCCTTCGAGGTGGCTGGAAGCATGCTGTAGGGTAGATCGAAGTTCATCCCCATGTTGTTCTTCAATTGTTCTTCGTGAATCTCTCACTGTCGTTGGATCTAGCGCAGCTGTCAGATCGCATAGTTGACGTCAGATCTTCTGCACCTCAACTGTAGGATCTCGGTCTGAGATCTAATCGTGGACATCCAATCGAAGCATCATCGGGCCCTCTCGTGCAGACATGTGGCAAGTGGAATACCAAGAGCCATCCGATCGCGCACTTAGTGGGGGATATTTTGCACCTTTTTCCCTGTATTTTTGTTTATTTATATTTAGCCCTGTAATATTTTTAATTAATGTAAACTTTTGGTAAAAAATGTATGTGAGCCCTTGTACTCGTTTAATATCACTATTCGACCTGTGCTCACGTGACGTGGCGATTTTGCATGCAAGCCCTCACAGCTTTTTGTATTTATGTTTAGTCCTTAAACTTTTATTTGTTGTTATAAAACTTTGGGTATTTGCGTAAAGAACCTCCTATTTATTTTTAATTGCATTTATACCCTTGCTAGTTCAACTATTTTTTGTAAATATTTTCCATTTATTAAACATATCAAACATGCTCCAAAAATTATGAAAAATAGGATTAAGTGCCTGCTATCTTGTACTTTCATGCCATAATTTTGTTATGGCATTTTAAGCATTTTTATTTATTTTCTAAATATTAAAAAGAGCACATTTTGCCCCTGTTTGACTTAAAAATTTCAAAAAATATAAATTTATTTTTGTAATATTCAAAAAATTAGTGTTTGTTTAATATTATATTTTGTGCCTCCAGACCTAAATTCCCTAAAAATAGAAAAAAAAGACTAAAATAAAAAGCCCAAAATCATTTATAAACATATAAAAAATCACCAAAAATTCCAAAAATATTAATTTCTATTCTGTAATTGTCTTTATATTATTTATTATATGATAAAATTAATTTGGAAATTTTCTAACACTTTTTGCTATTTTTAATCTTCAAATCACTTCGTCCTATTTATTTAATCCCTATTTTAGGATATTTTCGAGTTTAAAAATCCATAAAAATTACCAAAAATATCTCAAAAATCATAAAAATAGTAAAAAATGTTTAAAATACAAAACATTTGATTTTGCATTTTATATCATTTTTAGTTGTATCTATAAATCTATTATTTACATATATAGTTTTGTATATTCCTACGTTGTACATTTAAAAGAAAAAGAAACTAAAAATCAGAAATTATAAAAAGAAAATAAAAATTATAAAATTAAAAACAATTAAAAATATATAAAGACTAAAAACCATAAAAAATATAAATTAAAAAACCCACAAAAATTTCAAAATCCCCCAAAATACCCGAAATCATATATTGCTTTCTTCCATCCATCTTCGATGGTATTTCCTTCATTGTTTCCTTTGTTCGACCCTACTATACTTGTCCATTATACATCTATTTGTAGGGTATAATAAATTTTAATTCACACTTGCTTGCTTTGCTTGATCTATACATTGTGTGGGTTAATTGTTGTTCGATTTGACATTTGTAAGTGGTCATCTCAGCAGCATTTTATCTTTGCCTCCCGTGAGGTGATGACATGCCCGACGACTCGGGTAAAGGTAATCAAGGGTCGTTGCGACCCAAGTCACCAAGCGTTGTCAATCGAGGAGAAATCAGACCACCAAAATCAGATAAAAATCAAACAAGCTCAAGTAGCGGTCTCGCTATTATATTAACCTGGTATAGCGACCGGGGTCGAACACAAGGAACACGTAATGGCCTTACGGCCTATGAAGTAGTCTAAAATAAAATAAAATAAAAGACAAATATTTTTGGTGGATTTTTTTTATCTTTTTATCTTTTTTTGGATTTTAAATTAATAACAGAAATAAGAAAAGTAAGTAAACGAGCCAATACAACCAATTATTTAATCACTAAAAAATCACCCAACAATTCAAATAAAAATATTTTTATGTTTTTTATATTTTTAATGTTTTTGGTTAAGTTTTGGTATTTTTCTGATTTTTATTGGATTTTATAAAAATCAAACAAGGTGGAAAATAAAAGGGACTATCCAGTCAGGTGTCAAGGGCCAATTTGAAATGCAAAACCCTATTAACACCTGAAGATAATTTTCCTATAAAGATCAAAACACAAGGAAATTTGGCCACTGGAATTATTAATTTTTGATTTTTCTTTTAATTATTAGAATTTTTATAGTTTTTTAGGGGTTTTGTAATTTTTATAGGTTTTATAAAGCCAAAAATGGCCAAAATTGGTCAGAAAATTAAACAAGGCAAAACAAACACTAGTTAATTTTTTTGTAATTTTTAGAGGTGTTTTAATATTTTTTTGTGAATTTTAAATCTAGACAGTAACAAAAATGCTTGTTTTTGAATTTTTAAAAATAACAAAAATAATAAAAAATGTTTCCAAAAATTAGAGAAAATTTTAAACTATGGCAGGTGCCATGTATCCAATTTTCATCGAATTTAGAGTTAATTTGCTATTTTATTAAAAATTAAAATAATGGTATAGTGCATAGGGACCTGTACGCAAATAGTAGAAAGTCCAGGGGGTCCGGTGCAATTTCTCCACGAAATCACGCACGAGGCACGTGACCTGGGCACTCAGGGACCTATTTGCAAGGAAACTTAAGTTCCTGGACTATTTAATAACACATACTAAAAGTCCAGAGGCTTCAGTGTAAAATACCCAATATATCAAGCACATGCGTAATTAAACCATTCAAAGGGGTATTTATGCAAATACTAAAAAGTTAATTTCATTCAAGAACATCCTAGAACATCAAGGCTATTCATGCAATTAACCCAGACAATCACGTGTCGATGCACGTGTTCCACTACAGGCGGGGGTATAAAAGCAAATACCAAAAACTACAAGGTCCACTATGCAAATTACCAAACGGAAATAAAGTTTCTAAAATATTTACAGGACTACAACAGATCAACTAAGAAACTAAGGGCCTAAGAAGAAATTTACCCTTTATTAAATCGAGGGCCGGATGCGCGCCACGTGGAGATCGGTCGGTGGAGAAGGGGCGCACCTCAACGCAGGGTCCTCGATCCTGATCGAACGGCTGGGGCCTCGCCACGTGGAAGATCGGCGACTGAGAAGCGACGTGAGAAGCCCTCACTGATCGGACGGTCACGATCGCTCCTCCAAGGATCGAACGGTGATGGCTGCTCCTGGTGTGGACGTTTGAGATCTAATCTGGAGCTGGAGAGGGATCGAATGGCTCTGGAAGGTCCTCGATGAACTGGACGCCGGCGAGGTTCGCCGGACTCGGGTGGGTGCCGGAGGCCTCCTCGCGGGCTGCTACTAATCGGAGAAGAGTCGCCTTGGGCTCCCGCGTCGGATGGAATCCTCCGATGACACGACGGAGCTCCGGAGGGCTCAGGCGACGTCGGCGGAGGCGGAGGTGCTGTGCCTGAATGTCGAGCCCTCAGATGGGCTCCTCTGGTCCTGCAAAATGACGCAACACACTCCTGGGTCGAGGGCAAAATGCCTCGACCCTGTTAGGGGTGGTGAAGGTGGTCGGTGTGGCGGGGCGTGCGAGCTCCGGCGGAGCGACGACGAAGGAACTCGATACCCAGTTCCTTTGCGAACTGGGGTGAATGAGTGGGTGGAGAAGGTGTGCGGGGGAGCGGCGGAGATGATGGGTGACTCCGATGGTCGAAACGAAGGCGAGGGTGGTCGGAATCGGCGATGAACGACGATGGGGGAAATTGGGCGAAAATCAAAATTAAAGAAATAGAGAAAGAGAGAGGTCTACCTACTGGCTGCTGTCGACTATGGAGGAGCAGGGGATGCTCCAGGTCCTTGCCTCGAGGACCGTCGGTGTCCGAGGCTCGAGCGTCACCTCCAGGCGACGCACGGCAGCGCGTAGCTGCCGGATCGATGGTCCTCCACTCCTTCCTCGCTGCAACACGGCATGAAGCGAGCTGTCACTCTCACGAAGGCTATGGAGGTCCTAGGGTGGTGTGAAATGATCCAAAGATGAGTAAGGAAGGAGGCGGAGCTCGGATTAAATATGGGTGCAGGTCCGAGAAGAGGAGGTCGGGCAGGGTTCCACGAAGCGCGGATCCCCACGCAGATGATCGGGCGAGGATCTCGGATGCACAAGGAAGAAGAAGAGCCCGGGGTTCGCGGATTTGGTGGTCGGGTCATGATGCGGAAATTCGGGGAAATTGGGTCGGGCGTCATGGACCCGTGGGAAGTGGTCCAAGGGGGGGAGTTGACCGGGGGGTCAACGTCCCTCGTGGACCAATGGGAGCATGCCACGTCAGAATGATTTGGAAATTAGAAATAAAATAGAAAATGGCCGACTTATTAAAAACTCAAAATATAAAAAATGTTTATTTTATTTTTTTCTATCTTTTTTTGTGATTTTTAATTAATTTTATGAAATAAAAATAAGGTATTTACACTATAGTGCTATACATAGGTATATACACAATATTGATTTTTGATTTTTGATTTTTAATTAGTTATTTTTATACAATTTTATTCCCATTTTATATTTTATTTATTTATATCATGAAATTAGGAATAAAAGGGTATTTTTATTTTATTTTTATTTTTTATATACAAGGGTGAAATAAATAGATATATATATATCTATAAACATGTTATATGTACAATGTTCTTTTTGATTTTTAATTTGATTTTTATTTTTATGGTTTTTATTTTATTTATTTACAACATAAAAGATAGAATATATACAAATTTTATGGAAATTAATTTATTTATTTACAAGGCTAAATAAATAGGGATAGGTGTGCTATGTACAAGGTGAATACATACAAGTGAATATTTTTATTTTCTTTTTAATTTTTCTATTTTTATTTTGATTTTATATTTACAAATATATACAAATATATACAAGCCCATTTTATTTTATTTTTAAAGGAAAATATTTTTATTATATTTACAGGTATATTTACACACATGAGCTCCCTATCTCTCTCTACTTTGGCTTTTATGCGGTCAGGCCCATGCTGAGGCCTCCCTTGGGATTAGTTTGCTCAATATTTATTCTAAATATTTCCCTCTTTTTCTTTTTATTCTTTATTCTTTTATTTTTGCACAAAAACATGCTAATTATTAGTTTTTACACAATGCATGCCTTTTGCTAATTATTTGTATTTACACATATCTACATGCATTTGCAAAGGTTTTTGTAGCTAAAATATAAGAATAAAGAGTGATGAATGAGTATTCATCACCCCCTATACTTAACTTTGCTAGTCCCTTAGCAAACACTTATTTGAAAAAGAAGTGAAAAAAAAGAGAAGGAAAAAGAAAAAGAGGAGAATGCACATGGATCAACGTTGAATATTAAACTTGCCTTCATTAAATTGAATTATGGAGCTTGATCAGATCTTTGGATTATTAATGTGTCGGAACCTTATTTGGACTTAAGCTTAAAACTCAACAGCCTCCAAGTTCCACTAATCTATAATCAAGACTTCTCAACAATCCATATCAGAACAAGTCACCAAACACAAACCCTGAAGACCATGAATCTTTCCTTGTCCTGTGAATGTGAAGTATAAGCTCTCCACCTCAGAAATGGTAACTTGACAACCCTCCCCAACAAGGTAACTCTATGACCCCAATCTGGCCACTCTTTCCTCGAGGAGCGGGGTATTCCCTTCTAAGTTCAAGTTCAACTGGCTCAAGAAGAGGGGGAAGAAGAGAATGGACCATGGCCAGTGTAGCCATGTATCCTTGGGAGCTCAACCAGTGTAGCCAAGTCTCCCTGCTGCAAGCTACATAAGGTGGGACATGAATCTCAAGCTTTGCTTATTGCACTATATACATACTCCGGTGGGATTATCATTTTCTATCAGACCCACCACTTTTTTGGAGTTATTTTCTTTTTGCATTTTTTTCAAGTGCATCTATACAACATATACATGTGCAGCATATATACAAGGAGTTTTTCCTCTTGAGACAGTGGACTATCCCTCTTTTGAAGCATTATTGCAACCCACAACTCCCGTCGTTAGACCTCATGGCAACCAGACCAAGTTGAGACGCACTTCCTTCACTAAAAGAAGAAGAGAGGTTCCGCCTAGAAGTACTACCCTCATATGCTACCCCAAGTCAAGGAAGACTGCCTCCTCACCGCCTCATCCGTAGAGAGCTCGGTGCTAAGTGCGGTGTCCAAGTAAAGCCATTGTCTATATAAGTCATGTGTATGTTGTTAAGTGCTCTACTTAGGCTCATTGAGATGACATGTGATCATAGCCTAGTAGACTCAAAGAATTAAGTCACCATGGACCTGAAAAGCCTTAACCCTAAGCCCTATAAGGTTCCTCTTAGAAATTAGATGGATTAAGATCTTAATCAAGCTCCATTTCCCAATTGAATTCCAGGCTAGTTTAAATGTCAACTATCATCCAGAAAAACTATATACATATATACAAAGATGCTATTTACACAATATTTACAAACATGCAAAAATTTTTGAAAAATGTTTTGAAATCATGAATGGATGAATGCATGGATGCAAGGTTTGCAAAAGTATTTACACACATTTACACAAGATTTTTTGCAAACTTTTGATTTTCAAAATATTTTGGAAAAATTTTGTACTATATACAGAATTTTGATATGAAAATATTTACATAAACTTTACACCAAAAGATTTTTGAAAACATTTTTAGAAAAACAATTTGTACAATAGCTATGTATGTGCAATAAAAGAATGTTTATTTACAGGGAAAAAAATTTAATTTTTGTGGTTTTTGGGGTTTTTAGCCAATTTTATTTATTAACACACTCACACAAAGTACGAGTTATGGCTAAAGTATATATGAAATATATACACACCCCCCTATACTTAGCTCGAACGATGTCCTCAGAGTCAAGAGCGATGAAGAAGACATAACTCGTGCTTAGTATAGGGAAGTGAAAAGGAAGGCTATATACAAAGATGAATGAATAGAAACTCAAAAGACTCTCGGCTTTTCCCCCTATACTTAGGATCAAGTAATCCTAAGTATAGCATGCTGTATACAAAAGGGAAAATCGAGTGGAGAATGTACATGGTCTACCCCCCCTATACTTAGGGTAAAATATCCCTAAGTATAGGCAGCAAAAACAGGGGTAGATAGAATCAAAAGAAATACTCAAAGGTCCCACATCCCCCCTATACTTAGGGTAAAGTACACCCTAAGTATAGCATAATCAAAGATGACAAACAGGATGTGGGACTAAAGAATGTGATGATATGGACATCTGGATCTATACAGGTCGGAAGAACAGTGATAATCAGGCGTGAGATGCAATAGATGTGAGTCAAGAGACCACATCTCACACAAAATGAATCGGGGCAACATCAACGACCCGCGGCTCATGATCTAGAAATGGCTTGAGCCGCTGGTCGTTCACTCGAAAGGTACTCTCAGAAGACAACTCGGATATGTCAATGCTACCATTGTCGTGTACCTTTCTCACTAAGTAGGGTCCCTTCCATTTACTCTGTAGCTTCCCTGGAAATAGACGAAGCCTCGCATCAAATAGCCATACTCTCTGTCCAGGCTCAAAATGCTTGTGGCTGATGTGAGAATCATGCCACTCCTTCACTCTCTCCTTATATTGTAGGCTATTCGAGAAGGCGGTATCTCTAAGCTCCTCCAAGGTTGCTAACTCTGCCCTCCTCTGATCTCCTACACTATCTGGATCAACAAGTATCTCAGTAACTGCCCAAAGTGACCTGTGTCTCAGCTCAACAGGTAAATGGCACGGCTTGCCATATACGAGGTGAAAGGGAGACGTGCCCAATGGTGTCTTGAAAGACGTCCTATATGCCCACAAGACTGAGTCCAAAAGCTGTGACCAGTCCTTTCGGTCATGGTGGACGACTTTCTGCAAAATAGTCTTGATCTCCCTGTTCGACACCTCGGCTAGACCATTCGTCTGTGGATGGTATGGAGTGGCAACTCGATGGTCTATGCCGAACTCGCTAGCAAGGGCCTTTACCTGGTCATTGATGAAATGAGACCCCCCATCTGAAATCAACACTCGAGGGACCCCGAACCGCGTGATGATGTGCTTCCTCAAAAATCTGCAAACTGTCCTGGCATCAGCGGCTCGGGCGGGGATAGCCTCAACCCAACGACTCACATAATCAACAGCCAACAGAATGTACTCAAATCCTTGACTCTTTGGGAATGAACCCATGAAATCGATGCCCCATGCGTCAAAAATCTCACAGAAGTGAATGGGCTGCATCGGCATCATATCACGCTGTCCACAAGTGCCCATCCTCTGACAGTCAGTACACCTCTTCACGAATTCCTTAGAGTCCTTGAAGAGGATACGCCACCACAAGCCGGATTGGAGCACTTTCTGTGCCGTTCTCCTCCCAGAGTGATGTCCTCCTGCCTCAAGCTTGTGGCAGTAAGTGAGGACGCTATGGTGCTCCTCCTGAGGAATGCACCTACGCCAGACGCTATCCCCTCCTTTGTGGTAAAGGATGGGATCCTCCCAGTGGTAGGACTTGGCCTTCGCGAGGAAGGTCTCAAGCCTCTGCCTGGGCCAACCTTGTGGGACTTTCTTAGCAACAAGAAAGTTCACAATATCGGCGTACCACGGGAGTGAGGCGATAGCAAGGATCGCCTCATCTGGGAAGGTCTCACAAATAGGATCATTCTGCTCAGAATCCTCAGGCTGCTCTAGTCGGGAGAGATGATCCACCACCACATTCTTGACTCCAGGCTTATCCTTGATCTCAATGTCGAACTCCTGGAGTAGAAGGATCCATATAGTTAGTCTGGCCTTGGCATCCTTCTTTGCCATGAGGTATCGGATGGCGGTGTGATCAGTAAACAAGGTCACTCTAGATCTAATAATGTACGATCTGAACTTATCTAGGGCAAACACTACGGCTAGCATCTCCTTCTCTGTGTCTGTGTAGTTCCGCTGGGCGGAATCCAATGTGCGGCTAGCGTAGTGGATAGAAAATGGGACTCCATCCCTCCTCTGTCCCAGCACGGCCCCCACGGCAAAATTGGAGGCATCCGTCATGATCTCGAATGGGAGAGACCAATCAGGCGGCTGAAGAACAGAAGCCTCTATAACACACTGCTTGAGAGTCTCGAAGGACGAAAGATACTTGTCATCGACAATGAACTCGATGTCTTTCGTCAGCAGGTCAGTCAACGGTCGGGCGATCCTACTGAAATCATGAATGAATCGTCGGTAGAAGCCGACGTGCCCCAGGAATGACCGTAACTGCCGCAAATTGGACGACGGTGCGAGTTTTCTAATGACATCTACCTTGGCCGGATCAACCTCCATGCCCCTGTTGGAGATGATATGGCCAAGCACCGTCCCTTGAGTCACCATGAAGTGACTCTTCTCCCAAGATAGCATAAGGTGGACCTATATACATCGCTGAAGTACTCGGTCTAGGCAGTCAAGACAGGAGTCGAATCCATCGCCGTAAACTGAGAAATCATCCATGAAGACCTCCAAGCACTCCCCTACCATGTCCGAAAAGATCGACATCATGCATCTCTGAAAGGTCGCAGGGGCATTGCATAGCCCAAATGGCATGCGTCGGAAGGCGTATGTGCCAAAGGGATAGGTAAAGGTGGTCTTGTCCTGGTCCTCAGGAGCGATGGCCACCTGGTTGTAGCCCGAGTACCCATCCAGAAAACAGTAGTGGCTCTTCCCTGCCAGTCTCTCAATGATCTGATCAATAAAGTGCAGGGGGAAATGATCCTTCTTGGTGGCCTGGTTGAGTCTCCTGTAGTCAACATAGACCCGCCAAGAAGTGGGTACTCGTGTAGCAATCTCCTCTCCTGACTTACTGATCACAGTAGTGATGCCCGTCTTCTTGGACACCACATGCAAGGGGCTGACCCACTTGGAGTCGGAGATGGGGTAGATAAAATCGACGCTCCACCATTTCGATATCTCTTTCATGACCACCTCTCTCAGATTTAGGTTCAGCCGCCGCTGGAACTTACGCGACGGCTTTGCCTCATCCTCGAGATAGATATGGTGGGAGCACAGGGCCGGACTTATCCCGTGGAGATCTGCTACGATCCATCCGATTGCCTTGCGGTTCTTTTCAAGAACCCTCATCAAACGGGATTCTCGCTCTCCAGTCAGATCGGCGGAGATGATGACTGGGTACATCTCAGGCTCACCCGCAAGGAATCGATACTTCAGCGAAGTAGGAAGCGGCTTCAACTCTGGACAGCTAGGTGTTGGTGGATCTGGCCTCTGAAAAGTCTGCGTAAATGCTGCCAAATCTGCATGGGAGAACTGAAACTCTCTGTCAATCTCAGAAACTGGAGAAGGCTGCCCTGATGGACTGTCTCTGCTCTGCTCGGCATCTACCTCCTCCTCAGCTGTAGGCTCAGTGGAAATCAGGTCTGGCATGTAATCCTCACAATCTGCCCAATCAGACTCTGACTCCGAGGGATCTGTATCATCCAAGGTGGCATCAACACCACCATCATCACAAGAATCTGTCTCGCGGTCGAGAACCGGCTCTGCTGCCTCTGAAGTATCTTGGACCATGAATGTGCTCTCCAAGCTCTCCTCTGCTGTCGTCTCTGCATCAGCGGTGTCTGAAAATGAGAGGATGGCCTGTGCTGCTGGGTCTGCCCAAACTGTCTCATCGTCTATGATCACAAAGTCACAGTCCTGGTGGATGTCTAGCCCAGCATCTGTCATCTGCTCTGTGTCTGAAGTGGTCTCTGAGCATGATCTGTCTCTGGCTCATCTGTCCTCGACCGTCTCTATTTGTACATTTTCATCCTCGACGCGGAAGTATACCTTCCCACTATCATGGTCAGTCACCGCCTTGGCTGTGGCCAAGAACGGGCGACCGATAATGATGGGGGTATCGGTCACAGACTCAGGGATCTCCATGTCCAACACTACGAAGTCCACAGGGAATTGCATGCCCTGAATCATGACGACAACGTCTCACAACAACCCCTTCGGCCTCTTGACAGATCGATCAGCAAACTGAAGGACTGTCCTGCTCTGTCTAAGAGTGCCCAACTCGAAGCGGTCGAGAAAGGCTGCTGGAAGGAGGTTGATCGACGATCCGCTATCTAATAGAGTACGGTCGAACCTCTGCTCTCTAATGTGGCATCTGACATAAGGGGCTCTAGAATTTGGCCTCTTGGCCGGCAGTTGGTTCTGGATCGCGAAACACGTGGCTTTCGTCATCACATGGATCTCTGAGTGGTGGTTCCTCCTCTTCCTCCTAACCGTGGTCCTGTCTCTCAGTGAACGCTGAAGAAGGGGGATGTGCTACAAAGCCTCCTGAAGAGTCAGCTGTATGTGAAACCGATCTATCATCTGCTGGCTAAACTCTTCCTGATCTCTCTTTTTTGGATTTTCTTTTCTCTTCCCCTTCCCCATCTGAAGGGCTCTAGGGAAGGGGATCATGGGGTCCTTCTCAGATGAAGGATTAGGAAAGGGTCTAGACGGCTCGACGGCCGGATCCACACATACATCATGCACCACAGTGGGACCAGAAAAAACCAAACCCTTTCCTTTATTCACAACAGAGTTCCGAGATACATCAGAAGTAGGAAAAACTACATGTCTCTCAACAGAAGCATGGGTGGCCTCAGCACCACCAGCTGGATCGACTAGAAGACTCGCGACCTCAGTACCACGCTCTGGCTCAACATCAGGGGTGGCCTCAGTACCACCTCCTCCAACTGGTGAATTGGCGGCCTCAGCACCGCTGGTGGAATCAGCATCCTTGGTGGCATCAGTACCACCGTCATCATCTCTAGCGGCCTCAGTACCACTCTCCTCCTCCTCGTCGGGCGCTCTAGGTGTGTCCTCATGGTGTCGCTCAGACGAGGCGCCGCCTGCTGGCATCCTACCGCTCCTAAGGGTGACAAAATCAGTATCAAAAAGTTATCCTGTCATATCACCAAATGCATCACTAGGAGTGGTATACTCAGTAGAAGCTACCTGCTCAGATTTCCTCTTCAGGCTGTTGGGGTTCGGCTCAATCTGGGCAGGGATGGCGGCCTTCCCTCTCACAATGTCCCGCATCTCCTGGCAGAACTAGTCCATCTCCCGTCGAAAGGTAGCCTGCTGATCTGTGAGAAGGCGGGCTATGTCATCCAAGGTGGGCTCTCATGAGAGCCCGACGGGTAGCCTCTCTGGTAGTGAGGCTGCTGGAACTGGTGCTGTGGCTGAGAGGGGTACGGGTGATGCTGTTGCTGCTGCTGGTGAGGCTGATCTCGCCTCCAAGACTGTCCCTGCTGATAGGGACGGGGACCATACGACGACTGTTGCTGCTGCTGTGGTGGGTACACTGGGGGCTGCTGCTGCGGCTGGTGATCTCTCTGATGGCTGTACTGGCCACCCTGTCCTGACGGCTGCTGTTGGGGCTAGGCACCTCCGGTCCCCCAATGGAATCCGGGATGGTCTCGTCGGATACCGGGCTGGGGGCGGTCATACCAAATCCCGTTGACATCCATCAACGGCTCTGTGTCGTACTGGGGTGGCGGGAGCACTGCCAGAGGCTGATCCGGCTGGTATACCACCATCTGCAAGTCTGGAGATGGTGGTGACTGGTATGTGGGCTGCAGCTGCTGGTACGGCTCCGCTTGTACAAGGTGAACCTGTCTAGGCTGCTGGTGAGAGCTGGAGTGCTGAGACGAGCTGCTGCTGCTGCCGGTATCGCCTCATGGACGGGGCTGGGAAGCCGTCTGTGCCTCCTGGAGACACATGGGCTGTGTCTTCAAGTCACTCAAAGTCTGTGCCATCTGCTCCATCTGAGTGATGCCCTGGCACTGCTTCTTCTCGATAATCTCCATCCGGTCCAGCTTCTCGCTGATGATACCCATATCCGCGGCGGATGACTCGGTCTGTGCTGCTGCTACCGCGGACGAACTGGAAGGACCAGCGTCGACCCGTGCTATCCTCTGGTACTGCACGATCTGTGGCTGTTGGGGTCTGCCCTGAGTATACAACCGGGTCTGGGACATCACCATGCAGTTCTCAGCCATCTCCTCGTAGATGGCCCAGACCTGATCGTGATCCTTGGCAAAGTAAGACCCGCCACAAGAAGCGTTTACCAAGCCCTGAAGCTCTGGTGTCAGCCCGCTGAAAAAGCTCTGCACGAGGTTCGGCTTGGAAATGTCGTGGTGCGGGCATCTATCAGTCAGCTCTCTGAACCTCTCCCATGCCTCATGGAACTGCTCATTGGGGAGCATGGAGAAGTTGCTGATCAGGGCTCTCGCGGCATTGGTCCGCCCGAGTGGATAGTACTTATGCAAGTACTCGGTGTGGAGCTGCTCCCAAGTGTAAACAAACTTCCCCAGATGTTTCAGCCAGGTAGCTGCTCTGTCTGCCAAAGAGAAGGGGTAGGCAATCATCCGTATCGTGTCCTGGTCCACCTGACAGCATGGTATTAAATTTCGCAAAATTTCGGCGAAATTTCGCCGAAATTTCGGTTTCGACAGGGAGGGTCTTTCGAAACACCTATATATATCGATATGCCCGGATTTCGACCGAAATGGGTCGAAAAATCGGTGATATTTCGACATTTTGACCCATATCAGTCAAAATTCATGTTTTCAGTTCAAAATTTCTCGGATTTCGACCGATATGGGCGAAATTTCGCCGATACCTATGTAAACCAATGATATTAACCATGTGATCTTAATTTAAGTCATTTTACTAACTATTTGTCAATTCTCTATATCAAAACACATCATGATTTATATATTTTGTTTCGGGTTGGGGACGCTGCCCCCGCACCCCCGCAAGGGGGGCCAACCTGGGCCCCCTAGCCCCCCAGGCTCGCTGACCGGCAGTGAGACCCCCGTTCTGGTAGGGTATGGTGCAACAGGGGGGATGCATACAATGTTTCTTCAACGTAGGGAGCTTCACCTCCCTTGCAAATGGAGATGAAACAACTCTATAGATTCTAGAGATCTGCTATAGCTTTTTTACTTCATTCCTTTTGTCATCTGTCTTTGTAAAAATACATCATCTTGATGTAAGTCTATAATTAATTATGTGATTCACTAGAACTGCGCCTACGACCGTTATTTATATGAACTAAACATTGTCTTATTAAGCATTATCTACATTTTAGAATAAAAAATACTCATCTATTTTTCTGAACAAAAAGACATCTTATAAGTATTTTTAACTTAGTTATTTTAATTTCGATTCCAATATCTATCACTCAGCTCAACGATATGCCCCGATATGTGCGATATAAGGCATATGTATGAGAGATATGTGTGATATAAGTGTGCATTTGTTAGCTATTATTGTTTTAAGAACTTGGATTGAATAATATTCATTTCCAATATGTATCAATCAATAATCAGCCTTAACAATGAAATGACCGATATGACCGATATGTGCGATATAAGGCATATGGATGAGAGATATTTGTGATATAAGTACGCATTTGTTAGCTATTGTTGTTTTAAGAACTTGGAATTAATGATATCCATTTCCAATATGTACCCATCATTAATCAACCTTAACAACGAAATGATCGATATGACCAATATGTGCGATACAAGGGGCTTATATGAGCAATATGTATGATAAAATTGTGTATTTGTGAGCTATTTTTGTTGTAAATAACTTGAAAGATCTTAATTAGCAAAAAAATGGTCGAAAATTGACTTTTTGAGCCATTTCCAAAATTTCCACTGAAATCGTCGAAATTTCCCGAAATATCGGCGAAATTTCGGTATTGGAGGTGACTGAAACGAAATCGAAATTGAGATTTTGAACCTTGCCTGACGGTCG
Source organism: Ottelia alismoides (assembly GCA_037367405.1). Taxonomy (NCBI): domain Eukaryota; kingdom Viridiplantae; phylum Streptophyta; class Magnoliopsida; order Alismatales; family Hydrocharitaceae; genus Ottelia; species Ottelia alismoides. The sequence goes on along the minus strand of JAZKJV010006795.1, from coordinate 370,763 downwards.
TGGACAATACTGCAAATCATGAGAAACTCCTGGAGGTGGAGATGGGGCTCCTCGGTGGCGAGCCCGTGGAAACGGGGGAGGAGCTGCAAGGTGTTCGAGGGGAACTTGAAGTCCCCCACGATGGCTGGTAGCACAACCCAGTGATGCATCAGTGTCGATCCGAGGTTGTGCAACTCCCGCATCGGTCTCGGTGGGTCTCCTGCTCCTGCCGCGGCGGCTGCCGCTGCGGCGGTGGCTGCTGCAACTGCTGCGGCTGCTGCTGCTGCATCATCTGGGACTCTCGGCCCGTCTCTGCGCTACTCTCGCTCTGCTCTCATCTGCTCCATCTCTCTCCTCATATCCAACATGAAAGCTCCCTGATCCCTCAACTGCTGCTGCACTGTCTCGAGGGAGGCGATCAGGGTGGAGTTGATCGCACCCTGGTCCAGAACAAAATGCTCGGGCTGTGGACCTCTAGAGCGATCATCAGAACTACCGGCCATGGTCTCTGCAAAATCAAACGATCCATACTCAGGTGCCGATAAATCTGAAAGTCTCTCCTCTGGCACTAGCCTCTCGGAACGGAAAGAAAGGGGGTCGAGGGGGAACAGGGTGGGATCATACTCGGGTTCGGAGAGCTGGTCTCGGCTCTCGCGAACCAACCTAGATGAACGGGTAGACATGCCCGAAAGCGGTGCAGCCAGAGGCTGCCTAAGAGATCGTCTGCCCATCATCTTGATGTGACGAGTAAGGCGGATGAGATCTGGAGAAACTATGATCACAAGCAAACCCCCAAGTTCACCAACGCAACGCGAGCTGAAGACCGTAAAGGCTCGGTCAATTTGTCTTGTCAATTTTATTTTGACGAACAATCAAGATATCAGAGCGATTACGTGACCTGTTGGGATACCCGATACTTTCCCAACCGACTGTCCCGCACAGAAGTAGTCGGTAATCAGTCGAGAATAGTACCAGAGGGCTCTACCTAGTGTTCGGGTCACTCTCTCGCACAATCAAACCAACCAATGAGGGGGCTGCTCTCCCCAAGACAAGTTTTTTAAGTGAAGTGTCTTTTAGGGTCAATAGTTTTAACAGTCCCAATTTTATTGTTTTTCTTTTTAGGTCTTTTTCAATAAAAACAAAAACGCCTAACGAATTTTTCGGTTCTCCTGGTTATTAAGTCAAAAACAGAGGGAGAAGACGAAAAAGCCGATGCGCGATGAAATCAATGATGCATGCAAAGTAAGAAAGGCGTACCTGACTCCAGCACTCTACATGCAATATGATCCGCGCAGAATTTAAAGACAGAAAGTAAACTACCTATATGGTGCAGCGGGAAAAGCCGAGTCCTAAGCAGGCAACTTCTACTCGAAAGAACTGTCTAGCTAGTATAGCGACCAAGGTCGAACACAAGGAGCACATAATGGCCTTACGACCTACGAAGTAGTCTAAAATAAAATAAAATAAAAGACAAATATTTTTGGTGGATTTTTTAAATCTTTTTATATTTTTTGGATTTTAAATTAATAAAAGAAATAAGAAAAGCAAGTAAACGAGCCAATACAACCAATTATTTAATCACTCAAAAATCACCCAAAAATTCAAATAAAAATATTTTTATATTTTTTTTATTATTTTACTATTTTTGGTTAATTTTTGGTATTTTTCTGATTTTTATTGGATTTTATAAAAATCAAACAAGGTGGAAAATAAAAGGGATTGTCCAGTCAGGTGTCAAGGGCCAATTTGAAATGCAAAATGGCCCTATTAACACCTGAAGGTAATTTTCCTGTAAAGATCAAAACACAAGAAAAATTTGGCCACTGGAATATTAATTTTTGAATTTTCTTTTAATTATTAGAATTTTTATAGGTTTTAGGGGTTTTGTAATTTTTATAGGTTTTATAAAGCCAAAAATGACCAAAATTGGTCAGAAAATCAAACAAGGCAAAACAAACACTACCTAATTTTTTGTAATTTTTAGAGGTGTTTAATATTTTTTGTGAATTTTAAATTTAGACAGTAATAAAAATGCTTGTTTTTGAATTTTTGAAAATAACAAAAATAATAAAAAATGTCTCCAAAAATTAGAGAAAATTTTACACTATGGCAGGAGCCATGTGTCCAATTTTCATCGAATTTGGAGTTAATTTGCTATTTTATTAAAAATAAAAATAATGGTACAATGCATAGGGACCTGTACGCAAATAGTAGAAAGTCCAGGGGGTCCGGTGCAATTTCTCCACGAAATCACGCGTGAGGCACGTAACCTGGGCACTCAGGTACCTATTTGCAAGGAAACTAAAGTTCCTGGACTATTTAGTAATACATACTAAAAGTCCAGGGGCTTCAGTGTAAAATACCCAATATATCAAGCAATGCACAATTAAACCATTCACAGGGGTATTTATGCAAATACTAAAAAGTTAATTTCATTCAAGAACACCCTAGAACATCAAGGCTATTCATGCAATTAACCCAAACAATCACGTGTCGACGCATGTGTTCCACTACAGGCGGGGGTATAAAAGCAAATACCAAAAACAACAGGGTCCACTATGCAAATTACCAAATTGAAATAAAGTTTCTAAAATTATTTACAGGACTACAACAGAACAACTAAGAAAAAAAGGGCCTAAGAAGAAATTTACTCTTTATTAAATCGAGGGCCGGATGCACGCCACGTGGAGATCGGTCGGTGGAGAAGGGGCACGCCTCAACGCAGGGTCCTCGGTCCTGATCGAACGGCTGGGGCCTCGCCACGTGGAAGATCGGCGGCTGAGAAGCAATGTGAGAAGCCCTCACTGATCGGACGGTCACGATCGCTCCTCCAAGGATCAAACGGTGATGGCTGCTCCTGGCGTGGACATCTGAGATCTAATCTGGAGCTGGAGAGGGATCGAACGGCTCTGGAAGGTCCTCGATGAACTGGACGCCGACGAGGTTCGTCGGACTCGTGTGGGTGCTGGAGGCCTCCTCACGGGCTGCTACTGATCGGAGAAGAGTCGCCTTGGGCTCCCGCGTCGGATGGAATCCTCCGATGACGCGACGGAGCTCCGGAGGGCTCAGGCAACGTCGGCGGAGGCGGAGGTGCTGTGCCTGAGTGTCGAACCCTCAGATGGGCTCCTCTGGTCCTGCAAAATGACGCAACACACTCCTGGGTCGAGGGCAAAATGCCTCGACCCTGTTAGGGGTGGTGAAGGTGGTCGGTGCGGCGGGGCGTGCGAGCTCCGGTGGAGCGACGGCGAAGGAACTCGATACCCAGTTCCTTTGCGAACTGGGGTGAATGAGTGGGCGGAGAAGGTGCGCGGGGGAACGACGGAGATGATGGGTGACTCCGATGGTCGAAACGAAGGCGAGGGTGGTCGGAATCGGCGATGAACGGCGATGGGGGAAATTGGGCGAAAATCAAAATTAAAGAAATAGAGAAAGAGAGAGGTCTACCTACTGGCTGCTGTCGACTGTGGAGGAGCAGGGGATGCTCCAGGTCCTTGCCTCGAGGACCGTCGGTGTCCAAGGCTCGAGCGTCACCTCCAGGCGGCGCACGACGGCGCGTAGCTGCCGGATCGATGGTCCTCCACTCCTTCCTCGCTGCAACACGGCCTGAAGCGAGCTGTTACTCTCGCGAAGGCTATGGAGGTCCTAGGGTGGCGTGAAATGATCCAAAGATGAGTGAGGAAGGAGGCGGAGCTCGGATTAAATATGGGTGCAGGTCCGAGAAGAGGAGGTCGGGCAGGGTTCCACGAAGTGCGGATCCCCACGCAGATGATCGGGCGAGGATCTCGTATACACAAGGAAGAAGAAGAGCCCGGGGTTCGCAGATTTGGTGGTCGGGTCATGACGCGAAAATTCGGGGAAATCGGGTCGGGCGTCATGGACCCGTGGGAAGTGGTCCAAGGGGGGAGTTGACCAGGGGGTCAACGTCCCCCGTGGACCAATGGGGGCAGGCCACGTCAGAATGATTTGGAAATTAGAAATAAAATAGAAAATGGCCGAATTATTAAAAATTCAAAATATAAAAAAATGTTTATTTTATTTTTTTTCTTTTTTTGTGATTTTTAATTAATTCTATGAAATAAAAATAAGGTATTTAAACTATAGTGCTATACATAGGTATATACACAATATTGATTTTTTTTTTTGATTTTTAATTAGTTATTTTTATACAATTTTATTCCCATTTTATATTTTATTTATTTATATCATGAAATTAGGAATAAAAAGGTATTTTTATTTTATTTTTATTTTTTATATACAAGGGTGAATAAATAGATATATATATATATATCTATATACATGATATATGTACAATGTTCTTTTTGATTTTAAATTTGATTTTTATTTTTATGGTTTTTATTTTATTTATTTACAACATAAAAGATAGAATATATACAAAGTTTATGGAAATTAATTTATTTATTTACAAGGCTAAATAAATAGGGATAGGTGTGCTATGTACAAGGTGAATACATACAAGTGAATATTTTTATTTTCTTTTTAATTTTCTATTTTTATTTTGATTTTATATTTACAAATATATACAAATATATACAAGCCCATTTTATTTTATTTTTAGAGGAAAATATTTTTATTATATTTACAGGTATATTTACACACATGAGCTCCCTATCTCTCTCTACTTTGGCTTTTATGCGGTCAGGCCCATGCTGAGCCCTCCCTTGGGATTAGGTTGCTCAATATTTATTCTAAATATTTCCCTCTTTTTCTTTTTATTCTTTATTCTTTTATTTTTGCACAAAAACATGCTAATTATTAGTTTTTACACAATGCATGCCTTTTGCTAATTATTTGTATTTACACATATCTACATGCATTTGCAAAGGTTTTTGTAGCTAAAATATAAGAATAAAGAGTGATGAATGAGTATTCATCATGAGGATATTATTTTAGACCCTCGCAAAAGTCATCTCATCAGTAGGTAAGTTACCTACATCATGATGTAGACTCCCAACCTCGAGCACATAGATACATTCTTTCCTTTCCACCAACCGCTATTTTTCATAATGTTGAGAGTAACTCTGCTTAATTCGAGCCAATAATTTATAGCCAACTTTATTGATCTTATAACACTACCTAATTGTTATGCCTATTTATTGTTAACATTCATGCATACGCTCTTAAATAAAAATATCTTAACAAGATTGGATAGTGATTAGTTAAACATTGATGACTTTAGTTAAATAAACCATACAATATACAACTAGTAACATTTGTTTATCTCTAGAAACTGAAATTCCTATGGAAAAAGTATATCTCATATTAGAACACGCACAGAGAGAGAGAGGCAATTTAAAAAGAAATACACGTATAAAATGTGTGGTTCATGTTACCTCTATTCAAATTTCCAAATGTATTTTGTTTATTCCATTATTAACTTGTTTGTTCTCTTCTCCTTAATACCTATACGAAATTCCCATAGCAAGAACTAATATTCGGTAAACAAATGCAAGAGTCAAATAGACAATATTTCTGGATTTTATAAATATTTTGGAAATTGCCATTGAAGTTTAACTACAATGAGAATTTGTATAAACCAATACAAGGGGATATTATCTTTAGATTAATGTCGAGTAGTTAGGAAGGGTATGCTTTTCTTCAAACATCTTCATAAAATTGTCTTCATCAACTCATTACTATTTTAGGCATAACTCCGCTATTGATCGGAGCATGCTACGTTACCCATAACAGGACGACTAGGACCCAGTGTCTGAGATTTATTAAAAACTATTGTGCTACCTTGATTTACAAAAAAAATGATCCCAAAATAGCATAAATTATCGCCCCATAATCCTAATCAACCTAAGGATTATCTCCAAAATCCTTGCAAATAGCTAGACACTCCAATTACAAATACTTATAACTAGGGCCGCTAATCGAATTGAATCATTCGAATTCGATTAGGATTCGTTAGATAAAGAATCGAAAAAAGTTCGATTCAAAATCAAATAAACTGAATTTGAATTAAACTTTTGGATTTGATTCCCAAATGAATCGAACTTGAATTCACTTGGATTCGTTCGATAACAATTTGATTCGATTCAACACACACATATATGATATGGTATGAAGAATTATATATATGTAAATAAATGTAGCATACATTTTGTAAAATCCCCACACATGATACATAACTTAATATAATAAATAAAATTTTTCATCGTCTTATTCTAAACATCCTAATTTTGAGATGCCCATTGCATACACCATACCTCCTCTGTACTCCCCCGAATTCTCTCTCTCCCATCGTCACTCATGAGAAAAAAATCCTAACATTTGCTTCTGCTCTCCAACGCCGCCAGCTTCAACCTCTCACTCCTACTCACTCTCTCCAACGTTGCAGGCTCCAGCCTCTCGCTCCTGCTCGCTCTCTCCAACACCGCTGGCTCCAGCCTCCCGCTCTTGCTCGCTCTCTCCAACGTCGTCGGCTACAGTCTCCCACTCATGCTCGCTCCCACCACTAACAACACCACCCTCCCAGTAGCCAATCCCACCACCAGATCCGCTCTCCCCCGCCGTCAACAATGACATCGGTTCTAGACTCATCAACGTCGCCAGCATCTCTCCATCACCCCCGCAGCTACTGATATTACCACACACCCCCCTTTTACCCTAAAATCTTAAGATTTAGGTTCTATTCAAATAATTTATTTGATTCTAAAATACATCATCTGTAAACAAACACATACTAAATTTTTAAAAACTATCCCGAGGTCATAGATTTCAAATTTCTAACAATCTTTTCCTTAATCACACTCTTAATCCTCCCATCCATCATAATATCCAGATCTTATGATAAGGACGACCAAGCATTTGAATACAAATAATATCTTAGATATAATCATGGTATGAATAAATTTCATAGATTTTGAGCTTTGACTAAATGGCTAAATGTGCAAAAAATCATAGCTACAACTAAATTCCATTTCTCATCAAGATTATAAGGGGACTAGGTTATCAAGAAGGAAATATCATCATAATCTTTAATAAGCTCAACTACGCCCCCATAAGAGTGCACTGAAATGAGGTAAGAGTGTTACATATTAGAAAATTAAAGATCAAAGCTATACCAACTGAGTTCTCAGTCCGGTCTGCCGATTTTTATATACCACAGATATTCGATTCAACTCCATAAGTCAATTCACATCGACCTTTTATGCTTTTGATGGAATTTAGTGATTCTTTTTTTCTCAGATATCACGGAGATAGGTCACAACAGGAGGGAAGATAAGGAAGATTCTTCAGAGAAACGTGGAACACAATCTTCTGGTTATTAGTTGGACATGTATATCTATTAATCTATATATTGTATTTCTATATTGGTATGAAATTTAAAATATAGTTTTGAGTATGTGTTTTCATTTCATTTTTAGAAGTATAATTCAAACATACCATCTTCTCAAGATAGTGTCCATGAGAGGGTTTGAACATGATGGTGATATTAATGAAAAAGTGGAAGAAGAGGGTGAAGAAATAGAAAAATCGATTCCTGAAATAATTAATAAGATTGATAGAAAGAAAAGATCAATGGTTTTATGAATCATTTACCAAAGAGAATGAGAAAGTTGGTGGAGTGCCAGTTGAAAGGTGGAGATGCATTGATTGAATTTTCATCACATGCACAAAAAGAAAAATATCAATGGTTTATCAAGATGTCAATAATAATTTTTCTTTACATATTCAATTCACCATAGGTGCAAAAAGAGCAAATGAGGATTCCAACAAACATACACAAACAACAAAAGTTAGGTACTTAAATGCAATTTATATTATCTATTGAATTTCACTATTTATGTTAATTTTTTTATTTATCTCAGTTATTTTTTTCACAAATTAGTACCACAAAGTCTATTCAATTATTTGAAACTTAAAATATTATTAATATAAATTTTTATTATTAGTTATATTATTAAATAAAATTATAATTCAATATAAAATGAATCAAATTTGAATATTCGAAACTCCAAACAAATTGAATTTGAATTTAGACTAGAAATTCGTTTAATATTCGATTCGAATTCGGATTCAAAAATTTTATAATGAATTGAATACGAATCTAAGTGGATTCAAATGTATTCGATTCGATTAGCACCCCTACTTATAACCCCTTGCAATGTGTCTTGCTTAAAGATAAGGGGGCATCAAATGCTTTCTCCATCACCTCAAAAATACGCACAAAATGATGTAGAAGCAAAAGGAAAGCGATCATACTAAAACCTGACCTAAACAAACCTTCGATACCCTTAGCGGGAAGTATATACATGCAGCTCTTGAACTTTTTGGTTGCCAAGCAAAATTCGTTGGTTGGATGATATCCATCCTTGAAACTATGGGGGTGCGTTTGGTTCGTGGGTTATCCAGGGAGGATAACCCGTTTTTGTATTTGTGTGTTTGGTTGGTGGGTTAAGGGTTGGGAGGGTTTGCGTGATGTGATTGTATTGAAATTTGAAAAAGTTGGTAGTTATTATGATATGATTGTGTTGAAATTTGAAAAAGTGGGTAGTTGTTATGATGTGATTATATTGAAGTTTGGAATATTGAGTAGAAGTTGAGTATTTTATGATTTTTAGATGATATGATGGTCTGATATATAATTTTTTTGATGGAAAGGGAGTGGACCCTACTAGTGGGTTTGGAATATAGAGTTTGAGGGGTAGCCCGCCCAAATTGAGGGGTAACCCCCCAAACGAACGGGCCTTGGGAGTTTCCCTAAACATTAACTCCTCGTCAGTGGATTCTTTAACCCATCTCGTGGAGTGCGAGAAGGCGACCCACTCCCTCTCCTTTTATTCAATAAATATCCTCATGGTATGCTGAGGAACTTGGCAACATCATGCCTAATCGAAGGTTTTCAAATCCCAACCTCTGACTCAATCATCACTCACACCTTTTGATATCCTTATATTCATAAGATATGACCCCCAAACCTTACGATGCCTGAACTTCTCCCTAAGAACGGTCACACATCTCAGGGTCTCGACCTTACGTTGAAAGCAAACATGCTCTCCCTACCCGTCGGCGCGACTCTCCTCAACTCAACACTCATCCCGCAAATCGCTCAGCCTTCAATAACCCCCCAACTTACGAAAACATGGGTAAACCTGCAAGAGAACCTCTAGACCTTGAACGCAAATATCATTAGGCTTCTAACCTCATATCGCTACCCATTGGATTCAAACTTCTGGCAAGCAATATTTAAGGGCTCGACCAACAACATTTGGAAGGCATCATTCAAGGCTCCTATCTTCAAAGAACATATCATATTATGGCATTATTATATATGCAACAATTCGGAACCACGCTAAGAAAAATTGCAATGCTTGCTTTCGCCCACCATAATTGGCTCAAAACCATCAAACAGAGCCTACCAATTGGCCTATGGTCCAACTCTCTCGCATTGAAAATTGGCTGCAAAATTTAAACCTCCCTAGCAGCTCCTGACTCAATTATTTTCTGGAGTAGGATTAGTCTTCAAAACTTTAATAAGCAAATATACAAAATGTCCACCCATGGGGGGACTTCCCTCATTGCTGCATCAAAAGTTCTGTTACAAATACTTTTTCCCTGCAGTCTCCTACTTCCTCTGGTCTATTTCTCACAATAAGCTCGATATCCAAGATAAATACATCAACACAACATCACCTCAGCAAACGCTTACCCCTTATGCCTTCACAACTCGGAGTCATTGGCGCACCTATTTACTGTTTGCCCTTTCACAAAAATGTGCTTACCCTACTCAGCCTAAATATTACTCAAAATTTCTTTTATAACTTCTTCACTACATCCCATCTTCGCCCGACCTCATCCTCCTATTGGCAGTTGCATGCCTTGAGGGTCTCCGCTTGGTGGTTGATTTGAAAGGAGGGATGTTTGAGAATAATCGAGGGTAGATCCCTTTCACCCCTCCAAATCGCCTATGAAAAAAATTTCTTAATTATGTCAACATTTGAGATAACTTCATACCTAACATCCCTAACCCTATGATATTTTAGACATATTGGTTATCTAATATTTGTCACACATATCTATACCCCTCCATTGCAGGGAAGATGAAGAACAAGTGAGAACCCCCCACCTCCAAGGCGTCCGTGTACTCGCCAGCAACATGCTTCCAGCAACCATCCATCGAAGAGATAATGGTCGAACCAACCTTATAGTATGCTAGCTACTTGTTGCATACAAGATTATCCTAAGAACACTATCAATAAATTTTTACGGTTTTAGGTGAAATTTCTTAGTTGTACTAAATACCATGCACCTAAAAATCTTAGTAAACTACTTGTGGCATCTGTTTGTATGATTGCGAATCTTTTTGACACTGATGTAGCTTTTTGTGGAATGAATTTGATCATTTTTTAGGAAACAATCGCTACATTGAGTGTTACATATAGAGTATACTAGGGTGCATACACGCGCTTCGCGGCGTGAGTACCTTTTTTTGGGTATTCTATGAAATTAAAAAGGCAATAATATAAGAACATATTAGAAGCATTATATGAAAAATATGTTGGAATATATTGCGAAGAAATTTTGCTGGTCTGGAAGGTACATTTTTTAAATAGTATGCATCATTTCCATAATTGAAAAGATAATGGTATCTTCAACAAATAATAGATATAGAATTAAGATAAGAGCAAATGAAAGAATAAAAGTAAAAATACATAAATGAAGTAAAGGGAAATTTAGTTGCAAAAAGCATACGTATTTTTTATCCGTTGGTCCCACCATAGTTGTTATTTATGAAATTTAGGGTATCTGTTTAAAAAAAACAAAATTCATTATTTTTTTATAATTTATCTTATATATAACTTATGTACAATAAATATATTTTATTATATATATTAATAATCTTTATTTTTTGCTTTAGTATTATATATTTAACTTTATAATATATCTTTATATATATAATATTAAGAAAATGTGCTATATATATATATATTAAGATAATGGTTTCAATAGATCCCACGTTTCATATTCATTTCTTTGCAGATTCTATCATCTCATTTTTATGGAATAGACATTTTATAACATATGTAGTTTGAAAACAAAAATAATTTAATGTATTAATTAAATACTACTTCATTCTTTATATAGATTATTTCTAGTTTTGTATTTTTAAATTTAAAGATAGACCTGTTTCCATTTTTTAAAAGATATGGTAATAAACAAAATATAAATAAAGTATATTTTTATATCTCAATAATCTTAATATTTATAAAAATATTAAAAAATATGTACTCAGGTAAATTGTCTCATATTTTGGTGTTAAAAAAGTTACCGAGAATAAATATTAATACTTCAAATTGAATTTCGAAGAAAGATTTTTCCGTACATACTTAAATAGTGAAAATGATATGGATTGATTTTTTTCATTATCAACTATTAATTATATATCATATTATTTAACACTATTGATTTATAAGAATAAATATTACTGCAACATATCTTAGAAGTTTTCAACATAGAACTTCTTCAATTTAAAAAAAGATATAAGCATGCTTCAAACTATACACAAAGCATGCTTTTATTCTCAACAATCTTAATTTATAAAAAAAATCAGAAAAATATATTCTCATATAAAAGATCCCATATTTGTATTTTAAAATTAGTGAGAACAAAAATATTGATGCTTCAATATGATTTTTTTATGAAACATTATCGTATACATATTTAAATTGTCAAAAATGATATGGATTGATTTTTTCTCATTATTAAATAGTATTTATATAATATATTATTCCACATACACTGATTAATTATTATTGTTAAAAAATATCTTAGAAATTATTGTCTTATAAAACTTCTTCCATAAAAATGACATACATTTACTGAAAATACAACCAAAGTATATTTTTATATATCATAATCTTAATATTACAAAAGTCTCATATTGAGATTTTTTTTTAAAAATATCAAGAATATTTATATTGATGCTTAAAATTGATATTTTTTATGAACATTATTATATACATTTTTAAATTATTAAAAATGATATGGATCGAGAAAAATCGATGTTGATTATTATTATTTATATAACATACTATTCAACATTTCTCTTTTGATTTTATTACTACTACACCATATCTTAGAAATTATTGACACAATACATGTTTAGTTTATGGTATCAATTTAATATGATATTATTAATATTACTACTTGAGATTACTTTTAAAAATATTTAAAAAATTAGATGAAGAATGTGGATTTGAAAAAAATACTAAATTAGGAAAGAAATTATAACATTGAAAAATGGGAGAGAGAAAGGAAAGTGTGTGGGTAATAAAGAAGAGAGAGAAATTGGGCTGATTTGAGAGAGAGGGCAGCAAATTGAGTTGGAGAGAGAGAGAAGGGACACGTGATTTGATGGAGAGAAAGAGGGAGGGGAGGGTATAACTTCCAAAGAAATTGGAGAGAGAGAAGAAGGGGGTTTTGGAGTCGGAGAGATTGGGGAGAGAAAGAGAGAGAAAGTGTCAAGTGGGTGAGAAAAACCTACTATTAGTAGTATTTATAGATATGCCACTACTAGTTGACTATAGCAAATGTCATTTGAATATCATTAGTTTATATATATATTGCCATACATCTCCTCACGTATGAGATGGATCATGAAAGTCAATGATGGTTAGGAAGGCGTGTAGACAATCATGTGTGCTACTCTTTTTTTTGTGATGGTTATCGTAACCACTACCCTAAAAATGTATGGATTCTTTAAAAGACAAGTAGCAGACGTTCATCTCTATTAAATACGTGTATTAACATTTGGATGCCGTCACCGATTAGATCAACATATCGAGTTCCTCCTGTTATTCCATTGTAATCCATGCATCCACCTATCTGTATTTAAAAAAAGGGATTTTACATCCATAATCGTGAGTAATTTCGTAATAACAATCGTAATCCCGTGTAATCATGAATTACACGAGAAACCTCGGATATCCTCCATCTCACACCTAATCTTCCGTTAATTTAATACGTTAACTCAATCACACAATCGAGTTAATCTAACTCACTTCAATCCAACAAGTTATCAATTAAATAAAAAATACCGCCTCCCCTTCCTCAAACGCTTCCCCCTCCTCCCCTCCCCCCCTCCACCTCTCCCTCCGACCACCTCCAACCTGCTCCCCTCCCCCCGCTACCGACCACCTCTCCCCGCGTCCTTGCCGCACCCCGATGCCATCAAAGAATCTGCATGCGCACACGAGGGCCTCGATGTCCGTGGTGGCGAGGATTGAGGAACCTGTAAGGATGGCGTGAACTCGAGCCAGAGGAAGGTGGCGATGACAATGGAGGGGCGGGCGAGAGGCGCGACGAAGTGGAGGAGGAAAGGGCGTGGGTAGGGCGCCCACAGGGGTGGGGGTGATTTTGCAGGAGGCGGTAGATGGTGGGGGGGGGGTCGTCCATTTTCGTTCGATCTTCAGAGTTCACGGCTGGAACGAGGGATTTTCGTCCATTTTCCGTCGGAAAAGTCAGATTTTTCTTCTAGCTCTCGTTCCAGCTACGGGCCGTAAGTGATGCCCTCGAGGTCGAGAGGAGGGATCTTGGTTCCTTCTTTAGTCCATTTCCGTTGGGGAATCGGATTTTTCTATAAAAAAATATAACGAAGAAAAATGATATTACATAATAATTGACGAGAGACAGGCAACAAGCTGCGCCGTCAATCCCTTTTGAATAGCAAATCCAGATTGTGAATGACGCACCTTTATGGTGGAAGGAGGGATCTTCGTTTTTGATGTTTTATGCTTCTTTAGAACTCACTGTCTTCATTTTTTTGTTCTTTGTTTTATAGCTTGTCTCTGGTGAAAGCTGGAACTTTTGCGGTGTATCAGAGCAAAAAGGTGGAACTTTGGTGTGGAGAGGAGGAAGGGAGGAGTGTGATTCACCTCTTTTTCGACGTCTGTCGGTGTTCGTAAAAATCATTTGCGCTGGAGCGATTAGGGATACCGGGAACCATGCCCTCCTTGAGCAGAGAACTGGGTTTCATGATCTTGCAGTTCCTGGATGAAGAGAAATTCCAGGAAACAATCCACAAGTAAGCGGGCGTTTGATGTTTTTTCTTCACGGTTTTTGAAATTTCAATGACGATCGTTTGGAGAATTTGACCCTGAAATGAAATGAATGCCGGATGATACGTTGGAGCAGGAAACATGATTCTTCTTTAACATGAAGCATTTCGAGGATCAGGTTCTTGCCGTAAAAATCTTGGAGGAGGAAGGGAAGGAGGTCGGCAGGGGGACTGGCAGGAGGAGGAAGGGGAGAAAGTCGGCAGGCTAGCTGGAGGAGGTCTGGGGAGGGGGGGAGGGCTGGTAGGAGGAAAAAGGGAAGGGGGTGGTCTCCTTCGTAAATAATGGCAATTTAACAGGTATAAATATAAAATATTTGACGGATACCATCATAATTAACGGAAAATTGGATGGAAGTTAACATGGGGTTATGAGTATAAGAGTTAAGTACTATTCAAGGTCCTGAGAGTAATTCACGATTACACGGGAATATGATTGTAATTATAAAATTACTAAGAGTTATGGCTGTAAAATTCCCTTAAAAAAACGATGCCATTCATCTTTTATGTAAGATAACCCCTCACACAAAGGAGTAACACCGGGAAGCATAATGTTCAGAGTAAAATACGAGGGAGGGGCCTGCACATATGCGGGACACAAATAGGAAAAGATCACGATTCATGAAGAAAATAAAGTATTCTAAAGTAACAAAAGACCTAAACTTCCATTAACCCTCCAGTAAAGTCATTCAGATTCTTCTATTTATCGAATCAGACGTGTTTCTTTCTGCACCAAAGATTGGAGTGTTTGTTTCGTGTACTCGATTTCCTACACATGGTGTAGAAGAAAGCTCCATATCTAGGAGCTAAGGTTCGAGATTCCCAAGGATATTGTCCTTAAACTTCCTCAGAAAGACTTAGGTTTCCTCTTGCCAATAAAATTAATTTTACCTCTTTGGCTAACTCTTTAATGATAAGGAAAATATTATGATAATATGCCCTACAACAGGCTTTCCAGACAGACCAAATAGCGTTGCTCTCAATGAGAGACAATTCCAATAAAAGAAAATATCATGCAGCAGCTCTGGATTGGTGATTTTTTTAAGAAATTAAGATTGGCCATCAAATTAAACCCCTTAAACAATCTTCTCATGATACAACAATCATAAAACAAGTGATATATGCTCTCAACATGTTTAAGACATAAATAACAACGATTAACTATACAATTACCATATTTATATAGGTGGTCATGAGTTGTAATTTTTCCATGGGCCATTAACCAAAGAAAGTAAGTCACCTTAGGCTCAAAAGGTCGGGATCAACATTTTTTATGAAAGCAAGTGGAGATTCCACCATCAATCATGAGGTTATAAATCTTTTTGAAGGTTGATTCTCCTTTTATTATGCTTATCAACCATAATATATTATAGTCTTTGTTAGTGTTGATAATCGAAGCATAAACTGCACTAAGAGTTCGTTTCAGTCATTTAACTTATTCCAAAGTCCGATAGGTAATCTAGCTTAGAGACTTTTGAACCATTTATTTTTTACATTCCAACTTTTAAATCCTTCCTTAACAAAGATTTTTTTATATATATTGAAAAATATCCAGAAAAGTTTCAAGTAGAGGTCTGGAACTATTTATAAGATCAGACCAAAAGGATGTTCGCCTGCTTGAATTTACTTGTTTATAAATTAAGGGAAGAAGGTCTAGCAGCTAAACCTCCCTATGAGAGAGCAGTCGATATTCGAGAAAAGGATGAGGCACTTACAAGACTTGAAAACCAAGGTTTTTTGTGGTCCAATATATTGAAAGCCGATCTTGTTAACATGAAGTTATTGAAAATTCTAAGGTTAATAATTCCCCATCCATCATTGGATTCATGATGCATGATCTTTTTCGAAGCCACCTTCGTTTGCGACATTGTTTAAGTGTTGCCACACCAAAGGAATTTTCTCTGAAATTTATCAATCTTGTCTAAGATACCTAATGGTATCATAAAACAAGACATCATGTGTGTTGCAAGAGGAGATGAAGAGGAGTTCAGGAGAGCTACTCTTGTGGGTAGGAATAGGCATTTGGTGTTCCAACCTTACAAATTGAATGGGTGTTGTATTCTCATTTGAAAATACAATAGGATATGCATATTATCCACCACAGATATTAACGGTATAGTTTTAAATCACCAATGTACAATTAAAAGAATATCAAAAATTCTTGAAAAAGAAACATGAAAAGAATTAGATAAAGGATTATCACGTATACCACAAACTCATTAATAATATTTCATAGAGGACTTGATATTATGACTTATGACAAGAGTGACAATCGAAGATGCATACATAGATGTATCATCATTTGCTTTTATTTATTACATAGATGTCACTTGCTCGTGCTTTTTCAATCTATTAATTTCTGCACCATCTTCGGCATGAACCATAATAATATCCACCACAACAGTAATATTTGTCCCTAGGGCACCAGTGTCGGCAATGTCCGTCATAAGTCCAACCCCCACAGCACATATGGGTTCCAGGATAAGGGTGGGAATCCATTGAAACGTCATCTACATAGGAAAAAGAAAGAAAGGTTAATCTGCATGTAGGATCATAAGTTCATGTATGTGTAAAAAAAACCATTTAATAATCTATGTTAACGAGAATTTGCACCAATTGAAATATTTAAGAGAATCCTAAAATTGGAAGATGTTGAGGAATATGTTAAGATAAGGATAAGTGTACTTACCGGTATTTTCTCCATCAACATTTTCATCAGCCATAGTTAAAACATTTTGAGAAATAAGAACAATCGTAGCCATGAATATGGCCAATACCATAAGTCTCCTGGAAGCCATTCCTTCGCTCCAACTATTTGCAGTAAGAAGCTTTTATAGTTGGATGTGTCTAATCCATGATCATGTGTCCTATATATAGCCTTTGTTGGTGCAATAGGATAAAGTTTATGCAGTAGCGTGCATGTTTTTTTTATGTGATTAAATAAATCTCCTTTGAATAAAACGTTGGAATATTGACCATAGGAAAATATTTTTAAAAATAAGGTATGATATAATGATGTTGATGGTTTTTATTCTTCCCATAATAAAAAATGCAAATAATGTCGGTAAGTAAGACTTGTTCTAAAGTTTACTGCATATATTATTGAAGCCAAATAAACTTACAATCTAAACTGAGAAACAAGCATCGAACATGGAAAGAAAGTTACAACTTCCTCCTTGTCACAAAACCTCTCAGAGATTTCCTTTCTCTAATCCAGTGATCGAGATTGATAGGAAGAATAAAAAATATAGTGATTTATATTTATTAATAAAAATATGTTGCCATAGTGAACCTCCATATAGGACTAATTCAAATGATAATGCATGTATGCTTGAGGGAAAACACAAATTACCTCGAGATTCAAGCAAATTATCAAAAAATAGTTGCTTACAGTGCAAATTAGTTTAAAGAACTATGAACAATTTGAGCCTCCAGATCGTTTGGGATGTAATAGTCCTTGGAAAGATTGAAGGAACTAATTTTTGATCATACAACCAAGCTACCGATCAATTGTGAGATAACACATTCCCTTGTGATAATCTATTTGATAATAGAATAAGCATGTTTTGGATAATGGCATATATACAGAACCCTACGTCAGCTCTTTGAAACAATCGTACGTTCAGAAATTACGAAGTCAACAAAACCATTCCTTTTATAAAAGGAGTTTCTTGATTACATCATCTTGATTATTTTTTTTATGAAATTGTTCCTACCTTGACACCATTTTTTTAGAACAATGGTATACTTCATGCATTAAAAAAGTCACAAGGAATAGTTCCAACGATGGACAATTCCAAGCATTCACATAGAAGGGATGCAAAATAAAAGATATTAATTTGCAAATCATCCCTAAAAGCAACATAACAAAATAGCTTAAGTATTTGCAAAATATGAACAAAAGGCCCCAAATATATGGAATAATTTTTTGAATAAATAATATATTTTTGATATAAATTTCTACACAATAATAGTAAACTTTACCTTGGATCAAGTTATTCGAATAAATTCCTAACCTGATCAACTTATAATGGATCTCTATCCCAATTATCTTATTGGATTATCCATTTTTTAAGAATCAAGCTATAGAATAGATCGGGTTTTCGTCCGATTTCATTACCAATTATACATATACGAGGTTTAGTTCTCGACCTCAAAAATAGTAATTTCTAAAAAAAATCATTTATTGTCAAGCCTTATAGATTAATCATTGGTCCTATATGTTTTTAAGTAAGATGGTCAAATGCACAAGTATTCTTGATTGACATATCTTCTTCATAGACATATTAATATTTCTGGTTATTGATAATAAAAAGTATAAATTTATGTATTTTATTTCCCAATTTGATATATATTTGGAACAAGTATAGTATATATTGCAATTGATCAAAAATAAAGATTGGATTAAAAAAATGAAAATATTAGAATATGTATAATTTTTTTATAAATAATATATATATATATATGTATATATATATCATTCACAAAAAAAACACGATAATATGGAACATATATGATATACACTTATGTAAAATTGAATCAAAAATAAATAATTGATTAAAAAATTAGTTCAAAATAGAGTATTATTTACATGAAAACTATAGATGATATAATTGTCCTTTACAACAAGGTTATATAATGAATGTGATTGTATCATAAGTGATAGACATATTTTTCAAACCATGTGCCCCCTCCTCAAAAATATTCTGGCTCCGTCCCTGGCCTACAAAGATAGATTTTGTAAGGGAGCGTTTGCCCAAGATATGATCAATATTTGTCCAAGCTTTTAGTTTCTTTTCATACTAGTTTTTCTTCAGGTTGCTTTTACCATGAAACAGGGATGGTTTGGTTAGGCTACATTTTGATTTTTTTCGAAAAAAAACATATAAGCATACATTTTTCTTATATTTTTATATAATGAATCACAAAAAAATAGCGACTTATCCAGCATTCATGTTTTATAAAAGCATACCATTTGTTTAACATAAGAAAATCCTCATATGGACAAAAACCACGGGTACTGGTTTGCAGATTATGACATTCTTGTAGAAAATTATAAAAAGGTGACGTGATGAAGAAATTCTTAAAAATAAGGGATGGCTTTTGACTTTGTAATTTCTCCGGAGTAGGTATAAACAATTCAAAGTGCTGACATAGGGTTCGATGTCTCTCTTTATCCATAAATCCTTCATCTAGAAGGACAGATACTCTCTCACACACAATTAGTGGCTTAGTTGTTTCATCAAAATTGAGCCCAGTTCATTAAAATAAAATTTCAATAAGCAAGTTTTTCATCATTTGCTTGAATATCAAGGTATGTTTGTTTTTATCCTCTGAAGCAGACATGATTATGTGGTTTGAACTGGTCTTATGTAAGAAATATAAATTAGTTGCTTTTTATTCTTGAAATAAATTTACGTAATGAGATTAGAGTTAGAAGAAATCCGAAAGGTTTTTAGGTCAAGGAAATTTCCTATCTATTTCATCTTGAAAATTTCATGAACTTCACTTCCCTATTCGTTACTTGCATCATTTTTCAGTCTTATTTAATAAAAAAAGCATAATAGATGTGGTACTTGTTGTAAACACGATCAACATGAGCTAATTATATTACAATTAAATACAACAGTACTGACAAAATCATAATGAGAAATTCTTACTCCATTGATATATGGGTTCAATGGGACTGTCCCCGCCTAATTTTCTGGTGATTTTTTTTTGTTTTTTTTAAAACACCGATATGTATTTTCATCATTATATCCCTCTAATATGCCATTCTAATTTTACCAGAAACATATAGTCCTATGCACTCCATCTAAAACATATCAATCACAACAATTCTAAAACCGTTAAAAATTACCCATTGGATGGAAGACATACGAGTCTCTGTTTCTGACGAATTTCAAAAAAGAACAAAACAAAACATTTTAGACAAAAAATGGCCCGAGGCAGCTAACAGGGGGCATCCCCATTTTTCTCATATATATATATATATATATATATATATGAGGAGTGATCCTATGAGATGAGATTTGGTGAGATGGTGAGATAGGAGATTCTGGACCACTAATTTCAAAATTCTCTCTCCTATTTTCTCTCTCCTGGCTGAAACTAGTGGCCCAGAATCTCCCATCTCACCATCTCACAGAAATCTCATCTCATAGGATCGGCCCTCTCTCTCTCTCTCTCTCTCTCTCTATATATATATATATATATATATATATGGGAGCTGGGAGCCTAAGCCCATGGTGTAGGTAACTACCTACACCCGGCCTTTTTTTTGCATGATTTTTGAGTTTTTTTGAATGAAACCTTAGGGGCATTTTCTTAATATATTGAGAGGAATATGTGTTTCAAATTTCATGCAAAACAAACATTCCTAACACATTCATCTAGAAGGGGTCAATTTCAGTAATTCTGAGACCGTTAAAATTTGATAGTCTTGATGAAGATGGTAGGAGTCTCGAATTAAGTTGAATTTTGAATGACACCATGGTGGTACATAGTGATCTAATTCCCCCAAGATTTCATTTAAAAAAAAATTAAAAAATCTATGAAAAATGAGTCGGGTGTAGGTATTTACCTACACCCCTGGGTGTAGGCTCCCATTTCTCTCTCTCTCTCTCTCTCTCTCTCTCTCTCTCTATATATATATATATATATATATATATATATATATATATATATATGAGAAACTTCAAATGAGGCGGGGTCTGGTGAGCCACCCTCAATTTAGGTATCTTCCCGATATATTTTACAATTTCTTGTTTCATACATATAACAATAAATATTAACACAACATGTATAGTGAAATAAAATTATGAAAATATTATTATACTGGATGGAAATGTTGCTTTATATTTAGATGCTATATTTTACAAAATTCGTTTTTTACAATGCACAGTTTATTTTTTACAAAACTGTTACAGCGTTTTTACTAAATTCGTAGTGGCTTTTATAATTTCAGAAAAGCCCCCACCTCATTTGAAAGGTCCCCTCTCTCTCTCTATATATATGTGTGTATATATATATATATCAAGAGAAAATGGGGCCGCCCCACCCATTTTCGGCTAATTTTTATTTTTTCAAAAATGTCACAGTATATTTCATCACTATATCCCTCTAACATGTCATTCCAATTTCCTAAGAAGTATAGACTCTTACACCCTCCATTTAGAACATGTAATTTTAGTGGTCTTAGTATTACTGTAATCGACATATTCTACATGGAGGGCATATGAGTCTCTGTTCTTGATGGAATTTAAATGTCATGTTAGAAGGATAAAATGATGAAAATACATGAGGATATTTTTGAAAAAAACAAAAAAAATATCGAAAAATAAAGCAGGGCTGCCCCATCTCTCTCTTTCTCTGTATTGTCATTATTGCTACTCACAACACAAAATACAATCAATCGATCAAAATTTTCAATAAAAAATTAGCATTAACATGCCCAATTACTTTTTCATTTCTCTTTCACGATTGTTCATGATTGTTTTGTAAATCGCTTTTTTTTGATGTAGTCCTCAATAGTGCTGCAACAAGTCATTCTTCATGTGGGTTTGACTAAAATATTTAATAGTGGGTAAGATATTAAATTTAATAACAATAATGCTGAATCTAATCACATTAGCTTGTAACTTCGAACAGCAAGCATGGGATGGTATTATCTTGTTTTATGGATTTTAATTCTCAAAATATTTTAAGTGTGGCAGCTGAGAATGTGAATGGAGAAAAAGCTGGTAAATGTAATAAGTATTGAATTGCATGTGGATGAGCTGGTAAACATCTATGTAATAAATAAAAGTAAAATATGATATATCTATGTATACATCTCGAAGTGTCACTCTTGTTATTAATTGTGTACTTTATAATTTATGACCGATAAGTCTGTATTTGATAAGATAATCCTTTATCTCCTTTTTCGTGGCACTTTTTTCAAGAATTATCTATATTAGCTTATCAAATATTAATGTCTTGTATACCATCAATTTATAGTGTTTTTATCACTTGCATCCTTAACTTCATCAATACCAGTTCTGCTTCTTTTTTTTTGTACTATCAGTTGTGCTCCTACTTTTTCTTAACGGAAGGGTAGAACATTGAATTTGTAAGAAGGTAGGGGTACAACTGATATTCCAAAAAAGAGGAATATAGCTGATATTGTAAAATGTAAGAATGATACAAGTGATAAAAATCCTAATTTATATGAGCAATAATATATTAATTTCTTCGTGCAGTTTGAAATGAGAATACACAACTAATTCAATTTCTGATCGAGTGCAAGCTACTATTTTGGAAAAAGTTAGAAAATCATACCAAAATACCCCTTTCATTTAGAGGATTTATGTTTCGATGCATTTCCATATATATAAATCATTAAACCACATAAAGTTCTTGAAGTTTACCATAATACTCCATGTAGTTACCCACCTTTAAAAGTAACAATGCATTCCTTAGTTTTAGATGTATTTTAGGGTGCTACTTAAGTTAATTTTTCCTCTAAAAAGATCACAAACATTTATTTTTTTCAACTACTATATTACCCTTCGATCATTTTATTTTTCATTATTTATTGCCCTCACTAAAATTTTTGAAATGAATACTTTAACCACTTTGTAGATGCGGGAAAATAAATATTTCAAAATTATTACCATTTACTATTTTGAAAATATGGATAAATTATAAATTTTATGATCTTTTGATGTTGTAAGATGAGTGAGGCTCAAATGACCTACTTATTGATGTCACAATAGGATATACTTATAGGGTCCGTTTGGTAGCCGGTGTACACTGATGTACACCGGCATACCCCTCGACCAACCCTCTCAAACTGGTTTGAGATTACTTGTATTGACCCTACAATTTCTTTGGTATAATATTTTTTAACTATGTTCAAAAAAATTTATTAACATAAAAAAATATATTATAATAATTAAAAAAAGGTTATAACACAATCAATGTTACGTCACACCACAATTATCACTCCAACTCTCCCAACCCTCCAAACAATTACCCGGGGAAACCCCAAACAACCCAATCCAATTAGCAAACGGACCCATAGGAGTTCGCTACAGCTGTGCATAACAGGAATATTAAAATGGACATGGGGTTGAAACAGTATTACAGAGGAATCAAAGAGGAAGGAGGAGCTGGAATGTGTGTTTTTATTTCTTTCGTCTCCCCTCAAACTGAAGGATCTGGTAGTAACTGGAGTTTTCTTCTTAGTTCTCTCAAGATTTTGCTTGGAAATGGCTTTGTCATAACATCAGCAATCTGTAGTGAAGATGGAACATGTTTGACGACAATGTGTTCAGCTGCAAATGATCACCGACGAAGTGAAAATCAACTTCGATATGATGCCTTCGAGTGAAAAACGGGTTTTGTTGTCATGCAATTTGCAGAAATGTTGTAGCAATATATTGTAGATGGTGACCTCAAATGGATGCCCATTTCAAGCATCAGACAACGTAACCAAGAAAGTTTAGTAATAGTATTTTCTATGGAGCATTATTCAACTTTTGTTGAAGAATGGGAAACTATTTGTTGTTTTCTGGAGCTCTAGCAAATGGGGTATTGGCCAAGAAATATAATAAAGCCGGAGGTAGAGTGGCAATCATTTGAACATGAGGCCCAATCAACATCAATAGACGTTGAAATGGATGTTGCTAGGGAAGAACTAATGTGAATGCCATAGTTATTAGTGCCTTTCAAGTATCATACTATTCCCTTTAGCAGCTAAAAGTAAGTGAGCTGAGCTTGGAGATGCCATCATTACCGAAAGGTATAGAACGGGCGACGATCATTATCCATCTCCTTTGACAAGATGAACGTCCCTTTTGAGGGACGGTAGTTGACAACGTCTCCTATAATTAGGCATAGGGGATGGTCTTGACCGTCCTTTATCGTGACTGTCGCCTAATGTTTAGAGCAGAGGCGACGGTCAACGCGCGACCGTCCCCTGAAATGTAGAGAAGGGGGGATGGTCATGACCGTCTCATACAATTATCAAAGGAGACAGTCATGATCGTCCCCTATGGCGTTCAGGGTGTGGTGCTCTTACCGGAAGGGACGGTCGCGATCGTCCCCTTTGATCCTCTGCTGCCAAAAAAATCGTCAATGCTATTGATATGCTCTTCATTTTACCCTGCAAAGAGTGACATTAAACATCGAGTATCTGTAACAATATTTTCTCTTCATCATAAAGAGTAAGATCAAGAATGAAAATAACATTCATTCCACATTCAAATTTACAAGAAATGTTTGAAATGACGACTATGCTAAGAGATTCAAATAAAACTACTCTACCATAAACTGTTCAAACTATTTAAACAAAGTAAGCTACTTTGCAAAGTAATCGTTCAAATTAATTATACAATAAACTAAACTATATATCCTACTAACTAAATAAAACATCTAAAGTAATCCTGAACGTTGTCCTCATCCGCATTGTCATCGTCGTCGTCATCATCATCATCATCATCTTCATCATCATCATCATCATCTTCTTCTTCTTCTTCTTCTCCTCCTCCTTCTCCTTCATCATCGTCGCCTAGTCTCGCAACTAGATTACCCACTTGTGTTGGGTGGCTAGTCAATGCTGCACCTTGATGTACTTGCATAAATGCATTTAAAATTGTCATTGTTGTCACAAACCCTGAATCTCAACATTTATGCTAGACATCTGACTCTCTAATTCCCTCTCCCTTTGTGTCTTATGAGGGAAAGATGACGAGATGCTCCCTACTCCATACCAATTCCGTAGGGTGGAACCAAGACCACCACAATTGACTCGTCCATGATACTCTAACTCGATCGCTTGGATGAAGGTCGCATAAATAGTAAGAGGCGGCTGACTCGTACCAGTGTTGTCTAGAGAGCCAGTGGTCGTGAGTCTGATTAAACAAAATCCATTTAAATTGTTTAAATAGATGTAAAATTATTATTAATGGCTTACATGAATTGGACCATAGGCAAGATCTACTCAGTGAACTTCCCCGCCCACATCGCGACTCTTAGACCTCACAAAGACTTCCATCCGGTTGGGCAGACGATTGTTCTACACTGCCTAATGTGAAAAAGATAACTAGAACTTACACTATGATTTTAAGATATAATAATGGATGAAATTTAAACATAATGCATATAGTAGATTACTTACAAAGTCATCCTTGAGTTGATTTGTATTCCTTCTCCCCATTCTATGGGTAGACTTGAAACCTTTGTTTCGATTTTGAGCATTCTACTTTAAGATACCCTATAAAAAGGTAATAATTGAAATAATATAATTCCAAATAATTGATGATACACACATATGTATTGTACCGTATGTTCTTTCACCATCCAAATATATATCAATGCCCTCCAGTATTCAACGATTACATTTGGAGGATAATTCATCAAAAGTGTCTCCAATGGAAGCTTCGGGTCGAAGCACTGAAATATTGCAAGAAAATTACTTAAATACAGTTCATAAATGATGAATAACCAAGTTACTGTACTTACTTGGACCTTCAGACGACTCCGATATTTACGCAGTAATTCCACACCATGTCCTTTAATTAGAGCATCCATGACCGGGTCACTGTAGCATGAAAAACAAGACTGCAAAATAAAGGATGCAAGAAATACTTAAGTTAATTTTATACACTCAACAACAACTTTGATTTGTTATTAGCTTTAAATACCTCTAAATCATGAAGAATGGTATCTTTGATTGGTTGCACCACTAAACACCAATCTGTAACGTGGATGGGAGCCGTGGCTCTACACACCTGCTCCAGGTAACTATGAAACACAGCCGAGTTCTTCCCCACTGCATCACCTCCAATTATTTGTATTCTAAGTGTCTCCCGGGGATGCAATCGGTCCAACACTCATCACTGTGATGGGCCTCTACATCTAGCCAAGCCACTCGAATCATCAGGATCGGAGGTCTCACTACTTGCACGTGGTGCAGTCGATGCATCCCAAATACGTCTAGGACGTGGAGGCATATCTACATATATAATGGAACATTTAAATGAGTTATTAAAAATTTAACATTTCTGAAAAAATCAAATAAATTTGAAAAAAATTATGAACTTACACTTTTAACATTTATAGCACTGTCACAAAATCTTCCTGTACATGTTAACACATCCGCATCTACAACATCAGATGGATGTTCTTGGATCTCATCTTGATATGCATTGTGTATATTTAATAACTCATCATCATCGTCGACATCAAAAAAATTTCATGGTACAGTCCTCACGGATATAATTCACCCATCACTTAAGTTGTCTGGAATGTAGAACACCTGTTCTACCTGACTGGTAAGAGTAAAAGGCTTATTTGTTTGTAATTTCCCTGATTGTTTTAAAGAAATAATCTCATTTCTATCTTTTCGATATCCTATCCCCTCGTGATCGACATCGAATCAACTGCACATAAAAAATAATACGTCGATATTCATGAGTAAAGTTGATCTCTATTATGTCAAGTATTTCCCCATAGTAGCCGTCTAAACCTGAAGGTAAGTCTGTTTTGCCTATAACACCGGACATTTACGTTAAATTCATCTCATCGACGGATTTTGTTCTAAATCTGTAGCCATTCACTGTATAAGCCTTGTATGAATTAATTTGTGAACACACTATGAATCCAAGAATGTCAAGTTAAAGTTCCACATGACATTTTTCATTTCCTTTAACTGTTTCAAACGTGAACGAAATCAATTGATGAATTGAGATTTAAGATTAGTCCACTAAATAATGAATTGTAGTCATAAAAAACTCATCAATCTCATATAACTGCATCACAATATAATAATGTATGAGATCCCTATCCTCATCAGATATTACACGATGGACACTGCTGAGTATATGCCTGGCATATGATTGAAAGACCCACAATTTAGATTCGTCCTCTTCCACTACAATTTCTCCTTCATCATTTCGTTCAAATCGGTTGAAACGTACACTTCCACCTTTCATATACATTTCATAAAAATTAATACACTCTTCACAAAGATAACTCTCAGCAATACATCCTTCAGATTGTGCCTTATTAATGACCACGTTTTTTAAATTTTCAAAGGTATCTTTCTATTGGATAGATCCAATGATATTGCACCGGTTCACTCACCTGCTAAATGAACTATTAAATGAACCATTACATCAAAAAATACAGGTAAAATATTTGCTCTAATTTGCATAATGTAATAACAATATTTTCTAGTCTTTGTAAGATCAACTGATCTAAAATATTCGAACACAAGACTTTAAAAAATCTACTCATTTCTGTTAAGGATTGTAGAACAACATCATCAACGATCTCTTGAATAGCGAATGGGAATAATACTCCTATGTAAATATGATCGTCATGACTTTTTAATCTGGTTATCTTACGTTCTCCCTCGTTTACACACCTCGACAACTGTGACGAGAACTCATCTGAAACTTTCCAATTTTTTTGGAAGTTGGGAATTTTATCACACTCATTATTGGTTATTGTATATATTGCTCCAGGTAAAGTAATCCGTCCATAGTCTAATTTAATTGGTTGTAAATCTTTGTGTATACCAAGTTGAATTAAATCACGTCTCGTCCTTAATTTATCTTTCGATTGACCTGAAAGATTTAACATCCCCAAAATATTATCCAAAACATTATTCTCAATATGGATGATATCCAAATTGTGATGAATTTATAAATATTTCCAGTAAGGTAACTCTCGGAAAAAAATACTTTGTTTCTTCCATCCACCGGATATACTTTTCTTCGAAGTCCATCCTAACCAATTGCTTTATATAAGTAATTGTTGTTCTCAAATATTGCTGCCATTCACACGAGTTATATCAAGTCGACATCCAAATGGTAAACCGTTAAATCTCTTATTATTAATTGCCCTATGCTACTTATGCTTTGGTGGCATGAATTGATGATGACCCAAATAACAATGCTTCATACTTGCAACAAGTCAAGTTGAATGTGTTTTTTCAAGACAGATAGGACACACGAGTTTTTCTTTAGTACTCCAACAATACATATTTGCGTATGTTGAGAAGTCATTTGTAGTCCACAACAGCACGACATGTAATGTAAATGATTCTTTCCTACATGCATCATATGTAGGTATTCCTGTGGTCCATAATAGTTTTAATTCATCTATCAATAGTTGTAGGTACACATCGATTGCATTATCAGGA
Source organism: Ottelia alismoides (assembly GCA_037367405.1). Lineage (NCBI taxonomy): Eukaryota > Viridiplantae > Streptophyta > Magnoliopsida > Alismatales > Hydrocharitaceae > Ottelia > Ottelia alismoides. The sequence continues at coordinate 342,513 of JAZKJV010006795.1, read as the reverse complement.
CCTTTATGACCAAGAATCAACGGTGTTATCATCATAAATGAAGGACTCATTGGCATCCATGGTGGTAGATTATAGACCATCAAAATCACATACCAAATGCTGTAACCCGAACTCATATTACCGAATATATTGAAACCGTTTGAAGTTAATCCAATTGAATATTTCTCTCATCTTGAAAGAAATAGAGATATCTCTGATCAAATTTTATCCATTCTTATGCATCAGATGAATGCCTCATAATTTCATTAGCATCTCGTTTATTTGAATAAGAATACCACATCATCCAATTTACGGTTTTTTCCGATATAAAGAGACATTTTAATCTTGGAATTAAAGAGATGTACCACAATATCTTCATTGACTTCTTCCTCCTCTTTAAATTACTTTTTTCTTCTTTATATCTGGAAACTTCACAATACGGACAAAGTACTAAATGCAAATTTTCTCCTCAGAAAAGTACACAATCATTGACACATGCATCGAATTTCTCCTATTTCAGACCTAACGATCGGAATCGTTGCTTCTCCTATTTCCAATCCTTTGTAAACTTCTCAGGATTATTCAATAATTTTCGGATTAAAGACAATATATCTATCATCATTGCATCGGTTGATCCGTTCCTTACTTTCATCTAAAACATCTCCAATAAAAACTATAAATGCGTCATTTCAACCCCAGGAGCCAACATGGCTTCTGCATTTGGCAAACTATTCTCACGACTATCATCTAAATTGTTGTCTTGTGTTTCGGGTCTTCTTAAGTCATCCATTAAATCAAATAACTCATGATTAACATTGTTCAAAGATTGTGTAGTGGTTCCGACACCTACACCTATATTCTCATCCATTCGTATGTGCTCTATAACCTCTCCATGTTCAGTCCAAATGGAGTAACACAATCAAAATCCATTGAGTATGAGATGATTATAAACTTCCTCTCTAACATTACATTTAATATTCTTACATCTCATACATGGACAATAAATTTTGGTACCATAAATTTTTTATTAACACTTTCTAAGAACATGATCACTCCTCTATTATATTCCTGAAAATCATCGTATGTCTTATCCATCCATGTCTTTTCCATTTCGTTGCACAATAAGAACATTAAATTATAATCTTGGACTACATTATATTAAATTAATTTTTAATAGTATATCAACATTATACAATATAATGTATAACTATGTGTCTACAATGTCTAACAGTATATGTCTGATAATCAAACAAATACACTATAAAAAGATGAATATGATTGTTGACGTCAGGCGGTGGGGGGCGACAAGTTGAAGGTTTTGAGGGTTTGGGATGAAATGGGAAAGTGAGGGGACGGAAGGGTTTTTTTTCAATCTGACCATCGGGGACGGACGTTTTGACCGTCCCGATGGTTGTGTCTAAGTGAAAATATCTGCGCTGCATCAATGGGGATAGTCGTGACCATCCCCTTCCTCATACGAGCGGGGTGAGAGGACGGTCGTGAACGACTGTCCCCTATGACCCACCATCCATGGCCCGAGGTATGTCACGATGCCAACAGAAGATCATAGGGGATGGTCAGAACCGTCCTCAAAAGTCCCTTAGGAAGGTAAAATCGAGCAGTGACTTGGTGCGGGTAGAGAGGATGGTCGCGAACGACCGTCTCCTATGACCTACCACCCATGGCCCAAGGTCTGTCGTGACGCCAACAGAAGAGCATAGGGGACCGTCAAAATCGTCTCCAAAGGCCCCTTAGGAAGGTAAAATCGAGCAGTGACTTGGCGCGGGCAGAGGGGATGATCTCTACCTGTAGCCCGAGATCTGTCGTGACGCTAACAAAAGAGCATAGGGGACGGTCGGAGCTATCCCCAAAGGCCCCTTAGGAAGGTAAAATCGAGCAGTGACTTGATGAGAGCAGAGGGGACGGTTGTTAGCGACAATCCCCTATGGCCCGCCACCAATGGCCTGAGGTCTATCACGACGCCAACAAAAGAGAATAGGGGACGCTCAGAACCATCCCCAAAGGCCCCTCAGGATGGTAAAAGTGAGCAGTGATTGAAATCTCCTCGTCTACCCTTGGTAATTCGAGCGAATTATCGATCAAATTAAAAGTTAGGTTCATTGCAGTCGGGTAAACGAGACTTCATCAAAAACCACTCAAATCAAATTAAATATCAAGTTTAAGCGGCATATTTATTTTACTTGGGCAAGCCAAGGTCGAACTTAGGGAGGCAGCTGTCTCCTTAGATAAATTGTAAGTTAATTTTAAGGTCAAATCTTCAGAAGAATATTTTTGGCCTTTTAGAAAATTTTTTATGCAATTTAAAAGATAGACAATGCAATTTCAAGCCAAATTTTAAGGGTAAATTCGAAAGATGGTCAAATAAAGTCCAAAAATTATGAAACTTGGCCAAAATATGAAATGCAATGAATCTATGTGTCTACAATATTTTTGGAATTTTTAGACTATGTTTGAATTTAATATGAATAAAACATGAATGCAGGGCAGTTTTCACAAAATCAATTTTAATAAATACCAAAACACATTATTTTTAGATATAAAAATTATTCTAGATGGATCTAATATTGATGAATCTAGGACAATTAATAAACCTAAAATTCTATGTGAATTGGATCTATTAAAAATCAACTAAACAAACCATTATTTGATTTATTCTGGCCTCGTGATGCGTGTAAATGCAATGATTTTTGGGCACAGTGTAGAGTAATTTATCTTAGGTCTAATGTGATTTTATGGTGATTTATGAAGCAACAAGGAATTTAATATGAATTAAAAGACACACAGTGAGAAAAATATAGACAATTCCACCAATTTAATATAAAACAAGTATCACACAAGATACAGGACAAGTTAAACTACAATATGTAATTTTTAGAAATTAAAAATGACGATAAATAGACACCTAATTATGCATGCAAAGACATGGGGCAAAATGCAAATGTAGAAAATAAAAGTTGCTAAAATAAAACGTACAAATAGAGACTTAAATGCTAATGCGGAGGGGGTGGATGCAAAATTCCCACAAAGACGCACTCCTCGCATGGCACGCCTGGCAGGGATCGATTTGTAATTTCTGAAATGTTCTGGGGCCTCTGTGTAATTTACCCAACCCTCACACGAGAGACACATGAGGGGGGGTATACTCGAGAGACTTCAGAGTCTCGGAAGGAGGCTCGGACGTGTTGGAGGCTCGGGCGTTGCTTCGACACTACTTCGGGTGAGGGTCGGAGAAGAGGCTCGGATCTGGAGACGTGGCGCACTAGGGACCGTCTGATCAAGATGATCTAACGGTGGCCGATGAAGCCAACGTGGCATGACACTGATCGTCAGATCCTGGTGAGATCAGACGGTTGCTGGAGCTCGATGACACGGGCGACGTGGCAGAGTTGTGGCTGTTGGATCCCCCTGATCCAATAGAGACAGGATGCAGGTGACGTGGCTTGATCAGTACCGTCCGATCAAGGGGATCGGATGGTAGCTGTGCTTCGTGTTCCTCCATCCCGTCGCCTCCTGTGGCGGACTTGGAGGGGCTCCTGTGAAGAGGTTGTCACTCCGTCGCCCTCCCTCGTGCTCGATGTAGCTCGCCGGTGGCTCCTGGATTGCTCGGATTGGTCGTGGAAGTGCCAGGAGGCTACCGGAGGTCCTAGAAGTGGCTGGAGAGGTCCTCAGGCTGGAGGCGTTGAAGCTCGAGTAGAGCTCTGGCGAAGTTGCGGCCAATGAAGTTGAAGACACCTGCAGGGTTAGTCTGTGCAAGGAAATAGGTGCAATGTGCTCGTGAGGTGAGTGTGAGTGCAGTAAGGCCTGGAGGGTGAAGTGAACGTGACTTCTCGTCCTCCTCCACTGTGGCGGAGGAGTTGTGGTCGGAGGGAGGTGCCAAGTGTTGTCAGAGAGAATGGAGTAGCGCGCGAAGATGAGAGCTCCAAGGCAGCGCTCGGTGGATAGTCGGAGGAGCGTAAAGATGCGAGGCGAAGCGGAACTAATTCTTAGAAAAATGTGAGGAAAGAAGAAGAACGATCGGAGGAGGATGGATGAGTCTACTGAAGGATATGGAATAATCCTCAAGCGCATCACGGAAGTGTGAGCATCGTATCGAATACGATGAAGAACAACTAGTCATACTAGTTGTTCTATGCAACGGAATTTAAAATTTTTCATGTGATGAAACCGCATGATCCAAGTACGATTCTCGGATCGTTTCATCTAAAACCACATAAAGTATAAAGGAATACCTCTTGTAGCATGATTGATCGATTCTCTATGAAAAGAGACCTCCTGTCTCAAGTACGATCGTCGGAGAAGACGCTTATGAGCGTGGGGATGAGTTACGTGATCATTGCAATCGAAGAAGTTGATTCAAGCATGGTGATCTCCTGATCTCATCGCACGAGATCGAACACCTTCTTCGTGAGTGAAGCACACCAAAGAAGATGGATGACGAGGATTCTCCTCTAAGGCTTGATGGACGGCCACCAATGGAGAAGAGGAGAGTCGGCATGTGGAAGGAGAGAGAGAGAGAGAGTTGTGTCTCAATAGCATAACCCTAGAGAGCAAGGTATGCCTCTCTATTTATAGGGTTTTGGGATCCATGGATCACAATCCATGGGACATACAAAATAAATGGATGAGATTGATTTGTGTTTAATCCAATGGTCAAGATTGTTGTTGGTAAAAACCAACAACTAATAATTCAATTTAGATCAAATATATTTGATAAATCAAATACAATTCAATCCTAAATCAAATCAAACAAATAAGGAGATAATTTTCATGGAAATAATATCTCCCCATAAAATAGGTGGGATGACCACCAATTCCATATAGGACTTGGTAGCCGTCCACTTATTTTCATGGTGGAGGCAATCTCATGAGATTGCATATCTCCATGAAAATCTCTATTATTGTTTCAACAACTTTTGTTGTGAATTATTCTATAAAAATAATTCATAATTAATTTTGAGAATATTGCAATCTTGGAATTGGAAATCTGTGAATCACATTCACAACCCAAAACAAAATATAATTTATATTTTCAATTAATTATACAATATGAATCCAATTCACACCAATAATTAATTATCAAATATAAATCATAATTAACTCTCTCTAATACATTATAAATCACATTTATAATATATTATGAATAATTGGATATTGCTATCCACATTATTCTTATCCACAATAATTAATCACATTTAATTATATTGGATAATTATCCACATGCATCAAGATAATTAAATCACATTTAATTATCAATCTCTCAATGCTTAGATATAATTCAACTATGGAATTATTCTTGAATCCTTTCAAGAATAATGTGCCTTCTCCGCAGATACTTGGAGATAAGGACATGGCGATTGTATTGTTCCATGTATACTGACTTGGATATTGAGATCACATCTCAAATCCAGATCTCATGGACCTCCCACAGATGCTTGATTAAATCAAGGCCGTAGACTTAATCTTCTCATTACATCTGAATCTCATTCAGACCAATGTCCAATACATGGATAAAGATCAGGTTACTTCTCTACTGAGAGGAGTCACTAAATCCAAACCTGTTTCGTCACTCCCTCGAAATGGAAGCATCATGGTTATACAATCATTTATGATCAAATCACCCTCCGGTATTTCTAACACCTGTATATCCTGCATACTGGAAGACCTATGATCAACCCGAAGATATAGATAAATTTTACACTATCATCTTCAGGATTTGATCACCAAGTTTCTCAATCTTGGTCATTGGGAATCGGTATCGATCATATGCTTTCTCAAAGCATATATCATACCTTCAAATTCTTATCATGCTTCCATAGCACGAAGACCATGCATGGAATTTGATCGGTCCCAATACCTCATGAGTGAGATCATATCTCCCAGTTCACATGTGAACCTGTATGATCCCTTTGAGAGATCGCATTACTCATATGCCCTTACATGCACACCAGCTCGCTGGTGTATAGACCTTAGTTAGGTCATCAACCTATTGGTCTGCCAAATGTACACACTCAGACATATATTAACACATCTGTCTCTGGTCAGAGGATGTGTGCCTATGCTGTGATAGTATTCAACATAGGTCTTTGGTTATCTCGATCTCGTTAAGTCAACCCTTTGACTCAACTAATCTGACACCTCCAAATCACTATTCCCATGTAGAGGACCTGCATCAAAAGGTCGGTCAGATATCAACCAAGTGAGAAAGGATTGCATCCTACTCAGGTTGGAGATCCTCTCTTAACAATCATTTGACGGTACTTGATGAGTCCTCAATCTAACTCTTTAGATATTCTTCCAAGCAGCAACCTCTATGATTCAATATTTGAACCAACAGTTGTATGATCATTCAGATGACTGATGAATACCCATTCATCACTCTTTATTTTTTTATTTTAGCTACAAAACCTTTGCCAAACACGTGTATATTTATGTAAATATCAATAATTATCATTTGGCATGCATTGTGTAAAATTGAATAATTAGCATGTTTTTGTGCATAAAGAAAGAATAAAGAAACAAAAGAAAAAGAGGGAGATATTTAGAATAAATATTGAGCGACCTAATCCCAAGGGAGGGCTCAGCATGGGCCTGACCGCATAAAAACCAAAGTAGAGAGAGATAAGGGAGCTCATGTGTGTATATATACATGTATATAAAAAAAATATTTTCCTCTAAATAAAGATAAAAATGGGTTTGTGTTTATATGTATATATTTGTAAATACAAAACCAAAATAAAAATGAGAAAATTAAAAAGAAAATATAAATGCCTTCACCCTTGTATATTCACCATGTACATAGAACCTTATGAATATTTATTTCTCCCTTTAAATAAATAAATAAAAATCCCATAAAATGTGTATATATTCTTTATTTCATAATTTAAATAAATAAAATAAAAATTACAAAAAATCAAAATAAAATAAAAAGAAATAAAAATAAAGCCAATCCCAACATTGTATATATACCATATATGTATATAAATAAAAGTAATTATTTCACCCTTGTAATTAAATAATAAAAATAAAATAAACTTTTATTCCAAATTTTATTCTATAAATAAATAAAATATAAAATTGGAATAAAATGTACAAAAATAAATAATTAAAAATCAAAAATTAAAAATATATAATGTATATACCTATATATAATACACTATATTGTAAATACCTAATTTTTATTTCAAAAAAATAAATAAAAATCACAAAAAATTTTTTTAAAATAAAAGAAACATTTTTCATGTTTTGACTTTTGTGAAATTCAGCCATTTTCTATTTATTATTTATTTTCTAAATAATTAATACGTGGCTGCATCTGGTTGGTCCACGGGGGAATGTTGACCCCCGGTCAACTCTCCCCCCAGGACCACTAGAGACGGATCCAGTTGCCCCGACCCGACTTCTTCCATTTTTCGCCCCTCGATCCGATAGCCAAACCCGTTAACCCCGGGTCCTAATCCTTCCTGATTCATCTATGATCCACGTCCGGGGTGGGTTATGGGGATCCGTGCTCCGAATTCCATGCCCGACCATCATCTAGCCGGAACCCTAGCCATTTATAATATCCGCTCCGCCGCGCATTTCACGCATCTTTGACTCCGCATTTTCATCCCAAGACCTCCACCACCTTCGCCTGAGTGACAGCTAGCGTCTGATGGTGTCGTAGTGAGGAGAGAGTGTCCCAGCCACTGATCCGACAGCTTAGCGCTCGAGCTTCGGGCATCGACGACCCTCGAGGCAAGGACCAGGAGCATCAGAAGCTTATTACCAGTCGACCTCGACCATCTGGTAAGCCTAGTTCCTCTTAGTTTTCGCTAATTTCCATTCACGCCCAAATCCCCCGTTCGTCTTCGACCATCGATTCCGATCGACTCATCCACCCATTTCGCCAATCGACCCGACCAACATCTCCGCCCTTCTTCCCTGCACGTTCTTTGCCCCTTCATCCAACCCAGTTCGCCACGGAACTGGGAGTCGAGCTCCTTCGCCGTCGCATCGCCGGAGTTCCTCCGCCCCGACGCATCGTTCACCCACCTCGCCTCTAACCGGGTCGAGGCATTTTGCCCTCGACCCAGGAGTCTTTCTGTGCAGCTTTGCAGGTCAGAGGAGGACCATCTGAGGTCCTCCACGTTCAGCACATGAGCCTAAGCTTCGCCTTCGTCGCTGGAGCTCTTCGGAGCCTCCCGGCGTCATCGGAGGAGCCTTACAGACGCGGGAGGCCTTGGCAATCCTTTTCCACCTATCAGTAGCCCCCGAGGAGGTCCAGCGCGCTCACATTCCTCCGGCGAAGCTCGCCGGCGAGGAGTTCTTCCAGGACCCTCCTCCGCCGTTCGTTCGACCCCGGAGGCCCAGATTTGATATGGACCGTTCATTTATACGAAGAGGCGCCCCGCACCAGCACCGTCCGATCAGCACGTGGCATCATCTGGAGCGTCTGTTGAAGAGGAGAGGCACCACTATATCCAGCCGTCTGATCAACCACGTGACGCCGCCCCAGTCCATCTGATAATAAAGGGTAATTTACCCTTAGGCCCTTTGCCTTTTTGTTTTTATTAAATAGTCCTGTAAATATTTTATAGCGTTTATTTTAGTTTGGTAAAATTGCATAGAGGACCTGTTAGTTTACTTCTATTGCATTTTCGTCCCTGTTAATGTTGGACACGTGCGTCGACACGTGATCTTCTAGTGAAACTGCATATTGTGGGCTGTGGTTTATGGTTGTTAATGAATGAAAGATATTTCTTGTTATTTGCACATATACCCCTGTGAATGAATTTTTTTGACATGTGCCGAATTTAGTGGGCTTTTTACAACTTATCCCCTGGACTTTTAACACCTGTTGCTAATAGGTCTAGGGACTTAAGTTTCATTGCATATAGGTCCTCAGTGCCCAGCCCACGTGCCGCGCGTGTGGGGAACCTGGTGTTTTTGCACGAGGAGCCCCTGAGCTTTGATTTTTGTTGCCTTTTAGCCCCTAGAAGATACTTTTATTACAATCAGGTCCCTGTGCACTGTGGACTCTTGATTGTTTTAAATAAAATATCAAATCTCGTCCAAATTAAGTGAAAATTTTACACGTGGCTCCTGCCACTGTGTAGAATTTTGACTAATTTTTGGGAAAATTTTGAGCCCTTTTATTATTTTTAAAAATTCAAAAACCTCTCTTTTTCTGCCTGTCCAGATTTCAAATTCACAAAAAATATAAAATCATCTTTAAAAATTACCAAAAATTCAGATTTTGTTTGGTTTGGTGTGCTTGATTTTCTGACCATATTTGTCATTTTTGGATTCATAGAAAATATAAAAATTGAAAAACCTTGAAAAACTTATAAAAATTCTAATAATTAATAGAAAAGCCCTAAAATAATAAACTCTTTCTCTTATTTTTCCTTTTTGTTTATATTTTTCAAGAAAAAAGACCTCTAGGCCTTGAACAACCATTTAGTATTTTTAAATGGTTGTAGAAGCCTGATTGGACAGTTTACATTGATTTATGCCTTATTTTATTTTTAGAAAATTATATAAAAATCAGAAAAATATAAAAAATTCACCAAAAACAGTAAAAAATATAAAAACCATAAAAAGATTTTTGTTTGAATTTTTAGAGCATTTTAGAGAAATTAAATAATTGTTGAAAGTTGTTTGTTTTCCTTATTTTATTATTTTCTTTATAATTAAAAATTCCAAAAAAATTATAAAAATATTAAAAAACCATAAAAAATAATTTGTTTTCATTTTTATTTGTTTTCGACTACTTCGTAGGCCGCGAGGCCAATTCGTGCTCCTCGAGTTCGACCCTGGGTGCTATACCAGGTTAATATCATAGCAAGACCACTATCTTGATTTTTATCGTGTTTCGATCCTTATTTGGTGGTCTGATCTTTTTCTTGATTGAGCTTTGAGTCCCGAGTGACTGAGGTCACAACGACCGTATTGATTCATCAACCTTAGTCCGCAGATTCGCTCACATCAATGACCATGGTACATAACCCTAATTGTACTAAGGAACCTATTATGCAAATTATTTTTTCTTCATTTCAGATCAGTAATGATATTCGCAATAACATTTATTGCGTAATGGCTCACCGTGGGCTCGCATGTCCAACAATCTTACACTAGCCCAAAGAACCATTAATGGGCTAATTATTTAAACCTTCACTCATGTGACAATCATAGGATATTTAGAAAAATAGCTAGGTAAGCTGATCAGTCACTCTATTCCCAAGAGACTATGCTAAGTCCTTTTACGGCACTTGCATATCCCCTAGTAACAATGCTCGTATCTAATGCGAATGCTGCATATTATGCAACGAATACTCAATCTTGTCAGTTATAGTGTCATTGACACTACATCTTAATAATTATTATAACCAGATCAGAATACCTTTATTCCTGGAGATCTCTATCTCCTAAGGTATTCATAGTTAAGACCTTTTAGATCTCCATTTATAAACTCTTAATTTCTTGAAGATAAGACTTAGAGATCACTATCTCTAAAGTCTTGCCATCTTTGAAGATAATTTGTTATTACTGCAATCAAGTGTTTTATCTCCATAGTAGGAATAGTAATAGTTTACTACTCCCACTGCATGGCATACATCTGGCTTTTCTATACATCTATCATACACCCGGCTTCTCGGAACTGATTCACAAGGGCAAGCAGTTTTAGCATTCACATCCTCAACCCTTTGAGGTGCCATCACTTTTAGACAGGCCATTACCATATTATAATGGAAAGAAGCATTTCTTGGAATTTTTCAGAATATGGAAATGTCCAAGGTGTACCATTAATGTGACGGTCCCAATACCTTCTTTTCTTTGCTTCTGGACAACTTCAGAACTAAGATCTAAGAGGTATCCTTGAGATCATATCTCGAGGTATGGAACAACTAGATTATAAAACACTTATTATTAGGATATTATCTACATTTAGCATGATGAATACAATGGCACTTCCACTAAGCTTCACATGGTTCATCAAGATTCTATCTGAAATCATAACATTTATAATTTCATCAAATCTTATGTTCCAAATACAAGAAGCTTATTTGAGTCCAAAGATGGAATTCCTTAGCTTGCACATCTTGCTTTCCTCAACCATGAAGCCCTGGGGCTACTTCATGTGAATATCCTCAGAGAGGTACTCATAGAGGAATGCAATCTTGACTCACATCTTGAAGATGTCATAGTCAAGTTGCGTAGCTATAGTTAGCAATATTCTGATGGGTTCAAGCATGGTCACTGAAGAGAGTGTCTCATCGCAAGCGATGTCTTCTCTTCGGTATGCAGCTTATGGCTACGAACTGTGCTTTTGAAGGTCTTTACCTTCTCATAAGGTTCCCTCTTTCTATTGAAGATCCAGTTACACCTTAATGGGTCTTACCCATATAGGTGGATCCTCGAGGGTCCATATACAACATTTTTATATGAAGTCTACTTTAGACTTTATTGCTAACATCCATCTTTCCATGCCATGATCCTCAGGAGCTTCATCACATGAAGTCCGATCATTTTCAGACTTGACTGACACATAGAATACATCCTCAAACTTATTTGAAGAAGTATTAGTGTTTCATCTTCAATTATTCTTTTAGTTTCCGATTTCAGGAGCCTCATTATCTTTTCAAGATTAAATGAGTTCCTTTACTTCATTTTCATCTTGATTCTCAAGTGAGTCATCCTCTAAGAATCACATTCTCAGAGATGAGATCTTTTAAGAATCTCAAGGTCATAAAGTAGGTATCCAAACCATCCTTTATTTTCCTAATGAATTAGCACTCTCCTGTGCCAGATTCCAGATTACTTGCATGGAACCTTATTAAGGATATATATTGTAGTCTCTACTACATATATACCTTGGAAACTAATAGATAATAATGCTAATATTTATCATTGATCATATCTTGTCACACATGAATCAATTATATCTCCCTACAACTCTTATTGAGTTTAGGTTTATTAGGAGGAGTGAGATAGAAATGATATTCATATCTCTATAAGGTAATCTATGAATTCATCTAATAGGTACTGACTACCGAGATTAGATTAAATTTTAATCATCCTTCAAACTTTGGTTCTAAACCAAAATTGTGAAATCTATGAATATTTCAAAGGTTTCTAAGTGAAGAGAAGAAATCTCATATCACAAATAATCATCAATAGATATCACATATCCATAATGTTTATTCTGATATAGATGATTCACATAGATCAATATGTATGAGATCTTGAATACCTTGACATCTTACACCATTCAAAGGAAGGGTGTATTGGATATTTTTACTTTTGAATACAATATTTACAAGTATGTAAGATTTGAACCTTTAGACAATCTAAAGTTTCATCTCTTATTAGTCTATTGATCACATTAATAGACAAATGTCCAAGGCTTGATGCCAGATCATTGTCAAATGATCTTCATTCTCCTATTGATCTTTTAAGGTGTAACTTCAGTATTAGAAATGTTAATGAGTCATTCATTAATTTTCTAATTTAGTAGAGCCCACTAGATATTAGATTACTATCTGAAATATCTCCATCATAACTCTTTATGATAGATCTATTACAGAATTCATGTTTATTTTCAACATTTAGAAATAAATAATGATTGTATTCTGATATCTAGGTCATAGAGACAATCTCTAAGACTAAGGGCTCTGCCACTGAAAATAACAAGTCCATCTATCCAATAGAGATTGTTACAACAATTGCACCAATGTCCATGTGGATGACTATTAAATCTTAAAATCAAATTTTATAGTCTTCTAATACATATGCAACTAACTGCAAGTGTCATTAGAAGAATGAGATACAATTATTAGACTTTTATGTTATCCAATAAGAAAGTCTATTTCAATGATTAAATGTAGATTAGTCCGATGTACTATCCGAGTCCTTCTCTAAGGATCTAGATAGACTTGATAGTCATACTATCTATACATCAGGTTATTGCAGTATCGACATTCATCCAACTATTTGGATGTCATATGGAAGTCACAAAAATACGGTCAACTCTTTGACTTTCCTTCTTACTTGGGTCCAACCCATGCTTCCACTGCGCTCTCTTTATCTATAAACAACCATTGCTTTAGACGAAGAATCTCTTATGCTGAATTCAAAAGATTTCAATATAAAAGCATTTCAACATTTGTACATGCTTCATTCAATTCATACAATATGAATATTCTAAAGCTTCATGAATGACTAGAGTGTAGATAGTAGAATGATGACACTCATCGTATATACATCTATCTGAACTCTTTAAAAAAAATTGGTTCAGGTAGGTACTCAAACAGTTTTGAACACATCATCTCTTATAGAGCTACCATTCTGCATGATGCAGAGAACCACACCATTCATGATTAAATTTCGAGAGCACATATGTATGCCAGAACATCTTCTTAGAATTTTATAAGGATTATTTGACAATTACGATCATCATCGACATGTCACTTCCAAAGTACATTCGATGAGAGATCAAGACTATAGAGACATACAAACCCTAGGGTTGTAGTCCTATTGTTTATTTAATTGTCACTCCTCATTATTATGAGTAAACCTGCACATCACAACCACATACAATATGTGTCCAACTGCAAGTACAATATCTTAATCATGGATCTAATTCATGATATTTTACTGGTTATTATTGAGTATAATATTGAGTGGATTTAATGAAGGATTATCTGAATAAGAAATTTGCACATATATATACACATTTTACTTTGATTTAGGAATTTTTATATCAAAGTTGTCTTGCCTTGTCAACACTGAAAGTTCATTCCCTTAATAACTTTCAATGTAAGAGATATACTTACCATTATATCTCAAGCAATATCTGGGATCTCCTTCCTTATCTTTGTTTCATCCTAATATTATGAGAACCTGTAACTCCGATAAAAAGAAGCGGGAACACATTCCGCCTTGCAAGTCCAAATTGTATTTCTCAATTCGGTCTTTAACACCCGAGCCCACCACACCTAAGGTGATGTTGACCCGTCATTAATTGAACCAACCGTCAATAGGAATACAACTCGCTATGCGCAATCCAATATCACCCCAATAATATGAGGACCCGATATTGGGGTCACTACACATACGTCCTTATTCTTTCAAGAAGCGACGAGACCAATCCAAATGGATCGTATACAAGTGCTGTCACTTCGAACATGCGTCTCCTACATACAATATCCGGCGACGGAACCCTTCACCTTGACGGGAGACCATGGATGTCACTTATGTGATCCTCCACCTCATATTCAAATTTTAATCAATTATTATGGATCATATTCATATAATTAGTTCTTCCAAGAAAAATACACATCTATTCATAATAGAGTGTTTTTAATTGGATATAATTAACTTAATCACATTAAATTAATTATCAATCCAATTCAATCAACAAACTTGATTTTACTTGAATATATGGTATTATCTCAAAGCACATATTAATTCGAATTTTAATAACTAGAAAATACATCATGATCTCTCAAGCATCATTCGTTCCCTACCTACTGTCATGGCCAGAACCAGCGGGAGTGGGACAGACCGCAACCGGTGCGACCTGCTACCCCAACGCTCCCCGACTAGACACCATATCCACCTCGGGAAAAAATAACGCCGAGCCAATCACTTTGTACTTGAGATGATCATCGGTTCTTCAATCAAAATTATATCATATAGTAATAATCAAAATAATTTGGATTATAAGGAAATTTGCTAACCAAATTCCCAATCCTATTCAAGCAGTTGTTTGTTGATTGTGTTTCTAATTATGATCTAGATCAAATCTAATCATTTTATTGGTTGAGGCCAAGCCAATTAAGAAAATAATTATTATTAAATAATTCTCAAATAATTTCCATAATTATTTCATGAAATTAACAATTAATTTCACTAATTATTAATCACATGGTTCTTGATTAGGAATATAATTTTAGCAGTGATCCCTACTTACTAAAATTAACACATCTCACTCAAACCAAATCCAAATTACGCAAAAACAGTTTCCAAAGATTGCTTATTTGATTTAGGATAGATCCTAAATGATATTTCACGCATTTCAAGGCACATCAAAATAGTAATTAACTCATTAATCATATTAAAATTCACAGTTCCCGCAACAGTGAATACATGTTCATTAAAACGACCATATCTCCAGCAAACGGAATCCAAATTACATAAACTCAGATCCTATGGTTTCCTTATTTAATGGGGAACAAAATACAGTGATTAATTCTTGTTTAAACATTTTAAACAGGGACGAATTTATTCACTAAACAGAGGTGCGGATAATGAAATGTGACAAAAAAACTTTCGCAACCTTAACGAACCCAAGTCATCCTAGGTTTACGGATTGTATCCAAAACCTTCGATCTAAGGCTCTGATACTACTTGAAGGATATGGAATAATCCTCAAGCGCATCACGGAAGCGTGAGCATCGTATCGAATACGACAAAGAACGACTAGTCGTACTAGTTGTTCTATGCAACAGAATTTAAAATTTTTCATGTGATGAAATCACATGATCCAAGAACGATTCTCGGATTGTTTCATCTAAAACCACATCAAGTATAAAGGAATACCTCCTGTAGCATGATTGATCGAGTCTCTACAAAAAGAGACCTCCTGTCTCAAGTCCGATCATCGGAGAAGATGCTTGCGAGCGCGGGGATGAGTCGCGTGATCCTCGCAATCCAAGAAGTTGATTCCCAGCACGGTGAACTCCTGATCTCGTCGCACGAGATTGAACACCTTCTTCATGAACGAAGCACTCCAAAGAAGATGGACGACGAGGCTCCTCCTGTAGAGCTTGGTGGACAGCCACCAATGGAGAAGAGGAGAGGGTTAGCGTCTGGAAGGAGAGAGAGAGAGTTGTGTCTGAATAGCATAACCCTAGAGATCAAGGTATGCCTCTCTATTTATAGAGTTTTGGGATCCATGGATCACTGATGAACGTGAAATTCGCCTCTTTAATGATGTAAAATTATCGTAGTATAGGAGGCAAATTTGGTTCAGCAAAAACCACAATCGTTTGAATGTTGTGGAGTATTTATACTTGGCAAGTCTACCAAGGTCGAACGTAAAGACACAACTACCTAATTTATTTATTGAATTTCGATTCATGAAGCACAAGTGTGAATTATTCTCAAGTTCATGTCTGCAAGATGCACTATGCTAATTACAATGCAATGCCATGATGTATGCAATTTTTAGTTGATTTTTATGAATGAGAAAATATGCAATGCTAAACAAAAGATTACAAAAATACCCTAAAATTATGAGCATCATATAAGAAATAGAAATCAGGGTCGATTTGATCACAACATGCATAACATTCATCAAATCAAAGCAAGAACAAGGAGAGCAGGGTCCTCATTTATCAAAAAAATCACTTCATTTAAAATAGTGGCAAATGAGAAAATTAAATATTCTAAGATGTAGAGGACAAAACAAGGATGAAAACAACACTAAAATCATGCAATTTGGACCTACGATGCTCAAGTTATGCTAAAAACAATGTAGGGGCATAATTATAATAAAAATGCGAGAAATAAATGATAAATATTACATTTAGGTCCTTGGAGGAACCTAAATGCAAATAATAAAAACCGCCTGGGGTCCTGTATAAATTTTCTAATGCACGGGTACCTTTTTTGCAATTTCCAGAAACTTCGAGGGCCTCCCTGTAAATTACCCAGGGCACTGGGGACAATTCTGCAAATATCAAAAACACTAGGGTCCTTCATGCAATTTACCCAGTCCCTCACGTGCGGTGCACGTGAGGAGCCTAGGTTCGGGAGGGCTATTGGCTCAGGACACGTGGCATCGTCTGATGGTTCGGCTGGAGGCCCGGTGGACTCGAGCCCATAGGTCTGGAGGAGAGGCTCGGGTGCCACGTGTCATCATCGTCACTATCCGATCAGAATGATCAGACGGTACCTGTACTCTATCTTCCTCTGCAGGTCACCGGAGGAGGCGGGGCTCCGGCGACCTGCTGCTCGCTCCGTCTCGCCTCGCGAGGACTTCTGATGGTAGAGGAAGCTTGCTGGAGGTCCGGCGGAGGACCTGGATATGCTGCGAATCTCCAGAGCTGAACGACAGTGCATATCGATGCAGCTTCATCGGAGGGAAAACGTTCAATGTAGCACTGACGCCAACTCCGTCTATTGATGATCCTGCATATGTTAAACGATAGCCGAAGCGTGTGTGGAGTGTTTGCCTGAATAGGGGGAGTGAGGTGGGGTCCCGTGAGGTGATCGGAGTGGGGGACCTGGGCTCCTTCTCTGGTGGAGTAGAGGAGGAGGTGGAGGACGGTGAACAGGGTTTTGGAGAAGGGAAGATGAAGTCGGCGAGGATGTTGGTGGTCGGGCGGAGCTAGTGAGATTGTCAGATGAGGGTGGAGTGCGATGTAGACAATGAATAAATTAGGAGAAGATAAAGGAAAAAGAAGGGGAGGGGGGACCTCGTCGGAGAGGGGAATCTGGTGAAGGTATTGGCCTGGGCTGGGCTTCCATTGGAGCCTCGATCTTTGCACAATGAGGTTGGCCCTTCCTTGGTGCTCAAAGGAGCACAGTGGCGCCACTACATGGCTGGAAGGCCATGGATCACACCTAGGGTGTCACGGCCATCTTCACCTTGATATACAGCTTCTCCGCTGTCACCGGAGAGCCAGAGGTTGAGCCGGAGCCCCCATGAATGGTGGATACGGTGAACGGAGGCTGTGGGCGGCTATTTGTAGGTGGAGGAGGTCGACGGATATGGCAGTGGCAAGGCATTTTTGCATGGAGATAATGGAGGCTGGGATTGATGGTGGCGTTACATGAGGGTTGCATGAAGATGGCGGAGGTATGGGGTGTACGGGGCGGCCGCTATGGAGCGAGGGGGGTGATCGTGGTATGCTTCAAAATAGGAAGGGCGAGATGGGGCGGCGAGGCGTAACGCCTAGGGAGAGAGACGACTGGAGGAGGACGATGAGTGGGGACCGTTGGATCTTTGGGATCCAACGGCTGGGGTAGAGCCATGACTGGAGGGCTCATATCAGATCTGAGATCTGATCAAGCGGTGGGGAGTTAGGCACTGACGAGTGGCTGGGATGTGATCTGAGGGTTTCATCCTATGGCGGTCGAGAGTAGGGTGACGTGGAGCATGGTGGATCGTAGGATAAGGGGTGATCGGGAGGCTGTGGAGAAGGGGAGACGTGGCACAAGGGAGGCCATAGGATAGGGAATAAATCCAATGACTGCAGATGAGGCGGGTCTGTGTAGTTAAGATCAGATCTGGTAATCAGATCTGACGGTTGTGGTTTAGGCAGCAATGGAGGGCTGAGATGGAGGCGGGGGGCGCATGGATCAGATGACCTAGATGGGCGCCGGGTGGCGTGAGAAGAGGCGGGCCACGTGGCGGCTCTAGAGAGCGCCACGTGGCCCAATCAGAAAAATCAGAGGGTTAAACACAAAGAAAAATATGGAATAAATAGTTAGAGGCAAAATTAGGAAAAAGTCAAAACATAAAAGTTGCTTGTCTCGACGTGATCTACAACTTTCATGTTGAACAAAAAGCCAAAAGAGGTCATTTGTACAAAAAGCATTTTTGGGGGTATTTTTAAGGGGGAAAATACCAGCATTTTGGTGTTGAGATATTTTTGTATTTTTTAGTCTTTTTAAAGGTTAGTGAATTATGGATAATTATTCTATCTAATTTTTAGGAGTTTTTGATGATAAAATCAATACAAGATGAATAAGGGAAATTAAATACAATAATTTAGAGTAATTTATACACAATATAGTGCATGATAATAATAAAGAATTGATGATGATTTTATTAGATTAGTTAAGACATGGATTTTAATAAGAGACTTTTAGCATGATGAATACGAGATTCATCATACCTCTATACTTAAACCATGCTCTTCCTCGAGCATCTAAAGAATGAAGGAGTCGGATTAATTTCTGATAGTGCAAGTGAAGATTTCAAGGCTCAATCTTTCGAGGACCCTTAATTTAAGAGATCCTAAAATTCTGGGTTTATCCAAGCCTTAGTCAGAAGGAATCCAACTTCTCTAATTATCAGACTCTCTTTTTGTACTTATAATATAAGGATATGAACTTAAGTGTACTGCATTTCATGAGAGTCGAGTCGAGGCATCACTCAAAGTTCCTAATATGATAAATATTACATTTAGGTCCCTGGAGGAACCTAAATGCAAATAATAAAAACTGCATGGGGTCCTGTTCCTAATTATCTCTTTTTTTACAGTATGCAATGTAGGCTAACTGATAAAGGTTCCTAGAATTTCCTTCACCAAATCTTCTGTGGCCTCTTCAAAGGAAGCTCCTGACTTCACGACTCCATGAAGATCAAGCATCCTCGATTTTTATGGGCCCTGCCACAAAAGAGAAAAGTTAGAAATATACATAGGAAATTAATCAACAGTCATGATGCAAAAAATGATGCATGAAATGAGGACCTAAAAATTTTGAAATTATTCAACAAAGAAAATCAAAATTCAATAATTAAGTTAAGCCGTGTCCCCAGCAATGGTGCCATTTGATGAACGTGAAATTTACCTCTTTAATGATGTAAAATTGTCGTAGTATAGGAGGCAAATTCGGTTCAGCAAAAACCACAATCGTTTGAATGTTGTGGAGTATTTATACTTGGCAAGTCTACCAAGGTCGAACGCAAGGACACAACTACCTAATTTATTTATTGAATTTCGATTCATGAAGTACAAGTGTGAATTATTCTCAAGTTCAGGTCTGCAAGATGCACTATGCTAATTACAATGCAATGCCATGATGTATGCAATTTTTAGTTGATTTTTATGAATGAGCAAATATGCAATGCTAAACAAAAGATCACAAAAATACCCTAAAAGTATGAGCATCATAATAGAAATAGAAATCATGGTCGATTTGATCACAACATGCAGAACAATCATCAAATCAAAGCAAGAACAAGGAGAGCAGGGTCCTCATTTAAAAAAAATCACTTCATTTAAAAAACTGGTAAATGAGAAAATAAAATATGCTAAGATGTTGAGGACAAAAGAAGGATAAAAACAACACTAAAATCATGCAATTTGGACCTATGATGCTCAAGTTATGCTAAAAATAATGCATGGGCATAAATATAATAAAAATGCGAGAAATAAATGATAAATATTACATTTAGGTCCCTGGAGGGAACTAAATGCAAATAATAAAAACCGCCTGGGGTCCTGTATAAATTTTCCAATACGCGGGAATCTTTTTGCAATTTCCAGAAACTTGGCGGGCCTCCTTATAAATTACCCAGGCACGCACGTGAGGCACGTGCCTGGGGACCATTCTGCAAATATCAAAAACACCAGGGTCCTTTGTGCAATTTACATAGTCCCTTACGTGCGGTGCACGTGTGGAGCCTAGGTTTGGGATGGCTATTAGCTCGGGACATGTGGCAGCGTCTGATGGTTCGACTGGAGGCTCGGTGGACCCGAGCCCATAGGTCTGGAGGAGAGGCTCGGGTGCCACGTGTTGTCATCATTACCGTCCGATCAGAATGATCAGACGATACCTGTACTCCGTCATCCTCTGCAGGTCACTGGAGAAGGCAGGGCTCCGGTGACCTGCTGCTCGCTCTGCCTCGCCTCGCGAGGATTTCTGATGGTTGAGGAAGCTTGCTGGAGGTCCGGCGGAGGACCTGGATGTGCTGCGAAGCTCCAGAGCTGAACGACGATGCATATCGATGGAGCTTCGCCGGAGGGAAAACGTTCAAAGTAGCGCCGGCGCCAACTACAGCTATTGATGATCCTGCATATGTTAGACGATTTCCAAAGTGTGTGTGGAGTGTTTCCGTAAATAGAGGGAGTGAGGTGGGGTCCTGTGAGGTGATCGGAGTGAGGGACCTGGGCTCCTTCTCCAGCGGAGTAGAGGAGGAGGTGGAAGACGGTGAACAGGGTTGTGGAGAAGGGAAGATGAAGTCGGCGAGGATGCTGGTGGCCGGGCAGAGCTAGTGAGATGGTCAGATGAGGGTGGAGTGCGGTGTAGACGGTGAATAAATTAGGAGAAGATAAAAGAAAAAGAAGGGGAGAGGGGACCTCGTTGAAGAGGGGAATCCGATGAAGGTATTGGCCTGGGCTGGGCTTCCATTAGAGCCCCGGCCTTCGCACAACGAGGTTGGCCCTTCCTCGATGCTCGGCAAAGCACGGTGGCACCGCTACATGGCCGGAAGGCCATGGATCACACCTGAGGTGTCGCGGCCATCTTCACCTCGAGATACAGCTCCTCCGCTAGCACCAGAGAGCCAGAGGTTGAGCCGGAGCCCCCGTGAATGGTGGATACGATGAACGGAGGCTGTGGGCAGCTATTTGTAGGCGGAGGAGGTCGGCAGATATGGCAGTGGCAAGGAATTTTTGCATGGAGATAATGGAGGCTGGGGTTGATGGTGGCGTTACATGAGGGTTGCACGAAGATGGCAGAGGTATGGGGTGTACGGGGCGGCCGTTATGGAGCATGGGGGGTGATCGTGGTATGCTCCAGAATAGGAAGGGCGAGATGGGGCAGCGAGGCGTAATGCTTGGGGAGAGAGACGACTGGAGGAGGACGATGAGTGGGGACCGTTGGATCTTGCGATCCAACGGTTGGGGTAGAGCCATGAATGGAGGGCTTAGATCAGATCTGAGATCTGATCAAGCGGTGGGGAGTTAGGCGCTGACGAGTGGCTGGGATGTGATCTTAGGGTTTCATCATACGGCGGTCGAGAGTAGGGTGACGTGAGCGTGGTGGATCATAGGATAAGGGGTGATCGGGCGGCTGTGGAGAAGGGGAGACGTGGCACAAGGGAGGCCGTAGGATAGGGACTAAATCCAACGGCTGCAGATGAGGCGGGTCTGTGTGGTTAGGATCAGATCCGGTAATTAGATCTGACGGTTGTGGTTAAGGCGGCAATGGAGGGCTGAGATGGAGGCGGGGGCGCGTTGATCAGACGGCCTAGATGGGCACCGGGTGGCGTGAGAAGAGGCGGGCCACGTGGCGGCTCCAGAGAGCGCCACGTGGCCCAATCAGAAAATTCAGAGGGATAAATACAAAGAAAAATATGGAATAAATAGCTAGAGGAAAAATTAGGAAAAAAGTCAAAACATTAAAGTTGCTCGTCTCGACGAGATCTACAACTTTCATGTTTGATAAAAAGCCAAAAGAGGTCATTTGTACAAAAAGCATTTTTGGGGGTATTTTTAAGGGAGATAAAAATACCAGTTTTTTTGGTATTGAGATATTTTTGTATTTTTTAGTCTTTTTAAAGGTTAGTGAATTATGGACAATTATTCTATCTAATTTTTTGGACTTTTTGATGATAAAATAAATACAAGAAGAATAAGAGAAATTAAATACAATAATTTAAGGGTAATTTATACATAATATATCACAAGATAATAATAAAGAATTGATGATAATTTTATTGGATTAGTTAAGACAAGGGTTTTAATAAGAGACTTTTAGCATGTTGAATACGAGATTCATCATACCCCTATACTTAAACCATGCTCATCCTCGAGCATCTAAAGAATGAAGGAGTCAGATTATTTCCTGACAGTGCAAGTACTGTCGTTATCTCCAATTATCTGAGGAGAAAGTGCATTATTCTTGAAAGAGTTCAAGCATAATTTCATTGTTGATAATGTGTCCGAGTATTGAGGAAAATGAATAGTTAAATGTGATTAATTATCATGAATAATATGAATTTGATTCATATTATTTGTCTATATAAGGAGAGTTATCTAAGATGTGAATAATGTGAATGTGATTTATATTATTTGGGCACATGAGAATAGAGATCCAAGATAAATAAATATGATTAATTTATCGTGGATATGAATAATGTGGATAACACTATCCATATGAATCATATATATATATATTATAAATGTGATTATAATATATTAAAGATATATATTTGTAAATAATATTTACAATTTTAATATTGACGTGAATTGGATTCACATTGGACAATTAATTGAAAATATAATTTACATTTTATTTTGGGTGTCTGAATATGATTCACATTTTCCAATGGCTTGATTGCAATGTTCACAAAATAGTTATGAATTATTTTTGTGAATAAATTTACAATAAATATTGTTGCAAATTATGGAGAAGTTTATGGGATCCATGATTCCATGAAATAGGAGAAGAAGCCACCTTCCAAGTAAGGGGAGTGGATGACCACCCTAGTCTTATTTGGAGTATGGTCATCTACCCCTCTTATGGAAGGAGGCTTGCCTCCTTCCTATTTCTCCAAGGATGATTGATTTGGTTAAATTGAAATATATTGATGATTATTCATTATATTTAATTTAATTTAAATTAGTTTTGTTGCAAATATTTTTACAACAAAATCATGGCCGTGAAAGTGTAGGATATGGTTGAAATCTGAAGCGCATCACGGAAGCGTGAGCGTCGTATCGAATACAACGATGAACGACTAGTCGAACTAGTTGTTCTATGTAGTGGAATTTAAAAAATTTTCATGCGATGAAACCACATGATCCAAGAACGATTCTCGGATCGTTTCATCTAGAACCACAACAAGTATAAAGGAATACCTCTTGAAGTGTGGTTGATCGAGTCTCTACGAAAAGAGACCTCCTGTCTCAAGTCCAATCGTCGGAGAAGAAGCTTGTGAGCGCGGGGATGAGTCGCGTGATCCTCGCAATCCAACAAGTTGATCCAAGCAAGGTGAACTCATGATCTTGTCGTACGAGATCGAATGTCTTCTTCGCAAGCGTAGCACTCCAAGAAGATGGAGAACCGAAGAACGTTGAAGCGGCTTCGTGGTGGCGAGGGCGTCGACGGCCTCTTCCTCTAGGGTTTGGTGGACGGCCACCAAGGAGAGAGGGAGAGAGAGAGTTAACGTGTGGGAGAGAAGAGAGAATGAGAGATGTGCTTCAAAAGCATAGCCTTAGAGAGCATGGTATGCCTCTCTATTTATAGGGTTTTGGGATCCATGGATCTCAATCCATGGGACACATAAAATCAATGGATGAGAGTGATTTATGTCTAATCCAATGGTCAAGATTGTTGTTAGTAAAAATCAACAACTATTAATTTAAATTCGATCAAATATATTTGACAAATCAAATATAAATCAATCCTAAATTAAACTAATCAAATAAAGGGAGATTACCAACATGGAGATTGCATCCCCAAGGATCATGATGGATGGCCACCAATTTCCATATTGGTTATGGTAGCTGTCCACTTGATTGCAAGTGGGAGAAATCTCATGAGATTTCATGAGATTTCATATCTCCAGGGAAATCTCCTTTATTTAATCCAACAACTTTTGTTGTGATTTATTCTTAAAAAATAATTCATAATTAATTTTGAGAATATTGCAATCTTACCATTGGAAATTTGTGAATCACATTCACAACCCAAAACAAAATATAATTTACATTTTCAATTAACTACACAATGTATATCAAATACACATCAATAATTAATCAACAAATATAAATTAAAATTAGCTCTCTCTAATACATTATAAATCACATTTATAATATATTATGAACAATTGGATATTTCTATCCACGTTATTCTTATCCACAATAAATAAATCACATTTATTTATATTAGATAATTTCCACACACATCAAGATAATTAAATCATATTTAATTATCAATTTCTTAATCCTTAGATCTATGGAATTATTCTTGAACCCTTTCGAGAATAATGTGATTTCTCCTCAGATACTTGGAGATAAGGACAAGGCAATTGTATTGTTCCACGTATAGTGACTTAGATATTGAGATCACATCTCAAATCCAGATCTCAGGGACCTCCCATAGATGCTTGATTAAATCAAGACCGTAAACCTAATCTTCTCATTGTGTCTGAATCTTATTCAGATCAACGTCCAGTACATGGACTAAGATTAGGTCACTTCTCTACTGAGAGGAGTCACTAAAATCCAAACCTGTTTCATCACTCCCTCGGAATGTAAGCGTCATGGTTATACAATCGTTTATGATCACAACACCCTCAGGCATTCCCAACACATGTACATCCTGCATACTGGAAGATGTATGATCATCCTGAAGATATAGATCACTTTTACACTTTCATCTTCATGGCTTGATCACTAAGTTTCTCAATCTTGGTCTTTGGGATTTGGTATAGATCATATGCTTTCACAAAGCATATATCTTACCTTCAAATTCATGTCATGCTTCCAAAGCATGACGACCATGCATGGAATTTGATCAGTCCCAACACCTCATGAGTGAGCTCATGTCTCCCGGTTCACAAGTGAACCTGTATGATCCCTTTGAGAGATCGTATTACTCATATGTCCTTACACGCACACCAGCTCGCCAGTGTATAGACCTTGGTTAGGTCATCAACCTATTGGTCTGCCAAATGTATACACTCAGACATATAGCAACACATCTGTCTCTGGTCAGAGGATGTGTGCCTATGCTGTGATAGTATTCAACATAGGTCTTTGGTTATATCGATCTCATTAAGTCAACCCATTGACTCAACTTATCTGACACCTCCGAATCACTATTCCCATGCAGAGGACATACATCAAGAGGTCGATCAGATATCAGCCTAATGAGAAAGGATTGCCATCTCCTACTCAGGCTGGAGATCATCACTTGACAATCATTTGATGATGCTTGATGAGTCCTCTATCTAACTCCTTAGATATTCATCAAGCATCAGCCTCTATGATTCAATGAATCAACAACTGTATGATTATCAAGTTGGCCATGGTACATGACCCTTATTGTACAGAGGGACCTTATAGTGCATTCATTCATTCAATCTCAGAAAGGGAGTGAAAAAAAATCAATAACTTTTATTGATAAATCATTTATTACAATAACATTTATTGCAGGAATGGTTCGCCTCAGGTTCACATTGCTAACAGAAAGAAACATAAATCAATCTCAACCATTGGATTTGTGTTGTCCACGAATTGTGATCCATGGACTCCCAAAATATTATAAAAGAAGAGGCAACCCTAGCTCTTCTTCTTTAGACATATAGAATTGCAAGCTCCCTCTCTCTCTTTCATTCTCTATTCATGCCCCTCTCTCTTCTTAGAGTGGCCATCCAATCTAAACCTTAGAGAGGATCACCTTTATTGCTATACCGTTGTGTTGCCGCTATGATCGCTCGTGGATCTCTGTCTCCTTCAACGCACCTTGCTTGTGAAGAAGATATTGGATCTCGTGAGATAAGATCAAGAGATTCTCTGCTTGGATCATCAACTTGGATTGCGAGGAGCACATGTTTCATCAATGTGCTCGCAAGCATCTCCTCCGTTTGATCGAACTTGAGAAAGGACGTCTCTAACTTTAGAGACACGATCACAACCACGCTTCAAGAGGTATTCCTATATTCATAAATAGATAAAATGATTCGAGAAGTGTTCTTGGATCATGTGATTTCATCATTTATTTTTTTTTAAATTCTGCTGCCCCGAGCTACGAGTATGACTAGTCGCTCCCGATCACATATGATGCAATCTTCACACTTACGTTATAAGATTAAGTTTTTTTCCATAATCTTCAAGTGGTGTTAGAGCCATGGTCAGGTCGTGGATGAGATTCAAAACCTTAGATGAACAAGGTTTTGATTTTACATTGGATGCAAGATTCGAATTGTTTTTCACTAAATTAAAAACCCACTATTTGTACCTGTTTTAGTGTATTTTTTGATTATTAAAATATATTAGAATGTCTAAATATATTCCAAAAATAATAGCCTGGTATCGGTACCAAAAGTGCATGCATAAGATTCGAAGAGTTCTCGCTATGAAAATTGTTTTTGCATGTAATCACAAATATGTAAGAAAAGTAATTTTACGTACTATTTTTCCATCATGAAATATGAAATAAACACTGGATTAAGTAGAGAATCAAACCAGAAAACCACTTAAATTTATATCACATGATTCCAACTCCAGTTGCCCTAGATATTCCATATTTAGTGGAGATGGGTATGAAGATGATTAGATCATCAAATCTCATTGCTTAATGTGTTTACATTTAAATGGAAATCATGGAAATTATGAATTTACCTCAATTAATTATGAAGTCTAATAATTATGAAAATAAATAATTAAATATCATAGGCCATTGCATGTATATTTCATGAAAAACCCTAGTTTATCCTACAACAGTTTTAGGACAATCTTTACATGCAAAACATTATTACTTGAATATGCTTGAGGATTTGTTTGGCAAAATCTCCTTATAATATTAATCAAAATGGTTTTTATAAATATTATATGGTTTAACTTCAATTGTAAGGCTGAATATCATCTCAAATGCAAATGATTAGATCACATTATCTGACATGAGACGAATATGGTGTATAGTCGGTGATCGTTGGGGTAGCAGGTTGCTCAACGAGCGGTCTGTCCCACATCCTGTGCATACTGGCCATGACATCAAAAATCCTTATATACGAATGACATGGTTCACTGCATTATGCGGAATGGTGGCTCGATAAGAGAAGATGTACTCAAATAGTTTGAGTACTTGCCTGAACCAAAATCTTTAAGAGTTTAGATGGATGTAGATATGATGAGTGTCATCATTCTACTGTCTATACTCTAGTCATTCATGAAGCTTCATAATATTTATATTGTATAAAATAAATGAAGCATATATAAATGCTCTTATATTGAGATCTTTTGAGGTGACCTATGTAAGAAGGAAAGTCAAAGAGTTGACTGTTCTTCTGTGACTTCCATACATATGGAATCCAAAAAGTTAGATGAATGCCAATATTGCAACAAGCCGATGTATCGATAGTATGACTATCTAGACTATCCAAGATCCTTAGAGAATGATCCAAATAGTGTATCGAAATATTATACATCTACATATAATCATTGAAATTGACTTTGTTATTGTATAATATCAAAGTCTAATAATTGTAACTCACTCTTCTAATAACACTTACAATTAGTTGAAAATGTTTTAGAAGACTAGAGAATTTGATCTTAAGATTTAATAGCACCCACATGGATGTTGACGCACTTGTTGTAACAATCTTCATAGGATAGATAGACTACATATTTTCACTGGAAGAGCCCTTAGTATATTAGAATACATTCATTGTTTATTTTTGAATGTTGGAAATAAACACACATTCTGTAATAGACTATTTACAAAGAGTTATGATGGATATATTTCAGATAGTAGTCTAACATATAAAGGATTCTACTAAATTAGAAAAAAATAATGAATGGTTAATTAATATTTCTAATACTGAAAAATTAAACCTTAAAAGATCAATCAGAGGATGAAGACTATTTAACAATGATCCTTGGACATATGTCTTTTGATGAGATCAATAGACTAGTAAGAGATGAAACTTTAGACTATCTGAAATTTCAAATCTTACATACTTGTGAATATTGTATTCAAAGTAAAATATCCAATACACCCTTCTCTGAGAATGATGTAAGATGCCAAGGTATGGATCATCTATATCATAATAAACATCAATGATATGTGAGTTAATGATTATATGTGATATGAGATTTCTTCTCTTCACATAAAAAACCTTTGAAATGTTCAAAGATTTCATAATTTTGGTTTAGGACCAAAGTTTAAAGGAAGATGAAATGAATTTAATCTAACCTAGGCAGTCAATACCTATTAGATGAATTCATGGAATAACTTATGGAGAAAGGAATATCAATACTATCTCACTCCTCTTAATATATCTAAACTCAAAAGAGTTGTAGGGAGAAATAATTGGATCATGTGTGACATGATTTGATCAATGAAGAATTTTAGCATAATTACCTCTTAATTTCAGGGTATATATGTAGTAGAGATTATAATATAGATCCTTAATAAGATTCCAGGAAAATCTAAACCCGAAAACTTTCATAAGCTATATTTTGGAACCTAGCCTAGTGTTGGACACTTGAGGATTTAGGGTTGCTTGGTCCATAGCCATGCCATGGATGCAAGTAAGCTGGAATCTAGCATCAGAGAGTGCTACTTCATTAGGAATATAAAGGATGGTATGGGATACCTACTTTATGACTTTGAGATTCTTAAAAGATTTCATCTCTAAAGAGTATGATTCTTAGAGGATGACTTTCTTGAGAATCAAGATGAAAATGGAGTATATTAACTCATTGAATCTTAAGAAGATAATGAGGCTCCTGAAATTGAAACTAAAAGGACAATTACAGATGAAACACACATACCTCTTGAAATTAGTTTGAGGGTGGCAAGACCACCTAAAGGGTATGGATTCCATGTATTAGTTAAGTATGACAATGATCTGACTTCATATGATGAAGCTTCTGAGGATCATGGCATGGAAAGATGGATGCTAGCAATAAAGTCTAAAGTAGACTTCATATACACCAATTGTATATGGACATGATACACCTATAAAGTTAAGACCCGTTACATGTAAATGGATCTTGAAGAGAAAGAGGGAACCTGATGAGAAGGTAGAGACCTTAAAATCACAATTCGCATTCATAAGATACATACGAAGAGAAAACATCGCTTGCGATGAGAGCTGCTCTTTAGTGAACTTGCTTAAATCCATCAGAATATTACTAACTATTGTTACACAGCTTGACTATGACATCTACAAGATGGAAGTCAAGATTGCATTCCTCTATGAATACCTCACAAAAGATATTCATATGAAGTAGCGCTGGGGCTTCATAGTTGAGGAAAGCAATGTGTACAAGCTAAAGAACTCCATCTATGGAGTCAAATAAGGTTCTGGTTGTCGGAACATCATATTTAATGAAATTCTAAAGGATATGATTTCATACAAAATCTTGATGAACTATGTGAAGCTTAGTGAGAATGTCATTGTGTACATCGTGCTAAATGTAGATAAAATCCTTATCATTTGGAATGGTATAAGGATGATAATAAGTGTTTTATGATCTGTCTATTCCATACCCTGAGAAATGATCTCAAGGATACATCTTAGATCTCAGTTCTAAAGTTGTTCATAAGTAAAGAGAAGATGGCATTGGAACCGTCACATTAGTTGTACATCTTGGACTTGATCCATTTGGAAAAATCCCAAGAAAGGCTTCCTTCCTTTAATATATGGTACTGACCAATCTGAAGGGATAACATATTAAATGCTGATGATGCTAAAACTTCTCGTCCTTGTGCATCAATTACGAGAAGCCTGGTGTATGCTAGATGTGTACAAAAGACAAATGTTTGCCATACAGTGGGAGTAGTAAATTGTCACTAATCCTAATTTGGATATAAAACACTTGATTGCAGTAACAACAATATCTTAAAATATGACAATATTTTTGAGATAGTGATATCAAAGACTTATCTTCAAGAACTTAAGACTTTATAGATAGTGATCTAAAAGGTCTTAACTGCAAATGCCTTATAAGACATAAGACCAGGTCTTAGTCTTAGGAGATAGAGATATCCAGGAATAAGGGCATTCTGATAAGGATAATAGAAATTACATATTGGTTATAATAGTTTTGAGCTGTAGTGTCAATGCCACTATAACTGCTTTAACAAAATTGAGTATTGGTTGCATGAGATGCAACATTCGCATTGGATGGGAGCACTGTTACTAGGGGATATGCAAGTACCGTAAAAGGACTTGGCGTAGTCTCTTGGGAATAGAGTGACTAGTTAGCTAGCTATTTTTTCAAAAAACCTTATGATTAGCACATGAGTGTAGGTTTAAATATTAGCCTGTTAATGGCTCTTTGGGCTAGTGGGAGATTGTTGGACATGCAAGCCCATGACGAGCCATTATGTAATAAATGTTATTGCAAATCATTCCTTGATTTTAATGAAGAATAACTAATTTGTATAATAGGTCCCTTAGTACAATTAGGGTTATGTACCATGGCCATCTTAATGATCATATAACTGTTGATTCAAATGATGAATCATAGAGGATTTTGCTGAGATGAAATCTAAAGAGTTAGATTGAGGAATCATCAAGCACCATCAAGTGATTGTTAAGAAATGATCTCCAACATGAGATGGAGATGTCAATCCTTTCTCTAAAAGCTGATATCTAACCAACCTCTTTATGCAGGTCCTCTACATAGGAATAGTGATTCGAAGGTGTTAGATAAGTTGGGACAAAGAGTTGACCAGACAAGATCGAGATAACTAATACCCATGTCGTATGCTGTCACGATATAGGCACACATCCTCTAACCGGAGATAGATGTATTACTATATTTCTGAGCATGTACATTTGGCAGACTGATAGGTTGATGGCCTAATCAAGGTCTATACACTGGTGAGCTGGTGTGCATACGAGGGCATATTAGTAATACGATCTCTTAAAGGGAACACATAGGTTGATTACTTAAACAGAAGACATGAGCTCACTCATGAGATATTGGGATCAAATTTCATGCACGATCGTCTTGCTTTGGAAGCTTGACTGAATTTGTGGGTTTGATATATGCTTTTGGAAAGTATATGGTCAATACCTGGGTAGTATATATGCTTTGGAAAGTATATGATTGATGCCAACTCCTAATGATCAAATGAGAAACTTAATGACAAAACCATGAAGAAGATAAAACCTAAATTAATCTAAATCTTTGGGTTTATTATAGGTCTTTCAGTATGCAGGATGTACATGTATTAAGAATATCTAAAGGTGATGTGGTCATAAATGATTGTATAACCATGACCTTCCATTATGAGGGAGTGATGAAACATGTCTAGATTTTAGTGACTCCTCTCAGTAGAGAACTAATCTAATCTTTGTCCAAATGTTGGACAGTGATCTGAATGTAATTCATATGCAATGAGAAGATTATATTTATAGATTTGATTTAATCAAGCATCTATGAGAGGTCCCTGAGATATGGATTTGAGATATGATCTCAAAATCCAAGTCACTATATGTGGAACATACAATCACCCTGTCCTTATCTCCAAGTGTCCGCAGAGAAAGTGCATTATCCTTGAAAGAGTTCTATGATAATTTTATTGTTGATACTGTGTCTAAGCATTGAGGAAAATTGATAGTTAAATGTGATTTAATTATCATGAAATTCAGTTCATATTATTTGGCTATACAAGGAGAGTTCTCTAAGATAATTCAGTGTGATTTAATTATCAAAGATGTGAATAATGTGAATGCGATTCATATTATTTGGGCACATGAGAATAGAGATCAAAGATAACTAAATATGATTTATTCATCATGGATCTGAATAATATGGATAACATTATCTATATTAATCATATGTATTATATAAATGTGATTTATAATATATTAGAGAGAGCCATTTGTAAATATCATTTGCAAATTAAACGTTGATGTGAATTAGATTCACATTGGACAATTAATTAAAAATGTAATTTACATTTTATTTTAGGTGTGTGAATATGATTCACATTTTCCAATGGCATGATTAC
Source organism: Ottelia alismoides (assembly GCA_037367405.1). Classification (NCBI taxonomy): domain Eukaryota; kingdom Viridiplantae; phylum Streptophyta; class Magnoliopsida; order Alismatales; family Hydrocharitaceae; genus Ottelia; species Ottelia alismoides. Next base: position 310,092 of record JAZKJV010006795.1, on the reverse strand, counting down.
AATGTTCACAAAATAATTATGAATTGTTTGTGTTAATTAATTTTTAACAAATGTTGTTGTAAATTATGAAGAACTTCATGGGATCCATGATTCCATAAAATAGGAGAAGAAGCCATCTTCCAAGTAAGGAGGGTGGATAGCCACCCTAGTCCTATTTGGAGTATGGCCGTCCATCCCCCTTATGGAAGGAGGCTTGCCTCCTTCCTGTTTCTCCAAAGATGATTGATTTGGTTACATTAGAATATATTGATGATTATTCAATATACTTAATTTAATTTTAAATAATTGTTGTTACAAATATTTTTGCAATAAAATCATGACCATTGAAAGAAACACAAATCAATCTCAACCATTGAATTTGTGTTGTCCATAGATTTTGATCCATAGACTCCCAAAATATTATAAAGAAGAGGCAACCCTAGTTCTTCTTTTTTATACATATAGAATTACAAGATCTCTCTCTCTCTCTCTCATTCTCCATACACATCCCCCCTCTCTCTCTCCTTAGAATGGTCGTACACTTTAAACCCTAGAGAGGATCGCCATCGTCTCCACGATATTGTGCTGTGGCTTCGACTGTTCATGGATCTCCGTCTCCTTCAGTGCACCTCGCTTGTGAGAAGATGCTGGATCTCGTGAAATGAGACCAAGAGATTCTCCGCTTGGATCATCAACTTGGATTGCAAGGAGCATGTATTTCATCAACGCACTCGCAAGCATCTCCTCCGTTGGATCAGACTTGAGACAGGAGGTCTCTTACTTTAGAGACATGATCACAACCACGCTTCAAGAGGTATTCCTATCTCTTGTTTGTGGTTTATATGAAATAATATGAGAAATGTTCTTGGATCATGTGGTTTCATCATTTAAAATTTTTAATATCCCGTTGTCTCGAGAAACTAGCTTGACTAGTTGCCCCTGACCGCATGTGATACTATCTTCACTCTTCCATGATGCGCTTAAGGTTTTTCCCATAACCTTCATAGTCTTTGAATTCAAGCAATCTGTTCATATCAATTTTCAAGGATTTGTGTATTAGTTCTACAAGTAGGTGGCAGGGCTTGCCATAGACGAGGTAGTAAGGAGACATACCGAGAGGAGATTTGTACGTCGTTTGATTTACCCAAAGAACTGAATAAAGTAGTTGTGAGCAATTCTTATGATCCGGACGTACAAGCTTCTGCAACATGATTTTGATCTTCCTGTTAGAACATTCATCCAAGCCAATTTGGAGTGGTACGACACTGCTACACGATGTTCTATGCCGTATGCTTTGGTCAACTTATTGACCTATTTGTTTATGAAATGTCTCCCCACCTAAGAAATGGGAATTTTGGGAATCCCAAACTCTGAAATGATGTTTTTCTTCAGGAAGCGACAGACTGTGAGGCTGTCCGCGGTTCGGGCGAAATTGCCTCCACCCATCTACTGACATAGTCAACGCTGAGCAAGACATGAAGTCAATTCCCCGAACATCAAAGACGTTAGATATCTGAATGTATTTTAGAGGTATTGTGTCTTGTATATTGACGTTTTTGGCCATTCACTGACAATCAATACATTTCTTTACATAGTCGTCTGCATCCTCGAATAAAGTTAGCCACCAAAGGCCACATTGAAGAACTTTTGCTACCGTCCTCTTTCCAGAAGGGTGTCCACGAACTTCAAGCATATGACAGTGGTATGGTCCACTACCTCCTCCTGAGTCTGCCAAGAACTTATCAAGTTTTATCTTCGGTAGTCTGGTGGAGTTTTCTTGGAGACAAGATAGTTGACAATAGTTGCATACCATGTAAGAGACATGATATAGACAAGATTGCCTCATCTAGAAATATCTTTGTGATTGGAATGGAACTCTGCTCAGGGGTCTCTACATCAATTAGTCTGGAAAGATGATCTGCAACCACATTCTTGATGCCTGGTTTCTCACAGATTTTCAAGTCAAATTCTGGGAGTAGAAGGATCCAACGAATTAGATGAGGCTTAGTAGCTTTCTTACTTTGTAAATACTTGATGGCATAGTGGTTAGTGTAAATGATAACCCTTGATCCATGGAGATGTGATTTGAACTTCTCTAGTGCAAACACTACGGCTAGAAGCTCTTTTTCTCTCACTGTATAATTTTTCTGGGCTTCGTTAAGTGTCTTGCTAGCGTAATGAATCGCAAATGGCATCCCATCTCATATTTGTCCTAAAATAGCACCAATTGCGAAGTCTGATGCGTCCTTCATGATCTTAAAGGGTAAATACCAATTAGGTGGTTGTAGGACAGGAGCATGTGTGATCAGGTCTTTCAATTGGTTGAAGGATTGGAGAATATGGTCATCTACAACAAAATCTGTCTCCATGGCAAGAAGTTCTATCAATGGTCAGGCAAGCTTGCTGAAGTCTTTTATAAATATTCGGTTGAAATGGACATGCCCAAGAAATGACTAGACTTGTTTCAAAATTGTAGGTGGCTTGAATTTTGAAATCACTTCCACCTTAGTTGGGTTCACTTCCATGCTATATTTTGATACCACGTGACCCAACATGATCCCTTCAGTCACCATAAAGTGACTCTTCTCCCATGAGAGCATAAGGTTGACTTCACACCACCTCCTTAGAACTCGGTCTAAATAATCCAAACATTGATCAAATGAGTGTCTATAGACCGAAAAATCATCCATACAAACCTTAAGAAAATGCCTACCATGTCTGCAAATACGTCCATCATACATCTTTGAAATGTAGCGGAGGCATTACACAGCTCGAACGCCATCTGATCAAAAGGCGTACATCTCAAATGGATAAGTGAACGTGGTCTTCTCTTGATCCTCAAGAGAGATTGTAACTTGGTTATACCAAGAGTAACTGTCCAAGAAGCAGAAATATTCCTCCGCAGTCAATCTCTTGAGGATCTGATCGATGAAGGATAGTGGGAATGGTCCTTCTTAGCAGCAAGATTAAGGCGTCTGTAGTCCACACAGACACGCCAAGATATTGATACTCTGGTCAGAATCTCGTCTCCTTTATCATTATTTACAATGGTGATCTTGGATTTCTTTGGCACTACGTGCATGGAACTCAACCACTTAGAGTCAGAGATGGGATATATGAATTCCGCATCACACCATTTTTGAATTTCCTTCATCACAACCTCCTAGAGGTTCGTGTTTAGTTTGCACTTGAATTCGTTGGAAGGTTTGTTGTCTTCTTCTAGGTAAATGTGATGTGAGCATAATGATGGATTGATCCCATGAAGATCCGATATCTTCCAGCCTATCACCTTGTAGTTTTGTTCAAGAACCTCCATCAGACGAGATTCTTAGTCTTAGGTCAATTGAGCATTGATGGTGACTGGAAGCATATTCCTCTCACCCACATGGAAGACATACTTCATGTTGAAGGGCAAGGGTTTAAGCTTTGGTGTGGTTGGAGTCAGCTTTGTGGAGACTTCAGCAACAACTGTAGGCATTAGATCTTTCATCTGTTGGATGTCCACCTCTGTCGATTCAGCTTCTTCATTTAACACATCACAAAGATCGAAAATGATCCTCACGCTCAGATGAGGATGATTGTTCAAATCCTTTTATTTGTACATCATCAAAAATCTCATCATCGAAGACCTCGGTTAGTTGGATTGTGCTTTCCCGTATTTCCTCCGTAGAGAGGAATTCCAGGGTTTCTTTGTCATCCAAAAATAGATTGGTATCTATTCTCTCTGCTAAACATTCACAGTCCTCAGGACATTGAGGTAGAAGCACACCCATCTTAGATATAGCTTCTTGTGGTTTCGGCTCAGGCACAATCTCTATTTGTATCTTATCACTGCTAGAGCGAAACGTGATTTCTCCAGTGCCGTAGTCAACTACTGCCTCGACTATTCGAAGGAACAACCATCCAAGGATAATCGGTGTATGGAGAAGAGGCCTGGAGGTGTCCATGTCCAGGACAATGAAATCAATAGGGAATTTCATCCCTTGAACTGTGATGATCACATCCTCTAACATGACCCTAGGACGTTTGACAAATCGATTAGCGAACTATAGAATCATCTTGATTAGCTCGAGCGGTCCTATCCCAAATTCTGTGAGTAGTGATGATGGAAGAAGGTTGATAGAATACCCACTGTCGAGCAAGGTGAGCTCGAACTCCTGATTGAAAATTTGGCAGCTAATAAGTGGTGCTCCTTTGTCTTTCTTCTTGTGTGGGAGATTGCTGATGGTGTTCACTGTAGCCATGGTGAGTATATGCTTCTCATATTTCCTACGTTTAGTTTTACGGGGTTGACATTTCATTGTACGTGCTTCTTTGAGTCCTTTCTTCACATTGGGAATGTACTCCATAGCTTTCAGAAGAGGCATCTCAAGCATAATCTTTTGCAATATTTCAATGATGTCAGGATCAGACAAAGTATTTTCAATTTTTTAGTGTTTTTGATTTAAGTGAAGAAGAAAAAGGCATATGTAAATCATCAAAAATACTTTCATTCACACTCAAACTTTTATCTGTATCATTTTGTACAGGTAGATGGCAAATAGGTGTACACTTATATGCATAGGTGGACCAAAAATAACAGGCGCAACTCCATCGGTTGGCTCTGGTTATGTTGCAAATGGCATCTCCAATGCTAGCACGACTTCACCAGGATTGTTACTTTCTTTTTATGATTTTGAATTTTCTCCATTTTTTATGTTTTTGTATCTGGTGCTACTCCAAAAAATAGTGTTGACCCTGATGTTGGCATGGCTGAAGGATTCACCATTGGATGCTTTGCACTTCCCTTTCGATGTCACAGATGACTAGAGTGTCCTATCGCTCTTGAGAGTTACAATGTTCGATAAAACTAAATAATTTTCACCTGAATCAAGTGGGGCACTGCAGGCTACTTTCTTTTTGTGACAGAATTTGTTGGGGTTGGCTTCGACCCAAGCTGGAATAATAGTCTTGGTGGTTGTCAAGTCTTCTATATTTTGGCTCATCTCCACCATGTTCTTCACTAACTGAGTTAAACAATCAAGGGCCGGGTTAATCGCGGTAACATCATAAGATTCGACCTGATGAGACCGCTGACTCTATTGATATTGTGGGGGAAGATGTTGCTGATAATCCTGTAAGTATTGAGGAGGAGGAGGAGGAAGCGAAGAGTATTGCTGATAGGGTTGGGAGGGGTACTAGTGATGAAATAGAGCAGTCGACTGCTAATTCTACTGGTGACGGTATCCGAACTGTTGTTGTTCGTTGTTTTATCTCCAAGTGTATCCTTGCTGCGGAGGCTGCTAGTGATGGACCAGGTTGGGATGGTAATTCCGTCCTCCTTACTACTGGTGGAATGGTCATCTAGCATGGTTTTGACCCTAGGATTGTCCCTGAGGATGGATCAACTACTGATCATTACTCCAGATGCCATTCACCTCTTGAATGAGTGGGGGAGGTAGAGAACAAGGTTCGAGTTCATGTGTCTGGAATTCAGATGGCTGATAGACAACCATATGTGTCTGCGGCTGTGGCGACGGTTCCTCTGGAGCATGTATGTAGTATACGTGCTGGAGCAGAGGTTGATTGGGACTCGACTAAGGTGGCTGTGGCAGTCTACTCCTTTTTCTCAGCTGGAGGCTCAGATGCAGTGGTCACTGTTCACTAGCATCTCCAGCTGCTTGGTGATAATGTCGAGCTTGTCTAGGCCCTTCTCGATCCCGGTGAGCTTCTTTAGTTTCTACGACCTCTTCTCAATGATATCAACTTTCGACAGGTGAATCGCAATGATATTAAAGTCGGAGTCGTCACACCTGTTGAATTCTTAGGTATTCACCATGCTTACATTCTTACAGAGGATCTGTAGTGGCAGCTGAATCTGGAATGAAATGAGATAAGGATAAAGCAGTTGAAATGAGAACCTCCGTAGGCGGCGTCAACCGGGCGTTGACTAGTCTCTGCCAGACCCCCGAAGAAATGCTAGACCAACCTGATCCTCTATATGTCATGGTGGGGGCATTTCCCAATCAGATCATTGAACCTCTCCTAAGTCTCATAAAAGGTCTCTTGAGGTCCCTGGGAGATGCTAGCAATCTTCGACCACATGAGATTGATACATCCTAGATGATAGTACTTATGCAACAAGGCAGATTTCAGGTCCTCTCAGGTGGTCACCACCTTCCCCAAGTCGTTGATCCAGTAAAGAGCTTTGCCTTGTAGGTTGAAGGGGAAGGTGGTCATCTTGACTACGCCCAACGAGATGTTGGTGTAGTGCATGGTGCTATAGATATGGCCGAACTGCTGTAGATGGATGTAAGGCTCCTCATTGAATTCTCGTGGAAGCTGGAAAGGAGAGAAATGAGCTGCGGTTTCAGCTCTAAGTGTTCTTGGAATGGTGGGATTTGGATCCACTCATTAATACAACTAACCCTTGGGTTATAGGTCTTCTTCAAGATGCTTGTGCCGACCTCTCCTTGCTTCTCCCTCGTTACTGTAAGGTCCATCTATAGAGTTATTATCATCGTCATCATCATGGAGGTTGTCATCACCTCCTCCTTAGTTTCATCCTCTTCCTTTTGACCTTCTCCTCAGGTCATTTAGCATTTCATGAAAGGTGACCTGGGCGAGAGCTTGGTCAGTTAGCAGATGCTGAATGGCTTGGATGGAGGGAAAAAGCTGATTGTTAACCTCATTCTGGTTCGTGCCCAGCTCCATGTTCTTCCCAGTGCTAGGGAGCTGCGTTCTCTTTCCTCTACGTGTGGGAGCCACTCTGATTCGGACTAAGAAGGAATGAGATTTAGATCGGGGTCAAGATCCGCAATAGAAAATAGAACCCCAATAAGTTTGCATGCAGGCATCGGATGGAGATAATAATTTAGAGTCACGATCAATTCTAAATGTTATTAGAGATGGAGAAGTATATGTAGTACAATCAATCTTCATCCAAAAGGGACAAAACTGGGGAAGAGAGTTTTCTTGATTTGTGTGAGGAAGAAGAAGCGGGGAGTCCTGAGGGTGATTCATGGAGTCTAAACCATGTACCTGTGAATAGCTCTGAAGTATTGGAGATGTAAACTTGAGGGTCGATGTGGGTGTCGGTAGAGTCCCGACCAAGCCATCCTGGAGTCGTTATCTTGAAGGAAAAAGAAGATTGATTTGGATGAAGGATACGATGATGAACAAGAAATACATGGAATGTAAAACATAGAAGGCTCACGATGAGCAAGGGTCAAAGAGGAAGTAATAAAAGAAGAATGGCAAAAATGCGCAACTGCACAGGATTTTGATCTTTGATTAATTCTAAATCAAACAAATTTTTTTCCAAGAAAAAATAGGTTCACCAACTCACCAACATGAAGCCATAAGAGTTCTGCTATTTTTATCTTTTCAATTTTAGAGTTGATTTGAGCAAAAATTATCATGAGTCCTTATCGACTAGCCCTAGTGGACAACGTATACTACCAGGAAAGTATCCCCGTACTTGTTCCACCTCCTTTGTATCCTGCGATCTGTAATTTTTGTGGTCCTCAATACCAGCCCTGAGGGGCTACTCAACAAAAGAAAAGAAAGAGGAATCTGATAGGCGAAATCACTACTTCCCTCGCAAGTGTAGTACTCAGACGTAAAATAATGAGATAGACACCCCCGTGAAGACATGGTCTATGCTTAATACTTCAGATCAAGTTGGATGCTCTACACAAGGAGAGAGCACCATCGTCGACAAGCCCCTACTCATCCATGTACGATAGAAGCACCAATACTTCGCCACACATATGTGATAGTTGAGTCAGCCACATATCGGGTTTTTGCTCTATTTCTTAAGGGTTGTGCCTCAATCTGTCTGGAGTGTAGCTTAATAGTCCCCTTGCTTTAGTTTTTGATTTTTAATTTTTTGAAGTATTTTCTATGCAAAGCGCCTAATGATTTTTTTGGATTTTATTTAAGTCCTAGGTGTTCAAAATCGGAGGGAGAAGGCGACAAAGCAATGTAAGGAAAATCAAAGATGGAAATCTTACCCTTGATCCTAAATTATGGATGCTTAGTTAGATGACTTACAACACTTCTCAACTCCCTCCATGCGAGATGCAAGGCAGAAATTATAAACCTAATTTACACGCACGATATGCAAATAAAGAAAATTGCCATAAATAGGATTTGCTATTAGCGTGAAGAACCAAATTCTAATTACTCAAAAATAGAACCTAAGTGTTCGATTTTGGAGACTCTTCAGTGCCTGCCACAATGGGACTTGCAAGAGCTGTGTAGAATCTCTCACAATACGCGGTTTCAAGTTTAAATAATCAACAACTAAATTTGACTAAGTCCAAATGTAAAGAACTATAGGTACATGCTTCTATTAGGTGTTTGGACCTAGTTTACCGAGAAAGAAATCCTAAAATGTTAAGGGTTCATTCCGCAAAATAAATGAAAATAAAATGGAAAACACAAAGTACGGAAAATAAAGAAAATAAAGGCAATGAAAGCGTGGAAAATACGATGAACCCCCAAGTGTACAAACACTTGGTAAAATAGTCCCAAGTGTCCAAAGTTCAGTTCACCCATATCATTACAATTAATAATGGAAATAAAATGTCACTCTCTCACAAAAATAAAAGGAGAAAGGACTAGGCTAAATCTTTCTCTTTCTCTCTCCCGCTCTCTCCTCTCGGTCAACAAAGAGAATGACCTAGCTCCTTACTGCTCGGGTGCTTCAGCCACCTAAGAGGCTGCCTTCACCTCGAGGTCCCTTTGCAAGAAATATATAAGAGAAGTGACTAACGCAGTAAACAATTATATCAAAGAGAGAGAGAGAGACAAAATAAAACAAGAAGAATAACGAAATTAAAATAGCACAAAAATCTATATTGTTTGTTGCTCCTTGATAACGATGCCATTTGTTGAACCAAGAATTATGCGGGTCTTATGTTCCACACAAGGCGGGAACATAGACGCTGAAGAGACCCACAATAACCTCAAATTCAAACAACAATTAACCCATAAAATAAATAAAGTAATCAAGACAAGAGGATCAAAATTTATTATAACTCTACAAGATGTGTGTATAGTGCAAGTATGTAGACGTTGAACATAGGGAGCAAGATGAATAGACAACAAAAATAGGCAAAAAGACAATAATTGTTTCATGTTATTATGATCATTTTTTATTTTTTTCCAATGTTTTTAATATTTATTTTTTTGACATTTTTTATTTATATATTTTTGTTTTGTTTTTAAATTTACACAAATTTTATATTTTTTATCTTTTTTTATTTTAAAATTTCTTTTTAATAAATAGAGGTAATATATAGGATTTAATGGGGCTGCCCCCTGGGGGCAGCCAACATGGCTGCCCCGCCCCCTATTTCCGACGTTTTTTTTATTTTTTTTTGAAAAATAAACCCCATGTAAATTCATCCCTATATCCCTCCTACATGCCATTCGAATTTCGTCAGAAATAGAGACTCCTACGGCCTCCATCGAGATGGTGTTGATTTAAAAAATCCTGTTACCGTTGAAAAATAACTGTCTGGATGGAGGCCGTAGGAGTCTCTGTTTCTGACGAAATTCGAATGGCATGTAGGAGGGATATAGGGATGAATATACATGGTGACATTTTTTGAAAAAAAAATAAAAAAAGCGTCGAAAATGGCGCGGGGGCAGCCATGTTGGCTACCCCCAGGGGGCAGCCCCATTAACCTCTAATATATATAACTATATATATATAATAGAGTAGATAACATATATAAATATATATGAAATAGGAAAAATTCAGAAAAATACCCAAAGCATAGTCCTTTTTATTTTAGGGGTATTAAAAATATTTTTTTCGGGATTTTTACTAATTTGAATAATAATATTTATAAAATAATTAAATATAGGTATAATTATACAATATAGGATAATATATATAATATACCTATAAATACAAAAAATAGAAAAATAAACTATTTTTATCTTTTTTATTTTTGTTCTATTTTTGGTATTTTTCTTAGATTTTTTTTACATTTGTTTGTATTTTTAAATGAATAAAAATAAGAGAACACTAAGCAATAATTGATGACTGGATGGTTTTGGATTTCAAAAATAGCTAAATAGCTCAAAAATCTCCAAAACTAGTCTTAATATATAATAAATATAATAAACAAGATACAAAACCAAATAATACAATTTTTGGATTTTTATTGATTTTTTTAGGATTATAAAGGGTTTGTAATTTTTATGGTTTTTCTTTTGAATTTTTAATGATTTTTGGTCTGTAGCTAAAAGATACAATGATAAACACTATCTATTTTTTCGAGTTTTTTAAAGATGATTTTATAAATTTTTTATATTTTTAAATACAGACATAAAGGATATGCAAGGTTTTTGAATTTTTAAAAAGAGGAAAATGATTTTAAATGATCCAAGTAAAATATATGTGATGTGAAATATGCTAAGGCACTTAAAATAATTTTCCTAGAATTTTTGGATGCAAAATGATACTTTTAATAAACAAAATAAAAGAAATAAAATTGCATGCACTAGTGGAGACCTAAACGCAATTACCCAAAAGTACTTATCTATTTTCGAACCCCATAATAATGTATATGACCAATCATGCAAAATATCCTAAATAAATCCAATTAAAAATGCTAACTGGGGTGTTTTGTAATTTATAAAATACGGTAGGTCCAACTTGCAATTTAACCACAAAATATTACACTGGAATTAAATATTATAGGACTAAAATAAAATATCAAAAACCCAAGGGCCCCCTGCAAAATGTCCGCTCCCTCACACGTACAAGCATGTGAGGTGATGTGGCAAGGGACTTAACTACAAATACTAGAAATCCAAGGGTCTTTATGCAAATTTTACAAAAACTATATAACTACAAATGAATGTTTATATAATAAAAAGAAAATACAAAAGATGCGGGGGGTATCGGGCAAAATTTCCCCCACATGGCCAGACGAACGATGCTAATGGATTCACTAATCCACGTGTTGCTCTCTACCGCTCGATACCGGTTCATCGATGTGTGGTGTAGATTAGATCTCGGGCGGGATCTGATGATTGAAGCTGCTCGCAATCAGATAGTGCTAATCTAAACTAGAGATCCATCTATAATCGAACGGTGGCTGTTACTGATGAAGAACAAGGAAGAATATGGGGTCTTCTTGGCTTCAGTTGATCGATTCTCCCACCTCTGAGTGGTTCCCTCGATTCTCAGATGCTTTGCACGCTCAAAGGAGGCGTTCACAACTACTGGTGGTGTCAAATTGCTCCAAGGACTGCCGGAGGGGTCCTAGGAGATCAAGGAAGGACATGGCTCCAGGTATCCTACACTTTATCGAAAAACGCCTCCAATGGGCCTTGGACCTATAGAACCTACAAAGAAAGTACAAGCAGACGAAGATGGGTCTTATAGGGGGTTTTGTCAGGTGTAAATGGAGTGGAATGGAGTTGGACAGAGGCTCTCCGGTGGGCGGCATAGGTAGAGGACCGATTCGCTCGATCAAAGCAGGATCGAGGTGTCTGGATGGTCAATCATATGGAGAAACGAAAGGGGAGAGTGTGAGGGTGTTCAGCGGGTCGAAATATGAGGGATTCAATGATGGACGAAGGCCATACCTCCAAGCTCCGGTGTAATTTCTTTTTCTGATTTTTCAGTAAAAAAAGTAAATCAAAGAAAATAAAGCACGAATCTAAATTACCGACTAATCTAAGAATCGATAAATGAAAGATAACATATCTTACCTAACCAGAAGATGAAGAAGCATGGCTCGCACGACAGAGGTTCGGCGATTCACCGCCTCTCCTTCTCGCTGAAACCTCAGCAAGAGTACTGTTGTCACCAGGAACCTCAAGCAAAATTAGGTTTAGGGTTTCGAAGGGCGAAGAGGGATCAAACTTGAATTAAAGAGGCGGAAGTGGTTTTATCCAGGCGTGCTTTGACCAAGGGCCACATATCAATGTGATGATTCACCGATCGAGGAAGTCATACAGTGTGAAGGATCAACAATCGAGGAACAAAAATGCAGATGGATTCATTCCCTGGAAATGCAAGACATGGCGGGGAAAATTCCAAAAAGTAGGGAGGTCAGCAGGTCTATAGGGCTAGATGTCAGAGGGGGGCTCAGTTGACCATCGGGTCAACTGGGGCCCGCCTTTGATTGGGCCATGTAGGCCACTGAAGGACAAAACAAATTAAAATGCTACAACAACTGATTTTATTGATTTTGATTTTTAGTCAAAACATAAAAAAAACATATATTACTTTATGTAGTATTTTATTATGATTTTTACTTATTTTTACAAGTTGACTATTATGTATTAATATGTATATATACTTTCATAGGTATATTGACCTATATTTTGGGGATTTTATTTTTATTTTATATTTGAAAGTTTATTATTTTATACTTATAATATATATATTTATAACTTATTTAATTATACTTAAATATATTTTTATTATATTTTATGATTTTGTTTGTTAGCTTAAATAATCATGTACATTTAGTATATTGGTATATTCATCTATATTTTCAAATATATATTTATTTTAATGTGTCTTTACTTATTTTATTTTATTCAATTATGTGTATATGTTTAAATAATATCTATGAAAATTATAAAAATAGAAAAGAATGAAGAATAAAAAGAATAAATATAATGATTATTTTATGCAGGTATAATGTACAATAGAGGTCTAAAACCTAACTTTTACATTTTAATTCCAAATTGAATGAAACCACTTTCATTAAATAACTTTTTTAAAGTTATACACAATTAAAGGTTATTTTAGTCAATTTTGATATAGTATGGAGCAGATACAAGTATGTCAAATTTGGATCTTAGGTTTTTATTATGTGTGTAAAGCACATTGTGCATTATTTTTACATGAAATTAATTTTGTATTTTTCTATATATTTTTATATACAACTTTCATGTACAAACTTTATTCATTTGATGTATAAATAATAAAGAATAAAATAGATCCCAGAAATGACTAATTAAAGAATAAAAGCTAGGGTTTTTATTCTTATTTATGACCCTTATCTCCCCTTAATTCATTCCTTGTCAAACAAGTCATCGTGGTGCCTAGGTCTTGGGGTTTAAGGTCATTCAATACCTATGGTATTTAATTTCTTTTTCTTTCTTTTTTATTCTTTTTACCTGGCTTTAAATAGGCTATTTTATACCACTTTTACATCGTAAATAATAGATGTTAATTTATGCAATGTAAAGCTATATACATGCATTTAGCTAGGGATTAAAGGTCAAAATGAAAGAATAAAGCTGATGACATGGAGATTCATCACTTTTGTAGTTGTATACCAAGGAAGAAAGATGGAAATATAGTAGACTCGAGACATCTGGTCATATGTTTTCTGAACCATAACATTGTTGGTGCAAATTAGTAATAACTCATCAACATAAACAAGGAGATATAGTAGACAGATCTCTGATTACTTGATGAATAATGATGTATCAATCTTGGAGGGGAGAAATCCGAGATAAGATAGATATGTTAAGTGCTTGTTGTATTGCGCTCAAGGTGCTTGCTTTAATCCATAGAGGGAATGATGAAGCTTGCGCACGTTATTTGGTAGTTCATGATGAGTAAATCATTGTCATTGAGACATATATAGTTCTTATTGACGATTAACATGAACATCCATTTGCTTAATTACCCAATTGTTAGAGGTAACAAGGGTGAACATAAGTCTTGTGGTGGTGGGTTTGACGATTGGGCAGTAAGTTTCATGGTAGTCTTGATCTTCAATAAGAAATCCCTTTACCACAAGACATGCTTTATGCATGTCAAGAGTACAATCTGAGTGCAGTTTGATTCAGTAAATCCATTTTGTGCCAATGGTGTTCATACTGGGGTTGGGAGGAACTAAGGTCGAGGTATTGCTTTGTAATATAGCATCGAATTCATTTGACTTAACTTTCTTCCAGTGGGGATGTTTGGCAACTTCTTTGAATGATGTTGGTTCAATAGATTTTTGGCCTAGGTTATTGGAAAGGGGAGGTTTGGTAGCAGTATAGGATTTATTTTTAGGTATGCCACCCATTGATGGAGTGTGCATTCCTTGAGTTCTGGGTATATCTAGAAGAGGTTGAGTTGTTTTGGATGGTTCAATGGTGTTTAGTGGAATGGGAAAGGTACGAGCTTGATGTATTCAACTGGTAGATGGTGAGATTGATGGTGATGGTGGTAAAGATATTGGATTTGGTGAAGATATTGGAGGTGGTGATGGTGGTAAACATATTGGAGGTGGTGAAGGTATAGTGGGTGTTTGGAAGGGAAAAGGTGTGGTATAGTTGGTGATAATGGGATCATGGGTGATGGTGAGGTCTTCGAAGATGGTTGATATTGATATTTGGAGAATATATATAAGGCTTCGTCAAGGTGAACAAATTTAGAAATGATAATTTTGTTGGTTAAATGATTGAGGCATTTGTAGGCAAGGTGATGATAGTTGTAGTCAAGGAACACACGAGTTTGAGTTTTTTTCCTAATTTATGGTTGCTGGATCTGAGTAATGGATAACATGCACATCCAAAGCATATAACGATTGAATAATTACAAGGTTTAATGAACATGTGTTCATAGGGAATGTGATTGGTAATTAATGAAGGCATCGAGTTTATTTAAATGGCTGTTGTATGAATTTCATAAAACCCGTAACTGAGAGGCACATTACTTTGGAACAATAATGCCCTTGTTGTTTCTACCAGGTGACTATTCTTGTGCTCAGGTAGACAATTTTGTTGTGGACTATATGACGAGACTCTATAATGAACACCATTGTGAAGGCGAGGGATTATGCCTCATGCATCATAGAAGCACGAAGATCAAAATTGTATCTGATTTAGGTCAACTAGTCATACTAATCAATGGTGCGACAGAATTTATAATTTTTTTCAATGAAACCACTTGGCATGGGAAAAATTCCCATGTAGTTTCATCATGGCAACTGATGAATACTCATTCATCACTCTTTATTCTTATATTTTAGCTACAAAAACCTTTGCAAATGCATGTAGATATGTGTAAATACAAATAATTACCAAAAGCATGCATTGTGTAAAAACCTATAATTAGCATGTTTTTGTGTAAAAATAAAAGAATAAAGATTAAAAAGAAAAAGAAGGAAATATTTAGAATAAATATTGAGCAACCTAACCCAAGGGAGGGCTCAGCATGGGCCTGACCGCATAAAAACCAAAGTAGAGGGAGATAGGGGCTCATGTGTAAATATTTATGTAAATAAATAAAAATATTTTCCTCAACCAAAAATAGCTTAAATTATGCTTGTAAATACTTGTATATATTTATAAAATATAAAAACAAAAGAAAAAGTTAAAAATAAAAAAGAACAAAAACACCTCCTTTTCATCTTGTATATAAACCACTCCTATATATTTATTTAGTCTTGTAAATAAATAAAATCAACTTTTCTAATTTTTGTAAATAATCTATATTCTATAATATAAATAAATAAAATAAGAACAATCAAATCAAAAACAAAATAAAAATAGCAAAATTAAAAATACAAAAATGCATTGTACATATACCATGTATATAGATGTGCATATATATTTATTTTACCTATGTATATAAATAATAAAAATAAAATAAAAATACCTTTTTATTCCTTATTTTATAATGAAAATAAATAAAATATAAAATAGGAATAAAATTGAACAAAAATAACAATTAAAAATCAAAAATCAAAACCCTATATATTGTATATATATACCTATATAGTACATATTATGTATATACCTTATTTTTATTTCTAAAAAATTATTAAAAATCACCAAAAAATAAAAAAAAATAAAATAAAAATCTTTCATGTTTTAACTTTTTGCAAATTCGGCCCCTAGCTACCCTTATTTTGTGCTTGAAGATCCAGCCACGTGGCCGAATTCCATTGGGTCCTGGGGATGTTGACTGCCCGGTCAACTCCCCCCCCAGGACCACTTCTCACGGGTCTGTGTTGCCCGACCCATCTTCTCGGATTTTTCGCAACTAGACCCGATCATGCCTTGCCTAAACCCCGGGTCCGAATTGCTCACGTCATCTCCGTCAACCTCGCCGGGGCATCCACCTCGAGATCCGCGCTCCAGAATGCCCACCCGCGCTCGTTTTCCCGGACCCTCCAGCGTATATAGGTCGAGCTCCGCCACCTCCATTTCCATCTTTGGACATTCGCCTCCTTCACCTGTGAGCTCCAGAGAGACCGCGAGAGTGACAGCTTGCGCCTCGACCTGTCGCAGCGAGGAGAGGAGGAGGACCCATCGATTCGGCGAGCACAGCCGCCGCAGCTCCGCCACCAGCGTGAGCTCCGAGCCTCAGAGGGAGACGATCCTTGAGGCGACGACCAGGAGCTTCCCCAGCTCCTCCCCAGTCTCTCCGACCACCCAGGTAGCTCCGATAGCCTATCCTTTTCGCTGATTTCCATTTTCGCCCAATTCGCTTCGCCGCCGCATTTCGTCGATTCCGCCCGTTCCCGACCACTACTCGACCATCGGGCATTGCCATAGACCTCGCCTTCCTCCCGCGCACCTTCTCCACGTTTCCATTCAACCCAGCTCGCACAGGAGCTGGGAACCGAGCTCCTCCGTCCACCACCTTCGCCGGAGTTCGCCGTTCCGACCCACGAGTCACCTTCGCCTCGCCTAACCGGGTCGAGGCAGTTTGCCCTCGACCCGTGAGTCTTCTGGTTCACTTTGCAGGTCGAAACGAAGGCCATCTGAGGACCTTCGTCATCCAGCCAGGAGGCCCAGCTCCGCCGACCTCGCCCGAGCTTCTCGGAGCTCGTCTCGATCATCGGAGCCAACCGGCAGACGCGGGAGCACACCACCTTTCTTCTCCGACCATCAGAGTGCTCCCAGGAGGTCAGCTGCGCTTACACGAGGCCGGCGAGTCTCGCCGAGGACCTGTTCTTCCAGCATCCTCCATAGCCGTCAGATCGACCTCGACGCTCCAGATTACATCACGTCCGTCCGTTCGTGGAGCTGCAGTTACCGCTAGATCTTCGAGGATCGATCTGGACCGTCCGAGGCTAGCGGGTTAGCCATCAGCGCCTGACACCGTCCGATGCACCACGTGGACTAGCCCCAGCCGTTGGATCATCCCGAGGAGAGCAGCGTTGGACCCCCAGTCGCTCTTGACCGCTCGATCAGACACGTGGCGTCCATCCAGCTGCTACGAGTAATAAAGGGTAATTTACCCTCAGGCCCTCTTTCTTCTTTTATTTCGTTTTAGTCCTGTAAATATTAAAGTTAGTTGTTTAGTTTTAGGTGTAATTGCATAGAGGACCCCGTACTTTAGTTTATTTGCATTTATACCCCTTTGCGTTGTATGCCACGTGCTTCGTCACGTGTTTATCTGGTTTATTTGCAATAGAGACCCCTGTAGTTCTGGTTGTTCCTGATTGAATGAAAGTTTTATTTTATTTGCATTTATACCCCTGTGCGTGGTTTATTTGAGCATGTGCGTTATATTTTGGGTATTTTGTAGATGAGCACCTGGACTTTTGGTACCTGTTACCAATAAGTCCTCGGGACTTATTTTTATTACATTTGGGTCCCTGAGTGCCCCAGGCACGCGCGTGGCACGTGTTTTGCTGGGTATTTTGCACCAGACCCCCCAGAACTTTGGGTATTTGCACTTTGGTCCCTATGCACTATGCCCTTCCTTTATTTTTGAATAAAATATCAAAACACCTCCAAATTCAACGAAAATTGGACACATGGCTCCTGCCATGATGTAAAATTTTTGTGAATTTTTGAGGACATTTTTGATTTCGTTTGATATTTTTAAAAAATCAAAAACCTTTATTTTTGTCACTGTCTAGCATTAAAAATCACAAAAAAATATTAAAACTCGCTTAAAAATTCCAAAAAAAGTAGCTACTGTTTGTCTTACTTAGTTTGATTTTCTAGCCAATTATGGCTATTTTTCATTGCTAAAAACCACTAAAAACTTAAAAACACTCAAAAACCTATAAAAATTCTAATAATTAAATTAAAAATCCAAAAATAATAAAATTGGTACCTAAATTTTCCTCATTTTGTCTTCTTTACAGGAAAATTACCTCCCAGCCATTTTAGATCTCTTAGATATTTTATCTAGAGCTTTTTGGCTCGGTTGGACAGTACCATTTATTTTCGTCACTGTTTGATTTTTAGAAAATTAAATAAACCTCAGAAAAATCTCAAAAATTCACCAAAAACACAAAAAAACATAAAATACATAAAAATATTTTTGTTTGAATTTTTGGTTGATTTTTAGTGCTTTAAATAAATTGTTGAAGTGTGCTTTTCTTTGTTTTTCCTAATTTCTTAATCACTTAAAAATCCAAAAAAATATAAAATAAATTAAAAACCACTAAAAATATTTTCTTTTCTTATTTTATTTCTTTTTACTACTTCTTAGGCCGAAAGGCCAATCCGTGCTCCTTGAGTTCGACCCTGGTCGCTATACCAGGTTAAGCAATAGCAGGACTGCTTTCGTGATTTGATTGATTTTATCTTAAATAGTGGTTCATTTTTCTTGATTAAGTGCATTTGATTGCTCGGGTCGCAACGACCGATTAGTACCTTTATCCGAGTGATCGATTTTGCGCTTATCAGAATGGCGCCGACGGCTTAGTAGTTTTTGTTTTTGCTTTATTTTTTTTTTCGCGGCTCTTCCAGAGCCCGCGGCTTTTTCGTGGCTTTTGTCTATATTTTACTTTTGTTTTATTTTGTTTTATTTTCTTTTTCTTTTATTTTTGTTTTTATTATTTTGAGTGTTTATTTTATTTTGCATTTTTGCATATATACCCTCATTTTTAGTTTCATTTATTTTTCTTTTTATTTGATTATTTGGTCTGACCACTCTGCTTTTTCTTGCGAGGGCCCGAGGACCGAGGCAGCTGATCTCGAGAAGCTGACGCAACCGTGGGATTCGGAGGCGGCTCCTTTCTCTACGGAGCCGCAAGAGAGAGTGAGAAAGAGTTGAGTGGGAGAGGATTTTTCTTTTTTATTTCATTATTATTGTAATAATACAAGGACTCTCAGAGAGTGGACTTGGACTGTGATTGGACTTAGCGGGTCTGTTTCGCCGAGCACCGGTGTGCTCGGGGGACCCTTAGGATTTTCGCGGCTTTTTCGTAGCTTTGTTTTATTTTCATTTTTTACTGCCTTTTCCGGTGTTTACGGGTTTTCATCGAGCCCCTAGACTTAGGAATTTCTCTTGCTTGTGCCGCAATTAGTAGGGTCCCCACACTTAATTGCTTGCCTGTTCCTATAGAACGCTAATTGGACCTACTAAAAATCATTAATAAAAATAACCGACTCATATGCTTCGTAGCCTACGTGCCGCAGCCCGTCCTGTAAAGCGCTTTCTCCTATCCCCGATTTGTCGGACAGAGGAGGGACGGGCCAAGACCAGACTCTTTGGCTTGGAGGTCGGTGACCGGTTAGACGGTTCTGCGATAGAAATTGCTCGTCTAGGACTCGGTTTTTCCCGTTGCATCATTTAGGTAGTTTACTTTCCAGTCTTTAAATTCTGCGCGGATCACTTGCATGTGGAGTGCTGGAGACAAGGTACGCATTTCTTACTCAGCATGCATCATTGATTTCATCGCGCATCGGCTTTTTCGTCTTCTCCCCCCTGTTTTGGATTAAATAACCAAGAGAACCGAAAAATTCGTTAGGCCGTTTGTTTTAATTTGAAAAACATTAAAAAGAAAAACCATAAAATTGGGACTGGTTAACACTATTGATCTTAAAAGACGCTCACCCTAAAAATTTTATCTTGGGGAGAGCAACCCCCTCATTGTATGGTTTGGATGCGCGAGAGAGTGACCCGCACCCTAGGTAGAGCCCTCCGGTGCTAGTACCGACTGATTACCGACTCATCCGTGCGGGCCAGTCGGTTGGGGTAGCATCGGGTATCCTAACAGGTCACGTAAGCGTTCTGATATTTTGTGTGTTCACCTAATAAAATCGACAAGATAATTTGACCGAACTTTCACGGTCTTCAGCTCGCGTTGCGTTGGTGAACCAGGGGTTTGTTTTGTGATCATAGTTTCTCCAGATCTCATCCGCATTACTCGCCAGATCAAGATGATGGGTAGACGCTCTCTTAGGCAGCCTCTGGCTGCACCACTTTCGGGCACGTCTACCCAGTCATCTAGGTTGGCCCGCGAGAGCCAAGACCAGCTCTCTGAGCCCGAGTACGACTCCGCCCTGTTCCCCCTCGACCCCCTTTCTTTCAGACCTGAGCGACATGAGCCCGAGGAGAGATTGATAGATTTGACAGCACCTGAGTTGGGCTCGTTTGATTTTGCAGCAGACGACATGGCCGGCAGTTCTGAGGATCGTTCCCGTCAGCCTGAGCATTTCGTATTGGACCAGGGAGCGATCAACTCCACCCTGATCGCCTCATTAGAGACAGTTCAGCAGCAGTTACGGGATCAGGGAGCTTTTATGATTGACATGAGGAGAGAGATGGAGCAGATGAGAGCAGAGCGAGAGCAGAGGAGAGAGGGACCGAGGATCCCAGATGATGCGGATGCAGCAGCCGCAGCAGCAGCCGCGGCAGCGGCAGCCGCCGCAGGAGCGGCCGGAGGACCACCGAGACCGATGTGGGAGTTACACAACCCCGGATCGACGCTGACGCACCACTGGGTAGTACTTCCAGCGATCGTGGGGGACTTCAAGTTCCCCTCGAACACTTTGCAGCTACTCCCCTGCTTCCACGGACTCGCGACAGAGGAGCCCCATCTCCACCTCCAGGAGTTTTTGATGATATGCAGCACTGTCCACGACCGTCAGGTGGACCAGGACACGATCAGGATGATCGCCTTCCCCTTCTCCTTAGCTGACAGAGCAGCCACCTGGCTGAAGCATTTGGGGAGGTTTGTTTACACCTAAGAGCAGCTCCGCACCGAGTACTTGAACAAGTACTATCCACTCGGGCAGACGAATGCAGCGAGGGCCCTGATCAGCAACTTCTCCATGCTCCCCAACGAGCAGTTTCACGAGGCATGGGAGAGGTTCCGAGAGCTCACAGACAGATGCCCGCACCACGACATTTCCAAGCCGAACCTAGTTCAGAGCTTCTTCAGCGGGTTGACACCAGAGCTTCAGGGTCTGGTGAACGCTTCTTGCGGCGGGTCCTACTTCGCCAAGGACCACGACCAGGTCTGGGCCATTTACGAGGAGATGGCCGAGAATTACATGGTGATGTCCCAAACCTGGTTGTACACGCAGAGACCCCAGCAGCAGCCAGGACCCGTGCAGTACCGGCGGATAGCACGGGTCGATGCAGGTCCATCCAGTTCGTCCGCAGTCGCAGCAGCACAGGCAGAGTCGTCCGCTGCAGACATGGGTATCATCAGCGAGAAGTTGGACCGCATGGAGCTGATTGAGAAGAAGCAGTGCCAGAGCATCACGCAGATGGAGCAGATGGCACAGACTCTGAGCGACATGAAGACCCAGCTCATGTGTCTCAAGGAGGCACAGACGGCTTCACAGCCCCGTCTTCAGTCGCGAGGCGACTCCGGCGACAGCAGCAGCTCGTCCCAGCGCTCCAGCTCCTTACAGCAGCCTAGACAGGTTCATCTTGTATAGGCGGAGCCGTACCAGCAGCCGCAGCCCACCTACCAGTCCCCACCATCTTCAGACATGCAAATGGTGGTCTACCAGCCGGATCAGCCTCTGGCAGTACTCCCGCCAGCCCCCTATGATGCAGAGCCGTTAATGGATGTCAACGGGATTTGGTATGACCGCCCCCAGCCTGGGATCCGACGAGACCATCCCGGATTCAGGTGGGGGAGTGGAGGTACCCAGCCCCAGCAGCAGCCAGCCGGTCAGGGAGGGCAGTACGCCCAGCAGAGAGATCACCAGCCGCAGCAGCAGCCCCCAACATATCAGTCACACCAGCCTTCGTCCTTCGGTCCTCGTCCCTATCAGCAGCAGGGACAGTCTTGGAGACGTGAGCAGCATGCTCACCCAGCATACCAGCAGCATCCCTCCTCCTACCCCTCTCAGCAGCACCACCAGCAGTTCCAGCAGCCTCAGCACCAGAGAGGCTACCCGTCGGGCTCCCATGAGAGCCCCGCCTTGGATGACATCGCCTGCCTCCTCACGGATCAGCAGGCTACATTCAGACGGGAGATGGACGAGTTTCGTCAGGAGATGCGGGACCTTGTGAGAGGGAAGGCCGCGATTCCTGCACAGATCGAGCCGAATCCGAACAACCTCAAGAGGAAGTCTGAGCAGGTAGTACACACTGAGCTTGCCACTCCTAGTGACCCATTTGATGATATGTCTTCGGATCTATTTGATGCTGATTTTGTTACACTTAGGAACGGTAGAGCACCAGCAGGCGGCGCCTCATCTGAGCGACGACGCGAGGATCCACCTAGGGTGCCAGATGAGGAGGAGGAGAGCGGTACTGATGCCGCACACGATGATGATGGTGGTACTGACGCCACCAAGGATGCTGATTCTACCGGCGGTACTGAGGCCGCCGCTTCACCAGTTCGAGGAGGTGGTACTGACGCCACCAGCATAGCCGAGCCAGCCCGCGGTACTGAGGCCGCGAGACGTCCAGTTACAGAGCCAGCCAGAGGTGGTGCTGAGGCCACCAGTGTTCATTTTGATAGAGATGTTGTCTTTCCTCGTGTTGATGTATCTCAGAACTCTATTGTGAATAAAGGAAAAGGTTTAGCTTCTTCTGGTCCCACTGTGGTGAGTGATGTATGTGTGGATCCGGCCGTCGAGCCGTCTAGGCCTTTTCCTAGTCCTTCATCTACGAAGGACCCTGTGATCCCCTTCCCTAGTGCCCTTCAGATGGGGAAGGGGAAGAAAAAAGAAAAAGACCCAAAAAAGAGAGACCAGGAGGAGTTCAGTCAGAGCATGATCGATAGATTCCACATCCAGCTGACCCTCCAGGAGGCTTTGCAGCACATCCCCCTTCTCCAGCGATCTTTGAGAGACAGAACCACAGTTAGGAGGAGGAGGAGGAACCGCACTTCAGAGATTCATGTGCTGACGAAAGCCACGTGTTTTGCGATCCAGAACCATCTGTCAGCCAAGAGGCCAGATTTAGGGGCCCCGTATGTCAGATGCCAGATTAGTGAGCAGAGGTTCGACCGTACTCTAGATAGCGGATCGTCGATCAACCTCCTCCCGGCAGCCCTTCTCGACCGATTCGAGTTGGGCACTCTTAGACAGAGTAGGACAGTCCTTCAGTTCGCTGATCGATCTGTCAAGAGGCCGAAGGGGTTGTTGCGAGATGTTATCATCACGATTCAGGGCCTGAAATTCCCCGTGGACTTTGTAGTGTTGGACATGGAGATCCCTGACTCAGTGGCAGATACCCCCATCATCCTCGGTCGTCCGTTTTTGGCCACAGCCAAGGCGGTGACTGATCATGATAGCGGGAAGGTATACTTTCGCGTCGAGGGCGAGAGTATACAAATAGAGACGGTCGAGGACTACAGAGCCAGAGAGAGAGCACGCTCAGAGGCTAGCACAGATTCAGAGCAGCTGACAGACGCAGAGCCAGACATCCACCAGGACTGTGATTTTGTGATCACAGATGACGAGGCAGCATGGGCAGATCCTGCAGCACAGGCCATCCTCTCATTTTTAGATACAGCTGATGCCGAGATGATAGCAGAGGAGAGTCTGGAGAGCACAACCCTGGTTCAGGATACCACAGAGGCAGCAGAGCCGGTCCTTGATCGCGACACGAGTTTCAGTGATGGTGGTGCTGAGGCCACCTTGCTTTACGGTGGTACTGATGCCACCGCGGTTGATTCAGATCCCTCAGATTCAGAGTCTGATTGGGCAGATTGCGACGATCAGATGCCATACTTGAGTCCACCTGAGCCTACAGATGAGGAGGAGGTAGATGCAGAGCAGATCAGAGACAGCACAGTTGAGCAGCCTTCTCCAGATCCAGTTTGCGAGAGTTCGCTTTCTTTCTCCTAGGCAGATTTGGCAGACTTAGCAGCATTCACACATTTCCTTCCGCAACTAGATTTGCTAGTGCCCAGCTGTCCAGAGCTGAAGCCGCTCCCTACTTCGCTGAAGTATCGATTCCTTGCGGGCGAGCCTGAGATGTACCCAGTCATCATCTCCGTCGATCTGACTGGAGAGCATGAATCCCGTTTGATGGGGGTTCTTGAAAAGAACCGCAAGGCAATCAGATGGAGCGTAGCAGATCTCCATGGGATTAGTCCATCAGTGTGCTCCCACCATATCTATCTCGAGGAGGGGGCGAAGCCGTTGCGTGAGTTCCAGCGGCGACTGAACCCCAACCTGAGAGAGGTTGTGATGAAGGAAATATCTAAATGGTGGAGTGCAGATTTTATTTATCCCATTTCCGACTCCAAGTGGGTCAGCCCCTTGCATGTGGTGCCCAAGAAGACGAGCATCACGACTGTGATCAGTGAGTTGGGAGAGGAGATCGCTACACGAGTACCCACCTCTTGGAGGGTCTGTGTTGACTACAGGAGACTCAACCAGGCCACCAAGAAGGACCATTTCCCCCTACCTTTTATTGACCAGATCATTGAGAGACTGGCAGGGAAGAGCCATTATTGCTTCCTGGATGGGTACTCGGGCTACAACCAGGTGGCCATCGCTCCTGAGGATCAGGAGAAGACCACCTTTACCTGTCCCTTCGGCACATATGCTTTTCGACGCATGCCATTTGGGCTATGCAATGCCCCTGCGACTTTTCAGAGGTGCATGCTGTCGATCTTTTCGGACATGGTAGGGGAGTGTTTGGAGGTCTTCATGGACGATTTCTCGGTCTACGGCGACGGATTCGACTCCTGTCTTGACTGCCTAGACCGAGTACTCCAGCGATGTATGGAGTACCATTTGGTTCTATCTTGGGAGAAGAGTCACTTCATGGTGACTCAAGGGACGGTGCTTGGCCATATCATCTCCAACAGGGGCATGGAGGTTGATCCGGCCAAGGTTGATGTCATTAGGAAACTCGCACCGCCGTCCAATCTGAGGCAGCTACGGTCATTCCTGGGGCACGTTGGATTTTATAGGAGATTTATTCAGGATTTCAGCAGGATTGCCCGGCCGTTGACTGACCTCTTGACGATAGACACCGAGTTCCTTGTCGATGACAAGTGTATCTCGTCCTTCGCGACTCTGCAGCAGTGTGTTATTGAGGCTCTTGTCCTCCAGCCACCTGATTGGTCTCTCCCATTCGAGATCATGACGGATGCCTCCGATTTTGTCGTAGGGGCAGTGCTGGGACAAAGGAGGGATGGAGTCCCATTTGCCATTCACTACGCTAGCCGCACATTGGATTCCGCTCAGCGGAATTACACGGTTATAGAGAAGGAGATGCTAGCCGTAGTGTTCGCCCTAGATAAGTTCAGATCATATATCATTGGATCTAGAGTGACTTTGTACACAGATCACACCGCCATCAGGTACCTCATGGCAAAGAAGGATGCCAAGGCCAGACTGACTAGATGGATCCTTCTACTCCAGGAGTTCGATATTGAGATCAAGGATAAGCCTGGAGTCAAGAATGTGGTGGCGGATCATCTCTCCCGTTTAGAGCAGCCTGAGGAGTCTGAGCAGATTGATCCTATTCGAGATACCTTCCCAGATGAGGCGATCCTGGCTATCGCCTCACTCCCATGGTACGCCGATATTGTGAACTTTCTCGTTGCTGGGAAAGTCCCACAAGATTGGCCCAGGCAGAGGCTTGAGACCTTCCTCGCGAAGGCCAAGTCCTACCATTGGGAGGATCCCATCCTTTACCACGAAGGAGGGGATAGCGTCTGGCGTCGGTGTATTCCTTAGGAGGAACACCATAGCGTCCTCACTTACTGCCACAAGCTTGAGGCAGGAGGACATCATTCTGGGAGGAGAACGGCACAGAAGGTGCTCCAATCCGGCTTGTGGTGGCCTACCCTCTTCAAGGACTCAGATGAGTTCGTGAAGAGGTGTACTGACTGTCAGAGGATGGGCACTTGTGGACAGCGTGATATGATGCCGATGCAGCCCATTCACTTCTGTGAGGTTTTTGATGCATGGGGCATCGATTTCATGGGTCCATTCCCTAAGAGTCAGGGATTCGAGTACGTTCTGTTAGCCGTTGACTATGTTAGTCGTTGGGTGGAGGCTATCCCCGCCCGAGCCGCTGATGCGAGGACAGTTTACAGATTTTTGAGGAAGCATATCATCACGTGGTTCGGAGTTCCACGAGTTTTGATTTCTGATGGGGGATCTCACTTCATCAACGACCAGGTGAAGGCACTTGCTAGCGAGTTCGGCATAGATCATCGTGTTGCTACACCTTACCATCCACAGACGAATGGTCTAACCGAGGTGTCGAATAGGGAGATCAAGACTATATTGCAGAAAGTCGTCCGCCCTGACCGAAAGGATTGGTCACAGCTTTTGGACTCAGTCTTGTGGGCATATAGGACATCTTTCAAGACTCCATTGGGCACATCTCCCTTTCGCCTCGTATATGGCAAGCCGTGCCATTTACCTGTTGAGCTGAGGCACAAGTCACTTTGGGCAGTCACAGATATTCTTATGGATCCAGATGGTATGGGAGACCAGAGGAGGGCAGAGTTAGCAGCCCTGGAGGAGCTTAGAGATACAGCATTCTCAAACAGCCTACATTATACGGAGAAAGTGAAGGAGTGGCATGATTCTCATATCAGCCACAAGCATTTTGAGATTGGACAGAGAGTATGGCTGTTTGATGCGAGGCTACGTTTATTTCCAGGGAAGCTACAGAGCAAATGGAAGGGACCTTACTTGGTCAGAAAGGTACACGACAACGGTAGCATCGATATATCTGAGTTGTCTTCTGAGAGTACCTTTCGAGTGAACGGCCAGCGGCTCAAGCCATTTCTAGATCATGAGCCGCGGGTCGCTGATCTTGCCCCTATTCATTTTGTGTGAGATGTGGTCTTTGACTCACATCTAATGCATCTCACGCCTGAGTTTCACTGATCTTCCGCCTTGTATAGATCCAGATGTCCATATCACTACATTCTTTAGTCCCACATCCCTTTCTTCGTCTTGTGATTATGCTATACTTAGGGTGTGCTTTACCCTAAGTATAGGGGGGATGTGAGACCTTTTTGGGTATTTCTTTTGTTTCTGTCTACCCCTGTTTTGCTGCCTATACTTAGGGATATTTCACCCTAAGTATAGGGGGGGTAGACCCTGTACATTCTCCACTCGGTTTTCCCTTAGTGTACAGCCTGCTATACTTAGGATTATTTAATCCTAAGTATAGGGGGAAGATCCGAGACCCTCTTGACTTTTCATTCTTCCTTGTATATAGCCTTTCCTTTCACTTCCCTATACCTAGCACGAGTTATGTCTTCTTCATCGCTCTTGACTCTGAGGACATCGTTCGAGCTAAGTATAGGGGTGTGTGTATATATTTCATATATACCTTAGCCATAACTCGTACTTTGTGTGAGTGTGTTAATAAATAAAATGGCTAAAATCACAAAAATTAAAAATTTTTCATGTACATAAACATTCTTTTATTTGCACATAAATAGCTAGTGTACAAATTATTTTTGTAAAAATGATTTCAAAAATCTTTTGTGTAATGCTTGTGTAAATATTTTCTTATCAAAATTATGTATATAGTACAAAATTTTTCCAAAATGTTTTGAAAATCAAAAGTTTGCAAAAATAATGTGTAAATGTGTGTAAATATCCTTTTGCAAAACCTGCACTTCATGCATCATCCATTCATGATTTCAAAACATTTTTCAAAAATTTTGCATGATTGTAAAATTTGTGTAAATAAGCATCTTTTGTACATTTGTATATAGTTTTTCTGGATGATAGTTGACACTTAAACTAGCCTGGAATCAAATTGAGAAATGGAGCTTGATTAAGATCTTAATCCACCTAACTTCTAAGAGGAACCTTATAGGGCTTAGGTTCAAGGCTTTTCAGGTCCATGGTGACTTAATTCTTTGAGTCCACTAGGCTAGGATCACATGTCATCTCAATGAGCCTAAGTAGAGCACTTAACAACAACACATGACTCATATGGACAATGGCTTTACTTGGACACCGGCACTATGCACCGAGCTCTCTACGGATGAGGTGGTGAGGAGGCAGTCTTCCTTGACTTGGGGTAGCATATGAGGGTAGTACTTCTAGGCGGAACCTCTCTTCTTCTTTTAGTGAAGGAAGTGCGTCTCAACTTGGTCTGGTTGCCATGAGGTCTAACGACGGGAGTTGTGGGTTGCAATAAAGCTTCAAAAGAGGGATAGTCTACTGGCTCAAGAGGAAAAACTCCTTGTGTATATGCTGCACATGTATATGTTGTACAGATGCACTTGAAAAAAAATGCGCAAAAAGAAAATAACTCCAAAAAAGTGGTGGGTCTGATAGAAAATAATAATCCCACCGGAGTATGTATGTAGAGTGCAATAAGCAAAGCTTGGTTTCATGTTCCACCTGTTGTAGCTTGCAGCAGGGAGGCTTGGCTACATTGGTCAAGCTCCCAAGGGTACTTGGCTACACTGGCCTTGACCCATTCTCTTCTTCTTCCTCCTCTTCTTGAGCCGGTTGAACTTGAACTTAGAAGGGAATACCCCGCTCCTCGAGGAAAGAGTGGCCAAATTGAGGTCATAGAGTTACCTTGTTGGGGGAGGGTTGTCAAGTTGCCATTTCTGAGGTGGAGGGCTTAGACCTCACATTCACAGGACAAGAAAAGATTCATGGTCTTCAGGGTTTGTGATTGATGACTTGTTCTGATCTGGAGCATTGAGGAGTCTTGGTTATAGATTAGTGGAACTTAGAGGCTGTTGAGTTTTAGACTTAAGTCCAAATAAGGTTCCGACAAATTAATAATCCGAAGATCTGATCGAGCTCCATACCCCAATTTAATGAAGGCAAGTTTAATAGTCAACCTTGATCCATGTACATCCTCTTTTTCTTTTTCTTTCTTTCTTTTTCACTTCTTTTTCAAATAAGTGTTTGCTAAGGGACTAGCAAAGTTAAGTATAGGGGGGTGATGAATACTCATTCATCACTCTTTATTCTTATATTTTAGCTACAAAAACCTTTGCAAATGCATGTAGATATGTGTAAATACAAATAATTACCAAAAGCATGCATTGTGTAAAAACCTATAATTAGCATGTTTTTGTGCAAAAATAAAAGAATAAAGATTAAAAAGAAAAAGAAGGAAATATTTAAAATAAATATTGAGCAACCTAACCCAAGGGAGGGCTCAGCATGGGCCTGACCGCATAAAAACCAAAGTAGAGGGAGATAGGGGCTCATGTGTAAATATTTATGTAAATAAATAAAAATATTTTCCTCAACCAAAAATAGCTTAAATTATGCTTGTAAATACTTGTATATATTTATAAAATATAAAAACAAAAGAAAAAGTTAAAAATCAAAAAGAACAAAAACACCTCCTTTTCATCTTGTATATAAACCACTCCTATATATTTATTTAGTCTTGTAAATAAATAAAATCAACTTTTCTAATTTTTGTAAATAATCTATATTCTATAATATAAATAAATAAAATAAGAACAATCAAATCAAAAACAAAATAAAAATAGCAAAATTAAAAATACAAAAATGCATTGTACATATACCATGTATATAGATGTGCATATATATTTATTTTACCTATGTATATAAATAATAAAAATAAAATAAAAATACCTTTTTATTCCTTATTTTATAATGAAAATAAATAAAATATAAAATAGGAATAAAATTGTACAAAAATAACAATTAAAAATCAAAAATCAAAACCCTATATATTGTATATATATATACCTATATAGTACATATTATGTATATACCTTATTTTTATTTCTAAAAAATTATTAAAAATCACCAAAAAATAGAAAAAAATAAAATAAAAATCTTTCATGTTTTAACTTTTTGCAAATTCGGCCCCTAGCTACCCTTATTTTGTGCTTGAAGATCCAGCCACGTGGCCGAATTCCATTGGGTCCTGGGGATGTTGACCGCCCGGTCAACTCCCCCCCCCCAGGACCACTTCTCACGGGTTTGTGTTGCCCGACCCATCTTCTCGGATTTTCCGCAACCAGACCCGATCATGCCTTGCCTAAACCCCGGGCCCGAATTGCTCACGTCATATCCGTCAACCTCGCCGGGGCATCCACCTCGAGATCCGCGCTCCAGAATGCCCTACCCGCGCTCGTTTTCCCGGACCCTCCAGCGTATATAGGTCGAGCTCCGCCACCTCCATTTCCATCTTTGGACATTCACCTCCTTCACCTGTGAGCTCCAGAGAGACCGCGAGAGTGACAGCTTGCGCCTCGACCTGTCGCAGCGAGGAGAGGAGGAGGACCCATCGATCCGGCGAGCACAGCCGCCGCAGCTCCGCCACCAGCGTGAGCTCCGAGCCTCGGAGGGAGACGATCCTTGAGGCGACGACCAGGAGCTTCCCCAGCTCCTCCCTAGTCTCTCCGACCACCCAGGTAGCTCCGATAGCCTATCCTTTTCGCTGATTTCCATTTTCGCCCAATTCGCTTCGCCGCCGCATTTCGTCGATTCCGCCCGTTCCCGACCACTACTCGACCATCGGCATTGCCATAGCCCTCGCCTTCCTCCCGCGCACCTTCTCCACGTTTCCATTCAACCCAGCTCGCACAGGAGCTGGGAACCGAGCTCCTCCGTCCACCACCTTCGCCGGAGTTCGCCATTCCGACCCACGAGCCACCTTCGCCTCGCCTAACCGGGTCGAGGCAGTTTGCCCTCGACCCGTGAGTTTTCTGGTTCACTTTGCAGGTCAAAACGAAGGCCATCTGAGGCCCTTCGTCATCCAGCCAGGAGGCCCAGCTCCGCCGACCTTGCCCGAGCTTCTCGGAGCTCGGCTCGATCATCGGAGCCTACCGGCAGACGCGGGAGCACACCACCTTTCTTCTCCGACCATCAGAGTGCTCCCAGGAGGCCAGCTACGCTTGCACGAGGCTGGCGAGTCTCGCCGGGGACCTATTCTTCCAGCATCCTCCATAGCCGTCAGATCGACCTCGACGCTCCAGATTACATCACGTCCGTCCGTTCGTGGAGCTGCAGTTACCGCTAGATCTTCGAGGATCGATCTGGACCGTCCGAGGCTAGCGGGTTAGCCATCAGCGCCTGACACCGTCCGATGCACCACGTGGACTAGCCCCAGCCGTTGGATCATCTCGAGGAGAGCAGCGTTGGACCCCCAGTCGCTCTTGAACGCTCGATCAGACACGTGGCGTCCATCCAGCCGCTCCGAGTAATAAAGGGTAATTTACCCTTAGGCCCTCTTTCTTCTTTTATTTCGTTTTAGTCCTGTAAATATTAAAGTTAGTTGTTTAGTTTTAGGTGTAATTGCATAGAGGACCCCGTACTTTAGTTTATTTGTATTTATACCCCTGTGCGTTGTATGCCACGTGCTTCGTCACGTGTTTATCTGGTTTATTTGCAATAGAGACCCCTGTAGTTCTGGTTGTTCCTGATTGAATGAAAGTTTTATTTTATTTGCATTTATACCCCTGTGCGTGGTTTATTTGAGCATATGCGTTATATTTTGGGTATTTTGCAGATGAGCCCCTGGACTTTTGGTACCTGTTACCAATAAGTCCTCGGGACTTATTTTTATTACATTTGGGTCCCTGAGTGCCCCAGGCACGCACGTGGCGCGTGTTTTGCTGGGTATTTTGCACCAGACCCCCCAGAACTTTGGGTATTTGCACTTTGGTCCTTGTGGACTGTGCCCTTCCTTTATTTTTGAATAAAATATCAAAACACCTCCAAATTCAACGAAAATTGGACACATGGCTCCTGCCATGATGTAAATTTTTTGTGAATTTTTGAGGACATTTTTGATTTCGTTTGATATTTTTAAAAAATCAAAAACCTTTATTTTTGTCACTGTCTAGCATTAAAAATCACAAAAAAATATTAAAACTCGCTTACAAATTCCAAAAAAATTAGCTACTGTTTGTCTTACTTAGTTTGATTTTCTAGCCAATTTTGGCTATTTTTCATTGCTAAAAACCACTAAAAACTCAAAAACACTCAAAAACCTATAAAAATTCTAAAAATAAATTAAAAATCCAAAAATAATAACATTGGTACCTAAATTTTCCTCATTTTGTCTTCTTTACAGGAAAATTACCTCCCAGCCATTTTAGGGCTCTTAGATATTTTATCTAGAGCTTTTTGGCTCGGCTGGACAGTATCATTTATTTTTGTCACTGTTTGATTTTTAGAAAATTAAATAAACCTCATAAAATTCTCAAAAATTCACCAAAAACACAAAAAAAATATAAAATACATAAAAATATTTTTGTTTGAATTTTTGGTTGATTTTTAGTGCTTTAAATAAATTGTTGAAGTGTGCTTTTCTTTGTTTTTCCTAATTTCTTAATCACTTTAAAATCCAAAAAAATATAAAATATATTAAAAACCACTAAAAATATTTTCTTTTCTTATTTTATTTCTTTTTACCACTTCGTAGGCCGAAAGGCTAATCCGTTCTCCTTGAGTTCGACCCTGGTCGCTATACCAGGTTAATCCAATAGCAGGACCGCTTTCGTGATTTGATTGATTTTATCTTAAACAGTGGTTCATTTTTCTTGATTAAGTGCATTTGATTGCTCGGGTCGCAACGGCCGATTAGTACCTTTATCCGAGTGATCGATTTTGCGCTTATCAGCAACATGAGTATAAGGTTTACCTCTTGAAGCATTACTACGATCTTAAAGCCTCTAATGGAAGAGTGTACATTTTCTCACCTGGTCAGTGGAACAACAAAAGGCCTCATATGCAAGGCAAAGCAGCTAGCTTGAGTTAGTCCAAAACCCCCTATTAACTATTAGTTCAACCAGAGAACTAAAAAAACGGAGCAAGCAAAGCGAAGCAGAATTTGCCAAGCTAGTATTATCCCTAAGACATCGGGGACTTGAGAACAAAGAAGCGCACGAATAGCTTAGATAGTGCTACGTTCACTTTAAAGCATTTGACTGAAAAAAGTGTTGTGCTGCTCGCCACTTCTTGAGGACAAGGACAGGGTCGAACTGTCATTCCAGGATTTGCAATCCAATACATTTTCATTATGTTACTTAGCCAAATAACCTACCACCTCATCTCGTCATCTTCTTCTTATTCTTCCGGATGGGCATTTTGAGACATATGCGGTGGCGGGCAGAGCCCTCTATATGATCGGTGACTTTTGACCATAGAAAAGAAGAGGAACCCCTAAAGACCTGGCTCCATCTGACTTTTCTGCCGCCCCCCGACGCCCTCCTATCTCACGTCCGATATAATGAAGAGCACTTGTGGATGCGTGGATTGGATACATACTTCCCACAATCCGAGATGATGATCTGAGCAAAGAATCTCCTGATTTTATCTCAGAAAATCCTACGTCTTGTTCAACAGCATGAGGTACCAAAGAAGATGAAGATCCACAGGCAATCAGTCCGACAACACGACAGCATTGCGACGGTGATTGTGATATCCACAAACCTAGGACAAGGGGATAACCACTAGCATTTGCAAAGAGAGAGTAGACATGTGGTGAAAGAGAGAGAAAGTTGCTGCTTTCAACAGTTGTATGAATTAAAAGAGCTAGGGATAACCTCTCTTTATAGCATAATGGATAGTGGAGTTGCACTCCTAATTAAAAATCAACAATTGAGATTAAAAGATTATACATATGCTTCAAGATAATAGAATTTGGAATTAATAAATAAATTATTAATTCATGCTCTAAAATTTAATTTCAAAATAATTATTTTCATGAATAAAAAAGAAATAGAGACAACCTCTTTCCAAAATAAGAGGAAAGGAGAAAGTCTCCTTCCTCTTTTGGTTACGAGCACCATGAAATTGGAGAGAGATTTTCTCTC
Source organism: Ottelia alismoides (assembly GCA_037367405.1). Taxonomy (NCBI): domain Eukaryota; kingdom Viridiplantae; phylum Streptophyta; class Magnoliopsida; order Alismatales; family Hydrocharitaceae; genus Ottelia; species Ottelia alismoides. The sequence goes on along the minus strand of JAZKJV010006795.1, from coordinate 276,220 downwards.
TCCAATTACCTTGATGTAATCCTGTTACACCAAATATTTATTCATAGAATTATTTTATAGACAATTTATCACCAAATAATATATATACATATATAGATATATATATTATTTGTGATAATTGTAAATGGACTATTGATATGCATGAATCATATTCCTCCATCCAAAACTAAATGTAAATCATATTTATATTTAATTTCTTAATGAGAATTCAACTCGCATTAATATTTAAATTGCGAGTCATATTCATAATTAAATCTCATTATGATATTATGGATCATATTCATATTATCAATAGTTATTGTGATAGTGTTAAACACATTAATTTCATCTATGATAATTAAGTCTAATTTAATTATCTAATATGTCTCTCGGCACATGACTGAATAATGTGAATCATATCCACATTACTTATGATACTTAAATTAAATTTAATTATCATCATTTCTTTATAGTTTTAAATGCTTAGACATTATTCTGATGGAACATTTCTTCAACTCTTTCAAAAATTGTGTGCTTTCACGCCGTATACTTAGAGTTAAGGATTGGATGATTGTATATTACATGTATAGTGACGAGGATAGTGAGATCTGATCTCATATCCAGATCTAGAAAACATCTCAAAGATGTCTAATCAAGTCAGATAGAATATCCAATCTTCTCATTGCATCTGAATCACATTCAGATCAATGTCCACCATTTGGACTAAGATTGGATAACTACTCTATTGAGTGGAGTCACTAAAATACAAACATGTTACATCACTCCATCAGAATGGAAGTGACATGATTATACAATTGATTAATATCACATCACCCTCGAGTATTCCAAATACTTGTACATCTTGCATACTAGAAGACCTAGAATAAACCCAAAGTTCTTATCTTATTTGAACTGTCATCTTAAGGGTTGTATCATTAAGTTCCTCATTTGATAATTGGGAGTTGGGTATTGATCATATGCTTTCCAAAAGTATGTGTCACACCTACAAATCATATCATGCTTCCAAAGCAAGATGACCATCGATGGAATTTGGTTGATCCCATGAGTGAGCTCATGTCTTCTAGTTCAGTAGTGAACCTATATGATCCATGCCAGAGATCGTATTACTCACTTGCCCTTATATGAATACTAGTTTGCTGATGTAAAACCTTGATTAGGTCATCAACATAATGGTCTGCTTAATGTACATACTAAGACATATCTCAATCTTGCTAAGTTAACTCTTTCACTTGACTCATCTGATACCTCTGAATCTCTATTCCTATGCAGAGGACTTACATCAAGAGGTCGGTCAGCTATCAACCTTTGGAGTAAGGATTGTCATCTCCTTTTCAGGCTGGAGATCCTTTCTAAACAATCATTTGATGGTGCTAGTAGAGCCCTCAATCTAAGACTTTAGATATCACCTCAGCACCAGCCTCTGTGATCCAACCATTGGATCAATGACCGTATAATTATCAAGATGGTCATGGTACATAATCCTAATTGTACCAGGGAGGCATGCATTTATTAATCTTATATAGGGAGTAAAAATCAATAACTTTTATTGATATATAAATAAATAATTACAATAACATTAATTTTTAGAAATGGTTCTCCCGTGGCTCACATGTCTAACACATGATTCTTGAGCCAACATTGAATCTTGAAATATTCATTGCCTCCATCAGACTGAACAACTGTGATGGTGGTGTTGAACTGAGTTTTTATAATTATAGAGAATTGATTGACAATATGAAATACTTCTTATTTTAAATTCATGGGAAAATCCAAGTATATGGGGTATCATCAATACACATGAGTCCATAACAATAGCATTCTATTGAAAAAGATGGAGAGAACCAAACATCAGTGTGCATAAAATCAAACAAATAAGGACTATTGATAAGTGTAGGATGTAGTGCATTTTTATGAGTTTTTGCTTCCAAATAGACAACCCATTAGGATGGGCATTTGGAAGAGGCAACTGGAAGCTCCTTGGAATGACATAATCTGTTCAGAGTTTGGAAGTTTAGGTGACCCAATCTTTGATGCCATGTTGTTATCAAAGTGCAAGCAATGGAGTTTGCTTGAAAGGAGATAGAGGATGCAATAGGTTGTGTCCTTGCAGGTAACCAAAGCTGATACAATCCATTCATAGCTTTGCCTTGAAGAAGAACTTTCTTTCTCTCCAAATCCTTCACAAGAATTTCGGTAGGATTGTGTGTAAAGTGGCAATTATTATCCATGGATAATTTGTTAATAGATTAGAGATTTTAACAATAGTGGGAACAAATAGAATGTCACTCATCTGTAAGCATTTTTTGCAGAAGTATCAAAATTTATGAAACAAGAGAATGAATAGGCTCACCCTTTCCATGGGATAATTTGATCTTGTCATTGCCATGGTGTTTGGATGAGAGATCGAGGTTGGCTATAGAGTGAGTTACATGATGGGTCGCACCTGAATCCGGATACCAAAGTTCGTTGTTTCTAGCAGCGTCAACAACAGGAGCAGTAGGGGATGGAGCAATGCAATCATAATGAAAATAACAATCTCTCGCAATGTGATTGTTTTTGTTGCATATTTGGTAGGTGGGCATAGTCTGGAACTGGGAAGAATGACGACCATAGCTTATCCCTCTATAGAAGGAAAAGCAACCTCGAGGGGTCCATCTGCCTCTACCATGAAAAGGTGGTGGAGCAAGAGATGCATTATTTATATAAATAGATGGATTTTGTTGTTGTTTAGAAATGCATTTATCATGAGTTAATAGAAGACCGATAACCTCACTATATGAGAAGTTTTTAGATCGTCCTTTTGATAATATAATAGTTATGACTGCATCATATTCAGGAGTGACCATTTATTATAGATAATATGAGTTCATAATTACCAATAGATTTACTAGAAGCAAGAGGCAAATCCGTGGCAAGAAGCTTGGCCTTGTAAGTTTAAAAGAGTATAGTCATATCACCTTTCTTGAGAGTGGTTAATTCTGCTTCATAATAAAAGGCCCGAGCCTTTGTTTGTTGAGAAATCAACATGTCAATTGCTGCCAAACTTCATGACTGTAGGTAGATGTGATAGTTGAGCACCAATCTCTTCAGTAACTATGGCAAGGTTCCAACTAAAGACGAGTTGATCTTTACGACACCATGGAAGGATACCAACTAAGGATGAGTTGATCTTTACGACACCATGGAAGGATACTGGATTGTGTGTCTTCTATCCTTTATCATTGCTGAGAAATTGAGAAGGGGCCAAGATAGATCCATCAACAATCGAGAACAAATCATAAGTGTGAAGTAGAGGAATGAGCACACCACAAACTATAATTGGTGTATGATATCTTGGACGACACATGAGTGTGGATATTTGAGGGAAGGGCAAGGGTGGGAGAAGTCGATGAGGCTTCTGATACGGTGGACATGGTGGCTAGGAAGGAGCCGAGAAATGCTCAGGCTTTTGATACAAGTTGTAAGATGAGTGAGGCTCAAATGGCCTATGTATTGAGGTCATAATAGGATATACTTATAGGAGTTTGCTACAAATGTGCGTAATAGAAATCTCAGAAAGGACAGGAGGTTGAAACGGCATTACAAAAGAACCAATGTGGAAGGAGCTGGAATGTGTGTTGTTATTTCTTTCATTCGAACACAATCATTATATCCAATTTCAACTCATTTATATGGTTGGATTGTTACTAGAAATAACTAAGATGTTAATATATGGAATGATACCATTCAATTCTTTCAATGCATTATAGTTTCAAAATATATGAAAAAGTGGGGATTATAATATCCGATAATGAAGGTGATACATAACTTGATATGTAAGAATACATTTTTATTAATATTCAATATATTATCATATTTTTTTGTTATGTACATCTACAAGTTAAATATATTTTTCATTAAAGTTTGATTGTTTAATTGTAAAATGAGTTAAAATATCTTCTTTGTTTTCGACGTTGTACTCATGTTTGTAATATTTGAATGCTATCTGACCTTGTCGATATTTTTCTATATGTGTTCCTACATTTTTCTATTTTTTAGGAGATAATTTAGCTTATCATTGCAATAGTAAATATCTAATCAAATTTGAAAGTTAATAAAATGTATAGGGTCAGTAATTTAGCTTATCTGTCTTCCTACTTTATTCCTTCCTTGTCGACTGGTGACAAGCATGGCCACTCGGGTTAAGTAAGCAAATAAATAAGGGTCGTTGTGATCCGAATCACCAGGTGTAATCAACGAAAAGAATAAAACCACTCAATGAAAAATCGAACAATCAAGGAATATAAGCGGCTCACTATTTTATTTACCTGATATAGCCACCGGGGTCAAACATAAGGAGCACGAAATGAATACGAAGTAGTCAAATTTCAAATAAAATACATTTTTAGTGGTTTTAAATTTTTAGATTTTTTATTTTTTGAATAAAGCACATAAGAAAAAAAATAAAAGAAGGCAAACACAACAATCTTTTTGGGGTTTTCTAAATAACCAAAAATAGTCAAAAAATTAAAGTAAAAATATTTTTGGGTTTTCTGGATTTTAAAGTGTTTTTGGTAATTTTTTAAGATTCTCAAATGTTTTTATGATTTTATAAAAAATCTAAAAAGTGCTAAAAAATAAAAACAGTGCACGATCAGGACTAAATTGCAAACTAAAAATATCTAAAAGGCCTCTAAGTCCAAATTAGCATTTTATGAGAAGATAGAAGTTAAAAGCTATAAATAGAAACTGAAAATGGAATTTTTAGATTTTTCTTTGATTTTATATAATTTCTATAAGTTTTTATTTGTCTTGGAATTTTTAGGGGTTTTATAATGAATTCGCAAGCAAAATTAAAACTGGAGGTAAAGCAAGCAAAAAGGTACGCCAAAATTTTTTATGGAATTATTAAAGCTTTTTTCAATTTTAATAATTTTTATAAGGAAAATAGGGATGTTTTTAAGGGGTTTTGAATGTTTAATAATAGAAAAAGAAACTAAATTAATCCCACAAAATTACAATAAAAACCACACACTAACAGAAGCCAATGATAATTTTTGCATAATTTTTCGAATTAATTAAATGTTTATTAATTCCAAAATACAACATGTAGTTAAGCACAATTTACAGGGACCTATTCGTAAATACTTTATTTTTTTGGGCCAAATGAATAACACAATTGAAAAACTTAGGGTTCAGTCTGCGAAAATCCCACTTAATTCATGCACATGTTTAATAATCCACACACATGGGTATAATTGTAATTTGTAAAACATATCCTTCATTCAATAATAGTTGAGAAATCCACGGTCAAAACTACAAATATCCCAGAATACACGTGAACACACACATGACTTCAACTTGACAAGACTAAAGTGCAAATATAAAAATTACAAGGTCCAAACTGTAAATGTTTTAAACTACAATTTTTATTCTCTAGACTAAAGCAAAATAACAAAATATGCAAGGGGGACTATGCAATATACCCTGAAGCACGTGAAGTGCGCGTGGTGGATTTGATGGTTCTGATCTCCCTCTGCAAAGTGATCTGACGGTCCAGGGAATGTCGGGGACGTGTAGTCGGATCTGACGTGTCGAGTCTGATCCAACGGCCTGGAAAGATGCTTTGATGGTTGGCTTTGATACGAACTGGTGCTCTGCTCCTCATCCAACGGTGGAGAGTGATGGTGTAAGAACATGTGGCTGGGGGACTTTGATCGGGGACTAGCGTAGCTCCGTTGGGCTGATCGAGCCTCCAGAAGTTCCAACACCTCTAAAAGGGTGCTCCATGTCAAATGAAGGAGGCCGATGCAAGGGATGATGGTCAGATGGCCAGAGCGAAGGTGTTCCACATCGAGCTGCTCCATCGGGCAACTAGAAGTCCAATTGAGCCTCTTCTCGTGCGAGGGTACCTGCAAATGAAAGGGAGACTCGGGGGTTGCGCTCTGGTCGTCTTATTGCATGCAAATATGAAGGAAGCGATTGGGGGATGAGGTACGATCTCCGGTGGAAATGGGGGAAGAAGATCCTGCCCTAACCCAGCTTTGATGATCTGGTCTAAGGATGATCAGATTGCAAGAGAAGGTGCATGGTGAAATGGAGTGTCGATCTGAACAGATAAATGGTTGAAATGAAGCTCTAAGCAATTGGTCGAAGCTAGTGAACTGCGGTAGAGAGGAAATGGAAAGACAGAACTGAAATGGGTGATTCAGATGTGAGGAGCAATACCTGAAGCTACCAGCAGATGCACGAACTCCGAAGGTGGTCAGATGGGTTTTGGCCTCGATCTGCTGCGGCGAGAAATAGAGGCTTCACACGATAGAGAGGTCCTACCACGCCTAAGCTACGAGCCTCCTAGCACCTCTGAATGGTCCTAAGGCACTCCTTCTATGGCTATCACTATGAGGAAGGTGGATCAGGGTCTGTGGTGGTGCAAGGGATGAGCTAGGTGGCTAAGGAGGCATAAGAGACATTTTATAGGCATGGCCGAGGATCTGGAAAGATCGAGAGGTGGAACGCAACCCTGGGAGGATCTGGGTGATTTTAGGGATCCGCGAGAATCTCGAGTGTACGAGGATTCTAGGGTCCGAATATCAAGGAAAGAGGAGGTTGGGTTCGGGCGTGAAAATTCGGAGAAAATGCTCTGGCAAGAAGGCTGCAACCTGTCCTGGTTTGGAAGAGACTGTTGATCGGGATCAACGATCTAAGTTAGACCAATCAGAAGTGAGGATTTACAAAAATCAAAGAAAATGAGATCAAAAATAGTAAATGAATTTAAAATAAAAAGTGTATAAAAATGTTTATTATTTTATAAACTAATGTTTTTGTGATTTTTAATTATTTTGTAAAAAAATAAAATAATCTATATAAGGTATATAGTATTATATACATGTTATTATACCTATGTATTATGTACAAGTATTTTTATTATATTATTTTTACATAAAGAACTTTATTTTATATTTTATTTATTTAAAACATAATTTTAGGAGTACAAAATAATTTTTATTTTATTTTTATAGATTGTTTAAGGGTATAAAATAAATAGTAGATGTGATATGTACATATATCTTTTATACAAAGGTTTGATGATTTTATTTGTATTTTTATTTTTCTGATTTTTATTTTATTTTTATAATATTATTAAAACTATATAAAAGTGTGTAAAAGAATAAAATAATTTTGGTTTTATAAAAAAAATAAATAATATGTACAAGTATAGGTGATATATACAATACATAGTAAACCCTATCTCTCTCTACTTATTTTATTTTACGATCAGATCAAGTCTTGACCTTCTCTTAAGATTTGGGCCACTCTGTATTTATTCTAAATACATTAGTTTTTCTTTTTCCTTTATTATTTTATTTTTACAAAACTACATGCTAATTATGCATTATTAACAAAGGTATGCAGAGAGAAAAATTTTGAATTTACAGGTATTTACAAGAGGTTTTGCCAAAAAGAAGAGCTAAAATAAAAGAATAAAGAGTGAGAATCATGGATTCATCATCGACTAAGTCAATATTGACTTAGTCTCGGGGTTTAGGGTTAGTAGTTATTTACAATACTTACTTTATTTTTCTTTTTTATTCATTTATTTGTATTTAAATATAGATATTTGAGCACTATTTACAGACAAAGTCAGAGTGTTAATTTATACAAGTTAACCATATTTACTTGCATTTATCTAGGGATTTAAAGACAAAGTAAATGAATAAAGGTGAAGGAATGATTATTCATCAGTATATTAATGCATTCTCAGTCTACGCCAAAAAATTACGTAGATGTTTTTGAACAAAATGATTTTTGGGAGTTTTTGTAAATATTTATCGGATTTTTGATCTATGCAAATATTTTTAGATCTTTTTGAAAATGTATAGAAAAACATGCCAAGAAATTTGATTTTTTACTTTTTGATGCAATTTTTTTAAAAAAAACAAAATGCACACATTGGATTCCCCCATTCTTAGGTAAAGACATGCCTAATGGTCAGTGTAGTGTGAAGGATGAAACATGTTTTTTATTTATAAAGTTTTTTTTCCAAAATTTACAAATCAAAACTTTTTGTGATGATTCTCCTATACATATTCAAAACTAAGTATATACAAAAATAAGAAATGAAAATGCAAGTAAGAAAGGTAAGCCATCAAGGGGATGTACAAATGGATGGTTGGTTTTACCCCTTAGCTAAGTAGATAATAGTCATATTTGCTACAGATGGCATCGGTCATCGGGTTCAGTTATTGGTTTTAGTCTTTGACCACCAATTTGAAATGTAGCATTAGTTGTAGGATCACGTATTTGATGAATCCACGTTTCATCATCTTTATTCTATCATTTTGGCCTTAAAAACCCTAGTAAATGCGTGTAAATAGGCTTAATATAGGCATTTTAGCATTCATGCATATATGTGTAAATGTTGTATAAATTGCGGTTTTTAAAGCCAAAATAATAGAATAAAGAAAAGAAAAGAAAAAGAATAAAATATTGTAAATATTTTATGACCCAAAACCCCGAGACCTAGGCATCTTGATGAATAGGTCGACAAGGAATAAAGTAGGGGGAGATAAGGGCCAAAATACAGATAAAATACCTATACATTTTATTCATTCTTTATTCATTTTGGGACCTATTTTTGGTTCCACTTTTTATTCATCAAATAAAGAAACTTTGTAAATGAAAGTTGTAGATAAATTAATAAAGAAAAATACAAAATTGATTTCAAAGAAAAATAATGTACAGATAAAAAGTTATGGTCTGAATAAAATTCCAGAATGCCAACTTCCCAAACCCGTATCTCACAAATAAAAACTCCAAATGCAGCGTACTCACCTTTAATTGTGTATAGAAGAAAATAATCTAATTAATGGTGGTGGTTTCGCATTTGGCGGAGCTACGGTTTAAAAGTTGACTTTTGGACCCACATTGTATACTTGTACATATTAAAATATTTAATTTATTATTTATTTATTATTTTTATAACTTTATATTTTTATAATGTTGTAAATAATACTTATAATAATTATGTATATTAAAATCATAATAAAAACATCATTAAAATACAAATAAAAATACTTGTATATATTATAATACATAGGTTTAATATATGTAGCCATACCTATACAAATAACACTTTCATTTTATTAAGTGTATAAAATATATCAGAAAATTAAAATAAAAATATATTTGGGTATATAAAAGTATTTTATAATTTTAGAAAATAAAAACCAAAATAAAATAAATTAAAAATACCTAAATAAAAATAAAATACTTAAATACATAGATATAGATACCTATAAGGGTATAACTGCAAACTTGTAAAAATACACTTCCTAAAAATAAATAAAAATCACTACAAAATACTTTATAAAAAAATAAACATTTTTTATTTTATAATCAAAAATCAATAAAATCGTTTTCTATTTTAATTTGATTTTACAAATCTTTTTCCCAGGTTTTTCCTGGTTGGTCCACGTGGACCAACCAGGGGGCTAGGAGAGTTGACCTCGGTCAACTCTCTGCCCAACACCTGGGCTGTGTCAGAACGTGATTTTTCTTGGATTTCGTGGATTTTTCCCGGCCTCATCTTTCACTGTTTGGGGTCGCGGTCTTCACGAAACTTGTAGACCTACATGTGATCATACTCGCCCTATGTTTAGATGGATCTTTTGACCATCGATGCGCGAGCCACGCCTCGATCAAAGTGCCTCCTCGCCCAGCTTTCAAAATGACCTTTCCACCTCCATTTTCAACTTGAACCCCATTTGACTCGTTTTGGCCCCCCTTGCTTGAGCTCAGGACCGGTCTCAGTGACAGGGAGACCTCCAGCCCTCTTGGGAGGCGATCATGTGTTGATTGGGCGCTCCACCATTTCCATCTCCGGCCGCCGCCGTCGAGGTCATATCTCGGGTAACCCACCCTTGAGGTTGTATTTTCTACGTTTTTCTTTGTAGTTTAGTTAGAGATCAGTCGTATTATTTAGTTCATGTATTTCTTAGGTTGTTAATCGCATCACCCACTCGCTGTTGCCATCGAACACTTCGCCGGAGCTCAAGAGCTCCGGCGTCCATTTTTGCCACCACGCACCACCTATATCCGCCGTCCATCCTCTTATTTGCTAGCCCTGGACCCCCCTTCTGTCGGCCACGTGTTTTGAATGCAGGTCCAGGCGCTGGAGAGCCTCGCTGGGGCTCGTTTTTGTTGAAGGTCGCCGGAGGAGACAGCCACCGCCGCCCGCGCGCCGCCGCGCGCGCCTGAGCAGAACAAGAACGTGGGGGAGGAGGCGCGCTACAGGCGCCGTTGGATGAAGCCTTCCTCAGCCGTCCGATGACCCAACGGCCTTCTAATCTTAGCCGCACGATGAAGGGGTATCGGCCCCCCAGCAGCCGACGCGTGGATTAGTGGATCGCGCACCACCGTCTGATCGGCCCCCCAGCACCATCATTTTGGTTTTCTTGTTTTTTTGACATTAATTAGAACACTATTGGCATGAGACTACTCAGGTGATATACTTCTTTTGATATATTATTATTCACATTTGTTTACTGAGACATTATTGATTGTGTATATTATGATATTATATGCAAATATATTTGTTGCAATTTATTGTGATACCTTTTTGCATAAATTTTTATAAATTAAGTTATATTACAGTGAAAATTATTGTGAACAGATTGTTTCCATAACCCCTATCTGTAGGAACTTTTTGTGTTAGATCTGAAAGTTTGTAAGTCCTTGGATCCCTGGAGTGTGCCATGTTTAAGGATGTTAGAGGACAGTTGGAGTTTGTCCACCCTTGACATTGTCGAAGTGTCAGATCGTAGTATCAGAGGGCCGTCAAAGTTGTAAAAATAGCAGGCTCTTTAAACACATGAGAAATCCACACAAATATCTCAGGTTATCAAAAAGTAGTTAGTTGGCTCGGTAAATCGAAAATCCTGAGATAAGAAGACTTACGTGTGATTTTCACCTGATTGGGTTTCTACGGTAACAACAAGTGCAATATGCTTGACTGATTGATTGATCATGTTGTCTCTCAAGCCTATTCCGTAGAATTTTTTTTCTATTGCAACTTCTACTATTTACCACATCTAGTAGGATCTCGATCCCAAGAAACTCACAAGTGGTATCGAAGCGGGTTCATTGCTACAAAGTAAAGCATCGTCAATACATATGTAAGCTTCGGTAAGAAACACCTTCCAAAGTTAGTATACTGTTAGGACTCTACCATTTGACGATATCAGCTACAACTTATGGATTATCTGGATGCAAATATTACTTGAATCTATCCTCTGCAACGTATGGAATATCATCAAGACTAACTACACTAGCCCCAATCATATTAATGAAGTTCCCCTATCTAATGTTGACAAGAAGGAAACTACTCACAACTTCCAATCTATAAATGTTATTTTTTAGGTCATCATAAAATGAGAATTCGATAGAATATATCATAAATAAACTCTTATTCTATAAAGTGGAGAAACAACAAACAACTAAATCCAAAATCAAAATCAAGGAAAAAAAGAACATAGCTCTTCAAGCTATGGAAGCCACACACTTAGATGAAAACTCTGAGGATGACCTCGCCATGTTCACTAGAGGCTTCAAGAAATTCATCAAGCATAATGATCAGATGAAGGATAGCATAATGGAGTGTTTCAATTACAAGGGAAAGGATTACTTAGAAATATTGATCCCTACTCAAGAAGAGAAACAATCAAGAGTCCGAGCTACTAGAACCCTATAAGGTAATGGAGTAGATAAGGAACAAAGGACGAGACCCCATAAACATCATCGCAAGCATCCTAAGAGGGAGGCTTTTAAAAGCATCTTGAGAGTCCTCTGACTCCAACTACTCTGATTCTTCTAGAAGTGACTTAGATACTTTTGACAAGGAAGAAACCTTGCTTGGACTTATAGCAATCGATGACCAAGTGACCTCCAAAGAAACCTATGTAGATTAATTACAAGAAGTCATAACTAATTTAATGATCTTGTTGTTTAATTACAAAAAGAAAAATAAACTGGTAAAATCAACTATATGCACCACTTTAGAAAAGCATGAATCTGAAGCAAAATCTCTTATAGAAAATATTCAGGAGCTTAGTAACTTCTTGTATATCTGGAAAATACCATGACTCGGAAACTAAGGCTCGTATAAGTAACATGGATACTTTAGCAACAACTATTGCTGAACTAAAAAAGCTCATAGACATTAGTAAATAATCTTGCCAGGTTCAATAAAGTGAAGTAAAACCTAGATAAATTACTAGGATCTAATTATCAAATAAAAATCAAGATTGGTATCGATTACGAACACTTTATTGCTAGTAGTTTGAGAACTGTTAAACCTATTAAGCATGTTAATTCTACAAAATTATTCTTAATTAAATAAAAGTTAGTAAAGTATTAGGAAGTGGATACCATAAAGGATCGGTTAACTATTTTTCATAACCTAAAAGAATGAAATCTTATAGCTTGACACCATGAGTCACAATGCATGACTAGGCTACATTTTGCATGATATCTAGCGAGAAAGGCATGGCAAATGGATAATGGATGCTCCAAATACATGACTGGAGACAAAAATCATTTTCATAATAACAAAATCAAGGTTGCCAGAATGGATACAATCAAGAATAATTGCACTGTATGATTATTGACGAAGGTACGATTGGAAACTCCTTTGTTTTTAATAATCGTGCCAATCTTATTGAAGGTATGAAACAACCTCTTAAGTGTTTGTCAAATCTATGACAAGAAATTTAAATTTTTATTTTCAAAGAACTTATTGAAGTGACTTAAGATGACACTTAATAAGTTTGGAATGGAAAAGTGTGATGCCCCTTAGAATCTAGATATGCAACAAATCATTCCATGCATGTTGGTTCCACATTCGGAATACAAGCACAAGAGAAAAGGAAAAAAAGGAAGACCGCATCTATTTCCATTCACGCCAGTATCCATACAGGAGTCCAAGTCCACTGAGACATACATACTTACTTTCTTTCTTACATGAATACATACATACATATAGGGAAAACTTCAAATGGGTTGACACATCTTTGTAAATTGAGGAAGTCACTCCATCTTATACTTTTGTTTGTAATCATACAAATGAGTGATAAAAAACTACATATTAATGATATTTTTTATTTAATGAAAAATATTTTGGTTATTTAAACACATTCTAAATATAGAATGTAACAAATCACATCCTTAATTAATCTTCATAATTTAAATTTTCTATTTATCAAAGCATTCTCTTTCATAGCCTAAAATTAAACATTTTGACATCGTCATCGATTGGAACTCAACCTATTGAGTTCCTCCTATTATTCCATTGTCATTCGTGCATCCACTTATCTGTAAATTGATGGGTGATATATTCTTATTCGAAACTGCAAGAGGAGATGGAGATTGTCGATTAGAAATTAATGGTATATTTTTAAATTACAAATCTTCTATTAAACAAATATCAATCACTCTTGAAAAAGTACCACAGAAAATAAATAAATAATTATCATGTAGTTACAAACTTATTACTTATATTTCATAGAGGACTTGATATTAATGATAAGAGTGACACTTGAAAATGCATATATAGATGTACCATCTTTTGCTTTTTACTTATTACATAGATGTCACAAGCTCGTCATTTACAATATAATATTTGTCGCACCATCTTTGACATGAACCATAATAATGTCCACCTCAGTTGCAATATTTATCTCTAGGACACCAATGTCAGCAAGGTCTATCATAAGTCCAACCATCGCAACACATATGAGTTCCAAGATAAAAGTGAGAATCCACTGAGACCTCATCTTTATGGGAAAAAGAAAGATTAACTTGCTGATGAATATATGATTCTCATTCTTTATTCTTTTATTTTAACTTTATCTTTTAGAAAAAAAACATCAATAAATATGTGTAAATATAATATATTATCGCTGAGCGTGTCATTATAAATATTTCATAATTAACATATGTTTTCCAAAAAAAGAATGAAGAGAAAAGAAAAAGAAAAAAAGGATGTAATTATGCAATAAGTACATACTGACCCAAACCCCGAGAGAAGATCAATAAGTGGTCGGATCGATAAGGAAGAAAATAGGGGGAGATAGGGGCCTTGTAGAGCTACATGACATATATACCCATAAATATTTACTTATTCTATACTTTATACAAATGATATTAAATACTTGTACATATCTTTAAAAATAAAATAAAATAAAATAAAAAATTAGAAAACACAAAATAAAATAAAAATCTAAAGTTCATTTTACAAAAGACATTATGTATATTATATACAATACATGTTTATACCTTCTTTAATTTATAAAAACCAAACAAAATATTTTTTATTCCTCAAATTATCTTGTAAATAAATAAAATACAAAATAAAGGAGCAAATCCAAGAGTGTCCACAAGTCTAAGTTATTACAAGAATATTTGCAAAAAATAAAGATAAAGGAATTCTATCTAATGTAACTGCTTCTTCTGCTCCTCCTCGGGTGTGAGTCTCTCTCAAGCAGACCAAGTCATCCTCCAAATGGTACCTCACACGAAATGCAAAACAAAAGATGGTCATAAACAGTTATAAAAGAGAGAAGCAAAAATAAATGAAATATAACTATTTAGTTGTGCTCCCCAGCAACGATGCCATTCTGATGACCACCCGACCAACTAGGTTAAGATATTTAATTAGACAAATGTCATTGTGACCCTAATCAATCAAAGCAATCAATCGAAAAAATAAACCACTAAGATATCAAGTAAGCAAATCAAACGATTTTGCTATTTTTATTAACTTGGTATAGTGATCAAGGTTGAACTACTTGAGCACAATGAGATAAAATTCTATTTAGTGGTTTATAATATTTCAAAATTTTAAATTTCCGATGTAAGAAAACAAGTAAGGCACAAACACACAAACACTCTTTTTGTATTTTTCAAAGGGGTCAAAACTAATCAGAATAATGCAATAAAAATATTTTTGGGTTTTTGTATTGTATAGTATTTTTGATAATTTTTATGTATTTTTCAGATGTTTTTGTAATTTTCTAAAAATCAAATAGTGAGAAAAACACTAAACAGTGGACAGCCAAGGTTGTTTTGCACTTTAAAAATATGTAAAAAACTCAAAAATCCTAGAGATTATTTTTAAGATGAAATAGAGAAAAATAAATACAAATAGGAATTGAGATCACAATTTTTGGATTTTTTTGTTGATTTTATATAGTTTATAATTTTTCAAGTGTTTAGTAAATTTTTAGGTTTTTATGAGGCATTTTTCAACAAAATTGATACTGAAGCTAAAAGGAAATGAAAGGCAACTAAATAATTTTTGTAGATTTTTTGACTGATTTTTTGAATTTTTATATATTTTCCAAAATAAACATGGACTTTTTAGGGTGATTTTGAATTTTAAGTAATACGAAAATCCAAGAAAATCAACAAGTAAAAATTTCCACAAATCAAATAAGCAATCAGGGACTACACACAATTTTTAGGAAAATTTTGAAGTCGATTAAATATTTATTACACTAAATAAAAGATAAGTAATTAAAAAAAAGTATCCAAGGGACCTATCTGTAATTATTTTTAGTATATAGGCCCATGGAATAACAAAATCAAGAACTATAGGGGGCCGCTATGCAACTTTTCAACAAAATACATGTGTCAGCTTTAAACACCACTCACAGGGGTATAAATCCAAATTCTCAAAACATAACATCATTTCATAACAAATGAGAAGTTCAGGAGAAAATATGCAAAATCACCACAAAAACGTGTGAGGGTGCACGTGACTGCAACCCAGATGGACTAAACTGCAAATATAAAAACTACAAGGCCCTTTTTACAAAAAAAAAGTTCTTAACTACAATATTTATTGATTGGACTAAAGCGAAATAAAAAGACATGTAGGGCAAAAAAAGGAGGTATACTCATGAGGCATGTGACACGCATGTGGGGTCTCTTACGTCTCTAATGTGCTCCTGCTAAAAGATTGATGGCCAGAGGACGTGGGACACGTGCAGCTCAGATCTGATGCGTTAGGGGTTGATCAACGGTTCTGCAAGGATGTGTTGACGTACGACGAAGATCAGGTGGGAACCTGATCGGACTATTATTAGTTAAGCGAGGAAGAACGGTCCAGATCAGATCTGGGTGACGGGGCTCATCTGACGGCTCTAGAAGATGTTGGAAGAACACAACTCATGCGAGTTTCAATCGGTGATATACGGTGATCCTGTCAGCTGATCGACTCATGAAGGAGTCCAACACCTTCTTAGGAAAGCTCTGCATCGAGTGGAAGAGTCTGATGAGGTGGTGGACGGTCGGCTAGGCGTGGTGGTGCTCCACCTCCTAGAGCTACTCCACCTGAGTAGTAGGAGCTTTGATTGGGTCTCCTGGCATGTACCTGGTCCTACAAAGGATTACAGGACTCGGAGGCTTTGCCCCAGTCTGGTTATTGCTTAGAATAGTGAAGAGAAGTGACGAGGGGATGAGCTTGACCTTTGGCTTACATGGGAGAGGGAGATCATATCTTAATCCCGATCGAAACATCGCGCCTAAGGTGGTCAAGTGGTGAGGGAAGGTGGTAGGTGGAGTTACATGCGAATCGGTGTTGCAAGATGTGTAAGATAGAGCTCTGACCTGATGGCTGGAGCTGATGAACTACATCGGAGTCGAAGGACGAAATCGGAATGAAACTGAAAGTGTAGGTGGAATGGAGGGTACTTGGGGGTGTTGATATGCTCATCGACACAAGGCGGAGGTGGAGGTTAAGGTAATGGCCTCAACCAGAGTGCGAGAGTACTGGGAGGCCGTACGCAGCGGTGCTTGGCCATGTTCTTAAGTTGCAGCCAAAGAGCCACCAAACTTCGCTCCAAAGGGATCTCCGGCAGCCTATCACTCTACTGGAGGTATCTAGGGAGGAAGGAAGCGATGAGGAACAAGCTGAAGAGCTTGGGTAGCGGAGGAGATGATTTATATGGGATCTCTAGGGTATAGAAAGATCGAACGCTCACGGAAAACCCTAGGAAGATCCGGCTGCGCCAAGGGATCTATGAGGATCACAGATCCTAGGAGAAGATTTAGGTGCAGAAAACAAAGCAATCGGAGGTTGGACCCGACTGGAAAAATGTGAAGAAATCAGGTCCGACGACGGGTCTGTCGGGTCGGGTCTGAAGAGGGGGAGGTTGATTGCGGTCAACATTCCAAGGTGGACCAATACAAAATTAGGATTTTACAAAATGAAAGATTATTGAATAAAAATAAGAAAATGATTTTAAAATAAAAAAGAAAAAAAATGAAATTTCTTTATTATTTTAGAAATAATTTTTCTTTGAATTTTAATTATTTTTATGATTATATATATAATATATACAACATAGTGTATTATACATTGGTGTAGTATACATGTATATGTATTTTATTTTATTATTTTTATACCAAAAAACATTATTCGGGGTCTGTTTCACCGAGTGCTAGTGCACTCGTGGGAACTCACCAAGTTTTTCACGATTTTTTACCTTTTATTTTTATTTGTTTCTCGAGATTTTAGCCCATCAACTTAGGTTTGTTCTAGTTGACATCGGTAGAACTAAGGTCAAAACACACTAATAGAATATATGTTCCTACTGATCACGTTTTCAACTTAGTCAAATAAAAAGTGAAATTAATTCGATTAGATACCACGTGTCACGACATGTCACGACATGTCACATACAATACTAGTAGGACCCGTTTTGGCGGGCACCGAGCGATTTCCAATACCGGACTCACGTCTCTTTCTGGTTAATTAGCATCAGTTCTTCTCGTAATAGAAGCTATGACATAGGGACGATTTCCTCATGCATTATATAGATTAGTTTTAATTCGGTCTTTAGATTTATGCGAGGATCATTTTGCATGTATATTGCTGGAGCAAGGTACGCATTTCTTACTCGGCATGCATCAATGATTTCATCGTGCATCAACTTTTTCGTCTTCCACTATTTTCTTGGACTTAATTAAAAGGAAATCAAAAAATTCGTTAGACATTGTCTTTATTCAGAAAAATACCTAAAAAGAGATAACCAATAAAATTGGGACTGCTAAAGCATTACTTGACCTAAAATTGAACTTTACTCAAAAAATTTTTTTTGGGGAGAGTAACCTCCTCATTGTCTGATTTTTTTGTTGAGAGTTGAGTGACCCACACACTAGGATAGAGCCATGCTTGAACATTCTTAAGACTACTGATTCTAACAAAAATGACTAGCTATTCTCCAGTGAAGATTTTTGGGTATCATGTAAACGGTTCGAACTTCCTTAGCAGAGTGGGTGGTTTAGAGGACCTTGTAAGGCTTCGTCCTCAAGTAAAATCGGGTAGCCGAAAATGGTCCATACTTACACCCATACTGGCTGGAAATTGGTGCAACTAGTCATAAGAATCCAGGACAGTCTCCATGGAGGATCAAGCTCCTAACAACTCACTAACGTGCTCTGTAAGATTGTATTATCACCTAATAAAATGTGACAAGATAAACAACGAGCTTTCACGATCATCATATTGTATTGAGTTGTTGAATTTGGGATTTGTTTTCTCATCCTGCTTGTAGTCCAGATCTAATCTTCATAAATCCCCAGATCAAGATGATGGGAAAGGGATCTCTTAGGTTGCCTTTGGCAGCATCGCTATCCAGCACTCCTCCTCGTTAATCTAGGGCAGCTTCAAAGAGCTCAGACTCGCTCTCTGAACCCGAGTTCACTTCTACCATGTTCCCCTTCGACCATACTTCTTCCACTCCTAAGGTACAATCAGACAGGCCAGCGCAGCTATACATTCACTTGACAGTACCTGAGCTAGGGTCTTTTGCCTTTGTAGAGACCAGAGACATGGCCAGTAAAGACAGAACATATGAGCAGCCTTAGATGTCATCGTTTGTATTAGACCAGGTGGCCATCAACAACACATTGCTAGCTTCCTTGGAGATTATGCAGAGACAGTTCAGGGACCAAGGGATCTTCATGGCAAAAGTAAGGAGAGAGCCTAGCAGATGCGAGCCGAGAGAGAGGAGCCAGAATGACCAGCCAGTGGTGGAGAAATACCATGCCAAGAGGGCCAAGTAGACGCCAGACGCCAGGACGAGCCGCATGATCCAACCAGATCAGCCCATACCATGAGATAGTTGCACAACCTTGGTGCAACCCTCACCCATCGATGGATTCAACTACCCGCCATCCTGGGCAACTTCGAACTTCGCCCTCAGATTTATCCAACTATTGCTCAAGTTCCATGGGCTTGCCACTGAAGAGCCCCACCTCCATCTGCGAGAATTTGAGATAATATGCAACACCATCCACGATAGATTTGTGGATGAGGACACCATCAAATTGATCACCTTCCCTTTATCTTTGGTTGATCGAGCATCCTATTGGCTGAAACATCTTGGGAGGGTGGTCACTACTTTGGAGAAACTTCAGACCGAGTACTTGAATAAGTACTATCCACTCGGTCAAACCAATGCAGCTAGATCCATGATTTACAACTTAACTATGATTCCCAATGAATAATTCCATGAAGCATGGGATAACTTTAGAGAGCTCATCGACAGGTGTCCCAACCATGAGATCAGCAAGCCCAACCTCATCCAGAGTTTCTTCTGTGGGCTGACACCTGAGCTGCAAGGGCTAATGAACGCCTCATGTGGAGGTTCCTACTTCACCAAGGATGAAGACCAAGTCTGGACCATTTACGAGGAGATGGCCCAAAAATACACTGTAATGTCCCAGAGTCAGGTCTATACTCAGGGAAACCTCTCCTGTAGGCAGTTTCATACTAGAGGATAGCACACATTGAGGTTGGTCCTTCTACCTCTTCTACGACAACAACATTAGTAGAGTCTTCGGCTACCGATATGGGTATCATCAACCAGAAGGTGGACTAGATAGAGATCATTGAGAAGAAGGCGTGTCAGGGCCTTGATAAGCTCAACGAGATTGATGAGCTGGCCCAAACTCTTAGTGACCCGAAGACCCAGATCATATGTCTCTAAGAGGCACAATGGGCTTCTCAGTCCCATTCTAGATCACGAGTTGATCCAAAGAGTAGCTCTTCTAAACCTTCAGCCTCATATTATCATGTTTACCACATTCAGGTAGAATCGATTAAGCCACTCCCACATCACCAGTTGCCACCATTGCCTTCCTCAGACACTCAGTGGGTGGTATACCATTCGAATTAGCCCTTGGCATCCCTTCCCCTGCCAATGCACGATCAGTCGGAGCCATTGATGGAAATCAATAAGATTTGGTACTCCCAAAACCAACAGCAGCCCGGGATCTATCGTGACCACCCAGGCTTCTTATGGTCCATTGGAGGTGCTTCATCTCAGCAGCAGCCTCCGATACAGGAAGGGCAGGGCGTTCAGTAGTAGTAACAACCTCAATACGCCCAGCAACAGTAGCAGCTCCAGTACTCTCAACAACAGACACAGCATGGGCCTCAACCCGCATATTGGGGTCAACACTGGAGGCAGCAACAACCTCATCAACAGTATCCCAAGCCCCCTCCTCCTCATTACCAGCAGTAGAGCCAGCCTTATTTTCAGCAAGGAAACCCATACGGTTCTCATCCACACCCATATGAGAACCTAGCCCTTGTTGATCTTGCCCGAATGCTTTCCGATCAGCAAGCCACCTTCCGACGAGAGATGAACGAGTTCCAACAAGAGGAGGAAAATAATCAAGGGCAAGGCCGCCATACCTGCTCAGATTAAACCTAACCCGAACAATTTGAAGAGGAAGTCTGATCAGGTACAGTCAATAGAGACCGCCTCTCCTAGTGATATTCTGGATGACATTCATTATTTATTTGATGCTGATTTTGTGACACATAGGAGCCGTAGGAAGCTAGTCGACGGTGACTTGTCTAGGCGACACCACAATGCAGATTCTAGGGTGCCCAATGGAGTCAGGAGCGGTGTTGATGCCTCTAAACATGATGATGGTGGTGGTATGGAGTCCACCAAGGAAGCTGATCCATACGATGGTGTTGTTCCGTGATTCTTTTACCTCCCCGGTACCAAGGAAGCTGATCCATGCGATGGTGTCCAACGGAGTCAGGCTTATGTTTATTTTACTTGAGCAAGTTTCAAGGTCGAACATAAGGAGACAAAGGAACAACCTAGAATTTTGTCTATCAAAGTTCGTGTACGGTTTTTGAGGCGTTTTTTTTGTATTTTTATGCAATTAGAGATACAAAATGTAATTTTTGGCCTACTTTAGGGACTAAAATGTAAATATGAATCAAACGATATCGAAAAATATGAAACTTGGCCAAGATGATAATTATGATGAAACGAATGCAATGGAATTTTTTTTGGAATTTTTGGATGCAAGATGAAATTTTTTTATGAATTTTTAAATGCAAACAAAGTGAATTTCAATATTTAATTATATAAAATATTAAGCCTATTATTTTCAAGGGATTATTCAAGATCTATCACTAGGTGATGGATTTCAGAAAAATCCTAAACCTCGAAATTATGAGATTTAATACCTATTAAAAATAAAATACTGAAATATGAAAAATAATTTTTACACGGCAAACGATGCATGCAAATGCAATTCTTTTTGGACACAATGTAAAACACAATTAATTCTACAATCCGCGATTTTTCGGCAATTTTTAGAACAATGGTTAATCAATTATAAATTTCAGAGCTGAAAATGGGCAAAGTATACAATTTTCCACAAAACAATTAATTATTAATTAACCACAAATCATAAAAATGTCAGACATATGCCATATTGTAGAGAATTAGTTGTAGAACATAATGCCAATTTTTGATGAATAAAATTGTGCAATGTAGAGGTTCAAAATCATGGGGGAATACATGGGTATTTATGCAAATTATAATAAATAATTAACAAAACAAAATGCAAAAAAGGATGGATTGGTAGTTACCGCAATGCCTAGGGGATTTGTTGCAAAATATCCAAGTGGTCACGTGCCAGGCACGTGCCCCTTGGTTGGTGGGGTGCGGTTGGTAATATGGTAATCTCCTGAGAGGTATTATGCAATATTTTCACGTCCCTACGTGACTGTCACTTGCGGGGGTGTTTATGGAGTTTGACGTCTCTGCGGGGGCCTTGGTGAAATTATTCCCTCCTGTCACATGCCTCGCACGTGGGGAGGTCCTCGGGCTCTATGCCCGGTTGCTGGGCAGTTGTGTCCCTTTTGATGTCGCCCGGCGAAGGTCGAGGTGCTGGTGGCGGAGGACGGTCTGATGGCTGGCGGAGCTGCGTGTCGGAGAGCAAATGACTAGAGGGAGTGGCGTTCCGGCACGCCGATGACAGTCGATGGTGATCTTCCTAGAAGGGGTGTGCAGTCGTGCTTTGAAGGGCTGATGAACTGGAGGATGATCGGTGGTTGTCGGAGATATTGTTGAAGAAGCATTGTCGTTGATGATGGTTGTCAAGGAGAGCTTGGTCGATGGAGGTCGTTGTTGGGCTCGATGATGGACGTCAGAGCAGAAGCAGCCGGTAGGGGGGATGCGCTGCAACGAGGTCAAAACCTCGGATCTCGCCCAACAGTTGGGAGCTTCGCCGATCTGGTACTGTCACCGTCGGAGGTGCAACCCTTGTCATCTGTGTGAATTGGCAGATGAAGAGAGGATGGGGCGACGGTGGTGTTTTTATAGGAGAGGGGATTCGACGGCGATGGAAGGGGATCATCGAATTAGATTTGACAGTGGGGTTTCGAGATTCACGGGGAAGACGAAGATCTGATGGGAGATTGACAATGATCGGATGAGGGATTCGACCGGGGCAGACGAGATACGACGGCGAGAGAAGAAATCTCCGATGGAGATCGCGCGACGGTGGACTGGCAGAATTGGGAAAGTGAGGAGGAAGGTGACAGTCCTGGGACCGTTCGATAGGCTGAGATCGGATGGCCCAGGACACGCTACGTGTTGGCTAGAGAGCGAGGGTCGAAGCACGTGCATGGCACGTGTGCGGGAGGCATGTGCCCCGCACGTGCGGTCCCTTTTTAAAAAATGAAATAATAAAAAATAAATATAAAAATAGGTGACACGTAGAGACTTCAAGAGCTGCCACATGTTTTCCCCACAAAAATTAGAAAAATAAATACAAAGAAAAATAGAAAAGAAATAGCAAACAAGTTCGAATCGAAAAAGTTTCTTCACAAAAATTGCTTGTCTCGATGAGATCTACAACTTTCATGAAGGTACCAAAACGAAAATTGATAAATTACACGGAGTGATATTTTTGGGGTATCCCATGTACTTAGAATATCTTGATTTTTGGGTTTTATAATTTTTTGTTATTTTTAAACTAGATAAAAATCCGGAAAAATATGGTAAAATCAAATATAAATATTTACACATTAATCTAATTTTTTGGATTTTTATTAATTAAGAAAGAGAGAAATAAAATAAAACACGAAAAAACCAATTTTGTACAGACAATTAGTGAAGACTCGGACTCAGTTAGTTTCTTTGATTTCAAGCTTAGTTTGGATTTGGATTTTTATGCATTTTAAGAAAACTTTTATCAAAGAAGACAAATGAAAAAGAAATAAAATAAAATAGGTTAATTAAGTACAGAAAATAATAGGTCAAAAACCGCTAAAATACAAAATGTACAAAGAGGCCCAAAACCCAACTTTCACATATGAGCTCCGATTCACTTGAACTTGGTCTTGTTTTGAAGGAAATTGAATGTAAATTACTACAAAAGTGACTACGATCAAAACTGACACTGGATGAGGAAGATATGAGGGTTTTAGTCCGGAAATCCTAGAACTAGGGTTTGGGTATTGTGTCCACTTATTGGGGTCAGTGATTTTTTTTGTATTTTTCATTTATTCTTGTTAGCGATATGTACACAGCGGAGATGGTTTTGGGTCATTCGGAGTTTGCATGAATTAGTTAAAAATCAGGAAGTTAGGTTATTACAGGTCAATTTTAGCTGGAATTTTTGGCTTCTTATTTTGTGCAAAAATAAGGGATAAAATGCAATTCTTAGCAAAACATGCATGAATGCTAATTATGCAGAATAAATGTAGAAATGCCAATGATTTTGAGGGATTTGAGATTAATTAATGAGATTTAGAGTGATGAAATGCCATGAGGTGAAATGAGATTGGGTTCCATACCAAGACCATGAGCGGAAGGTGAAAATGAAACTAGACTCGACATTTAGATTATTAGTTTGGCGGAACTTCTGTGAGACTTAGAATTTTAAAAACAACAGCCTTCAAGTTCTACATATCATTGTCACCATTTTGGCTCAGAAGTCATCTTAGATCAATCCTCTTCCCAAAGCATACCTTATGAACATTGAACAATCGACTCATGTGTATGAATGGTTTTATCTCTTTCCATCCAGAATGTCGGACTACCATGCAAACCTCCTCTCTAGTAACTCGTCCTCAGGGAGTCATGTATTTCCTTCTAAGGTCTGTCGCACTGTGTTCACAATCGAAATGGGGGAGAAGTTAGAAGAAGGAGAAAAGAACTGAAGGATGGCCCGTGTAGTCACCTCTCCTTGTGAAGCTGGCCAGTGTAGCCGAGTCTTCTCCAAGATCTGCAGGTTTTCTTGAAGCTTGGACCTTTTTTTAGTATGATATTTATTTGGTAGAATGCTTCTTTGTATTTGGATTTTTGGTGGTTCTTCTTGGATCTTGTTGTGCCCCTACGGATATAGAATCTTTTTGTTTCCGTACATGTTTTGGGGTCTTAGAAAAAATTGTGCCCAGCCGTCCATCCCTTTTCCGAAGCTTTATTTCAAACTGTACTCTGGTCTTTATATGTCTGCGCTACCAGAAAAGAAACTCACACGGTCTTCCAAAAACCCTCTCTGAGTTGAGCTAAGTGCATAGCGCGAGAGTACAAATTAGTTCCTTATTCCAGAGTTGTACCCAGAATGAAGAGACCAGGTTAGACACTAAGAGTCAAACGTTGTACATTGTCATGTGGAACTCAAAGAATTAAGTCAAAGACCTGAAGCTTCTAAAATCCTATTTCTCGGTGAAGTTCCTCTGAAAATTAGGTGGATTAAGGTCAAGTCCGGACCACTCTTGATTTCTGCTCATAACTCAGTTCAGAATGCGAAGATTTTTCATAGATGCACATGAATGAAATGCTGGATGAAGTGCAGGTGTGTGAAATGCAGACACAAGTTTTTTTATTCTTTCTTTTTTTCTCTCATTTTTGAATATCTTTCTAATGCAAGGGATTTTTTAATGCAAAAACGAATAAGAAGCAAAATTATTTCAAAAAACTGGGTTGGACACAGTCAGTGTTAGTAGCAAAACTCTTTTTTTTCTATTTGTTTGTTTTTTCCAAGTTAGTTACCTACCTCGTAAATACATATAGACTTACGTGAAAGTACGCGATATGGGTAAAATATATACACAGTATATATATCGACCCCCTATACTTAGCGAGTGTTGTGTCCTCAGAGCACAAGAAGCGTAAAGAAGACATAGCCCGGGCTAAGCGTAAGAGAGTGAAAAAGAAAAAGATAGATTGGTCTGCCCCCCTATACTTAGACTGTAAACAGTCTAAGTATAGAAGAAAATCGAAAATGAGGTGGTCGAGATATGTGAATGAGGAGAGTATATACAGATGGGCATCGGTTCCCCCTATACTTAGGCTCTGGTCAGCCTAAGTACGGAAGAAGGGTGGAAATAGAATGATCGTTAGATGGGGAAAATGGCATGTACAGATGGCATAGGTCCCCCATATACTTAGGCCTTGGCCTAAGTAAAGGAAGAAGATGTTTAAGGAGACTGATGTGGTCGGAAGGGAGGGTGGTTAGCCGATGATTAAGGCGGTTTTTGGCCGATCTTTTTGTGAGCCTGCGGTGTGAGATCATAATGATGAGATGGAGATGAAGCATATGATTCCCAACTATTATTGGTGTTATCCTTGGAGAAATCATGTTGGATATTAGATGAAGCGTATGAGTCAGATGAAAGGTAACCATCATCAGAGTTATCCTAAGAGGAATAGTATTTGAAAGTGGACACACTTCAGATATTCTTGTCTTTTTATTTCTTCAGTTGTTTTCTCAGAATTCGTTCCTTTTTGGGATCAAGCGAATTGTCCTTGGATGAATACTCTAAAGTACCAATCTCAGTCAACTCATAAGAAATAATTCTAGTGTATTTGATGAGAGCAGGAGCATCAGCTTTGGATGAATAATAGTGAGGAACGGGAGTCATCTAACGGGCATCAAAGTTTGGATCCTTGAGCAGATATTGTTTTAGAACTGTCGAGCAGACCTCACTCATGTAGATTACCTTTTCCAGACCTGATGAGGGATCATCAGCTGATTCCTTATCCGGAATGTCAAAGGTGACTTCATTCTCAATTGATTTGATGTTGGAGCATTCCTGTATCGAGCTGATGTAATCAAGGTAGTCAGAATAGGTTGACCTAGGGTGTGGCCATGCATAAGTCTCTAGATCATATGATTCATATATTTGATTTTTCATGGTGAGAGCAGCTAGGAATGGAGTAGGGGGAGAGTCTCTAAACCAATAGTTACATTAGCAACTGCTATCTCAGATGAATCAACAAGGTAGGGCTCTTCTACCGCTTCATGGTTACGGTTGTCGAGGACTTCGTGGGTTGCCTCAGAAAATCGTGGTTCCACAAAGACTTGTTGAGATCGAAGTGCTCCCAATGCTGTATAATTGATTTCCCGAGTATCACACTCAATAATTGCTTTAGCCAATGTCAAGAATGGCTTTCCGAGAATAATGGGAGACTAGGTTAATTCTCCTTGATGCTCGATATGAATGATCGTGAAGTCTACTTTGAGCGGAGCACCTTGGAATGTAATGATGACAGAAATGATTCCTCTCAGCCGCTTTATTGATCGGTCAGCCAATTGAACGATCTCTCGTATCTTCCTGATAGGTCTGACTTTGAGCTTGTGAAATACAGAGGTTAGGAGGATATTGATTGGTGAATCATCATCAACTCTAGCATGGGTAAATATCGTGTCTTTGATTCCACAGTCAAATCTGGGCAACCGCTTCACTATGCGGCTCTTGGTTTTTCTCCTCAACACTAAGGAAGAGACCATTGACAAGATATGTCTTTTAGTCTTTGTTCTTATCCTGCCTGACTTTTTCATCATTAATTTGTCCATTACATATCCTTTAAGGTCATGGAAGTGTTAAATGGCCTGTATAAAGGGAAGTTCAAAAATCAATCTTTTCTCCAGTGCTTCCCGTAAAGCAGGATCCAAATTCTTAAGATCTTCTTCAGTCTCAATTTTTATGAATTTTTCCTGTATTTTCAATTTTTTGGATGTTTTTCAATATTCCAATTTTTTTGGGTATTTTCTATGTGGTGTGGTGATGTGGTGTCTTCCATAGATGAGAATGAGCTTTGATGTTCTGAGTAAGAGTTGGATGCATAGTCATTTCTAGGGGAGTAATATGCAGAAGTGCCACTATTAGAATCATCCTTATGTTTCTGAATATCCTCAAAATTGTCAACATGAGATCCAATCTTTTCCTCATCCATTTTTATGTCTGAGCTACCGGATAGTGAAATTAATCGGTCGGCAAACTTTTGAAATCTATCCTCCATTAAATCGAATCTCTTATTTATCCTTGAAATGTCATCCTCAAAATTTTGTTCATGATCAATCATGGGAGCAATCAATGTGTGTTTTTGTATGTGAGATTCAATAATTTCATCTTCCATTTTCCTGTATGTGCTAAGAGGAGAGTTTCTCAGAAAATCTGATATATGATCATTATTTTCTGAAAATTTCTCCTCAAGAATTATAGAAGGAGACCGCTCAGTGGAAGGATTTTACGGGAATGTGTAGGTCTCATATTCAACATGCCATGACTCGGGCATGTAATGCTGGTTTGAGTAGAGTCTACTTCCATGGCCATGATTAATAGTATCCTCAAATATTGGTGTCATATAGGGTGCATATGTGTTGATATCAGTGGTCTGGTCCTCTGTATGTATAGGCTGATCAAAGGAGTGGTATTCGGGTTGGTCAATAGGGATTTGATCGTTACGATCAATCCAACGCTGATGATCATTAGGTGCGGGCCTCTCCATGTGATGCGATAAGGTTTGATCCCTCGGCCAATCGTGACTCTCAAAAGTGATTTGTTCTTGAAATGATTCATTAGCAAGAAACTGAGAATAAAACGGTTCAGTCCAAGATGGTACGTGGTCATGTGTGGTCGGAGATTCGAGTAGAATGGCTTGGAATTCAATGGATTCATTCAAAAGTCAGAAACTCTCTCTCTCAAATGTCAGAGGATTATTGAAATAAGAAGATTTAATTGATTTGGTTCTGATCGAGATAAATTCATTTTCATAATATAGATCTGATGGGTACTCGGACCATTGTCATGTGTTTGTCAAAGGAGGTTGATAATGAATCGACATGGTTGATCTTGGTGCAAGTGCACATGATAATCAAAATAAATTTTTATCAAGGAGGTTGATGACACAATTGTGTGGCCTTTGATCTTCGAAATCGATTCACGCACACCAATGCAAACACAAATCAAACCCCAGGTTCACACACTTACACAATGAAGCTGCAAGAGTTCAGCAATTTTCTTTTCAATTTAAGTTGGTGATAAATCAATCTTAGAAAATAATTAGTGAACTGTTAGGTGCTGAAATTTTCTTGACTAGTTACACCTACTTTCGGCCAGTATGGGTGTAAGTACAGACCGTAAAACGACTACCTGTGTTACTTAAGGACAAAGCCCTACACAGTGTCCTTTAAACCACATGCGTTAGCTGTCAGGCTTATCACATTTCCCAACCGAGCACGAGAACAAGAACAAGAAAGAAAGTAAGAGGCAGTCGTAACCGATGAGTAATACTAGTGCCATCCTTCAATTAGAAGCCAAATCAACCTCTCTCTGCAACTTCAAACTTAAGTAACACAGGTAGTCGTTACACCTAAGTAACGACTCTCTGCAATTTCGTAATGATTAGCCCGAATTCTTGACTAGTTACACCTACTTTCAACCAGTATGGGTGTAAGTACAGACCGTAAAACGACTACCTGTGTTACTTAAGGACAAAGCCCTACACAGTGTCCTTTAAACCACCCACTCTGCTAAGGAAATCCGGACCGTTTACCGGCTACCCGTAGATCCTCATTGAGAAGTAGCTAATCATTTTTGGTAGAACCAGTAGTCAATAGGAAAATCCGGGTTTGGGCTCTAGCCTTAATTGTCGTCTCTCGCTCACTCAGAAAAATAAAAGAATCCAAGGTCGGGGTTACTTTCCCGCAAAAATTCTTGATTTTATGGGTTAATTTAAAATCGGCTATATTTAGCAGTCCCACTTTTAATTAGGCGATCACTGAAAAATATTAAGTGAGCACAAATACACATCTACCGTTCTGTCCCACTTCCTTTAAAATTTATGTGACAAAGAAGGAGGGAGAAATTCGGGAAAAGTCGATGCACGTGAAACAATGATGTATGCTTAGATAGAAGACTTACAGTGATTCCTCACAATCTCCATGTGGGATGCAATACAAGAATTGAAAGTTTATTCTAAATGAATGTAAGCCGATGAAAAACCACATCTAGTAGAAAGTTCTATTAGCGGGGAAGAATTGAGTTGAATTCGGCTAAATTGAATGATCTAATGTACATCTCAATTAAAGTGAAGTGTGGTCCTCTGTCCTACGAGCATAATAAAAAATGCTCTAAGAGCTGTATATACAGATCTATCCTAAGCGCCACTCAAGTCGGGCCCCACTCTCACTAGAGAGTGAAACATGCCACGACACACCACAAAAAGTTCAAGGTCTTTTTACATACGCGAGAGTCCAAACGGACACCGCTATAAATGAGCAATTAATTACATAAATTTAAAAATTGCAGAATATAAAATCCTAGAGTTTACGCTCTCTCATGACTTGACTCAATCTTAAATTAATTACGATTTTTTCGGAAGTCGGTGAAGATGCGTCAGCTCTTGAAAAACCTCTCCACGTACGCTGGGTACCTCATAAGAAAAATAAGAGAAAAATGTGAGAGAGTGACTCAAAAAATAATAAAAAATAAAAAAAGAAAATAAATGCTGAAAAATAAAATAAAACAAATGCAGAAAAAATGGAATTTACAGTGAAAAGTTCGGAGGTCAGATTACCCGAATGCGGAAAACCGAATAAAAAGATTTTTAGACAAAAAACTAAGCCCTTTGCCTCCCCGGCATTAGCGCCGTCTGATGGTTCTGTGATCGCCCTATGTTAAATGCCGTGCGTGTATTAGATTAGATTACTGTTCGCTTAAAATAATGTTTCGTTTCGTTGTAGGCGGGCAATCGAAATCGATCAAGAAATAACCATAATAAATTTAGTCAATTTAAATCAATGTGGTTTTATGTTTATTTTACTTGGGCAAGTCCCAAGGTCGAACACAAGGAGGCAAAGGAGCAACCTAAAATTTTTTCTATCAAAGTTCATGCACGGTTTTCAAGGCGGTCTTTTTTTGTAATTTTTTTAATGCAGTTAGGGATGCAAAATGCAACTTTGTCTTATTTTAAGGACTATAAAATTATTAGCAATCAAACGATATCCGAAAAATGTGAAACTTGGCCAAGATGATAATTACGATGAAATGAGTTCATCATAATTTTTTTGGAATTTTTGGATGCAAGATGATTTTTTATGAATGTTTGAATGCAAACAAAGTCAATTTCAATATTTAATTATAATAAATATTAAACCTAATTATTTTAAAAGGATAAAATTATCCAAGATCTATCACTAAGTGATTGACCTCAAAAAATCTTAAACCTAAAAATATGAGATTTAATACCTATTAAAAATCAAATATTGAAATATGCAAAATGATTTTTTACTGGGGAAACGATGCATGCAAATGCAATTCTTTTTGGGTACAATGTAAAACACAAATAATTCTACAATCCACGATTTTTCGGTAATATTTAGAACAACGGTTAATTAATTATAAATTTTAGAGCTCAAAATGGGAAAAGTATGCAATTTTCCACAAAACAATTAACTATTAATTAACCACAAATCATAAAAATGTCAGACATTTGTCATATTATAGAGAATTAGTTGTAGAACATAGTACCAATTTTTGATGAATAAAATAATGCAACGCAGAGGTTCAAAATCACAAGGGAATACAAGGGTATTTATGCAAATTATAATAAATAATAACAAAACAAAATGCAAAAAAGGATTGATTAGTAGTTACCGTAATGCCTGGGGGATTTGTTACAAAATTTCCAAGTGGTCACGTGCCAGGCACGTGATCCTTGGTCAGTGGGGTACGGGTACGGTAGGTAATATGGTAATCTCCTAAGGGGTATTCTGCAATTTTTTCATGCCCCCACGATATTGTCACATGCGGGGGTGTTTCTGGAGTTTGACATCTCTGCAGGGGCCTTGGTGAAATTGATCCCTCCCGTCACGTGCCTCGCACGTGGGGAGGGCCTCGGGCTCTGTACCCAGCTGCTGGGCGATCGTGACCCTTCTGATGTCACCCGGTGAAGGCTGAGGTGCTGGTGGCGGAGGATGGTCTGATGGCTGGCGGAGCTGCGTGTCGGAGAGTGAATGCCCTGAGGGAGTGGCGTTCCGGCAGACCGATGACGGCCAATGGCGATCTTCCTGGAAGGGGTGTGTAGCCATGCTTCAAAGGGGCGATGGGCTGGAGGATGATCGGTGGTTGTCAGAGATATTGTCGACGAAGCTTTGTCGTTGATTGTGGTTGTCGAGGAGAGCTTGGTCGATGGAGGTCGTTGTTGGGCTCGACGACGAACATTGGAGCAGAACCAATCGGTAGGGGGGATGCGCTACAACGAGGTCGAAACCTCGGATCTCGCCCAATAGTTGGGAGCTTCACTGATCCGACGCTGTCACCGCTGGAGGCGAAACCCTCGTCGTCTGTGTGAATTGGCGGATGAAGCGAGGATGGGGCGACGGTGGTTTTTCATAGGAGAGGGGATTTCGCCGGCGATGGAAGGGGATCATCGATGGAGATTGGATGGTGGGGTTTCGAGATTCATGGGGAAGACGAAGATCTGATGGGAGATTGACGATGATCAGACGAGGGATTCGACTGGGGAAGACGAGATACGGAGGCGGGGGGAGAAATCTCCGGCGGTGATCGCGGGGCGACGGGCGGCCAGAATTGGGAAAGTGAGGAGGAAGGTGACGGTCCTGGGACCATCTAATCGGCCGAGATCGGACGGCCTAGGAAACACCATGTGTTGGCTAGAGAGAGAGGGTTGAAGCACGTGTGTGGCACGTACACGGGAGGCACGTGCCCCGCACATGCGGTCCCTTTTTTAAAACGAAATTTAAAAAATAAATCAAAAAATGGCAGAAAAATAAATACAAAGAAAAACAGAAAGGAAATAGCAAACGACCTCTGATCGAAAAAGTTTCTTCACAAAAATTGTTCGTCTCGATGAGATCTACAACTTCCATGAGGGCAACAAAACCAAAATCGATCAATTGCACAAGGTGATATTTTTTGGGTATCCCATGTACATAGAATACCTTGATTTTTGGATTTTATAACTTTTTGTAATTTTTAAACCAGATAATAATCCGAAAAAATATGTTAAAATCAAAGATAAATATTTTCACATTAATCTAATTTTTTGGATTTTTATTAATTAAGAAATATAAGAAATAAAATAAAAAACGAAAAAGACCAATTTTGTACAGACAGTTAGTGAAGACTCAGACTCAGTTAGTTTCTTTGATTTCAAGCTCAGTTTGGATTTGGATTTTTGTGCATTTTAATAAAACTTTTATTAAAGAAGATAAATGAAAAAAAAAATAAAATAAAATAGGTTAATTATGTACATAAAATAATAGGTCAAAAACCGCTAAAATACAAAATGTACAAAAGAGGCCCAAAACCCAACTTTCACATATGAGCTCTGATTCACTCGAACTTGGTCTTGTTTTGAAGATAATTGAATGCACATTAGTTCAAAAGTGAGTAGGATCAAAACAGACACCGGATGAGGAAGATATGAGGGTTTTAGTCCGGAAATCCTAGAACTAGGGTTTGGGTTTTTGGTCCACTTATTTAGGTTAGTGATTTTTTGTATTTTTTCATTTATTCTTGTTAGTGATATGTACACAGTGGAGGTGATTTTGGGTCATTCGGAGTTAGAATGAATTATTTAAAAATAAGGGAAGTTAGGCTATTTACAGGTCAATTTTAGCTGGGATTTTTGGCTTCTTATTTTGTGCAAAAATAAGGGATAAAATGTAATTCTTATCAAAACATGCATGAATGCTAATTATGCAAAATAAATGCAGAAATGCCAATGATTTTGAGGAATTTGAGCTTAAGTAATGAGATTTAGTGTGATGAATCTGAGATTCATCAATGTTGTCATATCTCCAGCTACAAACGGTGGTGTTGGTGCCATCAACTTACCAGATGATAGGCCAGAGCGCGGTACTGATGCCGCAGTATTAAATGTTGTCGGTGGTACTAAAGCCATCAAGAGTCATACAGTTATTTTTTTCTCTCCTATACCTGAGGATATTTATAGGAAAATGCCAAAAATGGAAAAAATTCAAAAACAAAAAAAAAGAATAAAGAAAGGTTTATGTATATATTTTGGATCCATCTATGATATTTGATGATACTTGCATGGATTCCAGCATTTTGCATGCTCAACCTATTCCCGTCCCTCATTCTTCTGGGGAGGGTCCCTCCATCCCCTTCCCTCAAGCACTCCACTTAGGGAAGGGCCAAAAATCATAAAATCCCAAAAATAGACAACATGCAGAGTTCAATGAGCAGATGATAGATAGATTCCAGATTCAGCTAACTCTTCAGGAAGCACTTGAGCACATCCCTCTATTTCATAAGAACCTAAGAGAGAAGACCACCATCCATAGGAAGAAGAGGAGAAACTACAATGCAGAAATCCATGTGCTCACTCGTGCCACTTGCTTCGCCATACAAAACCGTTTGCCAACCAAGAAACCCGATGCATGATCTCCATATGTCCGATGCCATATTCATGAGCAGTAATTTGATCGGACTCTATTAGACGATGGTTCTCGATGAACCTCCTCCCGACTGCCTTACTCGACCGATTCAAGTTCGGATATCTTAGACAAAGCAAGTCAGTTTTTTAGTTTGCAGATAGATTTGTTAAGAGACCGAAGTGGTTATTAAAGGACGTTGTCATCACCATTCAGGGCCTGAAATTCCCTGTAGACTTCTTTGTGTTGGACATGTAGATCCCTGAGTATGTGACTGATACCCCTATCATTTTAGGACAACTGCTCTTTGCCATAGCCAAGGCGGTGTCCGATCATGATAGCAGGAAGGTATATTTCCACGTCAAGGGAGAGAGTATACAAAAAGGGATAATTAAGTAAATCAAAGCCAGAGATTTAGCTTGCTCCAAGTAGAGTTCCGAGCAGATGACAGATTCAGAGCTAGACATCCACCAAGAGTGTGACTTTGTAATTAAAGATGGTGAAGCCATATGGACAGATCCCATTTCAAGAGCTCTTGTCACACCTTGGCATCTGATGAGAGTTCGAAGAGCGCACTCATGGCACAAGACACCATAGAGGCCGTTGATTATGATTTGGATAGAGAATAAGAGTATGTCTCTTGTGCCTCATATTCAGATCCCTTGGGCTCATACACCGATTTTGATTAGCAGGATTTTGATGATTATTTAACGTGCCTGATGTCCATAGAGCCCACAGTTAGGACGGAGATTGGGCAAGTACAGTTGATAGATACACCAATAGGGTCATCTTCGTCAAATTCAGATATTCAATGAGAGTTCTCTCATGCAGATTTGTTAGCCTTCACTTAGACTTTTCAGAGACCTGATCTGCATGCTCTCACATGTCCAGAACTAAAGACTTTGCTGTATAGTATGAAGTACAGATTCCTTACATGTGATCTAGAAATGTTCCCAGCCATTATCTCAGCGGATTTGACTGAAAACCAAGAATCTCATTTGATGGAGGTTCTTGAGAGAAACCGCAAGGCAATTAGATGGAGTGTAGATGATCTCCAAGGGATGTCCAGACATGCGCTCTCACCACATATATCTCGAAAATGATGCCAAGCCATCACATGAGTTCCAACGGAGGCTGAACCTGAATCTTTGAGATGTAGTCATGAAGGAAATATATAAGTGGTGGAGAGACGATTTTATCTACCCATCTTCGACTCTAAATGGGTTAGTCCTTTACATGGGGTAACAAGAAGTCTGGTATCACCACAATTGTGAATGAGTTTGGAGAGGAGATAGCCACCTGAGTACCCACTTCTTGGAGGGTTTGTGTGGACTACAGATGATTGAATAAGGCCACCAAGAAGGATCATTTCCCACTACCATTTACTAATCCAATTATGGAGAGGTTAGCTGGGAAGAGTCATTACTATTTTGTTGATGGGTACTCGGGGTACAATCAAGTGGAAACAACACCCAGAGACCAGGAGAAAATGATGTTCACTTGTCCGTTTGGAACATATGATTTTAGACGGATGCCCTTTGGTTTATGTAATGCTTCGGCTACATTCCAAAGGTGCATGCTTTCCATATTCTCAGACATGGTGGGTGAATGTTTAGAGGTCTTTATGGATGATTTTCCGATCTACGGCTATGGGTTTGATGCTTGTCATGCTTGCCTAGACTGAGTACTTCAGCATTGCATAGAGCTTCACTTAGTCTTATCTTGGGAGGAGAGTCATTTTATGATGACTCAAGGAACGATCCTTGGTCACATCATCTCTAACAGGGGCATGGAGGTTGATCCGACCAAGGTGGACATCATCAAGAAGCTCACTCCACCATCCAATTTGAGACAGTTGCGGCCTTTTCAGGGGCATGTTGGTTTCTACCGACGGTTCATACATGACTTCAGTTGGATTGCCTAACCGCTTACTGATTTACTTACGAAAGACACCAGGTTCCTCGTAGATGATAAGTGTCTTTCTTCTTTTGTGACTCTCAAGAATCTGGTTATTCAGGCTCCTGTCCTCCAACCACCCGATTGGTGTCTCCCATTAGAGATCATGATGGATGCTTCTGATTTTTCCATAGGGGTTGTGCTTGGACAAAGGAGGGACAATGTACCATTTTCCATTCACTATGCTAGCCGGACTTTGGATGTCGCTCAGCAGAACTACACCGCGATTGAAAAGGAGATGCCAGTGGTAGTTTTTTGCTATGGATAAGCTTCGATCTTATATTCTTGGATAAAGAGTGACTATCTATACCAATCACACCGCCATCCGATACTTCATGGCCAAGAAGGATGCCAAAGCAAGACTAACTAGATGGATCCTTCTACTCTAGGAGTTTGATATAGAGATTAAGGATAAACCTGGAGTCAAGAATGTGGTGGCAGATTAATGAATCTGTGATTCATCACACTAACAGATGAAAATAGAGCTTTTTTCCCAATTAATTAGTTGCATTTCATCATTAATTCTGCATTTTACCATTCATGCACTTAGAATTAATATATGTATTTTAGCACGCATAATTGCATTCATAATCATCTTCACATTTTCATCCAATTTCAAGCATTTTTAACTAATTCATGTTAAACCCAATTGACCCCAAACCACCTTCATTGTGTACATATTACTAACAAAATTAAAAAAAATACAAAAAATACTAACTCAAATAATCGGCCCATGAGACAAAACCCAAATTCCAGAATAGACAGACTAAAAAGCAAATATCTTCCTCATATATTGCCCAATTTAGGTCTACTCACTTTTAAAGTAATATACATTCAAAGACCGTCAAAACAAGACCAATTTCATAAAAATCAGAGCTCATATGTAAAAGTTGGGTTTTGGGCCTCTTTTACGCATTTTGTATTTTTACCCAATTTGACCTAACATTTGATGTACATAATTAACCCTTTTTCTTTTATTTATTTTTCATTTATATTCTTTGACGAAAGTTTTAATAAAATTCACAAAAAATGCAAAATTAGTTGAAATCAAATAAATTAACTAAGTCCGAGTCTTCACCGATTGTCTCCACATAAGTCCCTTTTCTCGTATTTTATTTTATTTCTTCATTTTCCTAGTTAATAAAATAAAAAATAGGTTCAGTGTAACTATTTATCTTTGATTTTATCATAATTTTTCTCGATTTTTCTCTCAATTACAAATCATAAAGAAATTACAAAACCCAAAAATCAATGTATTTTATGTACCTAGAGTACCCCAAAAATATCATTTTGCACAAATGAACTCGTTTACTTTTGATTCCTTCATGAAAGTTGTAGATCTCATCGAGACAAGAAACTTTTGTGAAGAAAATTTTTTGATCTGAGTCGTTTGCTATTTCTTTTATAATTATCTTTACAATTTATTTCTTGATTTTTTTGGAGCTGACACATGGCAACTCCTGGAGATGCACGTGCCACTCATTTTTAGCCTCTTTGTTTCCTTTATTTCATTTTATATAAAAAATCTACAAGTGTTGCGCACGTGCCACCATTGTTCGCCTTCTCTTCAATACCTGCTCCTTCCCTGCAACTGTCGGGGCGCCTCTCCGCGTCCTCATGCGTGGAACAGAACCTCCCCCCCCACCCCGTTGTCCTCTCCGTCGACAACGTACTGTCCCAACCTCCTTATCCTATCGTCAAACGATCCCCTCTCCATATTTAAATCATCGCCAACCCACGATCATGGAGTATCTGCCAATATCCATATCGAGAAGCAGCCTGGGAGTTGGCTGGTGACGAAAGCCAACATCCTCGATGAAGACTCATCCGCGAAATCATCCGAGCCTCGTCGCGTATGCCACCCAACTCGAGGCGAGAACACGGAGGAGGGAATTACCTGCTCCAACCCCAGGCGATACCCATTTCGCCTTCAACCATCATCTTTAAATCCCTTGTTTTCCTTGTTTCCTCTGTTCTCTCAATCGCCCTTCAACAAAGCTTCTTCAACTCGAACAGAGCTTCATCGACACCTCCTCGCTGGAGCCAGGAGTCGTCTTCATCATCATTATCTCTCCACCATTCACCGTCAACATCAATCCCAACTGCCAACCTTTGCATCTCATCCACCATGTTCGTCAGGGCACTCCATCGCACTTCACCGGCCATAGACTAGCCTCGCACCGACAACCTCACCCCTTTGCTGACCTCGCCTGCTCCGCTACGCTCCACTCCGCCACTCCAACCGTGCCACTGCCATCCAGTGTCGGTCGCAAGCCCGTGAGCTCCACCGACTAATCTTCCTAGCTTGAGCCTATCATCCCAATGCCCCGGGCCGCACGCCACCATCAGCCACCAATTCCACGTGCCCGCCATCGACTTGTCCATGCCACCTCGGCCTAGCCATCGCTCCCAACGATTTGGGGGAAGAAAGAGCCCCTCATGTGATACCATGTGAGCGGGGTGGAAATTCGCAAAGACATCCCTCACAGATC
Organism: Ottelia alismoides; assembly: GCA_037367405.1. Taxonomy (NCBI): domain Eukaryota; kingdom Viridiplantae; phylum Streptophyta; class Magnoliopsida; order Alismatales; family Hydrocharitaceae; genus Ottelia; species Ottelia alismoides. The sequence goes on along the minus strand of JAZKJV010006795.1, from coordinate 237,755 downwards.
ATTGTTGAAGAGGATTTTTCACGGGTCTAAATATGTCTCACACAAGGCAGAGACACAGGCATTGTGACGACCCGTAAGAAACCCGATCTTCAGACAACAATTAACCCACAACAGAGATCAAACAATGAAAAGCGGTGCAGAGTTAAAATTTATTATAACTCTACAAAAGAAGTGTATAGTGCAAGTAGTGTTGAGGTCGAACATAGGGAGCAAGTAGGTAGATCAGGGCAAATGAACGCTCGAAAAGTGAATGTAATGTATTTGCCTATAAGTGTTATTTTTGTGTGTTTTTAATTTTAATAATTTTTTATTTTTTTTTAATTTTATAACTTTATATTTTGATTTTTAATTTTCTGATTTTGTATTTTCTTTTTATATTTGATATTTTTATAATTTTTCTATAAAATAAGATATATATACAATAAGGAAAAGAGAGCTATCATATATATAAAAAGAGATAAAAATAAGCAAAATTCAGGAAATAAAATATTTTGTGCTTTTTATATCTTTCTAATGTTTTTGTGATTTTTTTACATTTTTGCTATTTTTTTGGTATTTTTAAAGTCACAAAACTCAAAATAGGGAATAAAATAATTACTCAAAATTAAAATGGATAAATAAAATACAAAACGTAGTAAAAAACTATCAAAATTAATTTTAAAATAAAGATAATAAAATAAGGAAAATTCATAAACATAAGTTAGATTTTTAGGATTTTTTTAAAATTTTTAATATTTTTATAAAGATTTTATAGGTTTTGTAATTTTTATGAGTTTTCTTTTGTATTTTTGAGTGATTTTTGTCCTGAATATAAAACACACAAATATAGAAATATATTTTTTGGGAATTTTTCGAGAAGTTTTTATAATTTTTATGTATTTTCTAGTGTAAACAAGGATGAAAATGCACGTTTTTCAATTTTTATAAATATTAAAATGCAGCAAAAATGTAAAATAAAAATATTGCATGATAGAGAAATGCAACATGAACTTATGCCTATTTTTGGAGATTTTTTCGAATTTTATAGAGGCATGAAATAATTACTAGAAACAAAAAGAAATTACATACTAGCAGGGGTATTTTTGGAAAGATTTAAAATTCCAATGGCCAAGTTGTAATTTCTCCATAAAATATATAACGCAATAAAAACTTTGTGGACTAAATATAAATAGCCAAAAACCCAGGGCTATTTCTGCAAAAATGCCAGGCCCGCACGTGATTGTCACGTGCCCTGACAGGGATAAGTATGCAAATAATGGAAACCTAGGGAAATCATGTAGAAGAACCAAAAATATTTACACGACAGATGAATGTTTTAGTACTAATTAGAAAATGCAAAATCTCTAGGTAGAAAAGCACAAAATACCCAAAGCCCTGGCGGATCCGATGGCAGATGATCGCTCACTTTGCCACACGTCGGACAATGGACGGCTGATACCGGTTTGCAATCCACAGGCATGATTAGATTCTTCTTTGATGATCCGACGACTAGTAGAGGACATGATCGAACGACGGGGAGAGGAACTGGGCCGCGGCTGGGATCCGATGTCGGAGAGGCATCAGGAAGAACATGGATGAAGACCGTCAAAGGCGACCTTCCCTGCCTCCGATCTCCCTTCTACAACACTTGTAGAGCTCCAAAATCACCACGGAAGCTCCTGCAGGCCTTGTCTATCGTCTGGCGGCGTCAAAAGTCACCGGAGTGCACCGACGCCCTCGCATAGGGGCGGTGGAGCGGGGAAGCTCCATGATCCTCCGTCGAGGATCAAAACTCGCTCTAGACATCCCTACTGCCCAGATACCTGCAACAAAATGTTAAGAAGGTCACATGCAAATTGCCGTGACCCTCCAGTGGGCGGAGTAGCGTGGGAAAGTGAAAAAGGAGCTCGCCGGAGCAAGCTCCGATGAGGTGGTGGCAGAAGGTGATTGGTGAGGTTTCTATCGAAAAGGAGGGTAGAGATATGTTCCTAAAACTAAGGTGAATACAAAAATGCAAGAAAAATAAAGAAGAAGGGATACCTCGATGGCCGGAAGCCAGAGATGGGACCTCGACGGTCGTTGGCCAGAGATGGGTTGGAACCGGCCCTAGGCCATCGCCTGAGCCTCCCTCGCCGGCTGAAGGAGGTTTGTCACACCTTTGGTCCGGAGCACGACACCAAGGAGGTCAGATTAGGGATAAAAGGGATTCAAGTTTGAAATGGGTTGATGAATACTCATTCATCACTCTTTATTCTTTTTTTTAGCTTCTTATCTTGGCAAAGCATCATGTATATAGCTGTAAATATAATAAATTAGCAATAAGCATGCATTTGTTAATAATTAATAATTAGCATGTATTTGTGCAAAAATAAAAGAATAAAGAATAAAAAAGAAGGAAATATTTAGAATAAATATTGAGTGACCTGAACCCAAGAGAAGGTCCAGTATGGGCCTGATCGCCAAACAAAATAAGTAGAGAGAGATAAGGCCACTCTACCATGTACACACACATCCTTTTATGTATATAATTTAGTTTTACAAAAAAATAAAAATAAAAAGGTGTTTTTATCCACTTTTATATATTTCTAAAATAAACAAAATAGAAAAATAAAATAAAATACAATAAAAATATTTCTTACGTTGTGTATAATACATGTAAATATGTATCATCACCTATTTATTTTACACTTGTAAATAACTAGTAAAATAAAATAAAAATAATTTGATACTCCCAAAATTATGTTGTAAATAAATAAAATATACAATTGGGGTATTTACGCAAAAATAAGAAAATAAAAATAATTGTACAAAATACATAGGTATTTTATACATGTATATAATATAATATAATGTATATACCATAATTTATTTTTCATAGAAATAAACAAAAATCACGAAAAAAATAGTTTTAAAAAAAGAAATATTTTTATTTTGAACAGTTTTTAATTTAAAATCATTTTCTATTTTTCATTTATTACTCAATTCTTTTTGACCAGCCTTTTCCTGATTGGTGCAGGAGGGATGTTGGCCCCGGTCAACTACCCCTCCTGGACCTCCCCTTTTGTGCATCCGGGTTTTTGCTATCATTTCTTCAAACTCTCTCGACCGGATCCCGCACCCTCTGGCTTTGATTCTCTGCCCGCATCTCCCCAATGGATCGGTGATCCTCGCGGATCCCTAGGGAGACACGGATCATTCTTGGTTCGCATGCCCCGACCAAATCTTGCAGCTGCCTGAGAATGTTCTATAAATTCTTCACTCGCCGCCCTAGGTCAGCAGCTCACACCGCACCCTTCTCTGCTACCCTAGAATCCTTCTCCTTGGTGACAGCAATCGGAGGATACCCTTGGTGATCGGAGAGGAGCGCTGCAGCCGACGCTCAAGTCTCGTGGCCGGAGCACCGCCGCAACGAGCCTCTCCCGCCTTCCGCAGCGAGGTCGAGGCAACGACCACCACCGACAGCATCCCCTGGAGCTCAGGATTCCATTAGGACCTTCAGGTAACTATCCCGTAGTCCTTAGCTACTGTATCTGTTTGATCGTTAGTTTATCTTCCGCCGCACCTCTGCCAGCTTTGCAGCCGGTCGGAGCTTCGTTAGCCACTCCCATCCGCTTTGATCGACGACCCAACTCATCGTCCACCTTCCCTCACCATCTGATCATCCTAGGCTTCGCTTGGTTACCCAGGATGAGGCCATCAGTTTCCTCTGTCGCTACGTCAGAAACCCCCTTCCATCCACCGCCACTTCTCTTTGATTTCATTAAAATAACCCTGACCAGAGCCTTGCTTCGAGTCTGAGCTTTGCCTTGCAGTGCTTGGCACGTGTGGAGACACCCAATATCGCCTTGGACCACCTTCACTGAAGCTCGCCCAGGCCCCAGCCACCATCCCGGAGATCCGACCGTCAGCGAGCCCATCTGACCCGTTCACCCAACGTAGAGGGGCCCCACGAGTCATTTGCTGCCATCCGATCATTCATCGAGCGCCGGATCATAGCCAGTGCGTTGGTGAACCTCGCCCATACGGAGCTCTTCCAGTGCCTCTCTCTGTCGTTGGATCTACTCCTTCGCCCAGATGTCATCCTCGCCGTCCATTCACAGCAGTTGTCAGGCCGTTAGATGTCAGATCTAATGGCTCCCGTACCACCCACTATCGCACCTTCTGACGACCATTGGATCTGACAGCTGCCAACGCCAGAGCTGCACGCCCTCCCCTACTTAGCGTCTACCACCTGTCCCCTTGCACGCAACGCTCACGTGCTGCATGGGTAATTTGCTCCATCTACCCTGTGTTTATTTCACTTTTTATTTTAGTCTGTAAAATAAAAGTGATACAGTGGACATATTTGCACTTTAGCACCTGCTATTTTCCGTATTTACTTTTCAGTCCTTCATGTGTGGCCTCACGTGCTTCGTCACGTGTACTTGTGGGTTATTTGCAGTATTTCCCCTAGACTTATTATCTGTTATGAAATGAATGTTTAGTTTTAGTATTTGCAAATACACCCCTGTACAAACAGATTTGTGACAAGTGCTGAAATTTGTGGAGAAATTGCAGTTTAGGCCCTATATTTTTTACGCATGTTATTATTTAGACCTTGAAATATATTTTCTTTGTAGATAGGTCCATGTATGTTGTGTGTTTGATTTTTGATTTATAAATAACAAACCTTGTCCAAAAATCACGAAATTTTGAGCATGGCTCCTGCCATGGTGTAGGAAATTCTGTGAATTTTTTGTTTTATTTTGTTTTCATTTACTATTTTTAAAAAATTCAAAAACCTTAAAAATTGTTCTTGTTTGTTATTAAACGTACATTAAAAATATTAAAAACCCTTGAAAAATTCTAAAAAAAATTTTATGTATGCTTGTTTTGAGTTGTTTTTGTCTCTGTCCAATTTTTATTTTATTTCATTTTACAAAACCCATAAAAATTGAAAAAAACTAAAACCTTAGAAAAATCATAAAAAACTAAAAAAAATTCAAAAAATGTGTTCTCTTCTTCTCTAGTTAGATTTTTTACTTCTAGTTAGATTCAAGTTGTACAGTGCTTGTCATTTTTAGCCTTATTCGATTTTTAGAAAATTAATTAAAAATCTGAAAAAACCCATAAAATCCACAAAAAAACATCTGAATATTTTCGAAACAAAAAAATATTTTTGTTTGAATTTTCTGAGTGTTTTTTTTGCTTCAAATAATTGCTAGATTGTGAATTTTTGAGTTCTTTTGCCCTTTTTCTTAATATTAAAGATCACAAAAAATTTTTGAAAAATTTAAAACCACCAATTTCTTTTATTTATTGGATTCCTGACTACTTCGTAGCGTTATCATCACATGCTCCTTGTGTTCGACCCTAGTAGCTATACTAGGTAAAATAAATGAGCGAGACCGCTATCTTTGCTTGAGTGATTGATTTTATATTTCGGTGGTCTTTCTTTTTCTTGATTGAGCTAGCCTTGTTATTCGGGTTGCAATGACCTTAATTATTACTTAACTCGAGTAGCTAAGGCTGCATCATCAGAATGACGCCATTGCCGAGGAGCACGACTTAGTAGTCGATTTTCCCTTTTTCATCTTTGTTTTTATTTTTTCTTTTTCTTCTTTCATTTCCTTTTCTTTGATTTATTTTTGTTTTTGTTTTTATTTTATTTCTTTTTCTTTTTATTTTCTTTGTTTTTATTCTTGCATTTATTTTCCTTTTATTTTATTTTATTTTCCATTTTTTATAATAATTGTGGACTGACACAATTTTGTTTTGCTTTTCTTGTGAGGGCCCGACGAGCGAGGGCAGTTATCTTCGGAGAGCCGAGGCACCTACATGACTTGGATGCGGCTCGTTTCTACATCGAGCCGCAGGAGAGTGTATGAGAGGAGCATAAGTTTGGGAGCCGTAGTGTAGTTAGCTTAGCTTAGTTTTTATTTCTGCTATTATTCTTGTAATAATACAGGACAGACTCTCCAGACTCAAACTTGGTGGTTATCTTAGAGTCGATTTCGCCGAGCACCGGTGTGCTCGGGGGACCTCACCGTGGATTTCTCGTCAGTTTTGATTTTTGAACGCTTTTTATTTTCTTTTTGATTCTCGAAGGTTTTAGCCATTAGACTTAGGATTTTTACTTGCTTGTGACGTAATCACTTAAGGACCAACCCTAATTACATATATGTTCCTATAGATCGTAATTGGACCTTATTAATTAATTCACAAATAAAAAGTTAACCTGGTCACCTGAGGGGTCACATGCCGCTAGAGGCCGTATACAGCGCTGACAGGATCCGTTGTGGCAGACACCGATCGACATCAGAGACCGGACCCCGACCCCTCTTGTTGACCCGTTAGCTACAGTTCTTCGCGAGTAGAAATTATTTGTATAAGGCCGATTTCTTCTTGCATCTTGTAGGTAGTTTACTTTCAGTCTTTTATTTTATGTGCGGATTACTCTACATGTAGAGAGCTGAAGTCAGGTACACATATCTTACTCTACATGTATCATCGTGTTTGATCGTGCATCAGCTTTTTCACCTTCTCCCTCTATTTTTGGACATAAAATAATCATGAGAAACTGAAAAATTCGTTAGGCATTGTTTGATTTGAAAAATACCTAAAAAGAAAAAAATCATAAAATTAGGATTGTTTAAGCATACTTGACCTTAAAAGACACCTCACCTAAAAATCTGTCTTGGGAGAATAATACCCTTATTGTATGGTTTGGATGAGCGAGAGAGTGACCTACACACTAGGGTAGAGCCATATACGACCTCTCTTTAGACTACTGGTTTCTGGTTAGTCGTTCTCCAGTGAGGATCGCTCCGATTTCTGGTAAAGCGGGCCGCGATATCCATAATAGAGCGAGTCGATCGGGTAGCTTGTAAACGGTCAGCGACTTGTACGGGCTGGGAAAGATCTAGCCTTGGGATCGGGACAGTCTCCTGGGAGTGTTGGATTCCCAACAGCTTGCTTAATCGCTCTGAAAGCCTTTTTGATCACCTAATAAAATTGACAAGATGAAATGCCGAACATTTACGGTCATCAGCTCTGTGTGCGTAGGTAAACTGGGGGTTTGCTTGCCTGATCTTGTGTGCTTTTCTAGATCTCATCTGCCTTCACTTGCCACATCAAGATGATGGGTCGGAGGTCCCTTAGGCAGCCTCTGGCTGCATCGCTTTTGAGCACTCTAGCCCGTTCGTCTAGGTTGGTTCGTATGAGCCGAGACCTGCTCTCCGAACCTGAGTTTGACTCTGCCCTGTTCCCCCTCGACCACCCTTCAACCAGTCCCGAGGTGCCTGAGCAGAGACCGTAGCAGCCAGTTGATTTATCGGCACCTGAGTTTGGGTCTTTTGCCTTTGCATAGACTATGGCCAGTAGTGAGGAGCACACCGATGGACCCAGCAGGAACCAGACGTACATATTGGATAAGGGTGCCATCGACAACACCATGTTAGCCTCCCTAGAGACCATACAGCGTCAGATCAGGGATTAGGGAGCTTTCATGGTGGACATGCGCTGAGAGATGGAGCAAATGAGAGCCGACCGGGAGAAGCGCAGGCCTGGTGGAGGAGGAGGAAACAACCCTAAGAGAGAAGAGCATGAGGAGCCCGCACAGCCAGCAGCACCTGCACGATCGATGAGGGAGTTGCACAACCCTGGTGCAACTCTAACCCATAGATGGATCAAGTTGCCGGCTATTTTGAGATTTCAAACTCCCACATCAGACGATTCAGCTTCTACCCCATTTCCACGGACTCACCATAGAGGAGCCACATCTCCATCTCCAGGAGTTGGAGATGATCCGCAGTACTGTCCATGATCGACTCGTGGATGAGGACACCATCAGGATGATGGCCTTCCCGTTCTCCCTTGTAGACAGAGCAGCCAACTAGTTGAAGCACCTTGGGAGATTTGTCACATCTTGGGAATAGCTCCGGAATGAGTGCTTGAACAAGTACTATCCACTCATCCGGACGAATGCATCTAGAGCCCTGATCAACAACTTTTCCATGCTCTCCCCAACGAGCAATTTCATGAGGCATGGGACAGATTCCGGGAGCTCACAGACCGGTGTCCCCATCATGATATATCCAAGCCCAACCTTGTCCAGAGTTTCTTCTGTGGGCTTACACCGAAGTTGCAGGGGCTAGTCAATGCATCCTGAAGGGGTTCCTTATTCTCCAAGAATGAGGATCAGGTTTGGCCATCTATGAGGAGATGGTCGAGAACTACACGGTGATGTGCCAGACCCGATTGTATACAAAGGGGAAGCCCACACCACATGTCGTGTCCTATCAGAGGATAGCACGGGTTGATGCCGATCCATCTACGTCATCAGCAGCCGCAACAGAGGCAGAGTCGACGACCACTGATATGGAGATTATCAGCGAGAAGTTGGACTGCATCGAGTTGATTGAGAAGAAGCAGTGTCAGGGCATGACTCAGATCGATCAAATGGCACGGACGCTGAGTGACCTGAAGACCCAGATCATGTGTCTCCAGGAGGCACAGATGGCTTCTCAGCCCCGTCTCAGGTCACGGGCAGATCCCAGCAGCAGCAGCTCGACCCAACCCTCCGCCCACTACCGACAGGTGCATCATATTCAGGTGAAGTCGTTCCAGCAACAGCAGTATATCCAGCCACCACCATCTCATGACAACCAGATGGTGGTTTACCAGTCAGATCAACCCCTAGTAGTTCTCCCCCCATCCACTTACGAGCAGGAGATGTTGATGGACGTAAACGAGATTTGGTATGACCGACCTCGGCTTCGGATGTGACGAGACCATCTCGGATTCCGTTGGTCGACCAGAGGTACCAGTTTCCTGCAGCAGCCTCCAGTTCAGGGTGGCCAGATCATCCAGCAGATCGGCATCCCCAGTTCCCACAGCCACAGCCACATCCGCAGCCACCTTACCAACAACATGGTCCTCATCCCTATCAGTAGGGACAGTCATGGAGGCAGCAGCAACAGCCTCAGCAGTATCATCCCCAGTATTCGTCTCACTCTCAGCAGCAGTAGCCTCACTTTTATAGAGGCCACCCGTCTGGTTCTCATGGGCCCGCCTATGAGAACCCAGCTTTAGATGATCTAGCCCACCTCATCTCCGAGCAGCAGGCTACCTTTAGGCGGGAGATGGATGAGTTTCGTCAGGAGATGAGAGAAATAGTGAAGGGCAAGGCCGCCATACTCGCCCAGATTGAGCCAAACCAGAACAACCTCAAGAGGAAATCTGAGCAAGTAGAGTTTACAGAGGTTACCACTCCTAGTGATTCACTTGGTGATATTTTTGTATACACTTTTGATGCTGACTTTGTTACACTTAGGAGGGGTAGGATGCCAGCCAGCGGTGCCTCGTCTGAGCGACGACCACATGCATATCCAGGAGTGCCAGACGAGGAGGAGAGCGGTGCTGATGCTGCTCATGATGATGATGATGATGATGACGGTGGTGCTGACGCCACCAAGGATGTTGATCCAGTTGATGGTACTGAGGCCGTCACTTCACCAGATACATGAGGTGGTGCTGATGACACCAGATTTGATGCTGAGCCAGAGTGTGGTGCTGATGCCGCAAGTCCAGATGCAGTAGGTTGTACCGAGGCAACTATTTCTATTCCAGTTGCATTTCCTTCTATAGTTGTATCTCATGACTATTCTGGTAATAAAGGAAAGGGTTCCTCATTTGTGAGTTCATCTGTGATGCTTGGAGATGTTTATATGGATTCTACTTTGCCTCAGTAGTAGGGACCCAATCCTAGCCCTCCATCTGAGGAGGGCCCAGCCATCCCCTTTCCCCTAGCACTCTACTTGGCTAAGGGGACCAAAAAAGAAAACCCAAAAAAATCACAGCAACTAGAGTTCAGCCAGCAGATGATGGACAAATTTCAACAGCTAGAGTTCTCCTGACCGTTGACTAATTTGCTGACAAAAGACACCAAGTTTATTGTAGATGATAAGTGTCTTGCATCATTTGAGACACTCAAGAGTCTAGTTTTTGAGGCTCCTGTCCTCCAGCCGCCTGATTGATCTCTCCCATTCGAAATCATGACAAACGCCTCCGATTTTGCCATAGGGGCCGTGCTGGGACAAAGGACGGATGGAGTACCATTTGTCATTCACTACGCTAGCCGAACATTGGATGCCGCCCAACAGAACTACACCTTCACAGAGAAGGAGATGCTAGTCGTAGTCTTTTCCCTAGATAAGTTCAGATCATACATCATTGGATCTAAGGTGACTATCTTCACAGACCATACCACCATCAGGTACCTCATGGCAAAGAAGGATGCCAAAGCGAGATTGACTACATGGATCCTTCTACACCAGGAGTTTGATATTGAGATTAAGGATAAGCCTGGAGTAAAGAATGTGGTGGTGGATCATCTCTCTCGATTAGAGCATCTTGAGGATTCTGAGCAGATTGATCATATCTCTGAGACCTTCCCAGATGAGACGATCCTTGCTATCGCCTTGCTCCCGTGGTACGCCGACATTGTGAACTATCTTGTTGCCAAGAAAGTTCTATAAGGTTGGCCCAGGCAGCGACTTGAGACCATCCTTGCAAAGGCCAAGTTCTACCATTGGGAGGATGTCGTCCATTATCATGAAGGAGGGGATAGAGTCTGGTATCGGTGCATTCCTCAGGAGGAGCACCATAGCATCCTCACTTACTGCCACAAGCTTGAGACAGGAGGACATCACTTTGGGAGGAGAATGGTACTGAAAGTGCTCCAATCAAACCTATGGTGGCCTACCCTCTTCAAGGATTCTGATGAATTCATAAAGAGATGTATTGACTGTCAGAGGATGGGCACTTGTGGACAACGTGATATGATGCCGATGTAGCCCATTCACTTCTGTGAGGTTTTGTACGCATAGGGCATCGATTTCATGGGTCCATTCCCTAAGAGTCAGGGATTCGAGTACATTCTGTTGGCCGTTGATTAAGTGAGTCGTTGGGTTGAGGCCATCCCCGCCCGAACCGCAGATGCTAGGACTGTATGCATATTTTTGAGGAAAAATATCATTTCACAGTTTGGGGTGCCTGGAGCGTTGATATTTGACGTGGGGGTCTCATTTTATCGACGACAAGGTTAAGGCCCTTGTTAGCGAGTTCAGCATTGACCATTGAGTAGCCACTCCATATCATCCTCATACCAATGGTCTTGCTGAAGTGTCGAACAGGGAGATCAAGACTATATTGTAGAAGGTCGTATGCCCTGACCGAAAGGATTAGTCACAGCTTTTGGACTTGGTCTTGTAGGCATATCGGACGTCCTTCAAGACTCCTTTGGGTACATATCCCTTTCACCTCGTTTATGGCAAGCCCTGCCATTTACCTTTTGAGCTTAGACATAAGTCTCTTTGGGTTGTCACAGACATACTTTTGGATCCAGTGAGTGTAGGAGACCTAAGGAGGGCAGAATTGGTAGCCCTGGAAGAGCTTAGAGATGCAGCCTTTTCGAGCAGCCTACAACACAAGGAGAGAGTGAAGGAGTGGCATAATTCTCATATCAGCCACAAGCAGTTTGAGCTAGGATAGAGAGTATGGTTGTTCGATGCCAGACTTAGGTTATTTCCAGGAAAGTTGCAGAGCAAGTGGAAGGGACCGTACCTAGTCTGAAAGGTACTTGACAACGGAAGCATTGACATATCTGAGATGTCATCTGAGTCTACCTTCCTGTTAACGGGCAGCGACTCAAATCATATCTTGATCATGAGCCACTGGTCGTTGACGTCGGCCCTATTCATTTTGTGTGAGATGTGGTCTTTGACTCACATCTATTGCATCTCGTTCCTGATTATCACTGTCTTATGCCTTGTATAGATCCAGATGTCCATATCACACCATTCTTCAGTCCAACACCCCATTTGCATCTTTGATTATGCTATACTTAGGGTGTACTTTACCCTAAGTATAGGGGGGTGTGAGACTTTTGATTTCCTTCGATTCTTTCTACCTCTGTTTTGCTGCCTATACTTAGGGATATTTCACCCTAAGTATATGGGAGGTGGACCCTGTACATTCTTCCACTCGGATTTCCCTTGGTATACAATATAATATACTTAGGATTACTTGATCCTAAGTATAGGGGGAAACACCGAGATCCTTTCATTTCTATTCTCTCATTCGTCATTGTAGTATAGTTTTCCTTTTCACTTCCCTATACTAAGCACGAGTTATGTCTTCTTCATCGCTCTTGATTCACTCTGAGGACATCGTTCGAGCTAAGTATAGGGGGTGTCATATATATATATATATATATATTTCATATATACTTTATCCATAACTCGTACTTTGTGTGAGTGTGTTAATAAATAAAATGGCTAAAATCCTTAAAAACGCATAAAAATTTAAATTTTTTTCTTTTACATAAAATTCTTTATTGCACATACATAGCTATTTACAAAATTATTTTTGTACAAATGTTTATAAAAATGTTTTGTGTGTAAAGAGTTTGTAAATATTTCAATATCAAAATTATCTATATAGTACAAAATTTTTGTAAAATGTTCGAAAACTAAAAAGTTTGCGAAATCCCTTTTGTAAATGTGTGTAAATATGTTGCAAAACTTCTGCTTTCATTCATTCGTTCAAACATTTTTCAAAAATTTTGCACATTTTCAAAATTTGCATAAAAAATGTTCTGTATATATCTGTACAATTTTTCAGAATCATAGTTGACATTTAAACTAGCCTAGAATTAAATTGAAAAATGGAGCTTGGTTAAGAACTTAATCCACCTAATTATAAGAGGAACCTTATTGGGCTTAGGGTTAAGACTTTTCTGGTCCATGGTGACTTAATTCTTTGAGTCCACTAGGCTATGATCATATATCATCTTGATGAGCCTAAGTAGAACACTTGACAACACACACATGACTCTCACAGACAATGGCTTTACTTGCACCAGCACTTTACACCTTGCTCTCTACAGATGAGGTGGTGAGGAGGCAGTCTTCTTTGGCTTGGGGTAGCATATGAGGGTAGTACTTCTAGGCGGGACCTCTCTTCTTCTTTTAGTGAAGAAAATGCATCTCAAATTGGTCTGGTGGAATTGAGGTCTAAAGACGGAAGTTGTGGGTTGAAATAATGCTTCAAAAGAGGGATAGTCTGCTGGCTCAAGAGGAAAAACTCCTTATGTATATATGCTGCACCATGTAGATATGTTGTACATATGCACATTAAAAAAACGTGCAAAAATAAAAGAAAAACTCCAAAAAAGTGGTTGGTCTAATAGAAAATGAAATACCCACCGGAGTGTATATAGCCAAATAAAGCAAATCTGATGTTACCCATGCCCATCTCATGAAGCTTGCAGCAGGGAGACTTAGCTACACTGGTTGGGCTCCCTAGGATACATGGCTACACTGGCCATGGTCCATTCTCTTCTTCCTCCTCTTCTTGAGCCGATTTAGCTTGAACTTAGAAGGGAATACCCCACTCCTCGAGGAAAGAGTTTTCAGACTAGGGTATTAGAGTTACCTTGTTGAGGGGGGTTGTCACTTTGCCATTTATGAGGTGGGGAGCTACATATCAATTACACAGTACAAGAAAAGATTCATAGTCCTCAGAGTTTGTGTATGTAGACTTGTTCTGATCTGGATTGTTGAGGAGTCTTGACCATAGATTGGTGGAACTTAGAGGCTGTTGAGTTTCAAACCTAAGTCCAAAAAAGGTTCTGACAAACTAATAATCCAAAGGTCTGACTGAGCTCCATACTTCAATTTAATGAAGACAAGTTTAATAATAACTTTGATTCACCTTCTTCTTTTTCTTTCTCTTTTCACTTCTTTTTCAAATAAGTATTTGGTAAGGGACTAGCAAAAGTGAAGTATAGGGGGTGATGAATACTCATTCATCACTCTTTATTCTTTTATTTTAGCTATTTATCTTGGCAAAGCATCATGTACATAGCTGTAAATACAATAAATTAGCAATAAGCATGCATTTGTTAATAATTTATAATTAGCATGTATTTGTGCAAAAATAAAAGAATAAAGAATAAAAGAAAAAGAAGGAAATATTTAGAATAAATATTGAGTGACCTGAACCACGTAGAAGGTCCGGTATGGGCCTGATCGCCAAACAAAATAAGTAGAGAGAGATAGGGCCACTCTACCTTATACAAACACATCCTTTTATGTATATAATTTTTATTTACAAAAAAATAAAAATAAAAAGTTGTTATTATCCTCTTGTATATATTTCTAAAATCAAAAACAAAAATTAAAAAATAAAATAAAATACAAGAAAAATCTCTCTTACCTTGTGTATAATACATGTAAATATGTATCATCACCTATTTATTTACATTTGTAAATAATAATAAAAATAAAATAAAAATAATTTGATACTCCCAAAATTATGTTGTAATTAAATAAAATATAAAATTGGGGTATTTGTGCAAAAAAAGAAAATAAAAATAATTGTACAAAATACATTGGTATTTCATTCCTATATATAATATAATATAATGTATATACCATAATTTAATTTTCATAAAAATAAATAAAAACCACGAAAAAAATAGTTCATAAAATAATAAATATTTTTTATTTGGAACATTTTTAATTTAAAATCATTTTCTATTTTTAATTTATTTCTCAATTCTTTTTGACCAGCCCTTTCAGATTGGTCCAGGAGGGATGTTGACCCCGGTCAATTACCCCTCCCAGACCTCTCGTTTTGCGGATCCAGGTTTTTGCTATCATTTCTCCAAATTCTCTCGACTGGATCTGGCACCCTCTGCCTCTGATTCTCTGCCTGCATCTCCCCAAGGGAACGGTGATCCTCGAGGATCCCTAGGGAGACATGGATCATTCTTGGTTCGTATTCCCCGACCCACTCTTCCAACTGCCTGTGAATGTTCTATAAATTCTTCACTCACCTCCCTAGATCAGCAGCTCGCGTCATACCCTTCTCTACTACCCTAAAATCCTTCGCCTTGGTAACAACAATCGGAGGATACCCTTAGTGATCGGAAAGGAGCGCTGCAGCCGACGCTTAAGTCTCGTGGCCGGAGCACCGCCGCGACGAGCCTCCCCCACATTCCGCAGCGAGGTCGAGGCAACGACCATCACCAACAACACCCCCTGGAGCTCAGGATTCCACTAGGACCTTCAGGTAACTATCCTGTAGTCCTTAGCTCCCGAATCTATTTGATCGTTAGTTTATCTTCCATCGCACCTCCGCCAGCTTCAACCAGTCAGTCGGAGCTTCGTTAGCCACTCCCATCCGCTTCGATCAATGACCCAACTCATAGTCCACCTTCCCTTGCCATCTGATCATCCTAGGCTTCGCTTGGTTAGCTAGGATGCGGCCATCGGGTTCCTCTGTCGCTTCGTCGGAAACCCCCCTTCCATCTACCGTCGCTTCTCTTTTATTTCAGTCAAATAACCTTGACCGGAGCCTTGCTCCGATTCTGAGCTTTGCCTTGCAGGGCTTGGCACACGTGGAAACACCCGATATCGCTTTGGACCACCTTCGCTGGATCTCGCCCGGGTCCCAGCCATCATCCCAGAGATCCGACGTCAGCGATCCCATCTGACTCGTTCACCTGAGGTAGAGGGGTCCCACGAGTCATTTGCTGCCGTACGATCATTCATCGGAGCGCCGAATCATCGCTGGTGCTCTGGTGAACCTCGCCCTGGCAGAGCTCTTCTAGTGCCTCTCTCCGCCGTTGGATTGACACCCTCGCCCAGATGCCATCCTCGTCGTCCATTCACAACATTTGTTAGGTCGTTAGATGTCAGATCTATCGGCCCTCGTACCACCCACGTTTGCACCTTTTGACGACCGGTGGATCTGACAGCTGCTAGCGCCAGAGCCGTACGCCCTCGCCCACTCAGCGCCTGCCCCCTGTCCCCCTCCATGTGACGATCATGTGCTGCACGGGTAATTTGCTCCATTTACCATGTGTTTATTTCACTTTTAATTTCAGTCTGTAAAATAAAAGTGATACAATAGACATATTTGCACTTTAGCACCTACTATTTTCCGTATTTAATTTTTAGTCCTTCATGTGTGGCCTCACGTGCTTCGTCACGTGCACTTGTGGGTTATTTGCAGTATTTCCCCTAGACTTATTATCTGTTATGAAATGAATGTTTAGATTTTGTATTTGCAAATATACCCTTGTGCGTACTGATTTGTGACATGTGTTGAAATTTCAGAGAAATTGTAGTTTGGACCCACATAGTTTTTTCGCATATTATTATTTAGCCCCTGAAATATATTTTCTTTGCATATAGGTCCCTATATGATGTGTGTTTGATTTTTTATTTAATAAATAGCAAACCTTGTCCAAAAATCACGAAATTTTGAAACATGCCATGGTGTAGGAATTTCTGTGAATTTTTGGTTTTATTTTGTTTTTATTTACTATTTTTAAAACAATTCAAAAACCTTAAAAATTGTTCCTGTTTGTTTTTAAAAATCCATTAAAAATATTAAAAACCCTTGAAAAATTCTAAAAAAATTTCTATATGCTTATTTTGAGTTGTTTTTATCTCTATCTAATTTTTTTCCATTTACAAAACCCATAAAAATTGAAAAAGAAGAAAAACCTTAGAAAATCATTAAAAATTCATAAATAAATCAAAAAAATGTGTTCTCTTCTTTTGTAGTTAGATTTTTACTTGTAGTTTCACATAAAATTGCCTTTTGTAGGCATTTTAAGTAATTTTAACTTTCCTTTAGATTCAAGCTGTACACTGCTTGTCATTTTTGGCCATATCTGATTTT
Source organism: Ottelia alismoides (assembly GCA_037367405.1). NCBI lineage: Eukaryota > Viridiplantae > Streptophyta > Magnoliopsida > Alismatales > Hydrocharitaceae > Ottelia > Ottelia alismoides. Next base: position 221,039 of record JAZKJV010006795.1, on the reverse strand, counting down.
TAGAAAATTAAATAAAAATCAGAAAAATCCCATACAATCTATAAAAACATTTGAATATTTTAATAACACAAAAATATTTTTGTTTGAATTTTCTGAGTGTTTTTGATGCTTTAAATAATTGTTGGATTGTGAATTTTTGAGTTCTTTTGCCCTTTGTATTAATATTAAAAATCACAAAAAAAATTGAAAAATTAAAAACTGCCAACTTCTTTTATTTTCTTGGATTCTTGAATACTTCATAGCGTTAGCATCACGTGCTCTCTGTGTTTGACCCTAGTAGCTATACATGGTAAAATAAATTAGCGAGACAACTATCTTTGCTTGAGTGATTGATTTTATATTTCAGTGGTCATCCTTTTTCTTGGACCTAGCCTTGTTATTCAGGTCGCAATGACCTTAATTATTACTTAACCTGAGTAGCTAAGGTCACATCATCAGGAGTCGAGTGGTTTTTGAAGAAGTGTTGACGAGGCTCTGAAGATCGAGGGAGAACGACTCAATCAGTGATTCACGACCCAAGAAAAGACTTGGGCGTGAATCACTAATCTACGAGGCAAAAAAATGCAGAGGGGATCAACACGAGAGGATGCAAGGCATGGTATCCAAAATTTGAAGAAATCAAGGAAGAAAATAGTTCTGACAATGCAACAGAGGGGGGGGGGGGTCAGATAGTTGACCGGAGGTCAACTTTCCGAGCCTCCTGGTTGGTCCACGTGGACCAAGCAGGAAAAACCTCTGGAAAAAGGCTTATAAAATCAATTATAAATAGCAAATGAATTTATTAATTTTTAGTTATTAAATAAAAATGTTTATTATTTTATAAATTATTTTATTATGATTTTTATTTATTTTGTCAGGTATAAATTTACATGTTACCTTTTAAGGCCATGTATAGGTATATTTATCTACATATTTTACTATTTTATTTTTATATTTTGTATATTTAATTTTATTTATTTTATTTATTATTTTATAAATTTATAACTTATTTTTACAAACTTAAATATATTTTAATTTTATTTTTCTGATGTATTTTATATAATTAAATAAATAGAAGTGTATTTTTTATAGGTATATTTATATGTATTATACCTATGTATTTTATACAAGTATTTTATTTTTATGTTTTATTTAATATTTTATTCATGTTTTATTATGTACATATACTATAAATAAGATTTGCAAAATTATAAAAATATGAAATTACAAAAATAATGAATAATAAATAAAATGAATATTTTAATCGGTTAATTTTTCAATAGGGGTCCAAAACTCAACTTTCAAAACGTAACTCAGAAAAACATGAACCACCTTCATTAAATTGCTTATTGAAAATTATATACAATTAAAGATAATTTTGATATATTTCTAGTTTTTATTTGAGAGATACAGGTCTGAGAAGTAGGGATTTTGGAATCTTATTTAGATCATAACTTTTTATCTGTTTATTTTTATGTGAAATCAATTTTGTATTTTTCTATATTTAATTATCTACAACTTTCATGTACAAAGTTTCTTTATTTGAAGTATAAAAAGTGGAACCAAAAATAGGTCCCAAAATGAATAAAGAATGATTTAAATAAAACAGATTTTTATTGGTTTTTGGCCCTTATCTCCCCCTAGTTTATTCCTTGTCGACCTAGTCATCGAGATGCCCAGGTCTCAGGGTTTCGGTTCATAAAATATTTGCAATATTTTATTATTTTTCTTTTCTTTTCTTTATTCTATAATTTTAGCATTAAAACAATATTTTAAACAATATTTACACAATAATGCATGGATGATAAAATACCTAAATTAACAGTATTTACACATATTTACTAGGGTTAAGGCCAAAATTATAGAATAAAGATGATGAAATGTAGATTCATCATCCCCCTATACTTGCCTTTGCTAGTCCCTAGCAAATACTTATGCAATAAGCGCAGAAAAGAAAAACAAAGAAAAGAAAAGAAAAAGAAGAAAGATGGATTAAATTTAATTATCAAACTTGTCTTTACAAAATTAAAGTTTGGAGCTCAAGTCAGACCTTTGGAATTTTAGTGTGGGTGGAACCTTAATGGGAATCAGATTTAAAATCCAACAGCCTTTGAGAATCCAAAAACTCTACGCAAGTCTCCTCAATAGCCAGATCAGAATACTTCAATTCATATGCAAACCCTTATGACTATGAATCCGACTCGTACAGTATAAGTGATAGTGTCTCTCCCCAACTAGAATGACAAAGAGATTGACTTCTCCAACATGACAACCCAATGATTCCCCAATCTAATAACTCCTTCATCAAGGAGCGGGGTATTCCCTTCTAAGTTCAAGTGGCAACCAACTTAAGAGGAGGGGTGAAGAGAAGAATGTATGGTAGCCAGTGTAGCTACCTATCCTAGGATGCAAGACCAGTGTAGTCAAGTCATCCCACTGCAAGCTCACATGATTTGACTTTGAAGCTCAAGCTTGCTTATTTTCTATACAACCGGCAAGCATTTTATTTTTATACAGGCCTGTCCACTTTTTTGGAGTTTTTTTTGAAATACTATTTACATCAGCATATACATAAGGAGTTTTTCCTCTTGAACCAATAGATTATCCCTCTTTTGAAGCTTTATTTCAACCCACACTCTCTTGTCTTTAGAATTCCTCATCACTGGATGGGTTGGGGTGCATTTCCCTCCCTAGAGGAGGACAAATGTTTCCACTTGTGTGCATCTCATACCGGCAAATCCAACCCCCTCACCTCTCCAACTTAGTTGAGCCGAGTGAAAGGTGCAGGTGTCCAAGTTAGGTAATTATCAACAAGAGTCATGTGTGTGCTCCGAAATACTCTACTTAGGCAGTCAAGAATCCATTGAACCAAGTCTCGTGATCCTCAAAGAATTAAGTCAACTAGAACTGAAGTACCTCAATTCCAGCTCCTACAAGGCTCCAACTATTAGGTAGATTTTAAGGTCCAATCAAGCTCCAATCTCTGGATATTACTTAGACTTGTTCAACTATCAAACTCAATCCGAAAAAATTCAAATGCTTTGCAAATGCTATGCAGAATGCAGAAAATATTTTTGTGATGCAATTTTCAAAGATTTTGAGCTTTTTATGGATTTTTGAAATAATGATGCATATGCATTTTTTGGTTTTTTTTCAAAAAGTATTTTCAAATGTTTTTTGGATTTTAGTTTTGCAAATGTTTATGGGATTTTTTGAAAACAAAGATTTTAGATAAAAACTAGGTACACATATTTACACAGGGATGCATCTTATATTTATAAGAAGTAGATTTTAAGAGTTTAAAGGGTAAATGGTCAATTTTATAGGTATATATAATAAGGAATTTTAGGTGTGATGTATATATTCCTCAAACTTATTTGAAAATCAATTTACAAATAATTTTGAAAAACTATAGTCCAAAATAATTTTTACAAACATTTTTACAAACATGTACACACATTTGAAAATCATATTGCAAAGGTTTTTCAAACAGTATAGATAGATTTTTCAAAATATTTTTTCAACCATTTTCAAACCATTTGCAAATAATTTTTCAAGCATTTTATTTCACACAAAGAAAAAAATTTCAAAACCAACAATTTTTACAAAGGTTGAAAATATTGAACAAAATGTTTTCCAAATAGTTTTCAAAATATTTTTCAAACGGATTTTCAAACTATTTTTCAAAGATTTAGCAAAAAAACATTTTCTCCTGATTTATGAATCAGTAAATAGAAAAAGAATTTGAGGAATAAAACATCTTTTTATTAAGGTGTTTTTAATGAAATTTTAAAGGTGTTATTAGCCATAATTATTAAGAAAAATACGAAAGTACGAGTTATGGATAACGTATATACGGAGTATATACGACTCCCCTATACTTAGCTTGAGCTATGTCCTCATAGATCAGAGAGAAAAAGAGAATACATAACTCGTACTTAGTATAGAAAAGTCTAAAGAATAAAGAACGAACGAAGGAATGAATGAACGAATTAGAAGTTGACCGAGCCCCCTATACTTAGGATCAAATAATCCAAGTATAGCAGACTGTACACAAAGCAGGGAGGGTCAAGGGTGGGAATGAATAGATCGTACTCATGTTGTCTCCCCCTATACTTGGGGTAAGATATCAGTAAGTATAGACAAAAAAAGATACAATGGAGAGAATCAAAGAATTGAAGAAATCGGGGTGCACACCCCCCTATACTTAGGACAAAGTACGTCCTAAGTATAGAAGACTATCAACAAGGGGCGACACCTTTTTGGTAGAAAACGAAAATTGAAAATAGAAAAGGAAAAGAAGAAAAGAAGAAAAGAAGAAAAGAGTGATGAAGAAGGAAAAGAGATGAGAGAGAATGTACACATCACTCCCCTTAGACTTAGGGTAAAAGAAGCCCTAAGTAGAGGCAACAACAAGAGTAATGAAACGGAATGAAGAATGAACACTCTGCTCATCCACCCCCCTATACTTAGTACACGGTACGTCCTAAGCAAGGTAAACACGAGAATGGGTGGATGAGCAATACGGGAGATGGACAAGAGCGAATATACAACAGGGATGGATGTACAGAGATCAAGAAGGTAGAAAGCGAACCTTCTTGAGGGACCGCTGAGGAATGGATCTGGTATGGTGCAGGTCGACATCGGGGTCCCCAGTGGACGACAACCGATCCGAGTCGACATGGTGTAGGTCCTCAATGATCCTAGGGTGTGAAGGCACAGACGGGTGAGTGGAAGAAGTACGACTACGTCCGGCCTTCGGGGTCTCGTTGATATCAAAGTGAAATGGGACAAACTCATCATCATCGGAAGTAGTGTAGTCAATAATGTACTGTGAGGTATCATCCAGGTCAAAACCAAAAGGAACGAACTCATCAAATGAAGTAGTCGAACTCTATTCGTCCTCTATAATCTCAGCCAGATCGTCTTTCTCATCAAAGGCCCGAATTCCTAAATAAAAGCAACTAAATCAAATTCGGCCTTGGTCTCATCTGAATATAAATGAACAGGAGCGGACTCATCATTGAAAGAAGTTAAAACATGTTCATCCTGTATAGTCTCTAAATCTGCCCTCTGCTCTAGGGTATCAATCGTGTAAATTCCACGGATGTCATCAACACATCGCCAAGTCCCAGAAGGAAGAACTCCGAGGTCCATGCTTTCTGAGTCTTCCTCCACAAGGAGGAATTCTCAGGTCTCAGTGGAGTCCAACATACAACAAAAGTATTTGATGGTCTCATCAAGGTCATGGTCCTCGGGGTCAGCCAGAACAGGTGTAGTCACATCAGGTGCATGTCTCTAGTCGGCAGTGCATGCAGTGATGATCACTTCACTTTACTCAGTAGGACGGAAGCGAATCTCTCCTGATCCATAGTCAATAACGACCCTCGCAGAGGAGAGGAATGGTCATACCCGGATGATTGGAGAGTGGTCCCCAGTGGAGGTCTCCATGGGCAATACGACAAAGTCAACATGATAGCTCATGCCATGAATCGATATGACGGCATTTTCAAGAATACCCTTCGGCCTCTTTATTGATCCATTAGCAAACTGTATGATCATCCTGGTCTTCTTTAGAGGCCCTAAGTGAAGAGATTGTACCAAATGATGAATACTCATCCATCACTCTTTATTCTTTTGTTTTAGCTACTTATCTTGGCAAAACATCTTGTATATAGTTATAAATACAATAAATTATCAATAAGAATGCACTTGTTAATAATTAATAATTAGCATGTATTTGTGCACCAATAAAAGAATAAAGAATAAAAGAAAAAGAAGGAAATATTTAGAATAAATATTAAGTGACCTGAACCTAAGCGAGGGTCAAAAATGGACCTGATCGCCAAATAAAATAAGTAGAGAGAGATAGGGCCACTCTACCTTGTACATACACCTTCTTTATGTATATATTTTATTTTCACAAAAATAAAAAAATGTATTTATATTCCCTTGTATATATTTTTCTCTCACCTTGTAAAAATAAAAATAAAATAAATTCTCTCTCACCTTGTACGTAACACATGTATATATGTATCATTACCTCATTATTTTACACTTGTAAGTAAAAAATAAAAATAAAATAAAAATTATTATAGACTACAAATAATATGTTATAAATAAATAAAATATAAAATTGGGGTAGTTGGACAAAAAAGAAAATAAAAATAATTGTATAAAATACATAGGTAAATAATACATGTATATAATATACTATATATAGATTAAATTATTTTTCATAAAAATAAATAAAAATCACAAAAAATTTTTAGAAAATAACGAATATTTTTCATTTTGAATATTTTTTAAAACAAAAATCATATTCTATTTTAATTTATTTTTCAAATCTTTTTGACCAGCATTTTTCTGATTGGTCCAGGAGGGATGCTGACCCTGGTCAACTGCCCCTCCCGGACCTTCTCCTTTGCAGATCCGGTTTGTGCATCCATTTCTCCCATTTTCTCGATTGGACCTTGCTGCCTCCTGCCCCGATTTCGATGCCCGTGTCTCCCCTATGGATCAGTGATCCTCGCGGATCCCTAAGGAGTCACGAATCGTCCTCAGATTGCGTGCATGCCCCGATTCTCTCAAGCAACATGGGACGTCCTATAAGTTCTTCATTTGATTCCCCAGACCTTCAGCTTGCGTCGCACACTTCCCTTCTACCCTAAAACCCTTCCCCTTGGTGAGAGCAATCGGACTGGGCCCTTGGTGATCGGAGAAGGCTGCTGCAGCCGACACTCAAGCCTCGTGGTCGGAGCACTGTCGCGACGAGCCTCCCCTGCCTTACACAATGAGGTTGAGGCGACGACCCCCTTCGACAGCACCTCCTGGAGCTCAGGATCACGTTAGGACCCTTAGGTAACCACTTCATCGTTCCTAGCTCCCTTATCTTTCCAATCTTCCATTTGCCATCCTCCGCCGCTCCGCCAGCTCCGACCCACCGGTCGGAGCCTCGCCATCATCCTCCATCCATTCAGATCGATAGATATGCTCACCGTCACCCTTCATACACACCCTGATTATCCAAATATTGGCTAGCTAAGCAAAGATTAGGCCTGAGGTTTCCCTTGTCATCCGTCGGAAACCCCCCATTCCATTCGCCATCGCTTCCCTTTGTTTCAAATTCAATAACCCTAACCGGAGCTTTGCTCCGAGTCTAAGATTTCCTCTACAGGACTTTTCGTGTGCGGAGACACCCCTTTTCTCGTTCTACACACTTCGGTGGAGCTCACCTAGGTCTCAGCCGCCTTCCCGGAGATCCGACCGTCGGTGAGGCCATCCGATCGACGCATTCGACGTGGAGGAGCCCCACGACTCTTATGCCACCGCCGATCGTTCATCAGAGCCTTCAATCTCCCTCGGTGCTCTGGTGAACTTCGCCCATGCGGAGTTCTTCCAGATCCTATCTTCGCTGTTGGATTGCACCCTTCTCCCAGATGCCATCACAGCCGTCCATTCACTACAATGGTCAGACCGTTGGATCTGACATCTAACGACCCTCGTACAGCCCACGTTCGCACCTCCTGAGGGTCGTTGGATCCACCAGCTACCAGTGCTAGAGCCGCACATCTTCGACCAGTCAGAACGCGCCACCTGTCCACCCCACGCGCAGCGCATGCGCTGCAAGTGTAATTTGCCTCGCCACCCCTGCAGTTATTTTGTTTTGTTAGTTAGTATGTAAAATAAAAAGTACACAGTGAGACTTTTTGCATCTGTGCACCTGCTATTTTCCATATTTATGTTTCATTCCTTCCTGTGTAGCCTCACGTGCTCTGGCACGTGCACTAGTGGGTTATTTGTAGCCTTTTACCTGGTCTTGTTATCTGTTATGAAATGAGAGTTTAGTTTTCGTATTTGCATCTATACCCCTGTGCGTATTGAATTGTGGCATGTGTTGAAATGTGTGGAGAATTTGCAGTCTGGGCCCTATAGTTTCCACGCCTGTTATTATTTAGCTCTAAAACATGTTTTCTTTGCAGATAGGTTCATGTGTGCTGTGTGTTTTCTTTTAGATTTAATAAATAGTAAACTTTGTCTAAAATTCATAAAATTTCGACACATGGCCCTTGCCATGGTGTAGGAATTTATGTGAATTTTTGGTTGCATTTTATTTTCATTTAGTATTTTTAAAAATGCAAAAACCACAAAAATTACCTCTATCTGTTTCTAAAAATCAACTAAAAATATTAAAAACCCTTTCCAAAAAACTTTATTGTTTGCTTGTTTTGTGTTGTTTTACTTTCAGTTTAATTTTTTATTGCATTTTCGTTTATAAAAACCAAAACATTAAAAAGACTATAAACCTTAGGAAAATTATTAAAAATTCACAAAAAATAAAAAATGTGTTTTCACCTTTTTTAGTTAGATTTTTATTTTAGTTTATCATAAAATTATTGCTTGAATTTTATAAGTATTTTAAATAATTTTAAATTGCTTTTAGATTCAGGTTGTACATTGTTTAGCATTTTTTGTCTTATTTCATTTCTAAAAAATTAATTAAAAATCAGAAAAATTCAAGAAAATTAACAAAAACATTTGAATATTTTAAAACCCAAAAATGTTTTTATTTGTGTTTTCTGAGTGCTTTTGATTTAAATAATTGTTTGTTTGTGAGATTTTGAGTTCTTTAATATTTTTTCTTAATATTAAAAATTCTAAAATTTTTGAAAAATATAAAATCCACCACATTATTTTATTTCTTTTTATTTTTGGATGCCTGACTATTTCGTCGCTTTCGCATATTGTGCTCCTTGAGTTCGGCCCTTGTAGCTATACCAGGTAAAATAAAATAGCGAGACAACTATTTGTGCTTTATTGATTGATTTGATTTTTGGTGGTCTTGAGTTTCTTGATTGAGTCCGATCCGAGTGGTTGAGGTCGCAACGACCATTGATACCTTTTACCCTTAGTCGCTTGGTCACTCATCAGAATGGCGCCTTTGCCGAGGAGCATAGCTTAGTAGTCGGTTTTCTGTTTTGCGGCTTTCGTTTTCTTCTTTCTTTTTCTTTTCTTTATTATTATTTGTTTTCTTTTTATTTCTGTTTTTGTTTGCTTTTATTTTATTTGTTTATTTCTTTTAATTTTATTTGTTTTTTTATTTTTTTCATTTATTTTCCTTTTATTTTATTTTTATTTTCCATTATTATAATAATTATTGGACTGACACTTTTTCTGTTTCAACTTTCTTGCGAGGGACCGACGATCGAGGGTGGCTTTCTTCAGAGAGTTGAAGCACCCACGAGACTTAGAAGCAGCTCGTTTCTGCATCAAGCCGCAGGAGAGCGTGAGAGAGAGGAAAGCATGAGTGTGGGGAGCTTTAGTTTAGCTTAGCTTAGTTTTATTTTCTGCAGACTATTAATATTGTAATAATATAGGACAGACACTCAGACTTTCAGACTTGGTGGTTATCTCGGGGTCTGTTTCGCCGAGCACCGGTGTGCTCGGGGGACCTCACCGCGATTTTAACCGGTTTTGGTTTTTGATCGCTTTTATTTTATTTTTGATTCTCGAAGGTTTTAGCCTTAGACTTAGGATTTTTGCTTGCCTTGTGACGTAATTATTAAGGCCCAACCCTAATTAATTTCCTATTCCTATACATCGATTAATTGGACCTTATTAATTAACTCACTAATAAAAAGTTAACTCCGGTCACCTGGGGGGTCACGTGCCACTAGAGGCCGTATACAACACTGTCAGGATCCGTTGTGGCAGACACCTATCAGCATCAGAGACCGGATCCTGACCCCTCTCGTTTACCCGTTAGCTACAGTTCTTCGCGAGTAGAAAATTTCTGTCTAAGGCCGATTTCTTCTTGCATCATATAGATATGTTTATTTCTATCTTTTAATTTATGCGCGGATCACTTTGCATGTAGAGAGATGGAGTCAGGTATGCATCTCTTACTCTGCACACACCATCGTGTTTAGTCGCGCATCGGCTTTTTCGCTTTCTCCTCCTGTTTTTGGACTTAAAATAACCTGGAGAACCAAAAAATTCGTTAGGCATCGTTTGATTTGAAAAATACCTAAAAAACAAAAACCATAATTGGGATTGTTTAAGCATACTTGACCCTAGAAGACACTTCACCTAAAAATCTGTCTTGGGAGAGTAATCCCCTCATTGTATGGTTTGGATGAGTGAGAGAGCTACTGGTCTCGGGTTAGTCGTTCTCCAGTGAGGATCGCTCCAATCTCTGGTAAAGCGGGCTGCGATATCCTTAACAGAGCGAGTCGATCGGGTAGCCAGTAAACGGTCCGCGACTTGTAATGGTTCGGAAAGATCTAACCTTGGATCGGGACAGTCTTCTGGGAGTGTTGGATTCCCGACAGCTCGCTTAATCGCTCTGTAAGACTGTTCTATCACCTAAATAAAATTGAGACGATAAAAGATTGAACCTTTACGATCATCAGCTCTGAGTGCATAGGTGAATTGGGGATTTGCTTGCCCTATCTTGTTTGCTTTTCTAGATCGCATCCGCCTTCACTCGCTAGATCAAGATGATGGGTCGGAGGTCCCTTAGGCAGCCTCTGGCTGCACCGCTTTCGAGCACTCCAGGTCGCTCATCTAGGTTGGTTCGCGAGAGCCGAGACCCGCTCTTCGAACATGAGTTCGACTCCACCACGTTCCCCCTCGACCACCCTTCTACCAGTCCTGAGGTGCCTGAGCAGAGACCGTAGCAGCCAATTGATTTATCGGCACCTGAGTTTGGGTCTTTTGCCTTTGTAGAGACCATGGCCAGCAATGAGGAGCGCACCGATGGACCCAGCGGGAACCAAAAACATGTACTTAACCAGGGTGCCATCAACAAAACCCTGTTAGCCTCCCTTGAGACCATGCAGCGTCAGATCCGGGATCAGGGGGCTTTCATGGTGGACATGCACCAACAGATGGAGCAGAAGAGAGCCGATCGAGAGCGTAGAGCCGGTGGAGGAGGAGGAGGAGATATTCCCGACGGTAGAGAGCCTGAGGAGCCGGCACAACCAACACCTACATGACCAATGAAGGAGTTGCACAACCCTGGTGCAACTCTCACCCATAGATAAATCCAGTTGTCGGCCATTGCGGGAGATTTCAAGTTCCCACCTCAAACCATTCAGCTTCTTCCCCTCTTCCACGGACTCACCACAGAGGAGCCACACCTTCATCTACAGGAGTTCGAGATGATCTGCAGTACTGTCCACGATCGTCTCGCGGACGAGGACACCATCAGGATGATGGCTTTCCCTTTCTCCCCCATAGATAGAGTAGCCAACTGGCTGAAGCACCTAGGGAGATTCGTCACCTCTTGGGAACAGCTCCGGAATGATTACTTGAACAAGTACTATCCACTTGGCCAGACCAATCTAGCCAGGGCCCTGATTAGCAACTTTTCCATGCTCCCCAACGAGCAATTTCACGAGGCATGGGATCGCTTCAGGGAGCTCACAGACCGGTTTCCCCATCATGATATATCCAAGCCCAATCTCGTCCAGAGTTTCTTCTGCGGGCTCACACCAGAGTTGTAGGGGCTAGTCAACACATCCTATGGGGGTTCATATTTTGCTAAGGATGAGGATAAGGTCTGGGCCATCTACGAGGAGATGGCCGAGAACTACACTGCAATGTCCCAGACCTGATTATACACTCAGGGGAAGCCCACACCATAGGACGTGTCCTATCATAAGATAGCATGGCTAGATGTTGGTCCATACACATCATCAGCAGCCGCGGCACAGGCGGAGTCGACAACTGCTGATATGGGGATTATCAGCTAGAAGTTGGACCAGATCGAGTTGATAGAGAAGAAGTAGTGCCAGAGCATGATGCAGATTGATCAGATGGCACAAACGCTGAGTGAACTGAAGACCCATATCATGTGTCTCCAGGAGGAACAGACGGCTTCTCAGCCCCGTTTCAGGTCACGGGCAGATACCGGTAATAGCAGCTCAACCCAGCCCTCCGCCCACTATCGACAGGTGCACCACATTCAGGCGGATCCATTCCAGCAACAACAGAAGTATGTTCAGCCACTACCATCTCAGAATACCCAGATGGTGGTGTATCATCCGGACCAGCCCCTGGCAGTTCTGCCCCCACCCACCTACGAGCAGGAGCCATTGATGGACGTCAACAGGATTTGGTATGACCGACCTCAGCTTGGGATCCAATGAGACCATCCCGGATTCCGTTATTCGACCGAAAGGTACCACTTCCCAATAGCAGCCTCCAGTTCAGGGAGGCCACTACGGCCAGCAGCACCAACAGCCCCAGTTCCCACAACAGTAGCAGCCACATCCACAGCCCCATTACCAACAACATGGTCCTCGTCCCTATCAGAATGGATAGTTATGGAGGCAGCAGCAGCAGCCTCAACAGAATCTCTCTCAGCACCAGTATCCATCTCATCAATAGCTACAGCCTCACTTCCAAAGAGGCCACCCATCAGGTTCTCATGGGCCTGCCTATGAGAACCCAACCTTAAATGATCTAGCATGCCTCATCTCCGAGCAGCAGGCTACCTTCCAAAGGGAGATGTATGAGTTTCGACAGGAGATGAGAGATATTGTTAAAGGAAAGGCTGCCATCTCTGCCCAGATTGAGACAAACCCGAACAACCTCAAGAGGAAGTCTGAGCAAGATGCTAGCCGGCGGTGCCTCGTCTGAGCGATGACCCCACATAGCCTCAAAAGCACCAGACGAGGAGGAGAGCGATGTTGTGCCGCTCGTGATGATGATGATGACTGTGGTGCTGACGCCACCAAGGACGTTAATCCAGCTGATGGTATTGAGGCTGTCATTTCACCAGATGAAGGAGGTGGTGTTGATGCCACCAGATATGATGATAAGCAGAGTGCGGTACTAATACCACAATTCTAGATGCCTTGGGTGGTACTGAGGCCACTAGTTCTACTTCTATTGCATTTCCTTCTAGTCATGTATCTCAGGACTGTTCTGATAATAAAGGAAATGGTTCTTCATTTATGAGTCCATCTGTGTTACTTGGATATGTTTGTATGGATTCCACTTTGACACAACAGCAGGGACCTGATCCTAACCCTCCACCTGAGGAGGGCCCAGCCATCCCCTTTCCTCAAGCACTCCACTTGGCTAAGGGGACTAAAAAAGAAAATCGAAAAAAATCGCAGCAGTTAGAGTTCAGCCAGCAGATGATGGACATATTTCATATACAACTGACTCTACAAGAAGCCTTGGAGCACATCTCCCTCTTCCAGAGGAACCTCAGAGTGAGGATCACTATTCGCGGGAAGAGGAGGAACCACCAGTCAGAGATCCATGTGCTCACTCGTGCCACCAGCTTCGCCATCCAGAACCGTCTACCAGCGAAGAGGCCAGATGCAGGATCCCCTTATGTCAGATGCCACATACATGAGCAAAGGTTTGATCGGACTCTATTAGACAACGGCTCTTCCATCAACCTACTTCCGGCAGCCTTACTCGACCGATTCGAGTTTGGCCCTCTTCGACAGAGCAGGACGGTCCTTCAGTTTGCTAATCGATTTGTCAAGAGACCGAAGGGGTTGCTGAAGGACGTTGTCGTCACAGTTCAGGGCCTGAAATTCCCCGTAGACTTTGTTGTGTTGGACATGGAGATCCCAGAGTCTGTGACCGATACCGCCATCATTTTAGGACACCTGTTCTTGGCCACGGCCAAGGCAGTGTCTGATCATGATAGCGGGAAGGTATACTTTCACGTCGAGGGCGAGAGTATACAAATAGAGACGATCGATGAGACCAGAGCGCGAGATTCAGCTTGCTTAGAGTCTCTTACAGATGCAGAGCAGATGACAGAGGCAGAGCGAGACGTCCACCAGGATTGTGATTTTGTGAGTCCATCTATGTTACTTAGAGATGTTTGTATGGATTCCACTTTGCCATAGTAGCAGGGGCCCAATCCTAGCCCTTGACCTGAGGAGGGCCCACCCATCCCCTTTCCTCAAGCACTCCGCTTGGCTAAGGGGACTAAAAAAGAAAATCCAAAAAAATCACAACAGTTAGAGTTCAGCCAGCGGATGATGGACAGATTTCATATATAGCTGATTCTACAGAAAACCTTGGAGAACATCCCCCTCTTCTAGAGGAACCTTAGAGAGAGGACCACTATTCGCGGGAAGAGGAGGAACCACTAGTCAGAGATCCATGTGCTCACTCGTGCCACCTGCTTCGCCATCCAGAACCGTCTACCAGCCAAGAGGCCAGATGCAGGAGCCCCTTATGTCAGATGCCACATACCTGAGCAGAGGTTCGATCAGACTCTATTACACAGTGGCTCTTCCATCAACCTACTTCCGGCAGCTTTACTCGACCAATTAAAGTTTGGCCCTCTTCGACAAAGCGGGACGGTCCTTCAGTTTGCAGATGGATCTATCAAGAGACTGAAGGGGTTGCTGAAGTATGTTGTCGTCACAATTCAGGGCCTGAAATTTCCCGTGGACTTTGTTGTGTTGGACATGGAGATCCCTAATTCTGTGGCACATACCCACATCATTTTAGGACGCCCGTTCTTGGCCACAACCAAGGAAGTATCTGATCATGATAGAGGGAAGGTGTACTTTCACGTCGAGGGCAAGAGTATACAAATAGAGACGATCGATGAGACCAGAGCGCGAGATTCAGCTTTGCTCAGAGCCGCTCACAGATTCAGAGCAGACGACATAGGCAGAGCGAGACGTCCACCAGGATTGTGATTTTGTGAGTCCATCTATGTTACTTGGAGATTTTTGTATGGATTCCACTTTGCCACAGCAGCAGGGACGCGATCCTAGCCCTCCACCTGAGGAGGGCCCAGCCATCTCCTTTCCTCACGCACTCTGCTTGGCTAAGTGGACTAAAAAAGGAAATCCAAAAAATTGCAGCAGTTAGAGTTCAGGCAGTAGATGATGGACAGATTTCATATACAACTGACTCTAAAGGAGTCCTTGGAGCACATCCCCTCTTCCAGAGGAACCTTAGAGAGAGGACCACTATTCGCGGGAAGAGGAGGAACCACCAATCAGAGATCCATGTGCTCACTCGTGCCACCTGCTTCACCATCCAGAACCGTCTGCCAACCAAGAGGCCAGATGCAGGAGCCCCTTATGTCATATGCCACATACATGAGCAGAGGTTCGATCAGACTCTTTTAGACAACGACTCTTCCATCAACCTACTTCCGACAGCCTTACTCGACCGATTCGAGTTTGGCCCTCTTCGACAGAGCAGGACGGTCCTTCTGTTTGTTGATCGAAATGTCAAGAGACCGAATCGGTTGCTGAAGGAGGTTGTCATTACAATTCAGGGCTTGAAATTCCCCGTGGACTTTGATGTGTTGGACATGGAGATCCTTGACTCTGTAACCGATACCCCCATCATTTTAGGTCACCCGTTCTTGGCCACAGCCAAGGCAGTGTCTAATCATGATAGCAGGAAGGTGTACTTTCATGTCAAGGGCGAGAGTATACAAATAGAAACGATCGATGAGACCAGAGCGCGAGATTCAGCTTGCTTAGAGCCGCTCACAGATTCAGAGCAGACGACAGAGGAAGAGCGAGACGTCTACTAGGATTGTGATTTTGTGATTACAAATGATGAGGCAGTTTGGTTAGACCCGATTTCATGAGACGTCCTCTCACCTTTAGATTCCACTGATGCACAGATTCCAGTAGAGGAGAGCTTGGAGAGCACATTCTTGGTACATGACACACTTCAGGCAGCAGATCGCGTTCAGGAGAGCGAGACAGTTGATTCTTCTTTTGACTCAGATTCAGATCCCTCGGAGTCAGACATTGATTGGAAAGAATTCGATGATATGATTCCATGTCTGATTTCCACAGAGCCAGCAGCTAGGGTGGAGACTGATCCCATTCAGAGCACAGACACACTAGCAGAGCAGTCTTCACCAGATTCTTAGATTCAGCGAGAGTTCGCCCATGCAGATTTGGTCGCATTCACTTAGACCTTTTAGAGACCAGATCCACCAGCACCCAGTTGTCCAGAGCTGAAGCCCTTGCCACAGTCGCTGAAGTATAGGTTCCTTGCGGGCGAACATGAGATGCACCCAGTCATTATCTCAGCGGATTTGACAGGAGAGCAAGAATCTCGTTTGATGGAGGTTCTTGAAAAGAACCACAAGGCGATAGGATGGAGCGTAGTCGATCTCTAGTGGATAAGTCCGGCCCTGTGCTCCCACCATATCTATCTCGAAGAGGATGCCAAGCCGTCGCGTGAGTTCCAGCGGCGGCTAAACTCAAATCTTCAAGAGGTTTTGATGAAGGAGATCTCGAAATGGTGGAGCACCGATTTTATCTACCCCATCTCCGACTCCAAGTGGGTTAGTCCATTACATGTGGTGCCCAAGAAGATGGGCATCACTACAGTTGTGAGTAAGTCTGGAGAGGGGATCGCTACCAGGGTACCCACTTCTTAGAGGGTCCGTGTGGACTACAAACGATTGAACCTTGCCACCAAGAAGGATCATTTCCCGCTGTCTTTTACTGATCAGATTATAGAGAGGCAAGCTGGGAAGAGTCATTACTGCTTTCTTGATGGGTACTCCGGATACAATCAGGTGGCCATTACGCCCGAAGACTAGGACAAGACCACATTCACCTATCCCTTTGAGATATATCCTTTTAGACGGATGCCCTTTGGTCTATGTAACGCTCTGGTAACATTCCAAAGGTGCATGTTGTCCATCTTTTCGAACATGGTGGGTGAGTGCTTGGAGGTCTTCATGGATGACTTTTCGGTCTATGGTGATGGGTTTGATGCTTGTCTTGACTGCCTAGACCGCATCCTTCAGCGATGCATCGAGGTTCATCTTGTGCTATCTTGGGAGAAGAGTTACTTCATGGTGACTCAAGGGACAATGCTTGGCCATATCATCTCCAACAGGGGCATGGAGGTTGATCTGGCCAAGGTGGATATCATTATGAAACTCAATCCACCGTCCAACTTGCGACAGTTACGGTCTTTTCTGGGGCACGTCGGTTTCTACCGATGCTTCATTCATGATTTTAGTAGGATTGCCCGACCGTTGTCTGATTTCATGACTAAAGACACCGAGTTCATTGTGTATGATAAGTGTTTTGCATCATTTGAGACTCTCAAGAGTCTAGTTGTTTAGGCTCCTGTCCTCCACCCGCCTAATTGGTCTCTCCATTCGAGATCATGATGGATGCCTCCGATTTTGTAGTAGGGGCAGTGCTGGGATAGAGGAGGGATGGAGTACCATTGCCATTCATTATGCTAGCTGTACATTGGATGCCACTCAACGGAACTACAATGTCACTAAGAAGGTGATGCTAGCCGTAGTCTTTGCCCTAGACAAGTTTAGATCATACATCATTGGATTTAAGGTGACTATCTTTACAGACCATACCGCCATCATGTACCTCATGGCAAAGAAGGATTCCAAAGCGAGATTGACTAGATGGATCCTTCTACTCCAGGAGTTTGATATTGAGATTAAGGATAAGCCTAGAGTCAAGAATGTGGTGGCGTATCATCTCTCTCGATTAGAGCATCTTGAGGATTCTGAGCAGATTGACCCTATTTCTGAGACCTTCCTAGATAAGGAA
This sequence comes from Ottelia alismoides, assembly GCA_037367405.1. NCBI lineage: Eukaryota > Viridiplantae > Streptophyta > Magnoliopsida > Alismatales > Hydrocharitaceae > Ottelia > Ottelia alismoides. The sequence continues at coordinate 203,502 of JAZKJV010006795.1, read as the reverse complement.
ATCCTTGCTATCTCCTCTCTCCCATGGTACACCGACATTGTGAACTATCTTGTTGACAAGAAAGTTCCACAAGGTTGGCCCAGGCAGCGACTTGAGACCTTCCTTGCGAAGGCCAAGTTCTACCATTGGGAGGATCCCGTCCTTTATCATGAAGGAGGGGATAGCGTATGGCGTTGGTGCATTCCTCAGGAGGAGCACCATAACATCCTCACTTACTGCCACAAGCTTGAGGTAGGAGGACATCACTTTGGGAGGAGAACGACACAGAAAGTGCTCCAATCTGGCCTATGGTGGCCTATCCTCTTCAAGGATTCTGATGAATTCGTGAAGAGGTGTGCTGACTGTCAGAGGATGGGAACTTGTCGACAACATGATATGATGTCGATGCAACTCATTCATTTGTATGAGGTTTTTGATGCATGGGGCATCGACTTCATGGGTCCATTCCATTAGAGTCAGGGATTCGAGTACATTCTATTAGCTGTAGATTATGTGAGTCGTTGGGTTGAGGCAATCCCCGCCAGAACCGTAGATGCTAGGACTGTATGCAAATTTTTGAGGAAGAATATCATTTCATGGTTCGGGGTGCCTAGAGTGTTGATATCTTATAGGGGGTCTCATTTCGTCAACGACAAGGAAAAGGCCCTTGCTAGTGAGTTCAGCATTGACCATCGAGTAGACATTCCATATCATCCTCAAACCAATGGTCTTGCTGAAGTGTCGAACAGGGAGATCAAGACTATATTGCAGAAGGTCATCCACCCTGACCGAAAGGATTGGTCATAGCTTTTGGACTCGGTCTTGTGGGCATATCGGACATCATTAAAGACTCCTTTGGGTACATCTCCCTTTCACCTCATTTTTGGCAAGCTCTTCCATTTACCTATTGAGATGAGGCACAAGTCACTTTGGGCTGTCACAGACATACTTTTGGATATAGTGAGTGTAGGAGACCAGAGGAGGGTAGAATTGGTATCCCATGAGGAGCTTAGAGATGCAGCCTTTTCGAGCAGCCTACAGTACAAGGAGAGAGTGAAGGAGTGGCATGATTCTCATATTAGCCACAAGCAGTTTGAGCCAGGACAATGCCGGGCTTCAATTATTTCCAGGGAAGTTGCAGAGCAAATAGAAGGGACCATACATGGTCGGAAAGGTACATGACAATGGAAGCATTGACATATCTGAGATGTCATCTGAGTCTACCTTTTGGGTTAACGGGCAGGGGCTCAAACCATATATAAATCATGAGCCACTGGTCGTTGACGTCGCCCCTATTCATTTTGCGTGAGATGTGGTCTTTGACTCACATCTATTGCATCTCGCGCCTGATTATCACTGTCTTCCACCTTGTATAGATCTAGGTGTCCATATCACACCATTCTTCAGTCCAACACCCCATTTGCATCTTTGAATATGCTATATTTATGGTGTACCTTACCCTATGTATAGGGGGAGTGAGAATTTTGAATTCCTTTTGATTCTTTTCTACCTCTGTTTTGATGCCTATACTTAGGGATATTTTACCCTAAGTACAGGGGAGGTAGACCCTGTACATTCTCCCACTCGGATTTCCCTTTGCATACAACCTACTATACTTAGGATTATTTGATCCTAAGTATAGGGGAAACCCCGAGATTCTTTTCCATTATATTCTTTCATTCGTCGTTGTAGTATAGTTTTCCTTTTCACTTCCCTATACAAAGCACGAGTTATGTCTTCTTCATCGCTCTTGATTCACTCTGAGGACACCGTTTGAGCTAAGTATAAGGAGGGTGTCGTATATATTTCACATATACTTTAGCCATAACTCGTACTTTGTGTGTGTGTAAATAAACAAAATGGCTAAAATCCTTAAAAATCCATAAAAAATTAAAAATTTTCTTATAGATAAAATTCTTTATTGCACATACATAGCTATTTACAAAATTATTTTTGTAAAAATGTTTGTAAAAATGTTTTGTGTAAAGAGCTTATTAATATTTTGAAATCAAAATTATATATATAGAACAAAATTTTTGTAAAATATTTGAAAAACAAAAAGTTTGCAAAAACCCATTTGTAAATATGTGTAAATATTTTGCAAAAATTCTGCATTCATGCACACATCCATTCATTCAAACATTTTCTGAAAATTTTGCATATTTTCAAAATTTGCACAAAAGCATTTTTGTATATACTTGTACAGTTTTTCTCAATCTTAGTTGACATTTAAACTAGCCAGTGATTAAATTGAAAAATGGAGCTTGGTTAAGATCATAATCCACCTAATTATAGAGGAACCTTATAGGGCTTAGGGTTGAGACTTTTCAGGTCCATGGTGACTTAATTCTTTGAGTCCACTAGGCTATGATCATATGTCATCTTGATGATCCTAAGTAGAACACATAACAACACACATGACTCTCATAGACAATGGCTTTACTTGCACCAGCACTTTACACCTAGTTCTCTACGGATGAGGTGGTGAGGAGGCAGTCTTCTTTGACTTGAGGTAGCATATGAGGGTAGTACTTCTAGGTGGAACCTCTCTTCTTCTTCTAGTGAAGGAAGTGCGTGTCAACTTGGTCTGGTGGCATTGAGGTCTAAAGACAGGAGTTGCGGGTTGCAATAATGCTTCAAAAGATGGATAGTCTACTGGATCAAGAGGAAAAACTCCTTATGTATATATATATTGCACCATGTAGATATGTTGTACATAAACACATCGGAAAAAAATGTGCAAAAAAATAAAAGAAAAGAAAAACTCCAAAAAAGTGGTGGGTCTGAGAGAAAATGAAATACCCACCAGAGTGTATATTGTCAAATAAAGCAAAGCTTATGTTACCCATGCCCATCTCATGAAGATTGCAATAGGGAGACTTAGCTACACTGGTTGGGCTCCCTAGGATACATGGCTACACTGGCCATGGTCCATTCTCTTCTTCCTCCTCTTCTGGAGACGGTTGAACTTGAACTTAGAAGGGAATACCCCACTCCTCGAGGAAAGAATTGCCATACTAGGGTATTAGAGTTACCTTGTTGAGGGGGGTTGTCACTTTGCCATTTCTGAGGTGGGGAGCTACACATCACTTACACAATACAAGAAATGATTCATGGTCATTAGAGTTTGTGTATGTAGACTTGTTCTGATCTGGATTGTTGAGGAGTCTTGACCATAGATTGGTGGAACTTAGAGGTTGTTGAGTTTTAAACCAAGTCCAAATAAGGTTCCGACAAACTAATAATCCCAAGGTCTGACTGAGCTCCATACTTCAATTTAATGAAGACAAGTTTAATAATCAACCTTGATTCACCTTCTTCTTCTTCTTTTTCCTTTCACTTCTTTTTCAAATAAGTGTTTGCTAAGGGACTAGCAAAAGTAAAGTATAGGGGGTGATGGATACTCATTCATCACTCTTTATTCTTTTATTTTAGCTACTTATCTTGGTAAAACATCATGCATATAGTTATAAATACAATAAATTATCAATAAGCATGCATTTGTTAATAATTAATAATTAGCATGTATTTGTGAAAAAAATAAAAGAATAAAGAATAAAAGAAAAGGAGGGAAATATTTAGAATAAATATTGAGTGACCTGAACCCAAGAGAGGGTCCAAAATGGACCTGATCGCCAAATAAAATAAGTAGAGAGAAATAGGGCCACTCTACCTTGTACATACACCATCTTTATGTATATATTTTATTTTCACAAAAATAAAAATAAAATTTTTTATAGTACCTTGTATATATTTCTAAAAATAAAACAAAAATTATAAAAATAAAATAAATTCTCTCTCACCTTGTACATAACACATGTATATATGTATCTATACCTAATTATTTTACACTTGTAAATTAATATGAAAAATAAAATATAAATTATTATAGAACTCCAAATAATATGTTATAAATAAATAAAATATAAAATTAGGGTAGTTGGAAAAATCAGAAAATAAAAATAACTGTATAAAATACATAGGTAAATTATACATGTATATAATATAATATATTGTATATAGATTAAATTATTTTTCATAAAAATAAATAAAAATCACAAGAAAATAGTTTAGAAAATAATGAATATTTTTCATTTTGAACATTTTTTTAAATAATCACCTTTAATTTTTATTTTATTTTTCAAATCTTTTTGACCAGTCTTTTTCTGATTGGTCTAGGAGGGATGTTGACCCCGGTCAACTGCCCCTCCCGGACCTTCTCCTTCGCGGATCTAGTTCGTGCATCCATTTATCCCATTTTTTCTCGATCGGACCTTGCTGCCTCCTTCCCCGATTTCGACGCCCGTGTCTCCCCCACTATGGATCAGTGAACCTCGCGGATCCCTAGGGAACTGCGGATCGTCCTCGGATTGCGTGCATGCCCCGATTCTCTCCAGCCACCTAGGACGCCCTATAAGTTCTTCATTCGATTCCCCAGACCTTCATCTCCCACCGCACACTTCCCTTCCACCTTAGAACCCTGCCCTTGGTAACAGCAATCGGACTGGGCCCTTGGTGATTGGAGAAGGCCACTGCAGCCCACGCTCAAGACTCGTGGCTGGAGCACCGCCGTGATGAGCCTCCCCTTCCTTCCACAGCGAGGATGAGGCGACGACCCCCTTTGATAGCACCCCTAGAGCTCAGGATCACGTTAGGACCCTCAGGTAACCACTTCATCGTTCCTAGCTCCCTTATCTTTCCAATCTTCCATTTGCCATCCTCCGCCGCTCCTCCAGCTTTGACCCGTCAGTCAGAGCCTCGCCATCATCCTCCATTCGTTCAGATCGGTAAACCCGCTCACCTTCAACCTTATTACACACCCTGATCATCGAAATCTTGGCTAGTGAAGCCAAGATTAGGCCTGAGGCTTCCTCTGTCATTCGCCGAAAACCCCCCATTCCATTCGTCATCGCTTCCCTTTCTTTCAGGTTCAATAACCCTTACCGGAGCTTTGCTCCGAGTCTAAGCTTTCCTCTGCAGGACTTTTCGTGTGCGGAGACACCTCTTTTCGCATTCTACCCACTTCGCCGGAGCTCACCCAAGTCTCAGCCCCATTCCCGGAGATTCGATCGTTGGCGAGGCCATCCGACGGATGCATTCGACGCGGAGGAGCCCCACGACTCTTTTGCCACTGCTCGATCGTTCATCAGAGTCACCGATCTCCCTCGGTGCTCCGGTAAACATCGCACAGGCGGAGTTCTTCCAGATCCTCTCTTCGTCATTGGATTGCACCCTTCGCCCAGACGCCATCACAGCCGTCCATTCACTGCAGTGGCCAGACCGTTAGATCTGATATCTAACGGCCCCCGTACAGCCCACGTTCGCACCTCCTGAGGGACGTTGGATCCGCCAGTTGCCAATGCCAGAGCCGCACGTCTTCGACAAGTTAGAGCACGCCACCTATCCACTCCACGTACAGCGCACGCTCTGCAAGGGTAATTTGCTCCGCCACCCCTGTAGTTATTTTCTTTTATTAGTTAGTCTATAAAATAAAAAGTACACAGTGAGACTTTTGCATCTGTGCATCTGCTATTTTCCATATTTACGTTTCAGTCCTTCCTGTGTAGCTACACGTGCTCTGGCATGTGCACTTGTGGGTTATTTGCAGCTCTTACCTGGACTTGTTATCTATTATGAAATGAGAGTTTAGTTTTGGTATTTGCATCTATACCCCAGTGCATACTGAATTGTGGTATGTGCTGAAATGTGTGGAGAATTTGCAGTCGAGGTCCTATAGTTTCCACGCCTGTTATTATTTAGCCCCTGAAACATGTTTTCTTTGCAGATAGGTCCCTGTGTGCTGTGTGTTTTCTTTTAGATTTAATAAATTGCATACTTTGTTCAAAATTCAGGAAATTTCAATACATGGCCCCTGCCATGGTGTAGGAATTTCTGAGAATTTTTGGTTGCATTTTCTTTTCATTTAGTATTTTAAAAAATTCAAAAACCACAAAAATTACCTCTGTCTGTTTTTAAAAATCAACTAAAAATATTAAAAACCCTTAAAAATTCCAAAAAAATATTGCTTGCTTGTTTTGTGTTGTTTTATTTTCAATCTAATTTTTGTTGCATTTTCGTTTATAAAAACCATAAAAATTAAAAAAGACTAAAAACCTTAGAAGAAATATTATAAATTTGCAAAAATTCAAAAAAATGTGTTTTCACTTTCTATAGTTAGATTTTTATTTTTAGTTTATCATAAAATTACCATTTGAATTTTATAGGCATTTTAAATAATTTTAAATTGCCTGTAGATTCGGGTTGTACACTGTTTAGAAATTTTTGCCTTATTTCATTATTAGAAAATTAATTAACAATCAGAAAAATTCAAGAAAATTAACAAAAACATTTGAATATTTTAAAAACCCCAAAATAGTTTTAGTTGAATTTTTTGAGTGCTTTTAATGTGTTAAATAATTGTTTGTTTGTGGGATTTTGAGTTCTTTTGTACTTTTTCTTAATATTAAAAATTATAAAAAATTTGAAAAATGTAAAATCCACCACACTATTTTATTTCTTTTTATTTTTGGATGGCCGACTACTTTGTAGCTTTTGCATATCGTGCTCCTTGAGTTCGACCCTGGTAGCTATACGAGGTAAAATAAAATAACGAGACCGCTATTTTTGCTTGATTGATTGATTTTGATTTTTGGTGGTCTTGAGTTTCTTGATTGAGTCCGATCCGAGGGGTTGTGGTCGCAACAACCATTGATACCTTTTACCCTTAGTCGCTCGATCGTTCATCACCAACGAGAAGGGTAATATGCTAATCGAAGCATCACCGTCTAGGAGAGTGTGATCACAAGTATGGTCAGAGAGGGTGCAACTGATGAAAGGTGTAGCAGTGTTCCTCTTCCGAGGAATGGGATGGTGTGTGATGGCGTGGGAGTGGCCATGGTCAAGATATGATGCTCAGATCTGCTCCTTAGCTTTCTCTTCTTATGTTGAGGAGCAGACAATTGGGTCATGGCTTAACGAAGTGGGGCATCATTGATCTCATGAATAGCGGCCACCACTTCAGGTTCAGTCAACATTTTTAGAATTTTGGACCTCCTCCAAAAAAGGGAGAAGGTCAGAATCAACATCTACAGGAGGTATGCCAAGAGTAGTTTGTACATCAGCATCCTCGAGGTCAAAGGTGGGACATGGTGTGAAAGGTTGTGTGTTTAAAGGATTTGGCAAGTGAAACCTCTCCTCACAGTCTGTCTCAACCAAAGGCCTCCTGAACTCTTTTTGGATTTTTAAAATTTTCTCATTTTTTGTGTTTTTGGCGATTGCAAGATCTCATGATAATCCTTAAATGAACCCGAATCCTCAAAGAATAGAGCTACATTCTGGATCTTATTTATGCTAACTATATCATTCATCCTCGAGTTCATATGCTCCATCATCTGATTCAAGGTCTCAAGTGTGGATATCATGAAAGGTGACTCCAAAATCTTAGGATCAGGTGTGTTGAATGTGGGCGGTGGGTGTGGACAAAAATCACATTCCGGATCAGGATACTTGATGAATATTCATTCATCACTCTTTATTCTTTTTTTAGCTAAAAATCTTGGCAAAACAACATGTAGATAGTTGTAAATACAATAAGTTACCAAATAGGCATGCTTGTGTAAATATCAATAATTAGCATGTATTTGTGCAAAAATAAAAGAATAAAGAATAAAAGAAAAAGAAGGAAATATTTAGAATAAATATTGAGTGACCTGAACCCAAGAGAGGGCCTAATATGGGCCTGATCGCCAAATAAAACAAGTAGAGAGAGATAGGGTCATTCACCTTGTATATATTCCTTCTTTTTGTACATATTTTATTTTCACAAAATAAAAATAAAAAGATATTTCTAAACCCTTATATATATTTATAAAAGTAAAATAAAAATTAGAAAAATAAAATCAAAATAAAAACCAAATAATTTCTCCCTCTCACCCTTGTATATACCATGTACATATGTATCTATTCATGTTTATTTCACCCTTGTAAATGAAAGAAAAATAAAATAAATTTTTTTATACTCTAAATTTTATGTTGTAAATAAATAAAATATAAAATTAGAGTAGTTGTACAAAAATAAGAAAATAAAAATATAAATATAAAATACATTGGTATTTATACCAGTATATAATATAGTATATTGTACATAGCCCAATTTATTTTTCATAAAAATAATTAAAAATCGCTAAAAATAGTTTTAAAATAAATAAATATTTTCATTTTGTAAATATTTTTAAATAAAATCTTTTTCTATTTTTAATTTAATTTATAAATATTTTTAACTCTGGAATTTTGTGATTGGTCCACGGGGGATTGTTGACCCCCGGTCAACTCCCCCTCCCAGACCAACCCGCGCCCGGATCCATTTTGTGCCTGATTTCTCCAAATTTTCAAGAACGAATCATGGCTTCTTCCGCCTCGATTTTTGCGCCCGATCCTTCCCCTTGGATCCATGACCCTCGCGGATCCCTAGGGAAGGTCGGATCTTTCTTGGTTCACGTGCTCGTGCCCGTTCAACCTCGCCACCTGAGACTTGTTATAAAAGCTTCATCTCGATTCCTTGCTCCATAGATCGCACCGCAAGCCCTCATTCTACCCTAGAGAGTTTCCCCTCGGTGACAACGATCGGAAGCATCCTTTGGTGGTCGGAGAGAGCGCCTGCAGCCGTTGCTCAAGGCACGTGGCCGGAGCGCCGCCACGTTCGAGCCTCCCAGCCCACTGCAGCTTGGTCGAGGCGACGACCCACATCACCGCATCCCCCTGGAGCTAACGATCGTTCTAGGACCATCAGGTACTCTCCATTTCATCCTTAGTTTCGATTATATCCAATCTTTCGTTTGTTCCTCCGCCGGCTCTGACCCAGTGGTCAGAGCGCCATCTGCCATCCTTCGCCATTCAGATTGACTCCCCGTTCCACCGTCATCCTTCTCCCATAGTCTGATCATCCCGATCTTGGCTATCCGAGCCACGATTTGGCTAGGTTCCCTCCACCACTTTCGTCGGAACCTCCCATTGCCATTCCCCGTCTTCCCTTCGCTTTTTATCCAATAACCTTGGCCGGAGACAACCTCCGAGCAGGAGCTTCCGTTTGCAGGACAAGGAGTGCATGATTACCCCCCAGCTCGCCTTCAACCCACCTCACCGGAGGTTGTCCAGGTTCCATTGCCCCGTCGGTAGATCTGACCATTGACGACCTCATAAGCCACCCCCATCTGATGCGGAGGAGCCCTACGATCGTGTTCCCGCCGTTCCGATCGTTCATCGGAGCCACCGATCTTCCTCGGTGCTCTAGCGAACCACCGATCGGAGTTCTTCCAAACCCTTCCAGAGCTGTTGGATCATCGCCATCCGCCAGACCGCATCTGGACCGTCCGTCATTTGCGCCTCGTCAAGCTGTTAGATCTGGTATCTAACAGCCCCCGTACGCCCACGTTCGAGCATGCAGGACATCCGTTGGATTCGCCAGATGGTCGCACCAGAGTCGTACGTCTTCAGCCTACCAGGATGCGCCACACGTCACCCATGTGAGCCTCATGCCCCTAGCTGGGCAACTTTCCTCCGTACCCCTGCAGTTTCTTTATATTTTTATTTAGTCTGTAAAATAAATATAGCACTGTGGACTTTTTGCATATTAGTACTTGCAGTTTTATATATTTGCACTTTGGTCCTTCTTGTATGGGAGCACGTGCTTCGTCACATGTTGTTGTGTGACATTTGCATATTTTTCCCTGAGATTAATGGATGTTATAGATTGAATTTATTGTTTCATTATTTACATCCATACCCCTGTGCACGGGTTTTTTGGACATGTGCTGAATTAATTGTGAAAATTGCAGTATCCCCCTGGAACTTTTAAAGCATGTTATCATTTAGTCCTGAAACTTGTTTTCATTGCGATTTAGTCCATGTGTGATGTATGTATTTAATTGGTTGAATAAAATAGCAAATCTTATCCGTTTTTTGTGAAATTTGGAAACATGGCTCCTGTCATGTTGTAAAAATTTCTGTGAAATTTTGGATTCATTTTGTTTTCATTTTCTATTTTTTAAAATTAAAAAACCATGCAATTTGCTTATGTTCAGTTTAAAAACCAATTAAAAATATTAAAAACCTTCCAAAAATTCTTAAAAAAATCTATTGGCTTGTTTTATTGTATTTCTGATTCTGTTCAATTTTTGTTTGATTTGGACTTATAAAACCCCTAAAAATTGAAAAAACCTAAAAAACTTAGAAAATCATTAAAAATTGCAAAAAATTAGAAAAAAAAAGCAATTTCACTTTCTTTAGTTAGATTTTTGTTTCTAGGTTACAATAAAATTGTCTCTGGAATATTATATGCTATTTAGATATTTTTAAATAGCCTTTAGATTCTGGCTGCACATTGTTTTTGATTTTTTGCCTTATTTCATTTTTATAAAATCAACTAAAAATTGTAAAAATCTGAGAAAAATATCGAAAACATTTGAAAAATTATAAAATCCAAAAATATTTTTATTTTAATTTTCTGACATGTTTTTGTATGTTTAATAAATATTTATTTGTGCCTTTTTGCCTTCTTTTATTCATTGTTCTTAATTTTAAAAATCACAAAAAAATTTAAAAATATAAAAATCCAATAAAAATTTTTATTTCCTTTTATTTTGATTCCTGACTACTTCGTATGATTCTCAATCCGTGCTCCTTGTGTTCGACCCTGGAAGTTATACTAGGTAAAATAAAATAGTGAGACCGCTATTTGTTTGACGTGTTTGATTTTTATTTGGTAGTCTTTGTTTTCTTATTGAGTGAGCTTCGCGGTTTGGGTCGCAACGACCCTGATTTACACCTTTACCCAGATCGCAGGATTTCTCGCTCATCAGAATGGTGCCGTTGCCGGGGAGCACGGCTTAGTAGTCGGTTTTTTCTCGGATTTCGTGGCTTTTTCCTTTTCTTTTGTTTTCTTTTTATTTTTGTTTACTTTTATTTTTGTTTTTGTTATTGATTTTGTTAATTTTATTTCTTTTCATTTTATTTTATTTGATTTTTATTTTTTATTATTTGCATTTTTTTCATTATTACAATAATCTGTGGACTGACACATCTTGTTTGACTTTCTTGTGAGGGTCTGAGGATCAAGGCAGATTTCTTTGGGAAGCCGACGCAATCGTGACACTTCGAGGCGGCTCTTTTCTGCATATAGTCGCATGAGAGTGCGAGAGAGGAGAGAAGGAGTGAGGGGAGTGGTAGTTTAGACTTCGCGTAGTTTATTTCTGCAGCTTGATTATTGTAATAATATAGGGACAGACTTAGACACTCTCAGAGACTCTTGGTGATTTTCAGGGTCTGTTTCGTCGAGCACCGGCGTGCTCGGGGGACTTCACTGTGTTTTTCGCCAGCTTTTGGTTTTTATCGGCTTTTTCTTTTTATTTGTTTCTTGAGGATTTAGCCTTAGCTTAGGATTTTCCATTGCTTTGTGACATAATTAATTAGGGCCCAACTTTAATTATCTTACATGTTCCTATAGATTGAATAATTGGACCTTAATTAATTAATTAATAAAAAAGCTAACCTGGTCACCTGAGGGGGATGTGTCGCTAGAGGACGTATACAGCGCTAGCAGCATCCATTGTGGCGGACACCGATCAGCATCAGATACCGGACCCCAACCCCTCCCATTGACCAGTTAGCTATCGTTATTCGCGTGTAGAAATTTCTGTTAAGGTCGATTTCCTTGCTGCATCATAGATTAGTTTAATTTCTGTCTTTCAATTATGTGTGGATCATATTGCATGTAGAGTGTTGGCGGCAGGTACACATCCCTTACTCAGCATGCATCATTGAGTTTCACCACGTATCAGCTTTTTCATCTTCTCCCCCCATTTTTGGACTTAATAAAAATCAGGAGAACCGAAAAATTCGTTAGACGTTCTTTGTTCTGAAAAATATCTAAAAAATCAAACCATAAAACTAGGACGGTTTAAGCAAACTTGACTTAAAATCCACTTCACAAAAAAATGTATTGGGAGAGCAATCCCCTCATTGTATGGTTTAGATGGGTGAGAGAGTGACACACACACTAGGCTAGAGCCACATCCGACCCTTCTTCAGACTACTGGTTTTGAGCTAGTCCTTCTCTAGTGAGGATCGCTCCGGTCTCCAGTAAAGCAGGCCGTGATATCCTTAATAGAGTGAGCCGATCAGGTAGCCGGTAAACGGTCCGCGGCTTGTACTGGCTGGGAAAGATCTAGTTTGGGATCGGGATAGTCTCCTGGGGGTGTTGGATTCCCAACATCTTGCTTAATCGCTCTGATAGATTGTATTATCACCTAATAAAAACGACAAGATAAAAGACCAAACCTTTACGGTCATCAGCTCTGCGTACGTTGGTGAATTGGGGGTATTGTTTGACTGATCCTGTTTGCTATTCAGATCTCATTTGCCTTACTCGCCAGATCAAGATGATGGGTCGGAGGTTCCTTAGGTAGCCTATGGCTGCATCTCTTTCGAGCACTCCGGCCCGCTCATCTAGGTTGGTTCGTGAGAGTCGAGTCCCGCTCTCTGAACCCAAGTTCGATTCTGCCCTGTTCTCCCTTGACCACCCTTCTACTACCAGTCCTGAGGTACCAGTGCTCGATCAGAGAGAGCAACAGGCAGTTGATTTATCGGCACCTGAGTTTGGGTCTTTTGCCTTTGCAGAGACCATGGCCAGCAGCGAGGAGCGCATCGATGGTCCCCGAGGAGAGCAGACATACGTGTTGGACCAGGGTGCGATCAACAACACCCTGTTAGCCTCCCTTGAGATGATGCAGAAACAGATCCGCGATCAGGGGGCTTTCATGGTTGACATGTGCCGGGAGATGGAGCAAATGCGAGCAGATCGAGAGGAGCGCGAACCTAGTGGAGGAGATGGACTCGATGCTAGATAGCCTAAGGAGCAGCAAGCTCAGCCAGCAGCACGCCTGATGAGAGAGTTGCACAACTCTGGTGTAACTTTGACACACAGATGGATTGTTCTGCCAGCTATTGTGGGAGACTTCAAGTTCCCACCTCAGACTATTCAGCTCATTCCTCGCTTCCATGGACTTGCCACTGAGGAGCCGCACCTTCATCTCCTGGAGATCGAGATGATCTGCAGTACCGTCCACGATCTTCGGGTGGACAAGTAAACCATTCGGATGATGACATTTCCCTTCTCCCTCATCGATAGAGCAACCAACTGGCTGAAGAATCTCAGGAGAGTCGTGAGTACATGGGAATAGCTCTGGAACGAGTATCTCAACAAGTATTATCCACTCGGCCGGACCAATGCAGCTAGGGCCATGATAAGCAATTTCGCCATGCTCACTAATGAGCAGTTTCACGAGGCATGGGATCGCTTCAGGGAGCTCACAGACCGGTGCCCCCATCATGACATCTCGAAGCCGAACCTTGTTCAGAGCTTTTCTGCGGGCTTACACCAGAGCTGCAAAGGTTAGTGAACGCATCCTGTAGAGGCTCGTATTTTGCCAAGGATGAGGATCAGGTCTGGGCCATCTATGAGGAGATGGCTGAGGACTATATAGTGATGTCTCAGACCCACCTCTATACACAAGGGAAGCCCCAGCCACAGGCTGTGTCTTATCAGAGGATAGCATGGGTCGATGCCGGTCCCTCTATTTCATCAACGGTAGCAGCACAAGCAGAGTCGACATCCGCTGACATGGGAATCATCAGCGAGAAGCTGGACCGGATCGAGTTGATTGAGAAGAAGCTGTGCCAGGGTATGTCATAGATAGAACAGATGGCACAGGCGTTGAGTGACCTGATGACCCAGATCATGTGTCTCCAAGAGGCACAGACGGCTTATCAGCCCCATCTCAGGTCATGGGCAGACACCGGCAGCAGCAACAGTTCGGCCCAACCCTCCGCCCAGTACCGACAGGTTCACCTTGTTCAGGCGGAACCATACCAGCCGCATCAACATCAATACATCCAATCACCACCACCTCAGGACAACCAGATGGTAGTGTTTCAGCCGGACCAACCCCTGGTAGTACTCCCCCCACCCACCTATGAGTAGGAGCCGTTGATGGATGTCAATGGGATATGGTATGACCGACCCCAGCTTGGGATCTGATGAGACCAAACCAGATTCTGTTGGTCGACTGAAGGTACCAGTTCCTAGCAGTAGCCTCCAGTTCAAGGTGGCCAGTATGGCCAGCAGCGAGAGCAGGCCCAGTTCCCACACCACCAGTAGCAGCCACATCCTCAGTCATACCAGCAGCATGATCCTCGTCCCTATCACCAGGGACAGTCTTGGAGGTAGCCACAATTGCCTCAATAATATCACTCACAACCCCCTTATCTCTCTCACCACCAGCAGCAGCCTCACTACCAGAGAGGCCACCCGTCAGGTTCTCATGGGCCCGCCTATGAGAACCCCACCTTGGACGACTTAGCCCGCCTCATCTCCGAGCAGCAGGACACTTTCCGACAGGAGATGGATGAGTTCAGATAGGAGATGAGAGAGATTGTGAAGGGGAAGGCTGCCATTCCTGCCCAGATCGATCCCAATCCGAACAACCTCAAGAGGAAGTCTGAGCAGGTAGAGTTCACAGAGACTACCACTCCTAGTAATTCACTCGGTGATATTTCTGCATATATGTTTGATGCCGATTTTGTTACACTTAGGAGCGGTAGGATGCCAGCTGGTGGCGCCTCATCTGAGTGATGATCCCATTCACCTTCAGGAGCACCAGACGAGGAGGAGAGCAGTGCTAATGCCGCTCATGATCATGATGATGATGGTGGTGCTGATGCCACCAAGGATGTTGATCCAGCCGACGGTACTGAGGCCAACGCTTCACCAGATGGAGGAGGTGTTACTGATGCCACCATTATTGCTGAGTCAGAGCGTGGTACTGAAGCCGCTATTCCAGATGCCAAGGGTGGTGCTGAGGCCACCATTTCTTGTTCTTCTCTTGTTGCTTTTCATTCAGTTGATGTATCTCAGGACAATTCTGTGACTAAAGGAAAGGGTTTATTATTTGCGAATCCATCTGTGATTATTGATGATTTATGCATGGATTCTACTTTGCTTGAGCAGCATAGACCCAATTCTAGTCCTTCATCTGAGAAGGACCCAGCCGTCCCCTTTCCCCAAGCACTCTGCTTGGCTAAGGGGACCAAAAAAGATCCAAAAAGGTCACACCAGCTAGAGTTCAGCCAACAGATGATGGACAGATTTCACATACAACTGACTCTACAGGAGGCCTTCGAGCACATCCCTCTCTTCCAGAGATCCCTCAGAGATAGGACTACCATTCGGAGGAAGAGGAGGAACCATCAGTTAGAGATCCATGTGCTCACTCGCACCACTTGCTTCGCCATCCAGAACCGTCTGCCAACCAAGAGGCCAGATGTAGGAGCCCCTTATGTCAGATGCCACATTCATGAGCAGAGGTTTGATTGTACTCTGTTAGACAGTGGTTCTTCGATCAACCTACCTTCGACAACCTTACTTGATCGATTCTAGTTGGGCCCTCTACGATAGAGCAGGACGGTCCTTCAGTTTACTGATCGATCTGTCAAGAGGCCAAAGGGGTTGCTAAAGGATGTGGTCGTCAAGATTCAGGGCCTGAAATTTCCTGTGGACTTCGTTGTGTTGGATATGGAGATCACTGAGTCTGTGACCGATACCCCCATCATTTTAGGATGCCCGTTCTTGGCCACAGCCAAGGCAGTGTCTGAACATGATAGCGGGAAGTTATATTTTCACGTCGAGGGTGAGAGTATACAAATAGAGATGATCGAGGAGACTAGAGCCAGAGATTCCACTTGCTCAGACCAGCCTTTAGATTTAGAGCAGATGACAGAGGCAGGGTGAGACATCCACCAAGACTGTGATTTTGTGATTACAGATGATGAGGTAGTTTGGTCCGATCCAGTTTCACGAGCCATCCTCTCGCCTTCAAAGTCCGCTGATGCACATATGCCAGTAGAGGAGAGCTTGAAGAGCACATTCCTGGCCTAGGATACATTTCAGGCAGCAGAGCTGGTTCCCAATAGCGAGGAAGTTTCTTATTTTGATTCTGATTCAGATCCCTCGGAGTCAGACATAGATTGGGCCGAGTTTGATGATTTGATTCCGTGTCTGATGTCCACAGAGCTAGCAGCTAGGGAGGAGACCGATCCCATGCAGAGCAGAGACACACCAGCCGAGAAGTCTTCACCAGATTTTGATTTTTGGTGAGAGTTCTCATTCTCCCATGCAGATTTGGTTGCATTCACTCACACATTTCAGAGGCTAGATCCGCCAGCACCCAATTGCCCAGAGCTGAAGCCTTTGCCTTCATCGCTGAAGTATAGGTTCCTTGCGAGAGAGCATGAGATGCACCCGGTCATTATCTCATTGGATTTGACCGGAGAGCAAGAATCCTGTCTGATGGGGGTTCTTGAAAAGAACTACAAGGCAATAGGATGGAGCGTAGCCGATCTCCAAGGGATAAGTCCGGCCCTGAGCTCCCACCATATCTATCTCGAGGAGGACGCGAAGCCGTCGCGTGAGTTCCAGCGACGGCTGAACCCAAATCTTCGATAGGTTGTCATGAAGGAGATCTTGAAATGGTGGAGCGTCGATTTTATCTACCCCATCTCTGACTCTAAATGGGTCAGTCCGTTACATGTGGTGCCCAAGAAGACGGGCATCACCACAGTTGTTAGTGAGTCTGGAGAGGAGATCGCTACCCGAGTACCCACTTCTTGGAGGGTATGTATGAACTACAGATGATTAAACCAGGCCACCAAGAAGGATCATTTCCCGCTACCTTTTATTGATCAGATTATAGAGATGATAGCCAGGAAGAGTCATTACTACTTTTTAGACGGGTACTCCGGATACAATCAGGTGGCCATTGCGCTCGAAGATCAGGACAAGACTACATTCACCTGTCCCTTTGGGACATATGCTTTCAGATGGATGCCTTTTGGTCTATGTAACTCCCTGGCAACATTCTAAAGGTGCATGTTGTCCATCTTTTCGGACATGGTGGGTGAGTGCTTGAAGGTCTTCATGGATGACTTTTCGGTCTATGGCGATGGGTTCGATGCTTGTCTTAATTTCCTAGACCGCGTCCTCCAGCGATGCATTGAGGTCCATCTGGTGCTTTCTCGGGAGAAGAGTCACTTCATGGTGACTTAGGGGACGGTGCTTGGCCATATCATCTCCAACAAGGGCATGGAGGTTGATCCAGCCAAGGTGGATATCATTAGGAAACTCAATCCACCGTCCAACTTGCAACAGTTACGGTCTTTTCTGGGGCATGTCGGTTTCTACCGACGATTCATTCCTGATTTCAGCAGAATTGCCCGGTTGTTGACTGATTTGCTGATGAAAGACACCGAGTTCATTGTGGATGATAAGTGTCTAGCATTGTTTGAGACTCTCAAGAGTCTAGTTGTTGAGGCTCCTGCCCTCCAGCTGCCTGATTGGTCTCTCCCATTCGAGATCATGACGAATGCCTCCGATTTTGCCGTAGGGGCCGTGCTGGGATAGAGGGACGGAGTACCATTTGCCATACACTATGCTAGCTAGACTTTGGATACCGCTCAGCGGAACTACACCGTTACTGAGAAGGAGATGCTAGCCGTAGTGTTTGACCTAGAAAAGTTCAGATCATACATCATTGGATCTAAGTTGACCATCTTTACCGATCACAACGCCATCAGGTATCTCATGGCAAAGAAGGATGCCTAAGCCAGATTGACCAGATGGATCCTTCTACTCCAGGAGTTTGACATAGAGATTAAGGACACGCCTTGGAGTCAAGAATGTGGTGGCGGATCATCTCTCTCGATTAGAGCATCTTGAGTATTCTGATCAGATTGAGCCTATTTAAGATACCTTCCCAGATGAGGTGATCCTTGCTATCGCCTCTCTCCCGTGGTGCGCCGACATTGTGAACTATCTTGTTGCCAAGAAAGTTCCACAAGGTTTGCCCAAGCAGCGACTTGAGACCTTCCTCGCGAAGACCAGGTTCTACCATTGGGAGGATCCCAATCTTTATCATGAAGGAGGGGATAGCGTCTGGCATCGGTGCAATCCTCAGAAGGAGCACCATAGCATCCTCACATACTGCCACAAGCTTGAAGCAAGAGGACATCACTTTGGGAGAAGAACGGCACAGAAAGTGCTCCAATCCGGCCTATGGTGGCCTACCCTCTTTAAGGATTCTGATGACTTCGTGAAGAGGTGTACTGACTGTCAGAGGATGGGCACTTGTGGACAGCGTGATATGATGTCGATACAACCCATTCACTTCTGTGAGGTTTTTTATGCATGGGGCATCGATTTCATGGGTCCATTCCCTAAGAGTCAGGGATACGAGTACATTCTGTTGGTCGTGGATTATGTTAGTCGTTGGGTTGAGGCCATCCCCGCCCGAACTGCAGATGTTAGGACTGTATGCAGATTTTTGAGGAAGAATATCATTTCACGGTACGGGGTGCCTAGAGTTTTGATATCTGATGGAGGGTCTCATTTCATCAACGACAAGGTAAAGGCCCTTGCTAGCGAGTTCAGCATAGACCATCGAGTAGACACACCGTATCATCCTCATACCAATGGTCTTGCTAATGTGTCGAACATGGAGATCAAGACTATTCTACAGAAGGTCGTCCACCCTGACCGAAATGATTGGTCACAGCTTTTGGACTTGGTCTTGTGGGCATATCGGACGTCCTTCAATACGCCTTTGGGTACATCTCCCTTTCGCCTCATTTATGGCCAGCTCTGCCATTTACCTGTTGAGCTGAGACATAGGTCACTTTGGGCAGTCACTGATATACTTTTGGATCCAGTGAGTGTAGGAGATCAGAGGAGGGCAGAGTTGATAGCCCTGGAGGAGCTTAGAGATGCCGCCTTTTCGAGCAGCCTACAGTACAAGGAGAGAGTGAAGGAGTGGCATGATTCTCATATCAACCACAAGCAGTTTGAGCCAGGACAGAGAGTATGGCTGTTCGATGCCAGTCTTCGATTATTTCCAGGGAAGTTGTAGAGCAAATGGAAGGGACCATACATGGCCCGAAAGGTACATGACAGTGGAAGCAGTGACATATCTGAGATGTCAGCTGAGTCTACCTTTCGTGTCAATGGGCAGCGGCTCAAACCATATCTAGATCACGAGCCGCTCATCGTTGATGTTTCCCTTATTCATTTTGAGTGAGATGTTGTCTCTTGACTCACATCTATTGCATCTCACGCCTGATTATCACTGTTCTCCCGACTTTTATAGATCCAGAGGTCCATATCACACTATTCTTCAGTCCAACACCCCATTTGCATCTTTGATTATGCTATACTTAGGGTGCACTTTACCTTAAGTATGGGGGGGTGTCAGACTTTTGATTTTCTTTTGATTCTTTTCTATCTCTGTTTTGCTGCCTATACTTAGGGATATTTTACTCTAAGTATAGGGGAGTTAGGCCATGTACATTCTCCTAATCAGATCCCCCTTTGTGTACAACCTACTATACTTAGGATTACTTTATCCTAAGTATTGGGGGAAACCCTGAGAGCCTTTTCATTTCTATTCTTTGGTTCATCTTTGTAGTATAGCTTTTCCTTTTCACTTCCATATATTAAGCACAAGTTATGTCTTCTTCATCGCTCTTGATTCACTCTGAGGACATCGTTCGAGCTAAGTATAGGGGGTGTCGTATATAATTCATATATACTTTAGCCATAACTCATACTTTGTGTGAGTGTGTTAATAAATAAAATGGCTAAAATTCGTAAAAATCCATAAAAAATTAAAATTTTTTCTTGTACATAAAATTCTTTATTGTACATACATAGCTATTTATAAAATTATTTTTTTTAAATGTTTGTAAAAATGTTTTGTGTGTAAATAGTGTGTAAATATTTTCATATCAAAATTATGTATATAGTGCAATTTTTTTGTAAAATGTTTGAAAAACAAAAAGTTTGCAAAAACCCTTTTGTAAATATATGTAAATATTTTGCAAAACTTCTGAATGCATACATCCATGTTTTCAAACATTTTCAAAAATTTTGCATACTTTCAAAAAGTTTCAAAAATTGCATCTTTGTAAATATTTGTATAGTTTTTTTGAATCATAGTTGACATTTAAACTAGCCTAAAATTTATTTGAAAAATGGAGCTTGGTTAAGATCTTAATCCACCTAATTCTAAGAGGAACCTTATAGGGCTTAGGGTTGAGACTTTTCAGGTCCATGGTGACTTAATTCTTTGAGTCCACTAGGCTATGATCATATATCATCTTGATGAGCCTAAGTAGAACACTTAACAACGCACACATGACTCTTACAGACAATGGCTTTACTTGGACTAGCACTTTACTCCCAGCTCTCTACGGATGAGGTGGTGAGGAGGCATTCTTCTTTGACTTGGGGTAGCATATGAGGGTAGTACTTCTAGGCGGAACCTCTCTTCTTCTTTTAGTGAAGGAAGTGCATCTCAACTTGGTCTGGTAGCCGTGAGGTCTAACGAAAGGAGTTGTGGGTTGCAATAAAGCATTAGGAAACTCAGTCCACCGTCCAACTTGCGACACTTACGGTCTTTTCTGGGGCACGGTCGGTTTCTACCGACGATTCATTCATGATTTCAGCAAGATTGCCCGGCCGTTGACTGATTTGTTGATGAAAGACACCGAGTTCATTGTGGATGATAGTGTCTAGCATCGTTTGAGACTCTCAAAAGTCTAGTTGTTGAGGCTCATGTCGTCCAGCTGCCTGATTGGTCTCTCCCATTCGAGATCATGACGGATGCCTTTGATTTTGCCGTAGGGCCGTGCTGGGACAGAGGAGGGATGGAGTACCATTTGCCATACACTAAGCTAGCCGGACTTTGGATGCCGCTTAGCGGAACTACACCGTTATTGAGAAGGAGATGCTAGCCGTAGGGTTTGACCTAGACAAGTTCAGATCATACATCATTGGATCTAAAGTGACCATCTTTACCGATCACAACGCCATCAGGTATCTCATGGCAAAGAAGGATGCCAAAGCCAGATTGACCAGATGGTCGTTGGCGTCGCCCCTATTCATTTTGCGTGAGATGTGGTCTTTGACTCACATCTATTTCATCCCATGCCTGATTATCACTTTCTTCCACCTTGTATAGATCCAGATGTCCATATCACACCATTCTTTAGTCCAACACCCCATTTGCATCTTTGATTATGCTATACTTACAGTGTACCTTACCCTAAGTATAGGGGGGTTTGAGAATTTTGATTTCCTTTTGATTGTTTTCTACCTCTGTTTTGCTGCCTATACTTAGGGATATTTTACCCTAAGTATAGGGGAGGTAGACCCTGTACATTCTCCTACTCGGATTTCCCTTTGTGTACAACCTACTATACTTAGGATTATTTGATCCTAAGTATAGGGGGAAACCCCGAGATTCTTTTCCATTCTATTCCTTCATTCATCGTTGTAGTATAGTTTTCCTTTTCACTTCCCTATACAAAAGCACGAGTTATATCTTCTTCATCGCTCTTGATTCACTCTGAGGACATCGTTCGAGCTAAGTATAAGGGGGTGTTGTATATATTTCATATATACTTTAGCCATAACTCGTACTTTGTGTGAGTGTGTAAATAAATATAATGGCTAAAATCCTTAAAAATACATAAAAATTTAAAATTTTTCTTGTAAATAAAATTCTTTATTGCACATACATAGCTATTTACAAAATTATTTTTGTAAAAATGTTTGTAAAAATATTTTGTGCAAAGAGCTTGTAATAATTTTGATATCAAAATTATGTATATAGTACAAAATTTTTGTAAAATGTTTGAAAAATAAAAAGTTCACAAAAACCCTTTTGTAAATATGCGTAAATATTTTGCAAAACTTCTGCATTCATGTACACATCCATTCATCTAAACATTTTTTGAAAATTTTGCATATTTTCAAAATTTGCACAAAAGAAATTTTGTATATACTTGTACAGTTTTTTTCTGAATCTTAGTTGACATTTAAACTAGCCTAGAATTAAATTGAAAAATGGAGCTTGGTTAAGATCTTAATCTACCTAATTCAAGAGGAACCTTATAGGGCTTAGGGTTGAGACTTTTCAGGTCCATGGTGACTTAATTCTTTGAGTTCACTAGGCTATGATCATATGTCATATAGATGAGCCTAAGTAGAATACCTAACAACACATACATGACTCTCACAGACAATGGCTTTACTTGAACCAACACTTTACACCTAGCTCTCTAAGGATGAGGTGGTGAGGAGACAGTCTTCTTTGACTTGGGGTAGCATATGAGGGTAGTACTTCTAGGCGGAACCTCTCTTCTTCTTCTAGTGAAGGAAGTGCGTGTCAACTTGGTTTAGTGACATAGAGGTCTAAAGATAGGAGTTGTGGGTTGCAATAATTCTTCAAAAGAGGGATAGTCTACTGGATAAAGAGGAAAAACTCCTTATGTATATATGCTGCACCATGTAGATATGTTGTACATAAGCACATTGGAAAAAAATGTGCAAAAATAAAAGAAAAAAACTCCAAAAAAGTGGTGGGTCTGAGAGAAAATGAAATACCCATCGGAGTGTATATAGTCAAATAAAGCAAAGCTCATGTTACCCATGCCCATCTCATGAAGCTTGTAGCATGGAAACTTAGCTACACTGGTTGGGCTCCCTAGGATACTTGGCTACACTGGCCATGATCCATTCTATTCTTCCTCCTCTTCTTGAGCTGGTTGAACTTGAACTTAGAAGGGAATACCCCGCTCCTCGAGGAAAGAATTGCCAGACTAGGGTATTAGAGTTACCTTGTTGAGGGGGGTTGTCACTTTGCTATTTCTGAGGTGGGGAGCTACATATCACTTACACAATACAAGAAAAGATTCATGGTCATTAGAGTTTGTGTATGTAGACTTGTTCTGATCTGGATTGTTGAGGAGTCTTGACCATAGATTGGTGGAAGTTAGAGGTTGTTGATTTTTAAACCTAAGTCCAAATAAGGTTCCGACAAACTAATAATCCAAAGGTCTGACTGAGCTCCATACTTCAATTTAATGAAGACAAGTTTAATAATCAACCTTGATTAACCTTCTACTTTTTTGTTTTCTTTTCACTTCTTTTTCAAATAAGTGTTTGCTAAGGGACTACCAAAAGTAAAATATAGGGGGTTATGAATACTCATTCATCACTCTTTATTCTTTTATTTTAGCTACTTATCTTGGTAAAACATCATGCATATAGTTATAAATACAATAAATTATCAATAAGCATGCATTTGTTAATAATTAACAATTAGCATGTATTTGTACAAAAATAAAAGGATAAAGAATAAAAGAAAAAGAAAGAAATATTTATAATAAATATTGAGTGACCAGAACCCAAGAGAGGGTCCAAAATGGACCTGATCGGCAAATAAAATAAGTAGAGAGAGATAGGGCGACTCTACCTTGTACATACAACTTCTTTATGTATATATTTTATTTTCACAAAAATAAAATTAAAGATGTTTTTATATTCCTATGTATATATTTTTAAAAATAAAACAAAATTTCAAAAATAAAATAAAAATAAAATAAATTCCCTCTCACCTTGTACATAACACATGTATATATGTATCATTACCTAATTATTTTACACTTGTAAATAAAAAATAAAAATAAAATAAAAATTATTGTAGACTCCAAATAATATGTTATAATTAAATAAAATAAAAAATTTGGGTAGTTGGACAAAAATAAGAAAATAAAAATAATTGTATAAAATACATAGGTAAATTATACATGTATATAATATAATATATTGTATATAGATTAAATTATTTTCCATAAAAAAACACAAAAAAATCGTTTAGAAAATAATGAATATTTTTCATTTTGAACATTTTTTTAAAAAATTCATCTTTAATTTTTAATTTATTTTTCAAATCCTTTTGACCAGCCTTTTTCTGATTGGTTCAGGAGGGATGTTGACCCCGGTCAACTGCCCCTCCCAGACCTTCTCCTTCGCGGATCCGGTTCGTGCATCCATTTCTCCCATTTTTCTCGATAGGAACTTGCCGCCTACTACCCCTGATTTCGACGCCCATGTCTCCCCTATGGATCAGTGATCCTCGCATATCCCTAGGGAGCCGTGGATCTTCATAGGATTGCATGCATGCCCCGATTCTCTTCGGCCACCAGGGATGCCCTATAAGTTCTTCATTTGATTCCCCATACCTTCAGCTCGCTCTGCACACTTCTCTTCTACCCTAGAACCCTTCCCCTTGGTGGTAGTAATCGGACTGGGCCCTTGGTCATCGGAGAAGGCCATTGCAGCCGACACTCAAGACTCGTGGCCGGAGCACCACTGCGACGAGCCTCCCCTGCCTTCTGCAGCGAGGTTGAGGTGACGACCCCCTTTGACAGCACCCCCTAGAGCTCAGGATCATGTTAGGACCCTCACGTAATCACTTCATCGTTCCTAGATCCCTTATCTTTCCAATCTTCCATTTTCCATCCTCCGCCGCTCCTCTAGCTCTGACCCGTCGGTCGGAGCCTCGTCGTTATCCTCCATCCATTCATATCGACAGACCCCTCACCGTCACCCTTCTTACACACCCTGATCATCCAAATCTTGGTTAGCCGAGGCAAGATTAGGCCTGAGGTTTCCTCTATCATCGGCCAAAAACCCCCCATTCCATTCGTCGTCGCTTCCCTTTGTTTCAGGTTCAATAACCTTGACCGGAGCTTTTCTCCAAGTCTAAGCTTTCCTCTGCAGGACTTTTCGTGCTCGGAGACACCTCTTTTCTTCGCCTTCTACCCACTTCGCCGGAGCTCAGGACCCGCAACAGATAGAGGAGGATTTCAGAAAGAACATCGTTTGGGCTCTGAGAATATGGCGCCCGTCGCACATCGTGTGAAGCTTTTCATAGGCGCAGGCTCGATGTGTCACCACCCCCCTGCCACGGTTTTTGCGTGACTATCTTTAACGACGTCGAGGCAAGGGTCCAGAAAGAGAGTTTGCGCTCCCCTCTTGCTACCCATATGCCTGCCGCGGAGCGGGAGTGCCACGCACGAGCGAAGCGAAAACTCGGGTCCCCTCTCCTATGGAAGCGGGAGACGTCGAATTGCGTATTGAATATCGAACTAACTTTGGCCTCAATTAATCCCCAATAGTTTTTATTGATCGGTCTTCTAATTGTAGTATCTTGACCGGAGAAATTCTCGGTAAGGAAGGTCAACGGCGGGAAAGACCCAACTTAATATATTCGCAGCTTCCGACCAATCTACAATCTCGAGAGCAGCGGAAAGCGAATTCACCAAGGTCTCAGCCCCCTTCCTAGAGATTCAAACGTCGGTGAGGCCATCCGACCGATGCATTCGATGCAGAGGAGCCCCACGACTCTTTTGCCACCGCCCGATCGTTCATCAGAGTCACTGATCTCCCTCGGTGCTCCAGTGAACTTCGCTCAGGTGGAGTTCTTCCAGATCCTCTCTTCGTCATTGGATTGCGCCTTTCGCCCAGACACCATCATAACCGTTTATTCACTACAGTGGTTAGACTGTTAGATCCGACATCTAACGGCCCCCGTATAGTTCACGTTCGCACCTCCTGAGGGCCGTTGGATCTGCCAGCTGCCAACGCCAGAGCCGCACGTCTTCAACCAGTCATAGCGCACCACCTATCCACCCCACGTGCAGCGCACGCACTACAAGGGTAATTTGCTCCACCACCCCTGTAGTTATTTTCTTTTATTAGTTAGTATGTAAAATAAAAAGTACACAGTGAGACTTTTTGCATCCGTCCACTTGCTATTTTCCATATTTACGTTTCAGTCCTTCCTGTGTAGCCTCACGTGCTCTGGCGCATGCACTTGTGGGTTATTTGCAGCCTTTTACCTGGACTTGTTATCTGTTATGAAATGAGATTTTAGTTTTGGTATTTGCATCTATACCCCTGTGCGTACTAAATTGTGGCATGTGCTGAAATTTGTGGAGAATTTGCAGTCTGGCCCTATAGTTTCCACGCCTGTTATAATTTAGCTCCTAAAACATGTTTTCTTTGTAGATAGGTCCCTGCATGCTGTGTGTTTTCTTTTAGATTAATAAATAGCAAACTTTGTCCAAAATTCACAAACTTTCGATACATGGCCCCTACTATGGTGTAGGAATTTCTGAGAATTTTTGGTTGCATTTTGTTTTCATTTAGTATTTTTAAAAATTCAAAAACACAAAAATTGCCTCTGTTTGTTTTTAAAAATCTATTAAAAATAGTAAAAACCCTTAAAAATTCCAAAAAAAATTATTGTTTGCTTGTTTTGTGTTGTTTTACTTTCAGTTTAATTCTTGTTGCATTTTCATTATAAAAACCATAAAAATTGAAAAAGACTAAAAACCTTAGAAATAAACATTAAAGAATCACAAAAATTCAAAAAAATGTATTTTCACTTTCTATAGTTAGATTTTTTTTAGGCTATCATAAAATTACCGCTTGAATTTTATAGGCATTTTAAATAATTTTAATTTGCCTTTAGATTCAGGCTGTACACTGTTTAGCCATTTTTGCCTTATTCCATTGTTAGAAAATTTATTAAAAATCAGAAAAATTCAAGAAAAATAACAAAACATTTGAATATTTTAAAAACCAAAAAATATTTTTATTTGAGTTTTTTGAATGCTTTTGATGTATTAAATAATTGTTTGTTTGTGGGATTTTGAGTTCTTTTATACTTTTTTTTATATTAACAATTATAAAAAAATAGAAAATATAAAATCCACCACAATATTTTATTTCTTTTTATTTTTGGATGCTCGACTACTTTGTAGCTTTCGCATATCGTGCTCCTTGAGTTTGACCCTGGTTGCTATACTAGGTAAAATAAAATAGCGAGACTGCTATATGTGCTTGATTGATTGATTTTGATTTTTGTGGTCTTGAGTTTCTTGATTGAGTCCGATCCGAGTGGTTGAGGTCGCAACAACCATTGATACCTTCTACCCTTAGTCGCTCAGTCGTTCATCACCAACGAGAAGGGTAATATGCTAATCAAAGCACCGCCGTCTAGGAGAGTTTGATAATAAGTATGGTCAGAGATGGTGCAGATGATGAAAGGTGTAGTAGTGTTCCTCTTTCGAGGAATGAGACGGTGTGTGATGGCATGGGTAGTGGCCATGGTCAAGATATGACGATCAGATCTGCTCCTTAGCTTTCTCTTATTATGATGAGGAGCAGACAATTGGGTCATGGCCTGACGAAGTGGGGCATCAATGATCTCATGAATAGAGGCCACCACTTCAGGTTCAGTCAACATTTTATTGAATTTTTTGAACTCCTCCATACAAGGGAGAAGGTCGGAATCAACATCTACACGAGGAATGCCAAGAGCAGTTTGTACATTGGCATCCTTGGGGTAAAAGGTGGGACAATGTGTGAAAGGTCGTGTGTTTAAGGGATCTGGCAAGTGAAACCTCTCCTCACAGTCTGTCTCAACCAAAGGCCTCCCAAACTCTTTTTGGATTTTTAAAATTTTCTCCTTTTTTGTGTTTTTAGCGATTGCAAGCTCTCATGATAATCCTCAAATGAATATGAATCCTCAAAGAATGGAGCTACATTATGGATCTTATATGTGCTAACTATATCATTCATCCTCGAGTTCATATGCTCCATCATCTGATTCAAGGTCTCAAGTGTGGATATCATGAAAGGTGACTCCAAAATCTCAAGATCAGGTGTGTCGAGTGTGGTCGGTGGGTGTAGACAAAAATCACATTCCAGATCAGGATACTTGATGAATACTCATTCATCACTCTTTATTCTTTAATTTTAGCTAAAAATCTTGGCAAAACAACATGTAGATAGTTGTAAATACAATAAGTTACCAAATAGGCATGCTTGTGTAAATATCAATAATTAGCATGTATTTGTGCAAAAATAAAAGAATAAAGAATAAAAGAAAAAGAAGGAAATATTTAGAATAAATATTGAGTGACCTGAACCCAAGAGAGGGCCTAATATGGGCCTGATCGCCAAATAAAACAAGTAGAGAGAGATAGGGCCATTCACCTTGTATGTATTCCTTCTTTTTGTACATATTTTATTTTGACAAAATAAAAATAAAAAGATATTTCTAAACCCTTGTATATATTTTTAAAACTAAAATAAAAATGTGAAAAATAAAATCAAAATAAAAATCAAATAATTTCTCCCTCTCACCCTGTATATACCATGTACATATATATATTTCTTTTCCTATTTATTTCACCCTTATAAATAATCAAGAAAAATAAAATAAAAAATATTTTATACTCTAAATTTTATGTTGTAAATAAATAAAATATAAAATCAGAGTATTTATACAAAAATAAGAAAAAAAATAAAAATATAAAATACATAGGTATTTTATATATGTATATAATATAGTATATTATAATAGCCTAATTTATTTTTCATAAAAATAAATAAAAATCACTAGAAATAGTTTAAAAATAAATAAACATTTTCCATTTTGTAAATATTTTTAAATAAAATCGTTTTCTATTTTTAATTTAATTTATAAATATTTTTAACTCTGGAATTTTGTGATTGGTCCACGGGGGATTGTTGACCCCCGGTCAACTCCCCCTCCCAGACCAACCCGCGCCCGGATCTATTTTGTGCCCGATTTTTCAAAATTTTCTAGATTGATCATGGCTTCTTCCGCACCGATTTTTGCACCCGATCCTTCCCCTTGGATCCACGACCCTCGCGGATCCCTAAGGAAGGTCAGATCTTTCTTGGTTCGTGTGCCTGTGCCCGTTCAACCTCGCCACCTGGGACTTGTTATAAAAGCTTCATCTCAATTCCTTGTTCCGTAGCTTGCGCAGCAAGCCCTCATTCTACCCTAGAGAGTTTCCCCTTGGTGACATCGACCGGAAGCATCTTTTGGTGGTCGGAGAGAGCGCCTGCAGCCGTTGCTCAAGGCACGTGGCCGGAGCGCCGCCACGTTCCAGCCTCCCAACTTACCGCAGCTTGGTCGAGGTGACGACCCACATTACCGCATACCCCTGGTGCAAAGGATCGTTCTAGGATCATCAAGTAATCTCTATTTCATCCTTAGTTCCTATTATATCCAATCTTTTGTTGGTTCCTCCGCCGGCTCCGACCTAGTGGTCGGAGCTCCATTTGCCATCCTTCGTCGTTCAGATCGACTCCCCGTTCCACCGCCATCCTTCTTTTATAGTCTGATCATCCCGATCTTGGCTATCCGAGCCAAGATTGGGCTTGGTTCCCTCCGTCGCCTTTGCTGGAACCTCCCGTTACCATTCCCCGTCGTTTCCCTTCATTTTTTATCTAATAACCTTGGCCGGAGACAACCTCCGAGCAGGAGCTTCCATTTGCAGGACAAGGAGTGCACGATTACCCCCCAGCTCGCCTTCAACCCACTTCGCTAGAGGTCGTCCAGGTGCCATTTCCCCGTCGGGAGATCTGATCGTAGACGACCTCATCAACCACCACCATCCGACGCGAAGGAGACCTACGATCGTGTTCCCATCGTCTGATCGTTTCCCGTCATTCGATCGTTCATCGGAGCCACCGATCTTCCTCGGTGCTCCGGTGAACCTTGCCCCACAGGAGTTCTTTCAGACCCTTCCAGAGTCGTTGGATCATCACCAACCTCCAGACCGCATATGGACCGTCCGTCGTATGCCCCTCGACAGGCCGTTAGATCTGGTATCTAACGGCCCCCGTACGCCCACGTTCGCGCACGCAGAACATCCATTGGATTCGCCAGGTGGTCGCACCAAAGCCGTACGTCTTCATCCTACCAGGATGCACCACCTATCGCCCACGTGAGCCGCACGCCCTTGGCTGGGTAACTTGCCTCCGTACCCCTGCAGTTTCTTTATGTTTTTATTTACTCTGTAAAATAAATATAGCACTATGGACTTTTTGCATATTAGTACCTACAGTTTTATATATTTGCACTTTGGTCCTTCTTGTATGGGTGCACGTGCTTCGTCATGTGTTGTTGTGTGACATTTGCGTATCTTTTCCTAAGATTAATGGATGTTATAGTTTGAATTTATTGTTTCATTATTTACATCCATACCCCTATGTGTGGTTTTTTTGGACATGTGCTGAATTAATTGTGAAAATTACAGTAGCCCCCTGGAACTTTTAAAGCATGTTATCATTTAGTCGTGGAAACTTGTTTTCTTTGCGATTTAGTCCATGTGTGCTGTATGTGTTTAATTGGTTGAATAAAATAGCAAATCTTATCCAATTTTCGTGAAATTTGGACATGGCTCTTGCCATGTTATAAAAATTCCCGTGAAATTTTGGATTCATTTTGTTTTCATTTTCTATTTTTAAAAATTAAATTACCTTGCTATTTGCTTATATTCAGATTTAAAAACCAACTAAAAATACTAAAAACCCTCCAAAAACTTCGAAAAAAAATCGGTTGCCTTGTTTTATTGTGTTTCTGATTCTGTTCAATTTTTGTTTGATTTGGACTTATAAAACCCCTAAAAATTGAAGAAACCTAGAAAACTTAGAAAAATCAATAAAATTTCCAAAAAAATAAAAAAAAATGAATTTCACTTTCTTTAGTTAGATTTTTCATTTCTAGTTTACAATAAAATTGTCTCTGGATATTTATAGGCTATTTGTATATTTTAAATAGCCTTTAGATTCTGGCTGCACATTATTTTTGATTTTTTTGCCTTATTTCATTTTTAGAAAATAAACTAAAATTCATAAAAATTTGAGAAAACTATCAAAAACACTTGAAAATTTATAAAATCCAAAAATATTTTTATTTTAATTTTCTGACATGTTTTTGTGTGTTTAATAAATATTTGTTTGTGCTTTTTTGCCTTCTTTTATTCATTGTTCTTAATTCTAAAAATCACAAAAAATTTAAAAATATAAAAATCCACCAAAAATATTTTATTTCTTTTTATTTTGATTCCCGACTACTTCGTAGGATTCCCAATCAGTGCTCCTTCTGTTCGACCCTGATAGTTATACCAGGTAAAATAAAATAGCGAGACCGCTATTTGTTTGACATGTTTGATTTTTATTTGGTGGTCTTTGTTTTCTTGTTGAGTGAGCTTCGCGGTTCGTATCGCAACAAACCTGATTTACACCTTTACCCGGATCGTGAGATTTCTCACTCATCAGAATGGCGCTATTGCCGGGTAGCACGGTTTAGTAGTCGGCTTTTTCGCAGCTTTCACGGCTTCTTCGTTTTCTCTTATTTTCTTTTGTTTTATTTTTATTTTTGTTTTCTTTTATTATTTTTTTTGATTTTGATTATTTTTATTTCTTTTCATTTTATTTTATTTTATTTGATTTTTAATTTTATTTTTTGCATTTTATTTTTCATTATTACAATAATCTGTGGACTGACACATCTTGTTTGACTTTCTTGTGAGAGCCCGAGGATTGAGGCGGCTTTCTTCGGGAAGCTGACGCAACCGTGACACTTGGAGGCAGCTCTATTCTGCATAGAGCCGCAGGAGAGTGCAAGAGAGGAGAGCAGGAGTGGGGGAGTGGTAGGTTAGACTTAGCGTAGTTTATTTCTGCAGCTTGATTATTATAATAATACAGGGACATGCTCAGACGCTCTCAGAGACTCTTGGTAATTTTCAGGGTATGTTTCACCGAGCACCAGTGTGCTCAGGGGACCTCACCGCGTTTCTCGCTGGCTTTTGGTTTTTATCGGCTTTTTCTTTTTATTTGTTTCTTGAGGATTTAGCCTTAGCCTAGGAATATCCAATGCTTTGTGACATCATTAATTAGGGCCCAACCTTAATTATCTTGCATGTTCTACAGATCGAATAATTGGACCTTAATTAATTAATTAATAAAAAAGCTAACCTGGTCACCTGAGGAGTCATGTGCCGCTAGAGGCCGTATACAGCGCTGGCTGGATTCGTTGTGGCGGACACCGATCGACATCAGAGACCGGACCCCGACCCCTCCCGTTGACCCGTTAGCTATCATTCTTCGTGTGTAGAAATTTCTATTAAGGCTGATTTCCTCACTGCATCATTTAGATTAGTTTAACTTCTATCTTTCAATTATGCGCGGATCATATTGCATGTAGAGTGCTGGCGGCAGGTACGCATCCCTTACTCAGTTGGCATCATTGAGTTTCATCGCACATCGGCTTTTTCGTCTTCTCCCCCCATTTTTGGACTTAATAAAAATCAGGAGAACCGAAAAATTAATTAGATGTTGTTTGTTCTAAAAAATATTTAAAAAAATCAAAACCCTAAAATTGGGGTTGTTTACGAAAACTTGACTTAAAATACACTTCACAAAAAATTATATTTGGAGAGCAATCCCCTCATTGTATGGTTTAGATGGGTGAGAGAGTGACACTCACACTAGGCTAGAGCCATATCCGACCCTTCTTCAGACTACTGGTTTTGAGCTAGTTGTTCTTTAGTGAGGATCGCTCCGGTCTCCAGTAAAGCGGGCCGCGATAACCTTAACTGAGCGAGCCGATCGGGTTGCCCGTAAACGGTCTGCGGCTTGTACTGGCTGGGAATAATCTAGTTTGGGATCAGGACAGTCTCCTTGGGGTGTTGGATTCCCAACATCTCGCTTAATCTCTCTGATAGACTATATTATCACCTAATAAAAACGATAAGATAAAAGACCAAACCTTAACGGTCATCAGCTCTACGTGCGTTGGTGAATTGGGGGTACTCCGAACCCGAGTTCGATTCAACCCTGTTCCCCCTTGACCACCCTTCTACTACCAGTCCTGAGATGCCAGTACTCGATCAGAGAGAGCAGCAGCCAGTTGATTTATCGACACCTAAGTTTGGGTCTTTTGCCTTTGCAGATACCATGGCCAGCAGCGAGGAGCGCACCGATGGTCCCCGAAGAGAGAAGACTTACGTGTTGGACCAGGGTGCGATCAACAACACCATGTTAGCCTCCCTTGAGATGATGCGGAGACAGATCCGCGATCAGGGGGCTTTCATGGTTGACATGCACCGGGAGATGGAGCAGATGCGAGCAGATCGAGAGCAGTGCAGACCCGGTGGAGGAGATGGACCCGATGCTAGACAGCCTGAGGAGCAGCTAGCTCAGCCGGAAGCAACGCGCCAGATGAGAGAGTTGCACAACCCTGGTGCAACTCTGACACACAGATGGATTGTTCTGCCGGCTATTGCGGGAGACTTCAAGTTCCCACCTCAGATTATTCAGCTCCTTCCTCGCTTCCACGGACTTGCCACTGAGGAGACGCACCTTCATCTCAAGGAGTTCATGATGATATGCAGTACCATCCACGATCGCAAGGTGGACGAGGACACCATTCGAATGATTGCATTTCCCTGCTCCCTCGTCGACAGAGCAGCCAACTGGCTGAAGCATCTCGGGAGTGTCGTGACTACATGGGAACAGCTTCAGAACGAGTATCTCAACAAGTATTAACCACTCGGCCGGACCAATGCAGCTAGGGCCCTGATTAGCAATTTCTCCATGCTCCCTAATGAGCAGTTTCACGAGGCATGGGATCGCTTCAGGGAGCTCACAGACCAGTGCCCCCATCATGACATCTCGAAGTCGAACCTTGTTCAGAGATTTTTCTGCGGGCTTACACCGGAGCTGCAGGGGTTAGGGAACGCATAATGTGGAGGCTCGTATTTCGCCAAGGATGAGGATCAGGTCTGAGCCATCTATGAGGAGATGACCAAGAACTATATAGTGTGATGTCTCAGACCCGCCTCTACACACAGGGGAAGCCCCAGCCACATGCCGTCTCTTATCAGAGGATAGTACGGGTCGATGCCGGTCCCTCTACTTCATCAGCGGCAACAGCATAGGTAGAGTCGACAGCTGTTGACATGGGTATCATCAGTGAGAAGCTGGACGGGATCAAGTTGATTGAGAAGAAGCAGTGCTAGGGTATGTCACAGATAGATCAGATGGCACATATGCTGAGTGACCTGAAGACCCAGATCATGTGTCTCCAGGAGGCACAGACGGCTTCTCAGCCCTGTCTCAGGTCACGGGCAGACATCGGCAGCAGTAGCAGTTCGGCCCAGCCCTCCGCTCAGTACCGACAGGTTCACCTTGTTCAGGCAGAGCCATACCAGCCACAACAGTAGTAGTATGTCCAGTCACCACCATCTCAGGACAGCCAGATGGTGGTGTATCAGCCAGACCAGCCCCTGGCAGTACTCCACCCACCCACCTACGAGTAGGAGCCGTTGATGGATGTCAACGGGATATGGTATGACCGACCCCAGCCTGGGATCCGACGATACCATCCCGGATTCCGTTGGACGATCGGAGGTACCAGTTCCCAGCAGCAGCCTCCAGTTCAGGGTGGCCAGTATAGCCAGCAGCGAGAGCAGCCCCAGTTCCCACACCACCAGCAGCAACCACATCATCAGTCATACCAGCAGCATGGTCCTCGTCCCTATCACCAGGGATAGTCTTGGAGGCAGCCACAGCAGCCTCAGCAGTATCACTTGCAGCCCCCTTATCTCTCTCACTAGCAGCAGCAACCT
This sequence comes from Ottelia alismoides, assembly GCA_037367405.1. Taxonomy (NCBI): domain Eukaryota; kingdom Viridiplantae; phylum Streptophyta; class Magnoliopsida; order Alismatales; family Hydrocharitaceae; genus Ottelia; species Ottelia alismoides. The sequence continues at coordinate 169,056 of JAZKJV010006795.1, read as the reverse complement.
CACTACTAGAGAGGCCACCCGTTAGGTTCTCATGGGCCCGCCAATGAGAACCCCGCCTTGGAAGACGTAGCCCGCCTCATCTCCGAGCAGGAGGCCACTTTCCGACGGGAGATGGATGTGTTCAGACAAGAGATGAGAGAGATTGTGAAGGGGAAGGCCACCATTCCTACCCAGATCATTCCCAATCCGAACAACCTCAAGAGGAAGTCTGAGCAGGTGGAGTTCATAGAGACTACCACTCCTAGTGATTCACGCGGTGATATTTCTGCATATATGTTTGATGTTGATTTTGTTACACTTAGGAGCGGTAGGATGCCAACCGGTGGCACCTCGCCTGAGCGACGATCCCACGCACCTTCAGGAGCACTAGACGAGGAGGAGAGCTGTGCCGATGCTGCTCATGATCATGACGGTAGTGCTGACGCCACCAAGGATGTTGATCCAGCAAACGGTACTGAGGCCGTCACTTCACCAGATGGAGGAGGTGGTACTGATGCCACCATTGTTGCTGAGCCAGAGTGCGGTACTGATGTCGCTATTCTAGATGACGAGGGTGGTGCTGAGGCCACCATTTCCAATTCTTCTCCTATTGCTTTTCATTCAGTTGATATATCTCAGGACGATTCTGTGAATAAAGGAAAGGGTTTATTATTTATGAATCCATCTGTGTTGATTGATGATTTATGCATGGATTCTACTTTACCTGGGCAGTATAGACCCGATCCTAGTCCTTCATCTGAGAAGGAATAGCCGTCCCCTTTCCCCCATTACTCCGCTTGGCTAAGGGGACTAAAAAGGATCCAAAAAAGTCACACCAGCTAGAGTTTAGCCAGCACACCATGGACAGATTTCACATACAGTTGACTCTACACGAGGCCTTCGAGCACATCCCTCTCTTCCAGTGATCCCTCAGAGAGAGGACTACCATTCGGAGGAAGAGGAGGAACCATCAGTCAGAGATCCATGTGCTCACTCGCGCCACTTGCTTCACCATCCAGAACTGTCTGCTAGCCAAGAGGCCAAATGCAGGAGCCCCTTATGTCAGATGTTGCATTCATGAGCAGAGGTTCGACCGTACTCTATTAGACAGTGGTTCCTCGATCAACCTACTTCCGACAGCCTTACTCGACCAATTCGAGTTGGGCCCTCTATGACAGAGCAGGACGGTCCTTCAGTTTATTGATCGATCTATCAAGAGGCTGAAGGGGATGCTAAAGGATGTGGTAGTCACGATTCAGGGCCTGAAATTCTCTGTTGACTTCGTTGTGTTAGACATGGAGATCCCTGAGTCCGTGACCGATACCCCCATCATTTTTAGATGCCTATTCTTGGCCACTGCCAAGGCAGTGTCTGACCATGATAGCGGGAAGGTATACTTTCGCGTCGAGGGCAAGAGTATACAAATAGAGACAATCAAGGAGACTAGAGCCAGAGACTCCACATGCTCAGACCAGCCTTCAGATTCAGAGCAGATGACAGAGGCAGGGCGAGACATCCACCAGGACTGTGATTTTGTGATTACAGATGATGAGGCAGTTTGGTCCGATCCAGTTTCACGAGCCATCCTCTTACCTTTAGAGTCCGTTAATGCACAGATGCCAGTAGAGGAGAGCTTGAAGAGCACATTCCTGGTCCAGGATACATTTTAGGCAGTAGTGCCGGTTTCCGATAGCGAGGTAGTTTCTTCTTTTGATTCTGATTCAGATCCCTCGGAGTCAGACATAGATTGGGCCGAGTTTGATGATTTGATTTCGTGTCTGATGTCCACAGAGCCAGCAGCTAGGTTGGAAACAGATCCCATGCAGAGCAGAGTCACACCAGCCGAGCAGTCTTCACCAGATTCTGATTTTCGATGAGAGTTCTCATTCTCCCATGCAGGTTTGGTCACATTCACTCAGACATTTCATAGGCTAGATCCGCCAGCACCTAGTTGTCCAGAGCTGAAGCCTTTGACTTCATTGGTGAAGTATAGGTTCCTTGCGGGTGAGCATGAGATGCACCCAATCATTATCTCAGCGGATTTGACTAGAGAGCAAGAATCCCGTCTGATGGGGGTTCTTGAAAAGAACCGCAAGGCGATAGGATGGAGCGTAGCCGATCTCCAGGGGATAAGTCTGACCCTGTGCTCCCACCATATCTATCTCGAGGAGGACGTGAAGCCTTCGTGTGAGTTCCAACGATGGCTGAACCCAAATCTTCGAGAGGTTGTCATGAAGGAGATCTCGAAATGGTGGAGCGCCAATTTTATCTACCCCATCTCCGACTCCAAATGGGTCAGTCCGCTACATGTGGTTCCCAAGAAGGCGGGCATCACCACAGTTGTTAGTGAGTCTGGAGAGGATATCGCTACCCGAGTACCCACTTCTTAGAGGGTATGTGTGGACTACAGACGATTGAACCATGCCACCAAGAAGGATCACTTCTTGCTGTCTTTTATTGATCATATTATAGAGAGGCTAGCCGGGAAGAATCACTACTGCTTTTTGGACAGGTACTCCAGATACAATCAGGTGGCCTTTGTGCCTGAAGACCAGGACAAGACTACATTCACCTGTCCCTTTGGGACATATGCTTTCATACGGATGCCCTTTGGTCTATGTAACACCCCGACGACATTCCAAAGGTGCATGTTGTCCATCTTTTCGAACATGGTGGGTGAGTGATTGGAGGTCTTCATGGATGACTTTTCGGTCTATGGTGATGGGTTCGATGCTTGTCTTGCCTGCCTAGACCGCGTCCTCCAGCGAAGCATTGAGGTCCATCGGGTGCTTTCTTGAGAGAAGAGTCACTTCATGGTGACTCAGGGGACGGTGCTTGGACATATCATCTCCAACAAGGGCATGCTGGTTGATTCGGCCAAGGTGGATATCATTCGGAAACTCAGTCCACCGTCCAATAAGCGATAGTTATGGTCTTTTCTGGGGCACGTCAATTTCTACCGACGATTCATTCATGATTTCAGCAGGATTGCCCGGCCGTTGACTGATTTGCTGACGAAAGATACCGAGTTCATTGTGGATGATAAGTGTCTAGCGTTGTTTGAGACTCTCAAGAGTCTAGTTGTTGAGGCTCCTATCCTCCAGCCGCCTGATTGGTCTCTCCCATTCGAGATCATGTCAGATGCCTACGATTTTTCTGTAGGGGAGGGATGGAGTACCATTTGCCATACACTACGCTAGCCGGACTTTGGATGCCGCTCAGCGGAACTACACCGTTATCGAGAAGGAGATGCTAGCCGTAGTGTTTGCCCTAGACAAGTTCAGATCATACATCATTCGATCTAAGGTGACCATCATTACCGATCACAACGCCATCAGGTATCTCATGGCAAAGAAGGATGCCAAAGCCAGATTGACCAGATGGATCCTTCTACTCCATGAGTTTGACATAGAGATTAAGGACAAGCCTGGAGTCAAGAATGTGGTGGCGGATCATCTCTCTCGATTAGAGCATCTTGAGGATTCTGAGCAGATTGAGCCTATTTCAGAGACCTTCCCAGATGAGGAGATTCTTGCTATCGCCTCTCTCCCGTGGTGCGCCGACATTGTGAACTATCTTGTTGCCAAGAAAGTTCCACAAGGTTGGTCCAAGCAGTGACTTGGGACCTTCCTCGTGAAGGCCTGGTTCTACCATTGGGAGGATCCCGCCCTTTATCATGAAGGAGGGGATAACATCTGGCATCGGTGCATTCCGCAGGAGGAGCACCATAGCGTCCTCACATACTACCACAAGCTTGAGGCAGAAGGACATCACTCTGGGAGGAGAACGGCAAAGAAAGTGCTCCAATCCAGCCTATGGTGGCCTACCCTCTTCAAGGATTCTGATGAGTTCGTGAAGAGGTGTACTGACTATCAGAGGATGGGCACTTGTGGACAGCGTGATATGATGTCGATGCAGCCATTCACTTCTGTGAGGTTTTTGATGCATAGGGCATCGATTTCATGGGTCCGTTCCCTAAGAGTCAGGGATTCGAGTACACTCTGTTGGTCATGGATTATGTTAGTCATTGGGTTGAGGCCATCCCCGCCCGAGCCACAGATGCTAGGACTGTATGCAGATTTTACATGAAGAAAATCATTTCACGGTTTGGGGTGCCTAGAGTTTTGATATTTGACGGGGGGTCTCATTTCATCAACGACAAGGTAAAGGCCCTTGCTAGCGAGTTCAGCATAGACCATCGAGTAGCCACACCATATCATCCTTAGACCAATGTTCTTGCTGAAGTGTCGAACAAGGAGATCAAGACTATTCTGCAGAAGTTCGTCCGCCCTGACCGAAAGGATTGGTCAAAGCTTTTGGACTCAGTCTTGTGGGCATATCGGACGTCCTTCAAGATGCCTTTGGGTAGATCTCCCTTTCACCTCGTTTATGGCAAGCATTGCCATTTACCTGTTGAGCTGAGACATAGGTCACTTTGGGCAGTCACTGATATACTTTTGGATCTAGTGAGTGTATTAGATCAGAGGAGGGCAGAGTTGGCAGCCCTGAAGGAGCTTCGAGATGCAGCCTTTTCGAGCAGCCTACAGTATAAGGAGAGAGTGAAGGAGTGGCATGATTATCATATCAGCCACAAGCAGTTTGAGCCAGGACAAAGAGTATGGTTATTCGATGCCAGGCTTTGTTTATTTCCAGGGAAGTTGCAGAGCAAGTGGAAGGGACCCTATCTGGTCTGAAAGGTACATGACAATGGAAGCATCGACATATCTGAGTTATCATATGAGTATACCTTTCGTGTCAACGGGCAGAGACTCAAACCATATCTAGATCATGAGCCGTTGGTCGTTGACGTTACCCCTATTCATTTTGCGTGAGATGTGGTCTCTTGACTCACATCTATTTCATCTCACACCTGATTATCACTATTCTCCCAACTTGTATAGATCCAGATGTCCATATCACACTATTCTTCAGTCCAATATCCCATTTGCATCTTTAATTATGCTATACTTAGGGTGCACTTTACCCTAAGTATGGAGGGTGTTAGACTTTTGATTTTCTTTTGATTCTTTTCTATCTCTGTTTTGCTGCCTATACTTAGCGATATTTTACCCTAAGTATAGGAGAGTTAGACCCTATACATTCTCCCACTCGAATTTCCCTTTGGGTACCGCGTACTATACTTAGGATTACTTGATCCTAAGTATTGGGGGAAACCCCAAGAGCCTTTTCATTTATATTCTTTGATTTGTCTTTGTAGTATAGATTTTCCTTTTCACTTCCCTATACTAAGCACGAGTTGTCTTCTTCATCGCTCTTGATTCCCTCTGAGGACATCGTTCGAGCTAAGTATAGGGGGGTGTCGTATATATTTCATATATACTTTATCCATAACTCGTATTTTGTGTGAGTGTGTTAATAAATAAAATGGCTAAATTTCTTAAAAATTCATAAAAATTAAAAAATTTTCTTGTACATAAAATTCTTTATTGCATATACATAGCTATTTAAAAAATTATTTTTGTAAAAATGTTTGTAAAAATGTTTTGTGTGTAAATAGTGTGTAAATATTTTCATATCAAAATTATGTATATAGTACAAAATTTTTGTAAAATGTCTGAAAAACAAATAGTTTGCAAAAACCTTTTGTAAATATGTGTAAATATTTTGCAAAACTTTTGCATTCATGCATACATCCATGTTTTCAAACCTTTTCGAAAAATTTGCATACTTTCAAAAATTTTCAATTATTGCATCTTTGTAAATATTTGTATAGTTTTTTTTAAATCATAGTTGACATTTAAACTAGCCTGGAATTAAATTGAAAAATGGAGCTTGGTTAAGATCTTAATCCACCTAATTCTAAGAGGAACCTTATAGGGCTTAGGGTTAAGACTTTTCAGGTCCATGATGACTTATTTCTTTGAGTCTACTAAGCTATGATCATATATCATCTTGATGAGCCTAAGTTGAACAGTTAACAATGCACACATGACTCTTACAGACAATGGCTTTACATGGACCATCACTTTACACCCAGCTCTCTACGGATGAGGTGTTGAGGAGGCAGTCTTCTTTGACTTGGGGTAGCATATGAGGGTAGTACTTCTAGGCAGAACCTCTCTTCTTCTTTTAGTGAAGGAAGTGCGTCTCAACTTGGTCTGGTAGCCGTGAGGTCTAACGACAGAAGTTGTGGGCTGCAATAAAGCTTTAAAAGAGGGATAGTCTACTGGTCAAGAGGAAAAACTCCTTATGTATATATGCTGCACCATGTAGATATGTTGTACATATGCACAGCAAAAAAATGCAAAAAGAAAAGAACTCCAAAAAAGTTGTAGATCTGATAGAAAATGATATACCCACCAGAGTGTATATAGTAAAATAAAGCAAAGCTTATGTTATCCATGTCCATCTCATGAAGCTTGCAGTAGGGAGACTTAGCTACACTGGTGCTCCCTAGGATACATGGCTACACTGGCCATGGTCCATTCTCTTCTTCCTCCTCTTCTTAAGCCGGTTGAACTTGAACTTAGAAGGGAATACCCTGCTCCTCGAGGAAAGATTTTCCAGACTAGGGTATTAGAGTTACCTTGTTGAGGGGGGTTGTCACTTTGCTATTTCTGAGGTGGAGAGCTATACATCACTTACACAGTACAAGAAAAGATTCATGGTCATCAAAGCTTGTGTATGTAGACTTGTTCTGATCCGGATTGTTGAGGAGTCTTGACTATAGATTAGTGGAACTTAGAGGTTGTTAAATTTTAAACTTAAGTCCAAATAAGGTTCCGACAAACTAATAATCCAAAGATCTGACTGAGCTCCATACTTCAATTTAATGAAGGCAAGTTTAATAATCAGCATTGATTCATCTTTCCCTTCTTTTTCTTTCCTTTTTCTTCTTTTCACTTATTTTTCAAATATGTGTCTGCTAAGGGACTAGCAAAAGTAAAGTATGGGGGGTGATGAATACTCATTCATCACTCTTTATTCTTTTATTTTAGCTAAAACCCTTAGCAAAACAGCATGTAGATAGTTGTAGATACAATAAGTTACCAAATAGGCATGCTTGTGTAAATATCAATAATTAACATGTATTTGTGCAAAAATAAAAGAATAAAGAATAAAGAATAAACGAAAAAGAAGGAAATATTTATAATAAATATTGAGTGACCTGAACCTAAGAGAGGGCCCAATATGGGTCTGATCGCCAAATAAAACAAGTAGAGAGAGATAGGGCCATTCACCTTGTATATATTTCTTCTTTTTGCACATATTTTATTTTCACAAAATAAAAAAAAAGATATTTCTAAACCCTTGCATATATTTCTAAAAGTAAAATAAAAATGAGAAAAATAAAATCAAAATAAAAACCAAATAATTTCTCCCTCTCACCCTTGTATATACCATGTACATATGTATCTATTCCTATTTATTTCACTCCTTGTAAATAATCAAGAAAAATAAAATAAAAATTATTTTATACTTTAAACTTTCTGTTGTAAATAAATAAGATATAAAATTTGAGTATTTGTACAAAAATAAGAAAATAAAAATAAAAATATAAAATACATAGATATTTTGTACCTGTATATTATATAGTATATTGTACATAGCCTAATTTATTTTTTATAAAAATAAATAAAAATCACTAAAAAATAGTTTGAAAATAAATAAACATTTTTCATTTTGTAAATATTTTTAAATAAAATCGTTTTCTATTTTCAATTTAATTTATAGTTATTTTTTACTCTGGAATTTTGTGATTGGTCCACGGGGGATTGTTGACCCCCGGTCAACTCCCCCTCCCGGACCAACCCACGCCCGGATCCGTTTTGTGCTCGATTTCTCCAAATTTTCAGGAATGGATCATGGCTTCTTCTTCCCCGATTTTTGCGCCTGATCCTTCCCCTTGGATCCACGACCCTCGCAGATCCCTAGGGAAGGTCGGGTCTTTCTTGGTTCGCGTGCCTATGCCCATTCAACCTCGCCACCTGGAACTTGTTATAAAAGCTTCATCTCAATTCCCTGCTCTGTAGCTCGTGCCACAATCCCTAATTCTACCCTAGAGAGTTTCCCCTCGGTGACAACGACCGAAAGTGTCCTTTGGTGATCGGAGAGAGCGCCTGCAGCCGTTGCTCAAGGCACGTGGCCGGAGCGCCACCACGTTCGAGACTCCCAGCCCGCTGCAGCTTGGTTGAGGCGACGAGCCACATCGCGACATCCCCCTGGAGCTAAGGATCATTCTAGGATCATCATGTACTCTCCATTTCATCCTTAGTTCTGATTATATCCAATCTTTTGTTTGTTCCTCTGCCGGCTCCGACCTAGTGGTCGGAGCTCCATCTGCCATCCATCGCCGTTCAGATCGACTCCCCGTTCCACCGTCACCCTTCTCCCATAGTCTGATCATTCTGATCTTGGCTATCCGAGCCAAGATTGGGCTAGGTTCCCTCTGCCGCCTTCGCCGGAACCTCCCGTCGCCATTCCTTGTCGTTTCCCTTCGCTTTTTATCCAATAACCTTGGCCGGAGACAACCTCCGAGAAGGAGCTTCCGTTTGTAGGACAAGGAGTGCACAATTACCCGCCAGCTCGCCTTCAACCCACCTCGTCAGAGGTCGTCCAGGTGCCATTGTCCCGCCGGGAGATTTGACCATTGACGACCTCATCAGCCACCACCATCCAACGTGGAGGAGCCCTACGATCGTGTTCCCGCCGTCCGATCGTTCATCGGAGCCACCGATCTTCCTCGGTGCTCCGGCGAACCTCGCCCCGTAGGAGTTCTTCCAGACCCTTCCGGAGCTGTCGGATCATCGCCATCCGCCAGATCGCATATGGATTGTCTGTCATATGCGCCTCATCATGCCGTTAGATCTGGTATCTAACGGCCCCCGTACGCCTACGTTCGCGCACAAAGGACATCCGTTGGAAATGCCAGGTGGTCGCACCAGAGCCGTATGTCTGCAGCCTACCAGGACGCGCCACCTGTCGCCCACGTGAGCTGCACGCCCGTGGTTGGGTAACTTGCCTCCGTACCCTTGTTGTTTCTTTATGTTTTTATTTAGTTTTGTAAAATAAATATAGCACTGTGTACTTTTTGCATATTAGTACCTGCAGTTTTTATATATTTGCACTTTGGTCCTTCTTGTATGGGTGCACATGCTTCTCACGTGTTGTTGTGTGACATTTGCATATCTTTCCCTGAGATTAATGGATGTTATAGTCTGAATTTATTGTTTCATTATTTACATCCATACCCCTGTGCGTGGTTTTTTTGGACATGTGTTGAATTAATTGTGAAAATTGCAGTAGTCCCCTGGAACTTTTAAAGAATGTTATCATTTAGTCATGGAAACTTGTTTTCTTTGCAATTTAGTCCATGTGTGCTTTATGTGTTTAATTGGTTGAATAAAATAGCAAATCTTATCCAATTTTTGTGAAATTTGGATACATGGCTCCTGCCATGTTGTAAAAATTTCTATGAAATTTTGGATACATTTTGTTTTCATTTTCTTTTTTTAAAAATTTAAAAACCTTACACATTGCTTCTGTTCAATTTCAAAAAACCAACTAAAATTATTAGAAACCCTCTAAAAAATTTTAAAAAATTTATGTTGGCTTGTTTTATTGTGTTTCTGATTCTGTTCAATTAATGTTTGATATGGACTTATAAAACCCCTAAAAATTGAAAAAACCTAAAAAAACTTAGAAAAATCATTAAAAATTCCAAAAAATTCAAAAAAAATTGCAATTTCACTTTCTTTAGTTAGATTTTTATTTCTAGTTTATAATAAAATTATCTTTGGAAATTTATAGGCTATTTAGATATTTTTAATAGCCTTTAGATTCTGGATGCACATTGTTTTTTTATTTTTTGCCTTATTTCATTTTTAAAAAAATCAACTAAAGATCATAAAAATCTAGAAAATACAAAAACACTTGAAAATTGATAAAATCAAAAAATATTTTTATTTAATTTTCTAACATGTTTTTGTGTGTTTAATAAAATATTGGTTTGTGCCTTTTGCCTTCTTTTATTCATTGTTCTTAATTTTAAAAATCATAAAAAAAATTAAAAATATAAAAATCCTCCAAAAATATTTTATTTCTTTTTATTTTGATTCCCGACTACTTCATAGGATTCCCAATCAGTGCTCCTTGTGTTCGACCCTGATAGCTATACCAGGTAAAATAAAATAGCGAGACTGCTATTTATTTGACGTGTTTGATTTTTATTTGGTGGTCTTTGTTTTCTTGTTGAGTGAGCTTCGCGGTTCGGGTCGCAACGACCCCAGTTTACACCTTTACCCGGATCACGAGATTTCTCGCTCATCAATACTCAAGGAACAGCGTATTGTCGAAATGTGTAGGAGATGGTGGTGGAAATGATTAGTGAAGGTCAAAGTCCAAATCCTAAAATAGTGGGTTGGTCAGATATGTACAAAAATCAGGAGCAAAGTCCTCCTAGAAAAAGAGAGGTGGACCACCTGGAGTGAAGGAAGAATCCGCAAAGTCCGAATAAAATATGCTCCAGTCAACCATCTCAAAACCAGAGAAAATGATCGGAAGAGCACAAAGGTCAAATCAAGAGAAGTGAAAAAAAGGCACAAATGCGCAGATGCGATCTGGGACACACAAGCAATCACAAAACAAACCCTTAATTCACCTACTCAACTCGATGAAGATCACAAATGCGGTCTTTTATCTTGTTTATTTTTAGAGTTAGGTGAGAAGTCAAGAAGTTGCAAACACTTAGGAGGTTGATTAGGATTTAGGCACTAATCCTTAGTGTGTGCGCGGACTATGTAAAACGAAGACAATGAGGGGATTACTCGCCCCTAGACAAATGATTTTCTTTTTGGTATTTTTTAGGGTCAAGTAATATTACCAGTCCCAAATTTTATTTGTTATCACTTTTTTGGACTTTTTAATGATCAATGCACAAGCCTAACGAGGAATCAATTCCTCTAAGCACCTAGGTCATCAAAATCAGAGGAAGAGGCAGAAAAGTAATTCAAGCAACAAACGATGATGAATGCTAAAGCGTAAATGCTCACCTTGCCTCCATCACTCTACATGCAAGGATGCTCAGTAGAATTGAAAGCTATCTATATGCAATGCAAACTGATGAAATCGCCCTAGTGTGAGAAACTGCTATTACAGTGAAGCATAGTTTTCTAAATTTGTCTAGATCCAAACGTAGACTGTATGCACATGCAAGTATATTAGGTATTTGGACCTAATGCTAGAGACAAGCAGCTTCTATAGCTAAGGCTCAATCACACAAAGTAAATAAAATTAGAAACCAAAAAACAAATAAAAAATGCGATGGAAAACTGTCAAAACTGCGGTGAGCCCCCAAGTGAACAATCACTTGGAAATTGGGCCCAAAAGTCTGAAGTATAAGTACCTGTATTATTACAATAATAGAGTCTCTCTCTCACTAAAATTACAAAAATAAATACAAGAAAAGAAAATGCTCAAAATCGTCTTCAAAATTCTTCAAGTCCTCCTTTGTGCTAGGTCAAAAGCTACCTCACGTGGGTGCGCAGGTGCTCCAAAGTGGAGCTCCTCCCTCGATCCGCGGTTCCTCGCACAAAGTCAACAAAGAGATGGGTTAGACAGCTCAACAAGATATATCAAAAAATAACGAAAATAAATGATGCACAAAAATAGGCAAAAATACAGACAAATATCACAATCAATCAAAAAGCTGATCTAAGCGTTGTTGCTCCCTGACGACGGCACCATTTGTTGAAGAGGATTTTTCACGGGTCCAAATACGTCTCACACAAGGCAGAGACGCGGTCGCTGTGGCGACCTGCTGGAAACCCAGTCTTCAGACAACAAATAACCCACAATAGAGATCAAACAATGAAAAGCGGTGGGAGTTAAAATTTATTATAACCCTACAAAGATGTGTATAGTGCAAGTAGCATAGAGGTCGAACACAGGGAGCAAGCAGATAGATCAGGGCAAATGAATGCTCGAAAAGTGAATGTGATGTATTTGCCTATAAGTGCTATTTTTGTGGGGTTTTATTTTTTATATTATATTATTTTGTTTTTATTTTTATAATTTTATATTTTTTTAATTTTCTGATTTTGTACTTTCTTTTTATATTTGATATTTTTATATTTTCTTTTTCTATAAAATAAGATATATATATATAATAAGGGAAAGAGAGATATCATATATATATAAAGAGGTAAAAATTAGAAAAATTTTGGAAATAAAACATTTTTGTGTTTTTTATATTTTCTAATGTTTTTGTGATTTTTCTATATTTTTGCTATTTTTTGGTATTTTAAAGTCACAAAAACTCAAAACATGGAAAAAAATAATTATCTGAAATTAAAATGGAGAAATAAAATACAAAATAGAGTCAAAAATCTCCAAATTAATTTTAAAATAAAGATAATAAAATAAGGAAAATTCAGAAATAGAAATTAGATTTTTTGGATTTTTAGGAATTTTTTATATTTTATAAATATTTTAAGGGTTTTGTAATTTTTATAAGTTTTATTTTATATTTTTTAGTGATTTTTGGCCTGAATATAAAACACATGAAAATACACAAAATATATTTTTTGGGTGTTTTTCGAGAAGTTTTTATAATTTTTATGTATTTTCTAGTGCAAATAGGGATGAAAATGCATGTTTTTGAATTTTTATAATAATTAAAATGCAGCAAAAATGTAAAAAAAATATGGTTTGATAGAGCAATGCAACAAGAACTTATGCCTATTTTTGGAGATTTTTTCGAATTTTATAAAGGTGTGAAATAATTACTAGAAACAAAAAGAAATTACACATTGGTAGGGGTATTTTTGGAAATATTTAAAAGTCCAGGGACCGAGTTGTAATTTTTCCCCAAAATATATAACTCCACAAAATCTTTGTAGACTAAATATAAATAGCAAAAAACCCAGGGTTGTTTCTGCAAAATGCCAGGCCCGCACGTGACTTTCACGTGCACTAGCAGGGACGAATATGCAAATAATGGAAACCTAAGGGCTATTATGCAAAAGAACCAAAAATATTTACACGGTAGATGAATGTTTTATTAATAACTAGAAAATACAAAATATCTAGTTGGAAAAGCACAAAATACCCAGAGCCCTGGCAGATCCGACGGCAGATGATCGCTCATTTTGCCACGCATCGGACAACGGACGGCTGATACTGATTCGTAATACACGGCTAGGATTAGATGCTTCTTTGATGATCCAATGGTTGGCAGAGGACACGATCGAACGACGGGGAGAGGAACTGGACCGCGGCTGGGATCCGACAGCGGAGAGGCGATCGGAAAGAACAGGGACGAAGGCCGGCGAAGGCGACCTTCCCTGCCTCTAGTCTCCCTCCTCCGACACTCATAGAGCTCCAAAATTGCTGTGAAAGCTCCTGCAGTCTTGTCTATCATCTGGCGGCGTCAAAAGTTGCCGGAGTGCACCGACGTCCTCGCACGTGGACGACGGAGCAAGAAAGCTCCAAGATCCTCCGTCGAGGATCAAAACTCGCTCTAGATGTCCCTATTACCCAGATACCTGCAACAAAATGTTAAGAGGGCCGCGGGCAAATTGTCGCGACCCTCCAATGGGCGGAGTAGCGTGGGAAGGTGAAAAAGGAGCTCGTCGGAGCAAGCTCCGGCGAGGTGGTGGCGGATGGTGATCGGTGAGGTTTCTATCGAAAAGGAAGGTAGAGATAGGTTCCTAAAGCTTAGGCAAATACAAAAATGCAAGCAAAATAAAGAATAAGGGACGCCTCAATGGCTGAAATCCAGAGATGGGACCTCGACGGCCGTTGGTCGGAGATGGGTTGGAACCGACCCTATGTCACCTGAGCCTCCCTCACTGGTTGGAGGAGGTCTGTCACACCTCCGGTCTGAAGTACGATGCCAAGGAGGTCAGAATAGGGATAAAAGAAGTTCAAGTTTGAAATGGGGAGTCGGGTGGTTTTTGAAGAAATGTTGACGAGGCTCCAAAGATCGAGGGAGAATGACTCGATCAGTGATTCACGGCCCAAGAAAAAACTTGGGCGTGAATCATCAATGTACGAGGTGAAAAAATGCATGAGGGATCAACACGAGAGGATGCAAGGCGTGGTCTCAAAAATTTGAAGAAATCGAGGAAGAAAACAGTTCCGATAATGTAGCAGGGGGGTCAGACAGTTGATCGGAGGTCAACTGTCCGAGCCTCCTGGTTGGTCCACGTGGACCAACCAAGAAAAACCTCCAAAAAAAGACTTGTAAAATTGAATTTATTAATTTTTTGTTATTAAATAATAAATGTTTATTATTTTATATATTATTGTATTATGATTTTTATTTATTTTTTAGAGGTATAAATTTACAAGTTATCTTTTAAGGCTATGTATAGGTATATTTATCTATATATTTTAATATTTTATTTTTGTACTTTGTATATTTGATTTTATTTATTTTGTTTATTATTTTATAAATTTATAACTTATTTTTATAAACTTAAATATATTTTTAGTTTATTTTTATGATGTATTTTATACAATTAAATAAGTAGAAGTGTATTCTTTATAGGTATATTTATAGATATTATACCTATGTATCTTATACAAGTATTTTATTTTTTATGTTTTATATAATATTTTATTCTTGTTTTATTATGTACATATATTATAAATAAGATTTAAAAAATTATAAAAATATGAAATTACATAAATAATGAATAATAAATAAAATGAATATTTTAATCGGTATAAGTATACAATAGGGGTCCAAAACTCAACTTTCAAAACATAACTCAAAAAAACATGAAACTACCTTCATTAAATAGCTTATTGAAATTTGTATACAATTAAAGGTGATTTTGATACATTTCGAGTTTTATTTGAGAGATACATGTCTGAGAAGTTGGGATTTTGGAATTTTATCTAGATCATAACTTTTTATTTGTACATTATTTTTGTATGAAATCAATTTTGTATTTTTCTATATTTAATTATCTACAACTTTCATGTATAAAGTTTCTTTATTTGAAGTATAAAAAGTGGAACCAAAAATAGGTCCCAAAATGAATAAAGAATGAATTAAATCAAATGGATTTTTATTCATTTTTGGCCCCTTATCTCCCCCTACTTTATTCCTTGTCGACCTAGTCATCGAGATGCCCAGGTCTCGGGATTTCGGGTCATAAAATATTTGCAATATTTTATTATTTTTCTTTTTTTCTTTATTCTATAATTTTGGCATTAAAAATAGTATTTTATACATTATTTACACAATAATGCGTGGATGATAAAATACGTAAATTAACAGTATTAACATGCATTTATTAGGGTTTTTAAGGCCAAATGATAGAATAAAGATGATGAAACATAGATTCATCAATCGTCGAATCGCCAAGCACCCTCACCAATACAAGTGTCACGTGATAAACACGTGACCACTAGAAATTTTGCATAAAGCCCCTTCCTTGGCTAGGTAATTAATCTTAGGTCTTATCTCTATGTTTCACTTATTTGATTTAATTATTGTAAATTGTAAACTGAACCCTATGTTCTCTCTTTATTTTGAATCTCTATTTATCATCATTTTATTATTCCAAAATTACACTGTGATTCTCAATTAATTTTCTACATTGTGGATTGCTTAACATAATTTTATTATCTATGGTTAATTTATAATTAATATTTGCATGGAAAATTGCATATATTGTCCAATCCGCGACTCGAAATTCATAGATAATAATGTAGCTCCAAAAATTACCAACAATTCACGGATAGTAGAATTAATTGATAGTTACATTGTTCTAAAATAGAATCGCATTTCCATGTATATTTTGCTCTGTAAAAATCATTTTGTGAATTTCAGTAATTAATTTTAAATATATATTAAATTCAATATATTTAGGATTTAGGATTTTTCTGAGAGATATTACCTAGTTGTACATCTTAGATAATTTTATTTCCTGAAAATAATTAGATTTAATATTTATTATAAATAATTATTGAAAATCTCATTGTCTGCATTCTTTAATTCATTATTTATTCATCTTGCACCTAAAAATTCCCAAAAAAAGTAGTGCATTCATTTCATCATTATTTACATCTAGGCCAAGTTTCACAATTGTTGGACCACATTTGATCATTGTTTACATTTTAGTCCTTAAAAGCTAGCCAAAATTACATATCGCCCATTTATTGCATTTAAAAAAATGTCTCTTTGAAAACCTAAGCTCTTGATTGACCAAAAACCAACCTAAGGAGATGGTTGCCTCCCTATGTTCGACCTTGAACTTACCAAATAAAAAAAGTTGACTGCTTGCTTTAATTGACACTTTAATTAAGAAGTGGTTTTTTTATCAATCCTAATTTGCCCAATTACAACAATAAAATCAAACGTTAATTTCAACAAATTAACAAGGGTATTTTAGATTTCTTCAAATGGCGTTGTTGCTGGGGAGGCACGACTTAGGTTGTTTTCAGAAAATCAAGTCTTTAGGTTTTCCACCTCCAGGTAGTCTGACCCTCGGTCTTTATTGTATTTATTTCTCCATTTTCCCTTTCTCTTTTTTTTTCTAACATATTTATTTATTTCTATATACTTTTCAATGAACATCTGTCTAATATTAGAACTTTTATTTTTTGTACGAGGTACTCCGTAGACTCAGAGCAGCTCTCTTCGAAGCCGACGCAACTCTAAGCAACCAGACGCATGAGGAATTTAATTTTATGGAGAGAGAGAGAGGGTGTATGTGTGTTTTATCTAATTTGTAATTAATTGCTCATTTCCAATGGTTCCCGATCATATTCTCGCATGTGTAAAAGAGTATGGACTCTTTGTGGTGTGTCAGACCTGTTTCACTCTCTGGTGAGGGTAGGGCCCAACTTGAGTGGCTCGTAATCCTAGGATTGCACCACGACTATTAGATCTAGTATGATTTTTTGTGCTTGTAGAACTAGGACCACACTACAGTTAATTATACACACTAGATCGATTTTCATTTAGCCAGACTATATTATTTTATCACTCAATAATAGATATTCATGTTCTAGATGTGATTTCCCATGCATGCATTAGATTTATTTTTCTAGAAAAATTTCAATTCTATTTAGCATATTGCAGAAAGATTGCGAGGAAGCACTGCAAGTCTAACTGAGCATTCGTCACCATGTTTCTCGCTGCATGGCTTTTTCGATTCTCTCTCAATTTTCATTCACATAGGAATGAAGGAAATGGAAATACTGATGAATCCTCATTCATCACTCTTTATTCTTTTTTTTTAGCTAAAATTCTTTGCAAAACACCATATAGATACTTGTAAATAAAATAAATTACCAAATAGGCATGCTTTGTTAATATTCAATAATTAGCATGTTTTTGTGCAAAAATAAAAGAATAAAGAAATAAAGAAATAAAGAAAAAGAAGGAAATATTTAGAATAAATATTGAGTGACCTGAACCCAAGAGAGGGTCCAACATGGGCCTGATCGCCAAATAAAATAAGTAGAGAGAGATAGGGTCATTCACCATTGTGCATAATTCCTTCTTGGTGTATATATTTTATTTTCATAAAAATAAAAATTAAAATGGGTTTCTCTTATTTTGTATGAGAAAAATAAAATAAAACCAAAAATAAAATACTTCTCTCTCTACCTTGTATATATACCATGTATATATGTATCACACCACTATTTATTTCACCGTTGTAAATAATAAATAAAAATAAAATAAAAATTATTTTATATCCCAAATTTTATGTTGTAAATAAATAAAAGATAAAATTGGGGTTTTTATACAAAAATAGAATAATAAAAATAAAAGTATAAAATACATAGGTATTTTATACTTGTATATAAAATAATATAATGTAAATAACATTATTTATTTTTCAAAAAAAAATAAATAAAAATCACTAAAAATAGTTTGAAAATAAATAAACATTTTTTATTTGTAAATATTTTTAAATAAAATCATTTACTATTTTATTTTGAATTTCCAAATCTTTTTTACTTGGAATTATCTAATTGGTCCACGAGGGATTGTTGACCCCCGGTCAACTGTCCCCCTCGGACCCCTTCTTCACGGATCCTGTTCATTATCCCGACTTCTCGAAATTCTACGGAATGGATCCAACCGCCTTTTGCCCTGATTGCTGCACCCACCTCTTCTCCATGGATCGGACACCTCCGCGGATCCCTAGGGCTTGGTGGATCTACCTCGGATTGTGCGCTCTTGCCCGTTCTTCCCTGTCACTAGGACGCCTATAAAGACCTTCATTTCACCCCCCAGCTCTAGAGATCGCGCCGCTAGTCCTAAACCTACCCTAAAGAGTCTCCTCTCGGTGACAGCAATCGGAACCACTCTTTGATGGCCGGATTAGGCTCTTGTAGCCGATGCTCGATGGACGTGGCTGGAGCGTCGCCACATAAGAGCCTCCTAGCCCGCCGCAGCTCGGTCGAGGCAACGACCCCCTTCGTCGCACCCTCTTGGAGCTCAGGATCGACTTTCGATCATCAGGTATCTATATAATCGACACTAGTTCCAGTTATTCCCGATTTTCCAACTTTCGCTCCGTCGGCTATGCCCTAGTGGCCGAAGCTCCATCTTCCATTTCTAGTTGCTCAGATCGATGCCACGTTCCATCTTCACCCTTTATCCATCATTTGATCACCTCGAGCTTGGCTAATCGAGCCTGGATTGAGCAAGGCTCTTTCCTCCACCTTTACCGAAGCCACCCTCTCATCCCACCGTCGCTTCTCATTACTGTTTGTCAAATAACCCCTGTCGGAGCGAGCCTCTGAGCAAAAGCTTTCCTTTGCAGGTCAATAAGCGCAAGTTCACCCCCAGGTCGCATTCATCCATCTTCGCTGGAGTCGCCCAGGCCCCCTTGCCCTCGCCGAAACATCTGGCCGTTGGGAGCTCCATCTGCCACCGCCACCAGACGCGGAGTGACGAGGCGGGTCGAACCCCTCTAGATGATCATCCATCGGACGCTCGGATTGCCTCCAGCTCGTCGATGAACTTCGTTGAGGAGGTGTTCATCCGGAACCCTTCTCCACCGTCGGATTGAGCCTGCTCACCAGATCCCATCCGAGCCGTCCGTGCACCTGCTACTGACAGGCCGTTAGATACCAGATCTAACGGCCATGTGCGCCCCACGTCTGCCATCTCGTCAGGACCGTCCGATCTGCCAGGAGGCGGCACCAGAGCCGCACGCATCCAGCCACTGATCGCCTACCACCTGGCCCCCATGTGATCCGCACGCATCTTGGCTGGGTAATTTGCGCCAGACCCCCTTGTAGTTTATTTTGGTTCTTGTTTAGTCTGTTAAATAAATTAGCACTCTGGGACTTTTTGCTTAGTAGCCCCTACTATTTTTTTTCTGATTTGCACTTTAGTCCTCCTTTTGTGGATGCACGTGCTTCATCACGTGCATATCTGGAACAATTGCATGTTTTATCCTGGAGTTTAGTGATGTTACTGTTTACATTTTTATAAATAGGAATGACAGATATGCCCTTGTTTGTGTGAATCGCGTGCTTGCCTCGTGCTCTTCTGAGCTTTTTGCGTTTACAACCCCGTGCTTTTTACATGTTATTATTTGGCTGAAACTTTCCTAAAATTGCAGAATGGTCTCTGTGTGCCGTGCATGTTTTATTGGTTGAATAAAATAACAAATTAACTCCAAATCTCTTGAAATTTGGATACATGGCCCCTGCCACTATTTAAAAATTTCAGTGAATTTTCGGAACATTTTTGTTTTCATTTTATTTTTAAAAATTCAAAAACCTCTATTTTTGCTGCCATCTAAATCTAAAAATCAAATAAAAATATTAAGAAGCCTCTAAAAATTCTAAAAAAAATATGGTTTGTTTGTTTTCTTGCCTTTTGATTCAATGCAATTTTTGTTGCTTTTGGATACATAAAACCCATAAAAATTGAAAAACCCTAAAAAATCACAAAAATCATTAAAAATTAAGAAAAAACCTAAAAAATATAATTTCTTTTTCTATAGTTAGATTTTTATTTGTAGTTCTTCATAAATTTATTGCTAGATTTTTATAGGCTATTTTTATATTTTGAAATAGCCTTTAGAGTCTGGCTGCACAGTAGCCTTCATTTTTTGCTTTATTTCATTTTTATAAAATCAACCAAAAATCAAAAAAATGAGAAAATTACCAAAACACTTAAAAATTATAAAATCCAAAAATATTTTTATTTTAACTTTCTGACTTGTTTTATGTTGTTAAATAATTTGTTGTGTGTGACTTTTTGGCTTTCTTTTATATTTTCTTTATAATTAAAAATCACAAAAAAATATAAAGATAAAAATCTACCAAAAATATTTTATTTTATTTTATTTTGATTTTTGACTACTTCGTAGGCTCTTAGCCAATCCGTGCTCCTTTAGTTCGACCCTGGTCGCTATACCATGTTAAATAAAATAGCGAGACCGCTATTTGCTTTGTTTTCTTGACTTTTGATTTGGTGGTCTTTGTTTTCTTGTTGAGTCCGACTCGAGAGGTTGAGGTCGCAACGACTCTTGATACCTATCTCCCTTAGCCACTTGGTCATTTCGGACCCATCAAATACCTGTGTAAACATGCATTGATCTCCACTCAAATTTCAAAGTGATAACTAAATTAAAATAAGGGGACTGCTAACATTATTGATTAATTAAATCCGGATAAAATTGAATATCATTGTTTGCGGGAATTGTTTAATTTTACTGCAAGTGAGAGAGGGACGAACACCAGGATAGAACCAAGCCAGGATTTTCAGATTGATTACTGATTCTACCAAAAATAATTAGCTATTTCTTAATGAGGATCTATGGGTAGCCGATAAACAATCCGATTCTCCTTAACATAGTGGGAGGTTTAGAGGATACTGCATAAGGCTCCGTCCTCAAGTAAAGGGTAGCCATTTTATACGGTACCCACTTACTCCCATACTGGTTGAAAGTGGGTGCAAGTATTCATAAGAATTGGACTAGTCTTTAGAAAAAAACATGCACCTAACAGCTCGTTAACTCTTTCAAAATTTTGTAATTATCACCAACTAAAATAGACAAGATGATTTGGTCGAACCTTTGCGGCCTTCATTTTGTTGAGTTGGTGAATTCAGGGTTTGAATTTGTGTATTGAATTGTGTGACAATGCATTTGCACACATATACCGTGGTTTCACAAATCTATTTTTTCCATTCGACTCGAAGATGTCGGAATATTGACATTCATACCCAAACTCTGTGGGTCACACTCACATGAAAAATTCCCAATCTTCTTTTCTACTTTCTTTTCAGAGGAACCCTCTCTTTGAAGTAGTTTCTCCCCAGCCATCATTCTCTTCACTCACTCACCCACCCTTGGTTGAAATTTTGAGATACGAACCGCTCACAGAACCGAACATGTTCTATGAATACATCATGGAGAGAGTGAATTCGAGGATGAATATAGGCATAACCGACATTGATAGAGGAACACGATTCTCGGTTATGTATGATAATTCACTATTTCAACCATCACCTACTCGGGATGACTCACGGCCCGAGTATGATCACTTTTCCTTTGACCACACAGATGACACCCAAAGTCAAGGAAATAGGACTCATGACCAGACACTAATCCCAGAGACTGACTACATCTCGATGCCAATGTCACAGCATATCGAGCATAGCCACTCAAATTTGAGTCATGAGATGATAGTGGATAACATAGCTTGGATCAATAAGAGAACCGAGATTTTGACAGAACAATTTGATAATGTCAACTAAATAAAAAGAGATGATAATCAACCAAAAGGAATCAAGACGATCACAGTGTGAATTCGAAACACATAATGTGCCTAACTCCCACACACAGATACCACATACCATCGACCATCCTACTGACTCTATTGAAAATTCTAAAAAGTAAAAAAAAACAAAAAATTCAAAAAACTCGGATAATATCAATATGGAAGCATTTTGCAAAAGTTTGATCTTAGAGCTTCCATTAATCAAGACCATAGAATATGTACCCGATCTTCAGTGAAGAGTCGATTATCACTTAAGAATATGGTAAAGAAAAGATCTCGAACTAAATATCATTTAGTTACTATGACCAGTTCAATGGTGATGACCCAAACAAGCAAGGTTCGGAAAGTCAAACAGTTGACCAAGGTGACCTATGAAATTTAGAATATCGAGTTTAATAATGTTCGGATTGGCGAGGATTCTATCCTGAATATTCTCCTAAAGTCTGTATTTAACCGACTCGAACTCGATCCGCTCAGAAAGACCCGAGTGATCGTTCAATTTCCCGAACGATCCACAAAAAGATCGAGAGGAATTTTTTCTATCATCATTACTTTCCAAGGTGTCATACATAGAGTGGACTTCATTGTCCTAGACACTGAACACTGAGGAGATGTATATGAGTCTCCCATTATTTTGGGAAAACTGTTTTTGGCTTCCGCTAGAGAGACTATTAACTGTAAGACTCAATACATTATATTCCCGAACACAAACCCAATCGATCAAATTCTCAAGGACACAATAAACCCTGAGACAACCAAATAAGAAACTAACAGTCATGACATAGAAGAATCCTCATATTCCCAAACCTCTCCACTTATCACAGATACAAACGAAGGAGAGACATCTTATGAAACGGCCGATGAGGCTACAAAGGTGAATAAAATCAACCGAGATACATCTGATTCACCACACCCACACAAGGTTATTTCAGATCTCCTTGAGTCCACACACGCAAAGCCAACAGAGAGCAAATACTCACGATGTGTGCTAACCTTATAAGAATATTACAATTTATATGGAGACTCATATGATAAAGGACCTATGGTTAGTACCTCACAAATAATGCCTCATGAACCAACTAAGAATGTCACTTTCAACATTTCGTAAAAAAATCTTCTAAGGATTCCTCACCAAATTCAGAGGATGTGATCACTATGAGAGAGCTCATTTCGGAGAATATGGAGCTTCATCGAAACAAGCAGTCATACGTCGACCCACGTTGGACTTTCCCTGTCCCTCTTTATTATTCTTCTAAGGTCTACTCCCCTGGTCCCATTCAATACACTGGAACAAATCGTTATGACCAGACTGATACTCGTTCATCTTAATATTCAAAGGAAGAACAAATTGACCTGAAAGTTGGGTGAGCTCTGAGAAAGCAGCTCAAAAATAAGAATAGTTGGAGTGACATGACCTTTATTTATTATTCTAATGACATCTCTATCGATGGCTGAGAATCTTCCGGTTCATCTTCTTTCAATCAATATTCCCTTCCACCACATTTCTCGAAAAAGATCAGTCGTAAACCTCCTTGATCATTGACCACCCTTTCCCCCGACCCCATTGTTTCCCTTGTACAATTTATTTCGATACATAGGCCAAGGCCTAAGTATAGGTGGGGATCAATGGCACCTGTATTTTCTATTCCCCACTTCCCATTTGCTCCGTATATTCCCTAGATCTCATTGGTTCTCATATTCACTCATGTCCTATACTTAGGCTGATTAGAGCCTAAGTATAGGGAGACTGATGCCCGCCCTGTATATATTTATCCATTTCTTCTCTTGACCCCTATCACCCTATTCTTTGTAATCTCCTTCTATAGTTAAGTTGATCAGAGCATAAGTATAAGGGGGGTAGTCGACTTCTCTACTCATTTTTTCTCTCTCCTATGCTTAGCACGAGCTATGTCTTTTTATCGCTTCTTGTTCTCTGAGGACATAACACAACTACGTATAGGGGGCGTGTATATATTACATATATACTTTACCTATAGCTCGTACTTTCACGTATTTTCACATATATATTGCAATAATTACGGGATGGGTAAAAGTCCAAAAACAAACAAAAGCAAAACACCAAAAAATGGAAATATTTTGAAAAATCTCTTTACTCTTGCATGTCATCCTTGCATTAATACAAAAAAAAATGAGAAAAAATCATCTTCTACCTCATATGCATAACATCTGCATTTCATTTGCATATCTAGCATATGCAAAATGGAAAGTTATTGGGTTATGAACTTAGTTATGACTAGAAGTTGAGAGTGGTTTTGATTTAGCCTTAATCTACCTAATTTCCAAAGGAACTTCATCGAGAAAGTGGATTTTTGAAGCTTTAGGTCTTTTCACTTAATTCTTCGAGTTCTGCATGACAATGTGCAGCCTTTGACTCTTAGTGTCTAACCTCGTTTCCTAATTTTGGGTATAACTTTTGAGTAGGGAATTAATTTGTTCTCCCGCACTATGTACTTAGCTCAACTCAGACATGGTGTGGGAAGATTGTGTGGGTCTATTTTCTGGTAGCGTGGACATCTAGAGACCAGAGTATGGGTTGAAATAAAGCATAGGATAAGGGATGAATGGCTGGGCACAATTTTCTAAGACCCCAAAACATGTACAGAAAAAAAACATTCCATATCCATAGGGGCACAAAAGATCCATGCAGATACCAAAAAGAAGCCAACTACCAAGTAAATCTTTGACCAAAATATCCAAGCTTCAAGAAGACATGCATATCTTGGTGAAAACTTGGCTAAACTGGTCGGCTTCACAAGGATAGGTGACTACACTAGTCGCCCTCCAGTTATTTTCCCCTTCTTATAATGTCTCCCTCTTTTCGATTGTGAACACAACACAACATACCTTAGAAGGAAATACCTGAATCTCCGAGGACGAGTTATTGGGGGAGAGGTCTACGTGGTAGTACGACAATCTTGATGGTAAGAGCTAAAACCTTTCACACACATGAGATAGGTGTTCAATGTTCATGGGATATGCTTTGGGAGAAGGATTGATCTAAGATGACTTCTGAGACGAATCTGTTACAATGATATATAGAACTCGAGGGCTATTGATTTTATAATCCTAAGTCTCACAGAAGTTCTGCAACACAATTAATCCAAAGGTCGGGTCTAGCTCCATTTTTACCTTTGTTCATAACTTTGATATGGAACCCAAAATCACTTCACTTTTGCATTTCATTTTAGTTTCTCAGGGATGAGCAATGTTTAAGCATAGGGGGTTGATGAGTTAGTGATTCCTCACATTAAAAGATGAAAATATAGCTTCATTCCTAAGTAATTAGTTGCATTTCATCATTTATTCTGTATTTTTACCATTCATGCCCTTGGAATTAATATCTGCACTTTAGCATGCATAATTTCATTCATAATCATCTTCATATTTTCATCCAACTTCATGTATTTTAACTAATTCATGTTAACTCCGATTGACCCCAAACCACTTTCATTGTTTATATATTGCTAACAAAATTAAAGGAAAAATACAAGAAAATTACTAACTCAAATAATCAGTCTGTGAGACAAAACCCAAATTCCAGAATAGACATATTAAAACGAACATATATTCCTCATACAATGCTCGATTTAGGTCTACTAAGAACTTCGAAACAAGACCAATTTCATAAAAATCAGAGCTCATATGTTAAAGTTGGGTTTTGGGCCTCTTTTGCGTATTTTGTATTTTACCTGATTATAACCTAACATTTTATGTACATAATTAACTCTTTTTCTTTTATTTCTTTCTCATTTATATTCTTTGATGAAAGTTTTAATAAAATTCACAAAACTCCAATTCCAAGATTAGTTAGAAATCAAAGAAATTAACTAAGTCCGAGTCTTCACCGACTGTCACCACAAGTCCCTTTTCTCATGTTTTGTTTTATTTCTTCATTTCCTAATTAACAAAAATCCAAAAAATATATTAATGTATAAATATTTATCTTTGATTTTACCATAACTTTTTTCTTTATTTTTTCCTTAATTAAAAATCACAAAAAGTTACAAAATCTAAAAATCAAGGTATTCTATGTACATATAGTACCCCAAAAATATCATTTTACACAGATTACCTCTTTTGCTTTTAGTTCCTTCATGAAAGTTATAGATCTCGTTGAGACGAGCAACTTTCATGAAGAAAACTATTCAATCTAGAGTTGTTCGCTATTTCTTTCATATTATATTTTTAGAATTTATTTCTTGACTTTTCTGGAGCTAACACGTGGCATCTCTTGGTGCCATCACATGTTACTCATTTGTAGCCTCTTTATTTCTTTTATTTGGTTTTATAAAAAAATCTGCATGTGTTGCACACGTTCTGCCATTGTTCGCCTTCTCTTAAATGTCTGCTCCTTCCCCGCAATTGTTGGGGCGCCTCTCCGTATCCTCAAGCGTGGACTAGAACCACCCCACCCATCCTCTCCATCGACAATGTACCTGCCCAACCTCCTTATCACCTCGCCAACCTATCCCCTCTCCATATTTAAATTGCTACCAACCCGTGATCAGGGAGTATCCACCAATATCAATATCGAGAAGCAGACAAGGAGTTGGCAAGTGACAAAATCCAACATCCTCGACGAAGACTCCTCCAGTGAGATCATTCGAGCCTCATTACGTACGCCACGCGACTTGAGGCGAGAACACGGAGGAGGGCAGCTCCCACTCCAACCCCAGGAGATACCCATTTCACCTTCACCCGTCATCTTTAATTCCTTTGTTTTTTTCTTGTTTCCCATATTTTCTCAATCGCCCTTCAACAAAGCTTCTTCAACTCCAGCAGAGCTTCATCGACACCTCCTGTCCAGGGCCATGAGTCGTCTTCATCTTCAAGATCTCTCCACCATTCACCGTCAATATAAACCCAACTTCCATCCTTTGCGTCTCATCGTCCCTGTTCATCTGGGCACTCCATCGCACTTCACACGCCACAAACCCGCCTCGTGCCGCCAGCCTCACCCCTTGGCCAATCTCGCCTACTTCGCTCTGCCACGCCAACCATGCCACTTCCATCCAGTGCCATTCGTTGGCCCCCAAGCTCCACCGAAAAAAGCTCCTGGCTTGAGCCTATCAGCCCGACACCTCGGGCTGCATGCCCAACATCAGCCATGCTAGTTGTTGTGCCTCACGCGGCCATGAAACCCCGGTTTCCACGCGCCCACCATCGATCTGTCCGTACCACCTCGGCCTAGCTGTCTCTTCCAACGATTTGGGGGAAGAAAGAGCCCTTCACGTGATACCACGTGAGCGGGGTGGAAATTTACAAAGACATCCCTTGTAGATCATCGAATCGCCAAGCACCTACACAAATCCAAAGGTCATGTGCCACACACGTGACCACTGGAAATTTTGCATAAAGACACTTCCTAGGCTAGGAAATTACTCTTAGGTCATATTTATGCATTTACCTTATTTGATTTAATTATTGTAAATTGTAAACTGAACTATGTATTCTCTCTTTATTGTAAACCTCTATTTATCATCATTTTATTATTCTAAAATTGCACTATGATTCTCAATTAATTATCTACATTGTGGCATGCTTATCATAATTTTATTATGTGTGGTTAACTCAAATTAATAATTACGTGGAAAATTGCATATTTTGCCCAATCTAAGACTCAAAATTCATAGATAATTAACCATAGCTCCAAAATTGCCAAAAATTCACGTATAGTATAATTAATTGATATTTACATTGTGCCCAAAAAGAATTGATTTGCATAATTAATTTTCTTTGTAAAAATCACTTTGTGCATTTCAGTAACTATGTTTTTAAAAGATATTAAATTCAATATATTTAAGATTTAGGATTTTTCTGAGATATATTATTTAGTTATATATCTTAGACAATTTTATTTCCTGAAAATAATTAGATTTAATATTTATTACAATTTATTATTGAAAATCTCATTGTTTGCATTCATTAAATCATTATCTATTCATCTTGCACCCAAAAATTCCAAAACAATTATAGTTTGTTCATTTCATCTTTATTTACGTCTAGACCAAGTTTCATAATTTTTGGACCATGTTTGATCATTGTTCACATTTTAGTCTTAAAAAATTAGCCAAAATTACATATCGCTCATTTATTGCATTTGAAAAAATGCCTCTTTGAATACCTAAGCTCTTGATTGAGTAAAAACCAACCTGAAAAGATTGTTGCCTCCCTGAGTTCGACCTTGGACTTATCAAGTAAAAAAAGCTGGCCACTCGCTTTAATTGACACATAAATTAAGAAGCGGTTTTAATCAATCCCAATTTGCACGACTGCAACGATCAAATCAAACGTTAATTTCGACAAATTAACAAGGGTATTTTAGGGTTCTTCACGGATCACCTCTCTCTATTAGAGCATTTTGAGTATTCTGATCATACCACACCTGTCACTAAGATATTTCCAGACGATGTGATTCTTGCTATCACCTCGCTTCCATGGAACACTAACATTGTCAACTATATTCTTACCAAGAAAGTTCCACAAGGTTGGTCCAGACAGCGACTTGAGACCTTCCTCACGAAGGCCAAGTCCTACCATTGGGAGGATCCAAGTCCTTCCACAAGGTTGGTCCAGAAGTGTATAGTATCTGATGTCGATATATTCCTCAGGAGGAGCATCATAGCGTCCTCACCTGTTGTTACAAGCTTGAGGTAGGAGAACGTCATTCTGGGAGACGAACATCGCAGAAAGTTCTTCAATCCGGCTTTTGGTGGCCTACCCTCTTCAAGGATTCAGATGAATTCGTGAAGAGGTATACTGACTGTCAGAGAATGGGCACTTGCTGATAGAGAGATATGATGCCGATGTAGAGCATTCACTTCTGTGAGGTTTTTGACACATGAGACATCGATTTCATGGGCCCATTCCCTAAGAGTCAGGGATTTGAGTACAAGTGTTAGTTGTGGAATATGTGAGTCATTGGGTTGAGGCCATCCCCACCCGAGCAGCAGATGCAAAGACTGTTTACAAATGTTAGAGGAAGAATATCATTTCACAATTTGGGGTATCTAGATTCTTGATTTCTGATGGAGGGACTCATTTTATCAACAATAAGGTAAGGGCCCTTGCTAACGAGTTCAACATTGACCATAGAGCTGCTACACATATCATCCACAGACGAACGATCTTATTGATGTTTCAAATAGGGAGATTAAGACTATTTTACAGAAGGTCGTTCGTCCAGATCGAAAGGATTGGTCACAGCTTTTTGACTCGGTCTTGTGGGCCTATAGGAAGTCCTTCAAGACACCTTTGGGCACATCTCCCTTCCTACTCGTTTATGTCAAGACATGCCACTAACCTGTGGAGATCAAGCATAAGTCACTTTGGGTAGTTGCCGAGTTATTATTGAATCTAGAGAGTATAGGAGATCAGAGGAGAGAAGAATTGATAGCCCTGGAGGAGTTGAGAGACACAACCTTCTCAATTAGCCTACATTATGAGGATAGAGTGAAGATATGTCAAGATTCTCACATCAGCCATAAACAGTTTAATCCCAACCAGAGAGTATGGTTATTTGATGCGAGATTAAGATTATTTCCAGGGAAATTATAGAGTAAATGGAAGGGACCATACTTGGTCAAAAAGGTGCACGACAACAGAAGCATTGACATATCTGAGTCCACCTTTTGATTAAACGGTCAGTGCTTGAAACCATATCTTGATCATGATCCGCTCATCATTGACATTGCCCCTATTCATTTTGTATGAGATGAATTCCTTGACTCACACCATCTACATCTCATGCCTGATTTCTACTTCTACGTCGTAGTTGTATAGATCCATTGTGCTTATATCATTCATTCTTCTTGTTTAACACCCCTTTTTCATCTTATGATTATGCTATACTTAGGATGCACCTTATCCTAAGTATAGGAGGGTGTTGAACTTATGATTACCCACTTTCTCCACTACCTCTACTTTTACTTCCTATACTAAGGGATATTTTGCCTTAAGTATAGGGAAGGTAATGTTTGTACATTCTACTCCTTGGTTTTTCCTTTTGTATACAGTATTCTATACTTAGGATTAATTAATCCTAAGTATAGGCGGATCATGACTTCTATTCTTTTGAGTCATTGTAGTATAGTATTCTTTTCACTTCTCTACACTCAGCATGAGTTATACCTTCCTTCATAGCTCTTTGATCACTTTGAGGACATCGTTCGAGCTAAGTACATGGGGTGTCGTAAACTTTATCCATAACTTGTACTTTGTGTGTTAATAACATGGTTATTATTAATAAAACAGGAACAAAAAATGCTTTGAAAACATTTTTAAAAATCTTTGCAAAAATTATTTTTGTACAAATTTTGTAAAATTACTTGTAAAAATGTGTCGTTTGCAAAAGGAATTGTAAAATTATTTTATATATAAAAATTAGTTATTTTGTACAATATTTTTGAAAATTACGTAAAAATAAAATGTTTACAATAATTTAAAATATTTAGAATATATTTGCAATTTTTTTGCCACATAAGGAAATAAATATGGAGTATAAAAACTACTTGCATTTATGTGTATACTAAAAACCATAATCTACCGCTAAAATTCTTTTTACAAAAGCATCCTAAATAAAATCGATACTAAATAAAATCCATGTATATATATAACCTGTAATATAACCCCTTTGTAATTATGTACATATTTTGGTGAAATCTTTCTTTTTCAAAAACACCTAAAAATTTTGAAAATAAAAAAATCCATAGAAAACTGCATAGTTTGGAAAATTCCCACCAAAAAGAGTTTTTGTAAATAATTGCATCATGGTTGATATTTAAACTACTCTGGAATTAAATTGAAGAATGTAGCTTGGTTAAGACCTTAATCCACTTAACTTCAGAGGAACTTTATAGGAATTGGGGTTAAGACTTTTCAGGTATATAGCGACTTAATTCTTTGAGTCCACTAGGCTACGTTCACATGTCATCTTGATTAGCCCAAGTAGAAACTTAACAATGCACACATGACTCTCAGAGACAATGGCTGGACTTGGACACACACCTTACACGTATCTCAACAAAGATGAGGTGGTGAGAAGGCAGAACCCTTTAGCATGGAGTAGCATATGGGGGTACTACAGCTAGTCGGAACCTCCTGTCCTCCTCTAGGTAGGGATGTCCACATAAACTTGGTCTAATAGCATTGAGGTCTAATGATAGGATGTTGTGTGTTGTAATAATGCTTCAAAATATGAATAGTATATTGGCTCAAGAAAGAAAACTCCTCATGTATATGCTGCAGCTTGTGGATATGATGTATATATTTCAAAAAAATGCAAAATTGCAAAAACTCCAAAAAAGGGGACAGACCTGATTGAAGATAAAATACCTACCAGAGTGTATATAGTGAATAAGCAAAGTTTATGTACTCTACTGCCTCATCTCAAGGAAGCTTGCAGCTGGAGACTTAGCTACACACTGGCTAAGCTCTAAGGGATACATGACTAACATTGGTCACAGTCTATTCTCTCCTTTTTCACCTCTTCTTGAGATGGTTGTACTTGAACTTAGAATGGAATACCCCGCTCCTCGAGGAAAGAGTTTCTAGACTGGGGAATTAGAGTTAACTTGTTGAGGGAGGTTGTTTCTATGCCATTTCTGAGGTGGGGAGCTACATATCACTTACACAATACA
This sequence comes from Ottelia alismoides, assembly GCA_037367405.1. Classification (NCBI taxonomy): domain Eukaryota; kingdom Viridiplantae; phylum Streptophyta; class Magnoliopsida; order Alismatales; family Hydrocharitaceae; genus Ottelia; species Ottelia alismoides. The sequence goes on along the minus strand of JAZKJV010006795.1, from coordinate 137,683 downwards.
AGGAAAGATTCATAGTCATTAGAGTTTGCGCATGTAAACTTGTTCTGACCTGGTTGTTAAGGAGTCTTGACCATGGAACTGTGGAACGTGAAAGCTGTTGAGTCTTAAACCCGCTTCCCAAATAGGTTTTGCCAAACTAATAATCCATAGGTCTGACTAAGCTCCATAGTCCAATTTAATGAAGACAAGTTTAATAATCAACTTTAATGCTTTCTTTTTCTTTTCTCTCTGTTTTCAATTCTTTTTCAAATAAGTGTTTTCTAAGGGACTAGCAAAGGTAAAGTATACGGGGATGACGAATCTATGATTCTCATTCTTTATTCTTTTATTGTAGTTTTATCTTTTACCAACAAAATCTATAAATATGTGTAAATATAATGGATTATCATTATGCATGTCATTGTTAATTGCATAATTAACGTATGTTTTCCAAAATAAAAGAATAAAGAGAAAAGAAAAAGGAAACAAGGTTGTAATTATGCAATAAGTACAGACTGACCCAAACCCTGAGAGAAGGTTAATGAGTGACCGGATCGATAACGAAGAAGTAGGGGGAGATAGGGTCCTTGTAGAGCTACTTGGCTTGTATACCCATAAATATTTATTTAATCTATACTTTATACATATGATATTAAATACTTGTACATATATTTTAAAATTAAATAAAAAAATAAAAATTAGAAAACGGAAAATAAAATAAAAATAAAATTCAAAGTTCATTGTACAAAAGACACTTGTGTATATTATATATTGTACAAGCTTTAACCTTCTTTTAATTTATTAAAACCAAACAAAAAACTTTTTATTCCACAAATTATCTTGTAAATAAATAAAATACAAATTAAAGGATTTTGGTATAAAAAATAAAATAAAAATACATATGCAAGTATACTACACATATGTATAATACACTATACTGTATATACTGTATATATGATGTCATAAAAATAATTAAAATTCATAAAAAAATCATTTATAAGATAATAAACAAATTTTATTTTAAAAATATTTTCTATTTTTTATTCAATATTCTTTCATTTTGTAGAATTCTAATTTCTTATTGGTCCACCTTGGAATGTTGACCGCGGTCAACCTCCCCTTCTTCAGACCCGACCCGACAGACCCATCGCTGGACCCGATTTCTTCACATTTTCTCGATCAGGTCCCACCTCCAATTTCTTTGTTTTCTGCACCCAAATCTTCAACTAGGATCCGTGATCCTTGCTGATCCCAAGGCACAACCGAATCTTCCTAGTGTTTTGTGCAAGCCTTTAATCTTTCTAGACCCTACAGATCCCCTATAAATCATCTCCTCCACCTCCCGAGCTCTTCAGCTCATGCCTCACCGCTTCCTTCCTCCCTAGATGCCTCCAGTAGAGTGACAGGCTACCGGAGATCCCTTTGGAGCGAAGTTTGGTGGCTCTTTGGCCGTAGCTCAAGAACATGGCCGAGCGCCGCCGCGTACAACGTCCCAGCATTCTCGCACTCTGGTTGAGGCCATTACCTTAACCTCCACCTCCGCCTTGCGTCACTGAGCACATCAGCACCCCCAGGTACCCTCCATTCTGCCTACACTTTCATTTTCATTCTGATTTCGTCCTTCAATTCTGTTGCAGTTCATCAACTCCACCATCGGGTCGAAGCTCCATCTTACACATCTCGTCGCACCGATTCGCATGCGACTCCACCTTCCCTCGCGACCTGACCACCTTAGGCTTGATATTTCGATCGAGATTAAGATCTGATCTCCCTCTCCCATATACGATGGAGGTCAAGCTCATCCAGTCGTCACTTCTCTTCACTATTCCAAGCAATAACCAGACCGGAGGAAAGCCTCCGACTTTGGTTACCCTTCGCAGGACCAGGTACACGCCTGGAGACCAACCAGATCCCTTACTACTCAGGCGGAGTAGCTCCAGGAAGTGGAGTACCACCACGCCTATCTGACTGTCCACCACCTCATCAGACTCTTCCACTCGACGCAGAGCTTTCCTACGAAGGTGTTGGACTCCTTTGCGAGTCGATCAGCCATTGGGATCACCATATATCATCGATCAAAACTCGCCTGAGTTGTGTTCTTCCAACATGTTCCAGAGCCGTCATATGATCCATATCTCCCAGATCTGACCTGGACTGTTCTTCCTCGCTTAACTAATAACGACTCGATCAGGTCCCCACCTGATCTTTGTCGTACATCAGCGCAGCCTTGCAGAACCGTTGATAAGCCCCTGATGCGTCAGATCTGAGTCGCGTGGCTCCCACATCCTCTGGCCGTCAAATCTTTTAGCAGGAGCACATCAGAGCCGTCAGAGACCCCACGCGCATGCCACGTGCCTCAAGGGTATACTTCCATTTTTGCCCCGCATGTCTTTTTATTTTGCTTTAGTTCAATAAATAAAAACTGTAGTTAAGAAGTTTTACAAAAAGGCCCCTATAGTTTTTATATTTGCAATTTATTCCATCTGAGTTGTAGTCACGTGCATCCACACACGTTTTTGTGGTTATTTTGCATATTTTCTCCTAAACATCTCATCTGTTATGGAATGAATGTTATGTTTTGAGAATTTGCATTTATACCCCTGTCAATGATGTTTAAGTGTGATATGTGTATTTTATGGAAAATTTCATAACAGCCCCCTATAGTTCTTGATTTTGTTTTTCTAAAGGCCCATAAACTTAAAATAATTACAGATAGGTCCCCTACATACTTTTTTTTATTACTTGTCTTTTATTTAATGTAATAAATATTGAATGGACTCCAAAAATTTCCTAAAATTTATCTTAGTCCCAGATTGCTTGTTTGATTTGTGGTAATTTTTACTTGTTGATTTTCTTCCATTTTCATATTATTAAAAATTCGAAAACACCCTAAAAAGACCCTATTTATTTTGGTGAATACATAAAAGTTTGAAAAATCTCTCAAACATTCTACAAAAATTATTGTAGTTTCCTTTCATTGCCTTTTAGCTTCAATATCAATTTTGTTAAAAAAGTACCTTATAAAAACCTAAAATTTTGCAAAACACTTGAAAACTTTTAAAAATTATATTAAATAAATAAAAAAAATCCAAAAATTATGATCTTTTCTTGTTTGTAGATATTTTTCTCTAGTTCATCTTAAAAATAATCTCCAGGATTTTTGAGCTTTTTAGGTATTTTTAAAGTGCAAAGCAGTCATAGTTGTCCACTGTTTACTGTTTTTTTACTGTTTGATTTTTAGAAAATTTAAAAAATATCATAAAAATATGTAGAAATTACCAAAAAATACTATAAAATACATAAAGCTCAAAAAATATTTTTATTGCATTTTTCTGATTATTTTTTACCTCTTTGAAAAATACAAAAAGAGTGTTTGTGTGTGTCTTACTTGTTTTCTTACATTGGAAAATTAAAATGTTGAAAAATTAAAAACCTCTAAAAAGTATTTTTTCTGAAATCTCACTACTTTGTGTATAATTGTGTTCCTTGAGTTCGACCCTGATCATTATACTAGGTTAATAAAAATAGATTCGCTTGATTTGCTTGCTTGATATCTTAGTAGTTTATTTTCTTGATTGATTGTTTTGATTGATTAGGATCACAACGACATTTGCTCAATTTAATAACTTAACCCTAGTTGGTCGGGTGGTCATCACTTGTGTTTAGGATAATAAATTCAAAGATATGTAAAATCCATCCATTTAATAATCTATCGTGAATGAGAATTTGCGTCAACCGGAAATTTAACATATCCTTGAAAATGGAAGATGTTGAGGAATATGCTAAGATAAGAATACATGTACTTATCAGCATTTTCTCCATTAACATTTTCCTCCGTTATGGTTAAAACATTTTGAGATAAAAAAATAATTATAGCCATGAATATGGCCAACATCATAAGTTTCCATGAAGCCATTTTTTCACTCCAACTATTTGAATTAAGAAGGCTTTATAGATGGATGTCCTTAATCCATGACCATGTGCCGTATATATAGTCTTTTTTGGAGCAATAGGATGAGATTATGTAATAGCATGTATGCACTTCATTGTGATTAAATAATCTCATTTGAATAAAATATTGAAATATTGACCATGGCCAAATATTTATAAAATAAAGAATGAAGTATGGATGTGTATGGTTACATCATAATAAATATTGTTTTCCCCCTAAGGATATTGCCTTTATAAAAAGTATGCATACTGTGTCATTACGCAAGACTTGTTCAAAGTTTACAACATATATTATTGAAGCCAAATAAACTTTCAACATCACAGTAGTAAGTTTTAACATTACGTCGATAGGACATCTATTCTGTCATTTTTGTTAGATGGTGTTAAAATAAGTTACAAGTATTGAACATGGAAATGAAGTCACAACTTCCTCCTTGTCATGAAAACCTCTGGAAATTTCTTATAAATCTAATCCCCTGATCAAGATTGGTTTGAAGAATAAAAAATATATTGAAATTATATTTATTAATAAAAATATGTTAGCCTTATAAAACCCCCCCTCACATAAGACCAATTGAAACGACATAACACATGTATGCTTGAGAGAAAACACAAATTACCTTGATATTGACTCAAATGATAAAAGAATAGTGATTATAATAATCCTACACCAAATCAGTTTAAAGAACTATGAACAATTTGAGCCTCCAAATCATATGTGGGATCTAATAGTCCTTAAAAAGGCTGATGGAACTATGTTTTGATGATACAATCAAGCTACCAATCAGTTGCAAGATAACATGTTCCCTTGTGATAATCTATATACTAATATAATAATAATATTTTGGATAACCACATACAAAATTGTCAACACTTTGAATTAACCATTTATACCTTTTGAAATTAAAAAGTCAACAAAGCCATTCCTTGTATAAAAGGCGTTTCTTGATTACATCACTTTTATTTTTTTATAAAATTGAAGCCACCATGGCACCAATTTGTTAGAACCGTGGTAAATTTATTGCATAAAAATCACAATGAACAGTTCCAACAACGACAGATAATTTCAAGCGTCTTTGCAAAATATGAACAAAAGACCCAAACAATTTGAAATGTCAATAAATGTTGGATGTATTGTTTTGTTGTTTTCGAAAAAATCTAAGCATACATTTTCCCTATATTTTATGTCATTAATCACAAATAAATAGCAACTTATCCAACATTCATGTCAATTGTTCAACATAAGAAAATCCACACATGGACAAAAACCACATGCAATTGGTTGGTTGATTATCACACTCTTGTAGAAAATTAAAAAAAGGGGTAGTGCTGGCGAAATTCTTAATAATAGGGGATGGCTTTTGACTTTTGTAGTTTCTCCGGAGTAAGTATAAACCTTTCGAAGTGTTGACATAGTCTTGGATTTCTATCTTTATCCATAAGTCCATTATCCATTCAAATAAATTGGGTAGTCACCGGACACAATCTTTAATCTACAAGGAATATACTCTTTCACAATTCGTAGCTTAGTTGTTTCATCAAAATTGGACTTATAGTTCATTCAAATAATTTTTCATTGGATTATCATAATCAATTTTTTCATCATTTGCTTTAATGTCAAGGTAAAAATTTAAGTCATGAGATTATACTTAACAGAAATCCGAGACGAATTTAGGTCAAGGAAATTTTTTTGTCAATTTTAGATTGAAATTTTCATCAATTTCATTTCGATCCCTATTCCTTATTTGTAATATATATACATAGAGGGCTTATCCAATGGGCCATGTGCCCATTTGAGATGAGATGAGCCCACTCATATTTTACCAATATTTTCCATCATTTTGAGTTCAATGCTTATTTATTTACTGTTGTTATATCATATTCTTACTATTAGTAACTATTTTCATATAAAGAAGATCTTAGATTCACAAGAAATGGTCATTAGTAAGAATAAAAATGAGACTAGTAATACAAATAATAATACAATAATTTTTTTTGAATTTAAGATTTTTTTTTCCTGAAAATAGTTACTACTAGTAAGAATATGATATAACACTTGTAAACAAATACTTATTAAGCTCAAAAAGATAGGAAATAATGGTAAAAAATGAGTGGGCTCATCTCATCTCAAATGAGCACAGGGCTCATTGGATAATTTCCCTATATATATATATAGGATTTTTATCCAATACGCACAGGGCTCATTAGCGTTTCGGTGAGCACCATTTGTAGGCCAGACACGTGTATTACTAATTAAGTTGTTCCCTATTTCGAAGGATGTTGTTTTTGGAAGGAGATTAATATGCAAAACAATTTAAAAATAAGTGATATTCCAATTATATCGCGTCCTAAAAAATAGGAAGATCATTTTGGAAAGAAAATATTTGAATCGATGATTTCTTGCAGAAATTCGAGATCCAAATGCTCAGGTCAGTAATATATACACAATGAACAAGTAAGTGCTTGTTGTGAAGTCAGTAATATCCAAACAACGGTCAGTAATCTACATTCATTTTATCACATGGTGCAGATTTCAGTAATATATATACAATGGACAAGTAAGTGCTTGTTGTGAAGTCAGTAAAACCATAAGAAATGATCAGTAATTTCCATATATTTTATTACTTTGAACAGAATTCAGTAATTTAGATATGATACTCAAGTAATATATATACAGTTATCAAGTAAATTATTGTTTGTGTTCAGTAATGTATATATCTATGTCTTATACCACATGTTCAGTAATATGTGTACGATTCTCAAGTAATAGCTACTATGAGATCAGTAATAACAAAGTAGTGGTCAGTAAGTCATGGGCATTGCTCAAGTAATAACAAAGTAATGGTCAGTAAGTCATGGGCATTGCGCAAGTAAGAAAGTAACCATTTGTTAATGCAATGCACATTACATTGACATTGGTATTACTAACCACATGGTTAGTAATATGTGTGCGATTCTCAAGTAATAGCTACTATGAGATCAGTGATAACAAAGTGTTGGTCAGTAAGTCATGGGCGTTGCTCAAGTAATAACAAAGTAATGGTCAGTAAGTCATGGGCATTGCTCAAGTAAGAAAGTAACCATTTGTTAATGCAATACACATTAATAGACAATGGTATTACTAACCATTTTTTATGTTATTACTATCTCACTACACACATTTACTTGACCATTTTATACATATTACTGAATTCTGTATAATGTAACTATTTGGATGTAAATTACTGACCATTGTTCTTGATATTACTGATCTCACAATAAGTATTTACTTGACCCAATTATATTTATTACTATAATAGCATTCGGATCCTTAATCATCCGCGTGGAATCATTTATTTGAATCGTTTATTTCCAAAACCGTCTTCCAATTTTTAAGGACGTTATATAATAGGAAATATATGATTTTTTTAAATACGTGGTAGCCTATAATTAGAAATATAGTTATTACTAATACACGTGTATGGCCGAGAATGGGTGCTCATTGAAACGCTAATGAGCCCTGTGCGCAGTGGATAAGCCCTATATATATATATATATATAGAGAGAGAGAGAGAGAGAGAGAGGAGAAACTTCAAATGAGGTTGGGTCTCACCAATATTGTGTTGAGCCCTCAATCTCATCCTTCTATTTTTGATCATGCGGCTGCAACTAATGACTGATTAACAATATTTTTTAAACTCGTGAAAACCTATTTTAGTCTTTTGTCACATTCTAAATATAGAATGTGAAAACCTACATTTATCTCCATCAATTGCTTTCCATATTTCAAAACGTAATTTAATTTCGTGCAAGCAATAGAGACGGCGGCGACACGAGGAGCAGGATCGGACGGCTGTGTGGGAGGTCTAACTCTCCTCTTCCTGTTCTTGCTGTCGCAGCCCTCCACTTCCGAGGTCATTTTCGAGGAGAGATTCAAAGGCGAGTCTCTCGATCTCTAGTCTAGTTGCGCTTCGACGGATCGACGCCCCTTGTTTGAGAGATGAGATGGTCTTGATTCGATAATATCTGGTGAAGATTTCAGTTTCCAATATCTCTTTCTTTCTTTTTTGCTTCTTTTGGGCGGGGCGTTGATCTCGGTGTTGACTTTGAGTTGACTTTAATTTTGTTGTTGAATGTGTGCCTTTTTCTGGGAGGAATGAGAAGTTGTGTTTCGATTTACTCTACAAAGGGGAGTAGTGCATATCTTATGCAATCAACTACCAGTATGGTGTCCGTTGGACAGAAAATGCAAAATTTAGAATCCAGCACGGTGTTCAACTTCGGTTCATTAATAAAGTTTGAAGTTCAAGCTCAGGCAGAGATATACTTGTTGACTTGTTTTTGAGTTTAATGTATGTTTTGGAGTTTAATGTATATTTTACAAATCACATAATGGATTTTACATATATCGGATTATTTTTTACATTCTCGTAATGTTTTTTTACATTTTATCAAATTCTAACAGTCTACTTTTATTTTGCAGAGTTCCATACAAATATTACCAAGCGGCTACACATTTTCATAAAGAAATGTGTAATAATTACAAAAGGTCGTGAAACAATTACAAAGATCCAATGTTGACACATAAATATATAAAACATGAAATTTACAAAGCAGTTTAAAGAAACTGCATATGCATATGATCTTTTACAAATATCAATATAAAATTTACAAATTAAAATAATAATTTCATAAAATACTATTCAATGGGAATGCTAAAAATAGATTATTTGAAATTTACAAAATCAAAATCTAAATATCACATAATCTTATTCTTATTTACAAAATCATGCATTAAGTTGTATTTGCTGAGAATATTTTTGGAAATCAGCGAATAGAGGAATTAATAAAAAATTCCTAATAAAAACGAGCCTAAAATGGCACCAAAGCCATTAAGTGAACATCCAATTAAATTCAAAATAGAAAGACGGAAATACCCTTTTTTACATCATACCATCGGATCATGATCTAATGGATCTCGTTGATGGCTCACCACAATATTGGTGAGACCCCACCTCATTTGAAAGGTCCCCTATATATATATATATATATATATATATATATATATATATAGGGGACCTTTCAAATGAGGTGTGAGCTTTTCTGAAATTGTAAAGGCCACTGTGAATTTAGTAAAAACTCTGTAACAGTTTTATAAAAGTATAAACTGTACATTGTAAAAAAGTAAATTTTGTAAAATATAGCATCCAAATTTAAATTAACATTTCCATCCAATATAATAATATTTTCATAATTTTATTTCACTATACATGTTGTGTTAATATTTATTGTTATATGTATGAAACAAAAATTGTAAAATATATTGGAAAGATGCCTAAATTGAGGGTGGCTCACCATATATATGGTGAGACCCCACCTCATTTGAAGTTTCTTCTATATATATATATATATATATATGATTTTTATCCAGAGAGCCATATGCCCATTTGCGTTAAAATGAGCCCATCATATCCACCGTTAGATCAAATGTTTCAATCCCATGATTTTAGGAGTGATAATGGTAATGAGAATGATTTTAATTTTGAAACTTAATGAAATCCCCTAAATAGTCATAGACTTTTTTGGTAGCGTTTGCTATTGTATTGAGAATAAACTCAATTTGTCACATTTCGAGAGGGGAGTGATCGATCGTTCACATAAAATCATTGTTTTTTTATTATTTTTGCGATAGCCTTTTCTGAATCAAAGGTATTTTGATAGATTTTTTATGTTTATCTGTTTTTTCTTTGCTAATATTTTTTCATTAATTTTCATCCATGGAAATTTGCGAATGGATTGTGATCGGCATATTTCAGAAGCAATTACGAAAAATGTTTATTTCACGTTATTAGTAGAATTTGATCGTTCTTTTAGTTTTCGATTTCAATTTTAAACGTGATGGATTATTTGCACTTGTATTTGAATCATGATATCTCAGAAGCAATGGTGAATGATGATTCTTGGTTGGATTTCGATCATGAAAACACTACTTCAGAAGGATCATGTGCAATTTATATTACTTTTGAACCCTTAATAATTACTTATATCACATTATCTTACTGAGTCAAATTACTAAAATTTGATATTAAGTTACTTAAGGCATTTGTCAAAGTTACTGACAATATGGCATGTATTACTTTTCTATATATTATTCTTACGGATTCATTTTTATTCACTAGTTAATTATGTATCTTAAGAAAATACTATGTATTACTTGTCAGTTTGTCATTCTTACTAAATCTTTCATATTGAATTACTAATGTATTTACTTAATTTACTTATAAGATATTTTATGTTACTATCGCTAACATAATTGTTACTTTTCATGCATTACTTAGAAATATACTGAGATACTAATGTACTTATATTGTTTACTGATATGATATTTTAATTTTACTATTGTCTACATAATTCTTACTATCTCTTTAGTTCTTACAACTTGCAACTACTGGTTTACTAATTCATTTTTATTTCAGGTATGTCAGATGCCAGAATACTTTTGATGTTTTACAACTCGCAGCATCATTCATGGATGAAAAAAAAATCAAACATTGGATCGTGAGAGCATCATATCAGAAGAAACGACGATGAATGACCTGCAATTGGATTTGAATAATGAGACATAGTATATCTTTACTGAGACAAACATGAAAGTTACTGAGACAAACGTGAAAGTTATTTGCATACATGTATTTTTATTTATACCAAGTTATTGATGCCATTTGCCTATGTTACATGCATTTTGTTAATTGTTACTTGTTCTTCTATCATTCTTATTGAATCAATTATATTCAGAGTGTTTTCTTCAAATCATATTCAGTAAGAATGATATAAAGTTAAGTAACAACAAACAAACAAATGGAATCGGTAATATTATATACAATAGTCCAGTAAATGGTTGTTGCAAGATTAGTAATACCCAAATGACGTTCAGTAATTTACATTCATTTTATTATATGGTTCAAAATTCAGTAATATATATACATTGGACAAGTAAGTAGTTGTTATGAAATTAGTAAAACAATGATAAATGATCAGTAATTTTCACATGCATTATAAGTAACTAAAAAGATTATACAAGTAAATAAAAGGTGAAGAATTTAGTAACAATCAAAATGAGTTTAGTAAAATAGACATTTGTAATCGGTACTCATTGTATGGACATTAGTAGTTTACATACTTAATTACTAATCTCACAACAATAATTACTTGAGAACTAAATATGTATTACTTGAGTAACATGAATGAATTACTGATCTCTGTACAATGTAATATTACAGTTATAAAATATTGACAATTGTTTCAGTACTACTGATCTCGCAACACATAATTACTTGAGTTCAATATATATATTACTGATCAAATATACAATGACTATTTCTTCGGTACGAAATTAATGATTTGAAGTTATCGTTCCAAAACCGTCTTCCTTTATTTAAGGACTCGGTATAATTGGAAATACAAAAGGCTCAAACATATTAATATCCTTCCAAAATCATGTGATGAGCGACCCGAGCAACTAAGGTAAAAAGGTATCAATGGTCGTTGCGAACTCAACCTCTCGGATCGGGCTCAATCAAGAAAACAAAGACCACCAAACATGAAAATCAAGCAATCAAGCACAAATTGCGGTCTCGCTATTTTATTTTACCTGGTATAGCTACCAGGGTCGAACACAAGGAGCACGGTATGCCTAGGCTACGAAGTAGTCGAGATCCAAAAATAAAAAGAAATAAACTATTTTTGGTGGATTTTAGGTTTTTCAATTTTTATTGTAATTTTTAAATTAAGAAAAGGGTGTAAAAGAAATAAAAAAGGCACAATAAATAATTATTTAAGGTAGCAAAAATACTCAGAAAATTAAAATAAATATATTTTTGGTTTTTAGAAATATTAAAGTGTGTTTGATACTTTTCTTAGATTTTTCTTATTTTTAGTTAATTTTCTAAAAATGAAACAAGGTCAAAAAGATTAAACAGTATGCAGCCAGAATCTAAAGGCACTTTAAAAATACTTAAAATGCCTATAAAATTCGAGCAACAAGTTTATGATAAACTAAAAATAAAACCTCACTACAAAAATCAAAAATGCACTTTTTTGAGCTTTTATAAATTTCTAAAAAATTTTCTAGAGTTTTTAGTGTTTTTTTAATTTTAGGATTTTTATAAATGTAAAAGCAACAAAAATTGGGTGGAATAAAAAACAAACCAAAACAAGCTATCAATGATTTTTTGGACTTTTTAGAGGGTTCTTAATATTTTTTGTTGATTTTTAAAACTAGACAGTAACAACTTTGAGGGTTTTTTAATTCTTAAAAATACTAAATGAAAATAAAAAGCAACAAAAAATTCACACAAATTTCTACACCATGGCAGGGGCCATGTTTCGAAATTTCACGAATTTTGGATGAGATTTGCTATTTAATAAACTAAAATAAAGCACACAGTACACAGGGAATAATTTGCAAGAAAAACATGTTCCAGGGGCTTAATAGTAACACACGTATAAAGTATAAGGCCCAGCCTGCAATTTTCACACGAATATCGATACATCTCAAAGTTCAATTCATAACGTCAAATAAAGCCAGGGCAGTACATGCAATTAACCCATAAAGCACATGACAAAGCATGTATGTCTACACAAGAAGGACTGAAATGTAAATACTTAAAACTGCAGGATCAAAAGTGCACATTACCCTACTATGTACTTTTTATTTTATAGACTAAAGAACAAAAGGAAATAAATGTAGGGGTAGCGGAGCAAATTACCCAATCGCTCGTGCGTCGCACGTGGGGTGCCAGGTGCCGTGCCCTGACTGAATGAGAAGCATGCGACTCTAGCGTATACAGGTGGCAAATCCAACTGCTATCCACAAGGCGAGAACGTGGGCATAAGGAGGTCGTTAGATGTCGGATCTAACGGCCTGACAAAGACAGGCTTTGGACGGTGGTGATCAAATCTGGGCAACGGGTGTGATCTAACGACTGAGAAGGGTGCTGGACGAACTCCGCTTGGGCGAGGTTCACAAGAGCACCGGCGGTGATCTGGCACTCCGATGGATGATCGGACAACGGTGGTCGACTCGCAAGACTCCTCCACGTCGGGTGGACGGGTCCGATTGACTCACCGACGGTCGGATCTCTGGGAATGGGTACGTGACCTAGGCAAGCTCCGGAAAAGTGGGGCAGATGCGACCTGGGGCGTATCTGTGCGCGCTATGACCTGCAGAGGAAAGCTTCAACTCGAAGGGACACTCCGGTCGTAGTTATTTGACCTAAACTATCGTGAAGTGACGATGAATGGGGGTGGAGGTTCTAGCGAAGTGATAGAAGGAACCGGGCCTAATCTTGGCTATCCAAGCCATTCCTAGGATGATCAGGCTGTGGGAGAAGGGTGACAATGAACGGATATGTCGATCGGAATGGATAAGGATGGTTGATGCTGCTCCGACCGGTGTGTCGGAGCTGGAAGAGCGACAGATGAAAGAATCAAAATAAACGGAACTAAGATCGAGATGGAGGCTACCTGAGGGTCCTATCTGAATCCTGAGCTCCAGGGGGTGAAGTCAAACTGGGTATTCACCTCGACCTCGCTGCGGAAGGTGGGGGAGGCTCGTCACGGCGGAAGTCCGGCCACGAAGCTTGAGCATCGATTGTATCGGCCTTCTCCGACCACCAAAGGGTTCCTCCAAATGCTGTCACCAAGGGGAAGGAGTCTAGGGTAGAAGGAGAGTGTAAGGCGCGAGCTATGGCTCTAGGGAATGGAATGAAGACTTTATAGGATGTCCCAGGTGGTTGGAAAGAATTGAGTGGAGCGCGCAATCCAAGATTGATCCGCCACTCCCTAGGGATCCGCGAGGATCGATGATCCATGGGGAAGAAGCGGGCGGTGCAATCGTGGTAGGAGACGGTCAGATCCGAGTGGGAAAATTTTGAGAGGATGGGGCGAAACTCGGATCCGGGTGAAGAATGGTCCGGGAGGTGGAGTTGACCAGGGTCAACATCCCTTCTGGACCAATCAGAAAATACATTGGTCAAAATTATTTGAAAATAAATTAAAAATAGAAGATGATTTTATTTTAAAATATGTTCAAAATGGAAAATGTTTTTTATTTTTCAAACTATTTTTTGTGATTTTTAATTTTTTATGAAAAATAATTTAATCTATATACATTATATTATCATATATACATGTATAATTTACCTATGTATTTTATACGATTATTTTTTTTCTTTTTTTTTTACAAATACCCCAAATTATATTTTATTTATTTACAACATATTATTCGGAGTATGAAATAATTTTTACTTAATTTTTATTGGCTCTTTACAAGTGTGAAATAAATAGGTGATGATACATATAATAATGTGATATGTACATGGTTGAGAGAGAATTTATTTTATTTCTATTTTAATTTTATTTTTCTAAATGTTATTTTATTTTTAGAAATATATACAAGGGATTAGAAACGCATTTTTATTTTTATTTTTGTGAAAATAAAATATACATATAAGAAGGAATATACACAAGGTTGAGTGGCCCTATCTCTCTCTACTTATTTTATTTGGCGATCAGGCCCATATTGGGCCTTCTCTTGGGTTTAGGTCACTCAATATTTATTCTAAATATTTCCTTCTTTTTCTTTTATTCTTTATTCTTTTATTTTCACATAAATACATGATAATTATTAATATTTAACAAATGCATGCTTAATAGTAATTTATTGTATTTACAACTATATACATGGTATTTTGCCAAGATATTTAGCTAAAATAAAAGAATAAAGATTTATGAATGAGTATTCATCAACCCCCTATATTTTACTTTTGCTAGTCCCTTAGCAAACACTTATTTGAAAAAGAAGTGAAAAAGAGAACGGAAAAGAAAAAGAAGTAAAAGAAGGCGAAGCAAGGCTGATTATTAAACTTGTCTTCATTAAATTGAAGTATGGAGCTCAGTCAGATCTTTGGATTATTAATTTGTCGGAACCTTATTTGGACATAGGTTTAAAACTTAACAGCCTCTAAGTTACACCAATCTATGGTCAAGACTCCTCAACAATCCCGATCAGAACAATTCTACATACACAAACTCTGATGACCATGAATTTTTTCTTGTACTGTGTAAGTGATATGTAGCTCCCCCCCTCAGAAATGGCAAAGTAACAACCCTCCTCAATAAGGTAACTCTAATACCCTAGTCTGGAAAATCTTTCCTCTAGGAGCGGGGTATTCCCTTCTGAGAAGCAAGACTTGCGAGAGCCGCTAAATAGTGGTCTGACAAGTCAGACTCACTGTCGCTGATGCGACTGCTCAAACCACCTCGGTCTTCAACAATTAACCCACACAATCAATAAAGCAATCAAGAGCAAGGATTAAAATTTATTATACCCTACTAACAATGTATAATGGCAAGCAAGTAGGGGTCGAACACAGGAAACAACGGTGCAGAGTGTAAATAAAGATCCAAACCCTAGGTCTAATGAATCACTTAGCCAATTTCTTTTTGAGGGTTTTTAATTTTTAATTTTTTTATTTAATTTTTAATTTTTTTAATTTTGTATTTTGATTTTTAATTTTCTGATTTTTATAATTTTATATTTTTTTTCTTTTTCAATAATGTCAGACCCTGAGCTAGAAACCTCGCACATAAGCCAGAACCCCAAATAGAAAGCTCAGACCCGAATTTCATTTGAGGTGGAAAATAAAAACAAAGGAATAAAAGACAAGGTCAACTATTTATAAAAATGCACAAAAATAACCAAAAATTCAGAAAATAAATTTTTTTGATATTTTAGGATTTTTTACTGTATTTGTGATTTTTGGGGATTTTTCTAGGTGTTTTTGGTATTTTTAAATACTGAAATAATAGAAAACAGTGGAAAATGGGCTGGCTGTAAACAAAATGAAGTTTAAAAATAGCAAACCGCAATCAAAATTTTTCACACTATTTTTCAAATAAAGAGAGCAAAATAAAGGGCAAACAGGAACTGAGTTTGTATTTTTTAGAGTTTTCTTTGATTTTATATATTTTGTTTGAAGTTTTAGAGTCTTTTTAAATTTTTAAGGTTTTTCTTTTGAGATTTTTAGTGAATTTTGGTTTGAAACTAAAATATAGTAACATAGATACTATGGAATTTTTTTGGAATTTTTCGAGACTTTTTAATATTTTTTTGGCATTTTCTAAACTAGACAGTAGAGAAAAAACATGTTTTTGATTTTTAATAAATATAAAAATATGATAAAATTAAAAACTAAAAATATAGCGTGAAAATAGAAGCACACAGAAGCTTAACCCTATTTTTTTGAGAATTTTTCACAATTAAAAGAGGTGTAAAATAAATAAGCTAAGCACACAAAAATCCTAAGCCTGGTAGGGGTATAAATGAAATTATAAAAACATCCAAGGGCTCAGCTGCAAATTTCACCAAAAAGCCACGAACAGGTCACGTGAAACAACATTCACAGGGGCATAAATGCAATTAATGAAAACCGGCTGGGCATACATGCAATATTTCCAAAAACATATTATATTTCCTACGCACAGGGACGAAACTGCAAATAACCAAAAGTTCTGGGCCTAACATGCAAAATACCCAAAGGTCACGCGCCCCAGTCACGTGAGGTGACGTGGCGCGGACTAAAGTGCAAATAGTGAAACTGTGAGGGTCTACGTGCAATTATTACAAAACTTTTTAAACTACAAATGAAAGTTACTGGACTAAAAGTTAAAAACAAAAAGTCGTGGGTTAAGAATGCAAAATACCCACGAGGCTCGATCCTGCGGCCGGTGGTATCCCACTTGGACACGTGGCGAGTATCCGACGGCGGATACCCCTTCGTCGCGGACGGTTGAGATTAGACCTTTGAGGCTCGATCCAATGGCGGAGAAGCAAGGACGATCGGACGGCTGGCGTCGCGTCTGGAGCAGGCGGTCGATCCAACGGAAGGGAGGGGTTCACGAAGAACTCCTCCCCGGCGAACTTCGGGCGGCGATTGCGGCCGACACACGGCCGCTCCGGCCCTAAGATCAGAGGCAAAATGATCCTGGGGCCCTCCCGCGTCAGCTGGTGGCCTCCGGCAAGGCGGAGGCGGTCGGAGGTGCTCAGACGAGGAAGGTCGCCTGGAGATGCTTCCCTGAAACTTCGAGGCTCGGTTGAGCCTCCTTTTGACGTCTTTCCTACAGGGTTAGAAGCACGGCAAAAAGGGGGTGCTCGGAGGGCTCTCCGATGGTCTGGTGGACGCGAGAAGTGCCTGGGATGAAGAGCTCCGGCGAACGGTGGATAGGGGAGCTCGATAACTCGATCTGGGCGAGATCGAGGTGGTTGGAAGGCTGGAGCGGAGTGACAGGGAAGGAGATGGAGGTGATTTTGGCGGCGGTCGATAACGGGAGCGACTAGAAAATGGAGGCGGAGCTCAGCTCCGCCGTGGGCTTCGATCGGGGATTCACGGCGGTTAACCCAATCAAACGCAAAACTGTTATAGATCTAACCTATCCTAAGCTATAGCTACAAGAAAATGGAAGTAGAAGGGGAAGGGACTCACCAGAGACAACGGGCGAGGAAGCACGGCGGAGCTCCGGCGAGGGTCGAATCACTTCGATTCTACACCAAATGCCTCGAACCCCAGGTCGATTCGACTCCCCCTGTCACGAGGAGCACGAAGAAGTAGGGGTTTGCGATTGAAAGTGGCGGAAGAAGGATTAATTTCAAATTGAAGTCGGGGGGTCCTTTTTGTATGGTTGACGATGGGCGTAGAAGACGAGGGCGAGAACGCCTCGATTAGTGGTCCCCAGCCCAAGAAATCACTTGGGCGTGATTCACCACTAATCGAGGAGCAAAAAGTCTGAAGGAGTCGACATGATTTGGTGCAAGAGCGAGCCTAGAAAATGGCGAGAAGATGGGTCAAACGTGCATCTGACAAGCCTGGGAGAGTAGGTCAGACAGTTGACCGAGGTCAACTGTCAGACCAACCTGGTTGGTCCACGTGGACCAACCAGGAAAAAACATTATAAAAAAAATCGAAATAAAATAATAAATGGATGAATTTCAATTTGGTTAAAAAATAAAAAAATGTTTATTAATTTATGAAGTATTTTATTACGAATTTTATTTATTTTTATGAGGCTTATTTTTACAAGTTCACTTTTTACCCCTTTATAGGTATAATACCTATATACTTTATTACTTTATTTTTCTTTTGTGTATTTTAATTCTATTATTTTTATTTATTATTTTCTAAAATTACAACATACTCTTATATACACAAATATATTTTTATTTTATTTTTCTGATATGTTTTGTGTATTTAATAAAATAGAAGTATATTTGACATAGGTATAAGTACAGGTGTACAGTAGGGCCCAAAACTCAACTTTCAAACCGTAGCTCCGCCAAATGCGAAACCACCACCATTAATTAGATTATTTTATTCTATATACAATTAAAGGTGAGTATGCGGCATTTGGAGTTGTCGTTTGTGAGATACGGGTCTGGGAAGTTGGGATTTTGGAATCTTGTCCAGACCATAACTTTTTATCTGTACATTATTTTTCTGTGAAATCAATTTTGTATTTTTCTTAATTAAATTATCTACAACTTTCATGTACAAAGTTTCTTTATTTGGTGTATAAAAGTGGAACCAAAAATAGGTCCCAAAATGAATAAAGAATGAAAAGTATATGTATTTTATCTGTATTTCTGACCTTATCTCCCCGTACTTTATTCCTTGTCGACTTATTCATCAAGATGCCTAGGTCTCGAGGTTTCGGGTCATAAAATATTTACAATATTTTATTTTTTTTCTTTTCTTTATTTATGCTATAATTTTGGCTTTTAAAAACCACATTTTGTACACTATTTACACCTATGTGCATGAATGCTAAAATGCAGGAATTAAGGCTATTTATGGGCATTTGCCTGGGTTTTTGGTGCCAAAATGATAGAATAAAGATGATGAAATGTGGATTCATCATCCCCCTATACTTTACCTTTGCTAGTCCCTAGCAAACACTTATGAAATAAGTGCAGAAAAAGAAAAAAATAAAGAAAAGAAAAAGAAGAAGATGGACTAAGTGTAATTATCAAACTTGTCCTCACAAAATCAAAGTTTGGAGCTTAAGTCGGACCTTTGGAATTTTAGTGCTGGCGGAACCTTATTGAGAACCGAATTTGAAATCCAACAGTCTTCGAGAATCCCAAAACTCTGCCCAAGTCTCCTCAATAGCCAGGTCAGAAATATCTCAATTCATACGCAAACCCTTACGACTATGAATCTGACTTGTACAGTGTAAGTGATGGTGGCTCTCCCCAACTAGAATGGCAAAAAAACTGACTTCTCCAGTACAACAACCCAATGATTCCCCAATCCAATGACTCCATCCTCGAGGAGCGGGGTATTCCCTTCTAAGTTCAAGTGGCAACCAACTCAAGAGGAGGGGGTAAAGAGAAGAATGGACGGTAGCCAGTGTAGCTACCTATCCTGGGATGCAAGACCAGTGTAGTCAAGTCATCCTGCTGCAGGCTCACATGATATGACTTTGATGCTCAAGCTTGCTTATTTTCTATACAACATATTCACATACTTTGCAGGCTTTTTATTTTTGTACATGCCTGAACTTTTTTTTTTGAATACTATATACAGCAGCATTTACATAAGGAGTTTTTCCTCTTGAGCCAGTAGACTATCCCTCTTTTGAAGCTTTATCGCAACCCACAGCCTCCTGTCTTTAGACTTCCTAATCACTGGACGGGTTGGGGTGCACTTCCCTCCCTAGAGGAGGACAAGTGTTTCCACTTGTGTGCGTCTCATACCGGCAAATCCAATTCCCTCACCACTCCAACTGAGTTGAGCCATGTGAAAGGTGCAGGTGTCCAAGTTAGGTCATTATCAACAAGAGTCGTGCGTGTGCTCTGAAATACTCTACTTAGGCAGTCAAGAATCCATTGAACCAAGTCCCGTGATCCTCAAAGAATTAAGTCAACTAGACCTGAAGTACCTCAAACCCAGTTCCTATAAGGTTCCTGTTATTAGGTAGATTATAAGGTCCAATCAAGCTCCAATCTCCGGATTTACTTAGACTTGTTCAACTATCAAACTCAATCCGAAAAATGCGAATGCTATGCAATGTAATGCAGAAAATATTTTTGTGATGCAATTTTCCAAAAGTTTTTGAACTTTTTATAGATTTTTGAAAAGATGATGATGATGCATATGCATTTTTTGTCTTTTTCAAAAAGATTTTTCAAATGTTTTTGGATTTTAGTTTTTGCAAATGTTTTTGGGATTTTTAAAACGAAAAAGTTTTGGCTAAAAACTAGGATAAAATATGTACACGGGAGTGCTTCTTATAAGAAGTGGATTTGAAGGATTTACAAGGGTAAGTGATCAATTTTATACACATATAAATATAGTGGATTTTGGTGAGATGTATGTATTCCTCAAACTTTATTTGACACAAGCTTTTCATACAATTTTTGAAAACAATAGTCCAAAATAATTTTTACGAACATTTTTGCAAACATGTACACACATTTGAAAATCATTTTGCAAAGGTTTTTCAAACAGTATATATAGATTTTTCACACTATTTTTGCAACCATTTTTCAAACCATTTGCACATCATTTTTCGAACATTTTATTTCACACAAAGAAAATAAGTTTTACAATCCATACATTTTACACAGGTTGAAAACATGTAACAAAATATTTTCAAAATAGTTTTCAATAGATGTTCACAAAGATTTTCAAACTATTTTTCAAATATTTTGCAAAAAACATTTTCACCTGATTTATTAATCAGTAAATACAAAAAGAATTTGAGGAATAACCACATATTTTTTATTAAGGATTTTTAATGAATTTTAAAGAAATTTTTAAAGAATTATTAGCCCTATTTATTAAGAAAATACGAAAGTACTAGTTATGGCTAAAGTATAT
Source organism: Ottelia alismoides (assembly GCA_037367405.1). Taxonomy (NCBI): domain Eukaryota; kingdom Viridiplantae; phylum Streptophyta; class Magnoliopsida; order Alismatales; family Hydrocharitaceae; genus Ottelia; species Ottelia alismoides. Next base: position 116,837 of record JAZKJV010006795.1, on the reverse strand, counting down.
ATGTAGTATATACGACCCCCTATACTTAGCTTGAGCTATGTCCTCATAGATCGGAGAGAAAAGAGAAGACATAACTCGTACTAAGTATAGATAAGTCTAAAGAATAAATAATTAAAGGAATGGATGAACAAACGAATGAGAAGTTGACCGTCCCCCCTATACTTAGGATCAACTAATGCTAAGTATAGCAGACTGTACACAAAGTAGGGAGGGTCAAAGGTGGGAATGAACAGATCGTACTCGGGTTGTCTCCCCCTATACTTAGGGTAAGATATCCCTAAGTATAGACAAGAAGAGGAGACAATGGAGAGGATCGAGATAAATGAAGAAACTCGGGGTGCGCACCCCCCTATACTTAGGACAAAGTACGTCCCAAGTATAAAAGACTGTCTTCAAGGGGCGGCACCTTTTCGGTAGATGAAGAAGATAGAAGAGGAAAAGAAGATAAGAAGAAAAGAAGAAAAGAGACGAAATTGGATATGAACAACTCGGGATGCGCATCCCCCCTATACTTAGGATAGAGTACATCCTAAGTGTACCAGTGATGAAAGGGATGGCATCAATTCGGTAGAATAAGAGAAAAGAAATTGAAAAGAAGAAAAGAAGAAAAGACAAAAAAAGGGAACTCATTCAAAAATGTTTTGATGCGCTTTGCCTTCCTCTGCCTCTTTCGAAATATTCAGCTCATCCTCATAGATTACTTGAATTGAGTCAACGACGGCCATGAATGTGTCATGTTCAAGATATGGCTTCAAAAGCTATCCATTGACTACAAAAGGCTGTGCGTCAGCTGACAGATTGGATATCAATACACTTCCGTTGTCACGCACCTGCCTAACCAAAAACGGCCCAGTCCATTTGCTCTTCAATTTGCCTGGAAAGATCTTTAATTTCGCGTCGAACAACCATACCTTCTGACCTGGATCAAAGGACTTGTGGCGGATGTGCTTGTCATGCCATGTTTTGACCTTCTCCTTGTACATCAGGCTGTTGTCATATGCATAATCTCTGAATTCCAGTAATCTGTTCAGATCTAATTTTCTGTTCTTTCCTGCTTGCTTGGAGTCCAAATTACATATATTAATAGCCCATAGAGATTTGTGAATAAGTTCCACGGGCAAATGACATGGCTTGCCATACACCAGACGGTAGGGAGACATTCCCAAGGGTGACTTGTACGCTGTTCTGTAAGCCCAAAGAACGGAATCAAGCAGCTGAGACCAGTTCTTGCGATCCGGACGCACAAGTTTCTGTAGAATCGTCTTGATCTCCCTGTTGGAATATTCAGCTAAGCCATTAGACTGCGGGTGGTAGGGTGAAGCAACACGATGCTCGATGCAGAATTCTTGAGTCAGCTTCTTCACGTCTCTATTTATGAAATGACTACCCCCGTCAGATATGAGAATTTTAGGAATCTCGAACCGTGCTATGATGTGATCTCGTAAGAATCGACAGACAGTCCTACTGTCGACGGCTCGGGCGGGGATGGCCTCCACCCATCGACTGACATAATCAACAGCAAGCAGAATATATTCATAACCCTGACTGTTGGGAAACGAGCCCATGAAGTCAATGCCCCATGTGTCAAAGACATCTGAGATCTTAATGTACTTCAGAGGCATCGTATCTCTCATTCCTATGGTTCCACCCATCTTCTGACAATCAGTGCAACATTTGACATACTCGTCTGCATCTTTGAATAATGAAGGCCACCAAAGGCCACTTTGAAGAACTTTTGCTGCCGTTCATTTGCCTAAATGGTGTCCTCCAGAATCTTGATCATGACATAGAGCGAGGACACTTGGAACTTCCTCCTGAGGAATACACCTTCGCCAGATGCAATCTGCTCCCTCACGAAACAGATACGGGTCTTCCCACTGGTAAAAATGTATTTTAGACAAAAATCTGTCTATTTTCAACTTAGGCCAGTCCTGTGGGATTTTCTTGGAACTAGATAGTTCACAATGTCCGCATACCAAGGAAGTGAGGGGACAGACAGAATCGACTCATCTGGAAAGGTCTCTGTGATAGGCTGCAGGTTCAGCTCAGGAGACTCTGGTGCAGGAAGTCTCGACAGATGATCGGCCACTACATTCTTTACCCCAAGTTTATCTTTGATTTCCAAGTCAAACTCCTGGAGGAGAAGGATTCACCGGATGAGACGTGGTTTGGCGTCCTTCTTCTGTTGTAAATACCGAATGGCCGAATGATCCGTGTAAATGATTACTTTGGACCCAAGGAGGTAAGATCTGAACTTTTCCAAAGCAAAGACTACCGCTAGCAGCTCCTTTTCAATAACAGTGTAGTTTCTCTAGGCTTCGTCGAGCGTTCGGCTAGCGTAGTGAATCGCAAAGGGTACATTGTCTTTCCTCTGTCCCAATACAGCTCCGATGGCATAATCTGACGTGTCGGTCATAATCTCGAAAGGCTGGGTCCAAATCGGTGGCTGTAGGACAGGGGCCTGCGTGATGAGCTCTTTCAACTGATTAAAGGAAAGGAGCACACGGTCGTCTACAACGAATTCATTGTCCTTGCCGAGCAATTCAGTCAGCGGTCTGGCCAGTTTGCTGAAATCTTTAATAAATCGTCGGTAAAAACCGACATGGCCCAAGAATGATCGGATTTGCTTGATATTTGTAGGTGGCTCCAGCTTAGAAATTACATCCACCTTGGCTGGGTCAACCTCCATGCCACGTTTAGAAACAACGTGACCCAGCACGATTCCTTCGGTCACCATGAAATTGCTCTTCTCCCAGGAGAGCACAAGATTCACTTCGCAGCACCTCCGTAAGACTCGGTCTAGATAGTCCAGACATTGATCAAATGAATCCCCGTAGACCGAAAAATCGTCCATAAAGACCTCGAGAAAGCTGCCCACCATATCGGCAAAAACTGCAAGCATACACCTTTGAAATGTGGCAGGGGCGTTGCAAAGCCCGAACGGCATCCGTCTGAAGGCATATGTGCCAAAAGGACAGGTGAACGTGGTCTTCTCTTGATCTTCAGGAGCAATGACAACTTGATTATACCCAGAGTAACCGTCCAAGAAACAGAAATATTCCTTCGCGGCCAATCTCTCCAAGATCTGGTCGATGAAGGGTAGCGGAAAATGATCCTTCTTGGTGGCGAGATTGAGTCTTCTGTAGTCTACACACACTCGCCAAGAAGTCGGTACTCTGGTTGCGATCTCCTCTCCTTTGTCATTTTTCACAATGGTGATCCCCGATTTCTTGGGCACAACATGCAAAGGGCTCACCCATTTGCTATCAGAGATGGGATAAATGAATCCCGCATCACACCATTTCTGGATTTCTTTCATAACCACCTCTCACAGATTTGGGTTCAATCTTCTTTGCAGTTCACGAGAGGGTCTGCAATCTTCTTCCAGGAAGATGCGATGCGAACAGAGTGACGGATTGATCCCATGGAGATCGGAGGTTCGCCAGCCTATCGCCTTGCGGTTGCGTTCAAGAACCTCCATCAGACGAGATTCTTGATCTTCGGTCAGATGTGCATTAATGATGACCGGGTGCATGTTCGGATCTCCCGCAAGGAAGGCATACTTCATATTGGAGGGCAAGGGTTTTAGCTCTGGTGGGGTCTGAGCTGCTTCAGCGGTGACCTCAGCTATTAGTACAGGTGGTGATTCTTTCAACTGTGCAATGTCCACCACAGTCTGCTCTGTTTCTTCTCTCAGATCCTGTCAGAATTCTGCAATGATGTCATCTTCATCAGAAAATGCTTCAAAACTTGGCTCTTGGTTCTGAAGGTACATCACCCCCACGGTAGTATCTTGTAGCACATCAGCGAGTTCCTCATCTTGATCGATACAAGGAAATTCGACTACAGTCTCCACTTCCTCCTCGGAACGGAGGAGTCCATGGATCTCATTATCATCCAGGAATAGGTTGGTATCTTGAATTTCTGCTAGAAAATCGCAGTCTTCATCGTGCTCGATCACCCTTGCACACGATGCAGATGTCGGTTCAGCTGGCGTTCCCTCAGACAAGGTCTCAACTCGGATAATTTCATTGCCAGCTCCAAAAGTGATTTCTCCCGTCCCATAATTCACCACTGCGTTTGATGTCCGCAGAAATGGTCTTCCGAGTATGATCGGGGTAAGGAGCAACGGAGCAGGGACGTCCATATCTAAGACCACAAAATCGGCCGAGAATGACTTTCCCTGAACCGTGATGATCACGTCCTCCAATAGGCCTCTAGGCCGCTTGACTGACTTGTCTGCAAACTGCAGAATCATCTTTGTAGGCTTGAGCGGTCCTAACTTGAACTCCGTGAGTAGTGAGGCTGGCATCAGATTGACAGATGACCCGCTGTCGAGAAGTGTTCGCTCGAACTCTTGATCGAACATCTGGCAACGTACAAGAGGTGCTCCCAAATCTGACTTTTTATCCGGGAGGTTGCTGATGGCATTGACGGTGGCCATAGTGAGGATGTGCTTTTCGGATTTACCACCTTTGCTTCTGGAATTGTGGGGGGTTGGCCGGTGCTTGGTTGTACATGCCTCTTTAAGGCCTTTCTTCACTGCTGGCATGTACTCAAGAGCTTTCATTAATGGCATGTTCAAGACCAAATTTTGAATGATTTCTATGATAGCAGGGTCAGACAAAGCACTTTTCAATTTTTTCATTTTTTTGTGTTTTTTCATTGCTTCAGGAAAAGGAATATTCACAAACTCTTCACCAGTATCATTCAAAATAGTGTCCATATTGTTGTTTACAGGTAGATGACAAAAAGTAATGGATTCATCTACAATTTGCGGACCAAAAATGACAGGCTCGGCTTCAGGTGCTGGCGTTGGACTCGCTGCAGGTGCTGTGTTCCTCCTGTCAGGAACTGGCTGTGAGGCCGGTGCAGGCGTCTCCAATGCTGGCTGATCTCCACCGAGGTTGATGCTATTCTTTTGTGTTTTTCTGTTTTCTTCATTTTTTTGTGATTTTCTGGATGCTGGTGCTGCTCCCAAAATGCTGGCTGGCCCTGGTGTTGGCTGGACTGACGATTCCCCGTCAGATGCAATGTGCTTTCCCTTCGCCGTCGCCGATGGCTGGAGTGTCCTACCGCTCCTGAGAGTAACAACGTTAGATAAAAAACAATTAATTTCACCTGATTTGGGTTGGACACTGCCGGCTACCTGCTCCTTGCGTCGGAAATTGTTAGGGTTAGCTTCGACCTAGGCTGGTATGACGGTTTTGGCTACCGTCAGGTCGTCGATCTTCTGGTTCATCTCGGCCATGTTCTTCATTAACTGCTCCAAACAAGTCAGGGCCGGGTTGACTGGCACAATCTCAGAGGAGTCCCCCTGCTGGGGTCTAGAACGCTGATAGGGTTGCTGAGATTGCGACTGATGACCTTGTGAAAATTGCTGAGGCAGAGGGTTTGAGGAGTACTGTGAGTTATGCTGAATGTTTTGCGCAGCCGGTTGCTGGTGATATCCCTGTCCGCGATATCCGGACTGCTGAGGACCGTGCTGGTAATTCTGCCTCCATGTGTTCCCATATGATGGAGGCTGGTACTGGTAAGGCTGCTGGAAGGGTCTCCCACCCTGCTGCTGCTGATAGGGCCTGTTGCCCATGTTCTGACCCTGAGAATGTCCCTGAGGACGGGTCAGCTGCGCTTCATTGTTCCATACGCCATTTATTTCCTAAATCAGTGGCGGGGGTAGAGAGAACTGCTCGGGGTACGCTGACTGGGGCTCTGGTTGATATACAACCATCTGTATCTGGGGCTGTAGGGGCTGCTCCGGGGCCTGCACGTAGTACACGTGTTGGACCGGTTGGGGCTGCTGTGGAGTCGGCTGAGGATGTTGCTGCATGGTAGGCTCCTTCTTCTCAGCACTCGGCTCTGCAGAGGTAGACACAGAGTTGCACATATTGGCGTTCAATGCCCGGACGAGCTGCTCCAGCTGCTGGGAGATCTGGTCGAGCTTCTCCAAACCTTGGGTCCTCTTCTCTATGACTGCCAGTTTTTCGAGGTCCTGCGACCTCTTCTCGATGATATCTACTTTGGACAAATGGCTCCCAATGATGCTCAGGTTGGAGCTCTCATCTTTGTCCTCGGTGTGAGAAGCCATGTTAACTGGCTTGCTGATGGAGGGTGGTGGCTTCATGTAAATTCTAGACGAGGACTGGGCTGCTTCTCCCTCAGCCATTTCTTCGAAGATGTTCCATACTACGTCCTCGTCCTTGTTAAAATGTGAACCGCCGCAAGCTGCATCCACGAGCTTTTGGCTCTCGAATGATAGCCCCCCAAAGAAGTGTTGTACGAGACTGGTCTTTGGTATTTCATGGTGGGGGCACTTTTCCTGGAGATCTTTGAATCTCTCCCACGCTTCATGGATAGTCTCGTGGGGCTGCTGGCAGAAACTGGAGATCCGGGCACGCATCTGGTTTAACCTCCCAAGAGGATAGAATTTATGGAGAAAGGCGGATTTCAATTCCTCCCAAGTGGTGACTACCTTCCCGAGATGGTCGACCCAGTGAAGGGCCTTGTCTTGAAGGCTGAAAGAGAACGCGGTCATCTTGATCACATCTAGGGGGGCTCCAGGGTAGTGAGCAGTAGAACAGATGCGGCCAAACTTCTTGAGAAAAATATATGGTTCTTCAGTGGTGTTCCCATGAAAAGTAGGAAGCAATGACAGAAACTGCGGCTTTAGCTCGAAATGAGCATGCATCCGTGGAATTTGAATCCACTCAGTGATGCGCCCTGTACCTGGGTTGTAAGTCTCCTTGAGTGTGGGCTTGGGCTGCGGTGGTTCTTCTTCTGCTGCTTCATATTCGGGTCCCACTGAAAACTCATCATTGACTTCATGGAAATTGGGGTCGTGGTTCGGATCATCCTCCCGTCGGCCGTCTCTCGCATCGGCCCTCCTCCTCAGATCTTTCAGCATGTCCTGGAAGGCTGTCTGAGCCAGGGCCTGATTAGTCAACTGCTACTGAATGGCTTGAATGGAGGCAAGCAGTTGACTGTTAACCTCGCCCTGCATGGTATATTGTCCTTCCCCTGTATTGGCTTCAGGCTCCTGCTGGGGCTGTGGTCCTTTTCCTCTCCCACCTGCCATCTCAGACTGTTCTTGAATCTCTGACTCTTGATCGGGTGGAGGATCTGCATGACGGAGTAAACCCTGATCAATATCTTCCTCAGCACCAACTGTTGAGATGAATCTGGGATTAAGGTCCATCCCAGAATGTTGTGAACGGAGCATATGATATTGACTGAAGTCGACCTCCATCCACAAGGGGTTATTTCGGGGACAAGAGTAATCCCGGTTTATTGGAAGTGGAAGAGCTAGTTTGGGTTGCAAGTCCATCCCGAATAGCGGATTAATTGGAGAAAGGCAAGTATTGAAAGAGGCGAGAATAGGGGAGTCCAAAGAGACATCCACAAGATCCGAATTAACTCTTCGGAGATCACCCCTCTTTATCGAAGATGTCGATGGCACGGAATCGATGTCGGTGTCGGCAAGGTCCCGACTAAACCATCCGTGTAACAACATCTTGAGAAGATCAAGAGGAAAGGATGTTGGATGAAGATCACGAGGGTAACAAGAAATCAAGAGGATTGTAAAACAGTAGAAGGCTCACAATGAGCAAGGGTCAAATAGAAGGGGAACAAAATTTACGCAAAGGCGCGATATTTTTGATCTTTGACCTAAATGTAGCTAGCAACCAAACACAAGACAAGAGAGTTCACCAACTCGACGCGTGAAGCCGTGAAAGTTCGGCTTTTATCTTTGTAATTTTTATCTCGATTTCAGGAATTTATCTTTGAACGAGTCCTTAGAGCGCTAAGCCTATAGGAGCGAGAGTACTGCCGGAAAAGTATTCCCGTACTTGTCCTCCTCCTGTGTAACCTGTAACTTGCGCTTTTTAAGGTCCTTGTAATCCTTCCTGGATCCCTACTCAGCCAAAGAAATAGAGGGAGGAAGCCGATAGGCGAAACCGATACTTCGGACCTCGCTCGCAACGGAATCACCCATGAGCGTGCAAGATCCTACTCGGACGCAGCCGATGAGACAGACACCCCCGTGAAGGCGTGGCCTATGCTCGGTACTTCAGACAAGGTCGATGCTCACACAATAGTGAGTCACCAATGGCGACCAAGCCCTACTCGACTACGTACGATAGTAGCGCCAATACTTCGGAAATCCAGGCGATACACAAGGCAGCCACAAGTTGGGTTTTTGGCTCTAATCCTTACGAAACGCTCACCTCACTTGGAAGGAGACCTTCCCATGCAACCTGAAAACAAGTGAGGGTGTTACTCTCCCCAATCAATGAGTCCAATTACCAATTTTATTTAGGTCAAAGTTTTCTTAGCATTCCCTTTTTTTTAATTTTTTTGTGTTATCGCTTCTTTTGAGTAGATTCAAACAAGCGCCTAACGATTTTGTATTTTCTTTATCCTACTTTTTCCAAAAATCAGAGGGAGAAAAGAGTCGAGAAAAGCCAATGCAAGTCGGCACCAAGATGGAAATCTCACCTTTGTGCCTAAATGATGAATGCAAAGTGAGAAGACCTACAGTGAATCCCAGCTCTCTCCATGCGGGATGCAAAGCAGAAATTTATAAACCTAATCTATATGTCGGTTATGCAATGCGGAAATCGTCCTAAAACAGGCAACTGCTAGCGTGAAGAACCACGAGTTAACCGTCAACTCCCAATCCTAGTGTCCGGTCTAGGCTCACTCCTCCTCTGCTCAACACATTTGAGTTAGGAGAAAGCGCTTGTGTGGAGTGAGCTCGCGGCGCGCGGATTGAGAGTCAATGATCAACTACTTAATTAATCTAAGTCCAAATACGAACTATAGGAACATGCAAGTGTTATTAGGGTGTTTGGACCTAGGCTAATCGAATCAAGCAGGACCTAATCTAAGAGCTCAATCCACAAAAGAAATAAAAAGAAAACAAAACCGGAAAATGACGGTCGATAAAACACGAGAAAACCGCGGTGAGCCCCCGGGTGAACAAACACCCGGAAATTAGGCCCGAAGTGTTCAAGTGTCCAAGTCCTGTATTATTACAAATTAAACAAATGCTCTTTCTCACAAAAATAAAAGAAACTATCTCTCTCTCTAGTTCTCCTGCTCTCTCCCATCGGCTAGGGTAGAATAACCGGCTCCTCCTCCCAAGGCTGCACAGGATCCCCTAGGCGATCCTCCTTGGTCGACGGTCCCTCGCAAGAAAACAAAGAGGATGTCAGACAGTTCAAAACAAATGATACACAAGAGACACGTAAGCAAAAATGGCTAAGTAACTAAAAGATCCAAGAGGTACTCTACAAGCCGATGCTCCCCGGCAACGGCGCCATTTGAAAAGCGAGACTTGCGAGAGCCGCTAAATAGTGGTCTGACAAGTCAGACTCACTATCGCTGATGCGACTGCTCAAACCACCTCGGTCTTCAACAATTAACCCACACAATCAATAAAGCAATCAAGAGCAAGGATTAAAATTAATTATACCCTACTAACAATGTATAATGGCAAGCAAGTAGGGGTCGAACACAGGAAACAACGGTGCAGAGTGTAGATAAAGATCCAAACCCTAGGTCTAATGAATCACTTAGCCAATTTCTTTTTGTGGGTTTTTAATTTTTAATTTTTTTTATTTAATTTTTAATTTTTTTAATTTTGTATTTTGATTTTTATTTTCTGATTTTTATAATTTTATATTTTATATTTTTTATTTCTTTTTCAATATTGGAAAATAAAAACAAAGGAATAAAAGACAAGGTCAACTATTTATAAAAATGCACAAAAATAACCAAAAATTCAGAAATTAAATGTTTTTGATATTTTTAGGATTTTTTTACTATTTTTGTGATTTTTGGGGATTTTTCAAGGTGTTTTTGGTATTTTTAAATACTGAAATAATAGAAAATAGTGGAAAATGGGCTGGCTGTAAACAAAATGAAGTTTAAAAATAGCAAACCGCAATCAAAATTTTTCACACTATTTTTCGAATAAAGAGAGCAAAATAAAGGGCAAACAGGAACTGAGTTCGTATTTTTTAGAGTTTTCTTTGATTATATATATATATTTTTTTGAAGTTTTAGAGTCTTTTTAAATTTTTAAGGTTTTTCTTTTGAGATTTTTAGTGAATTTTGGTTTGAAACTAAAATATAGTAAAATAGACACTATGGAATTTTTTTGGAATTTTTCGAGACTTTTTAATATTTTTTGGCATTTTCTAAACTAGATAGTAGAGAAAAAACATGTTTTTGATTTTTAATAAATATAAAAATATGATAAAATTAAAAACTAAAAATATAGCGTGAAAATAGAAGCACACAGAAGCTTAACCTTATTTTTTTGAGAACTTTTCACAATTAAAAGAGGTGTAAAATAAATAAGCTAAGCACACAAAATTCCTAAGCCTGGCAGGGGTAAATATGTAATTATAAAAACATCCAAGGGCTCAGCTGCAAATTTCACCAAAAAGCCACGCACAGGTCACGTGAAACAACATTCACAGGGGCATAAATACAATTAATGAAAACCGGCTGGGCATACATGCAATATTTCCAAAAACATTTTATATTTCCTACGCATAGGGACGAAACTGCAAATAACCAAAAGTTCTGGGCCTAACATGCAAAATACCCAAAGGTCACGCGCCCCAGTTACTGAGTTGACGTGGCGCGGACTAAAGTGCAAATAGTGAAACTGTGAGGGTCTATGTGCAATTATTACAAATCTTTTTAAACTACAAATGAAAGTTACTGGACTAAAAGTTAAAAACAAAAAGTCGTGGGTTAAGAATGCAAAATACCCACGAGGCTCGATCCTGCGGCCGGTGGTATCCCACTTGGACACATGGCGAGTATCCGACGGCGGATACCCCTTCATCGCGGACGGTTGAGATTAGACCTTTGAGGCTCAATCCAACAGCGGAGAAGCAAGGACGATCGGACGGCTGGCGTCGCGTCTGGAGCAGGCGGTCGATCCAACGGCAGGGAGGGGTTCACGAAGAACTCCTCCCCGGCGAACTTCGGGCAGCGATTGCGGCCGACACACGGCCGCTCCGGCCCTAGGATCAGAGGCAAAATGATCCTGGGGCCCTCCCGCGTCAGCTAGTGGCCTCCGGCAAGGCGGAGGCGGTCGGAGGTGCTCAGACGAGGAAGGTCGCCTGGAGATGCTTCCCTGAAACTTCGAGGCTCGGTTGAGCCTCCTTTTGACGTCTTTCCTGCAGGGTTAGAAGCACGGCAAAAAGGGGGTGCTCGGAGGGCTCTCCGATGGTCTGGTGGACGCGAGAAGTGTCTGGGATGAAGAGCTCCGGCGAACGACGGAGAGGGGAGCTCGATAACTCGATCTGGGCGAGATCGAGGTGGTTGGAAGGGTGGAGCGGAGTGACGGAGTGACAGGGAAGGAGATGGAGGTGATTTTGGCAGCGATCGATAACGGGAGCGACCAGAAAATGGAGGCGGAGCTCAGCTCCGCCGTGGGCTTCGATCAGGGATTCACGGCGGTTAACCCAATCAAACGCAAAACTGTTATAGATCTAACCTATCCTAAGCTACAGCTACAAGAAAATGGAAGTAGAAGGGGAAGGGACTCACCAGAGACGACGGGCGAGGAAACACGGCGGAGCTCCGGCGTGGGTCGAATCACTTCGATTCTACACCAAATGCCTCGAACCCCGGGTCGATTCGACTCCCCCTGTCACGAGAAGCACGAAGAAGTAGGGGTTTGCGATTGAAAGTGGCGGAAGAAGGATTAATTTCAAATTGAAGTCGGGGGTCCTTTTTGTATGGTTGACGATGGGCGTAGAAGACGAGGGCGAGAACGCCTCGATTAGTGGTCCCCAGCCCAAGAAATCACTTGGGCGTGATTCACCACTAATCGAGGAGAAAATAGTCTGAAGGAGTCGACATGATTTGGTGCAAGAGCGAGCCTAGAAAATGGCGAGAAGATGGGTCAAACGTGCATCTGACAAGCCTGGGAGAGTAGGTCAGACAGTTGACCGAGGTCAACTGTCAGACCAACCTGGTTGGTCCACGTGGACCAACCAGGAAAAAACATTTTCAAAAATCGAAATAAAATAATAAATGGATGAATTTCAATTTGGTTAAAAAATAAAAAATGTTTATTAATTTATGAAGTATTTTATTATGAATTTTATTTATTTTTATGAGGCTTATTTTACAAGTTCACTTTTTACCCCTTTATAGGTATAATACCTATATACTTTATTACTTTATTTTTCTTTTGTGTATTTTAATTCTATTATTTTTATTTATTATTTTCTAAAATTACAACATACTCTTATATACACAAATATATTTTTATTTTATTTTTCTGATATGTTTTGTGTATTTAATAAAATAGAAGTATATTTGACATAGGTATAAGTACAGGTGTACAGTAGGGCCCAAAACTCAACTTTCAAACCGTAGCTCCGCCAAATGCGAAACCACCACCATTAATTAGATTATTTTATTCTATATACAATTAAAGGTGAGTATGCGGCATTTGGAGTTGTCGTTTGTGAGATACGGGTCTGGGAAGTTGGGATTTTGGAATCTTGTCCAGACCATAACTTTTTATCTGTACATTATTTTTCTGTGAAATCAATTTTGTATTTTTCTTTATTAAATTATCTACAACTTTCATGTACAAAGTTTCTTTATTTGGTGTATAAAAAGTGGAACCAAAAATAGGTCCCAAAATGAATAAAGAATGAATAGAAAGTATATGTATTTTATCTGTATTTCTAACCTTATCTCCCCCTACTTTATTCCTTGTCGACTTATTCATCAAGATGCCTAGGTCTCGGGGTTTCGGGTCATAAAATATTTACAATATTTTATTCTTTTTCTTTTCTTTATTTATTCTATAATTTTGGCTTTTAAAACCACATTTTGTACACTATTTACACCTATGTGCATGAATGCTAAAATGCAGGAATTAAGGCTATTTATGGGCATTTGCCAGGGTTTTTGGTGCCAAAATGATAGAATAAAGATGATGAAATGTGGATTCATCACCTTCTAAGTTCAAGTTCAACCGGCTCAAGAAGAGGAGGAAGAAGAGAATGGACCATGGCCAGTGTAGCCATGTATCCTTGGGAGCCCAACCAGTGTAGCTAAGTCTCCATGCTGCAAGCTTCATGAGATGGGCATGTGTAACATAAGCATTGCATTATTTGACTATATACACTCCAGTGGGTATTTCATTTTGTTGGACATGCGAGCCCATGACGAGCCATTATGCAATAAATGTTATTGCAATTCACTCCTTAATCTGAAATAAAGAATACATAATTTGTATAATAGGTCACTTAGTACAATTAGGGTTATGTACCATGGCCATCTTAATGATCATATAGGTGTTGATTCAATTATTGAACCATAGAGGCTGGTGCTTAAATGAATATCTAATGAGTTAGATTGAGGACTCATCAAGCACCGTCAAATGATTATTAAGAGATGATCTCCAGCCTGAGTAGGAAATGGCAATCCTATCTCATTTAGGCTGATATCTGACCGACCTCTTGATGCATGTCCTCTGCATAGGAATAGAGATTCGGAGGTGTCGGATGAGTTAGGTCAAAGAGTTGACTTAACGAGATCGAGATAACCTAAGTCCTATATCATAAGCTGTCATGATATAGGCACACATCCTCTGACCGGAGACAGATGTGTTACTATATGTCTGAGTATGTACATTTGGCAGACCAATAGGTTGATGACCTAATCAAGGTCTATACACCGGCGCGCTGGTGTGCATATACGGGCATATGAGTAATACGATCTCTCAAAGGGATCATACAGGTTCAGTTACTGAACCGGAAGACATGAGCTCACTCATGAGATATTTGGAAGAATCAAATTCCATGCGCATGGTCGTCTCGCTTTGGAAGTTTGACTGAATTTGTAGGTTTGATATATAATTTTGGAAAGTATATGATCAAGACCTAGGTATGATATATACTTTTGGAAAGTATATGATCGATACCGACTCCCAATGATCGAATGAGAAACTTACTGATAAAACCCTGAAGTAGACAGTATAAAGTTGATCTAATACTTCGGGTTTATTCTGAGTCTTCCAGTATGCAGGATGTACAGGTATTGGGAATGCCTAAGGGTGATGCGATCATAAACGGTTGTATAACCATGACGCTTCCATTCCTAGGGAGTGATGAAACGGGTCTGGATTTTAGTGACTCCTCTCAGTAGAGAAGTAATCTGATCTTAGTCCAAATGTTGGACATTAATCTGAATGTGATTCAGATTCAATGAGAAGATTAGATTTGCGGTCTTGATTTAATCAAGCATCTATGGGAGGCCCGAGATCTGGATTTGAGATGTGATCTCAATATCCATGTCACTATACGTGGAACAATACAATCGCACTGTCCTTATCTCCAAGTATTCGCGGAGAAAGCGCATTATCCTTGAAAGAGTTCATGGATAATTCTATTGTTGATATATGTATCCGAGCATTGAGAAAATGGATAAATAAATGCGATTTAATTATCATGAATAATATGAATTTGATTCATATTATAAGGAGAGTAATCTTAGATAATTAAATGTGATTTTATTATCAAAGATGTAAATAATGTGAATGTGATTCATATTATTTGAGCACATGAGAATACGTTATCCAATATAATTAAATGTGATTTAATTATTATGGATAAGAATAATGTGGATAGTAATATCCAATTATTCATAATATATTATAAATGTGATTTATGATGTATTAGAGAGAGAGAGCTAATTATAATTTATATGTGTTGATTAATTATTATGTGTATTGGATACACATTGTGTAATTAATTGACAATGTAAATTATATGTTGTTTTGGGTTGTGAATATGATTCACAATTTTTTCAATGGCAAGATTGCAATGTCTACAAAATAATTGTGAATTATTTTTGTAGAATAATTTGCAACAAAAGTTGTTGCAAATAATGGAGATTGCATAAGAGATAAAATAGCCACCTTCCTAATGGAGGAGGGTGGACGGCCACCACTCCCATTAGGAAAGGGAGGCCGTCCCCCCTCTCCACATGGAAGGAGCCTTTTCTCTCTTCCATTATCTCCATGTATTGATGATTTAATTTTGTGATTAAATTGTGTTGATTTATCAACATATATTTAATTTAAATTAAATTAATTGTTGTTGGTTTTACCAACACAAATCTTAGCCATTAAAAGAAACACAATCAATGAGAGCCATTGGATTTGTGTTGTCCCATGGATTGAGATCCATGGATCCCAAAACCCTATAAAAGGAGAGGCACCCCATTGCTCTTCTTTACACATAATGCTTGAGAAGCATCTCTCTCTCTTTCTCTCAAGAGACGTCAGCCCTCTCTCTCCCTCTCATGGCCGTCCACCATGGATGCCATGGAGAGGTTCTCCATTGCCGCGGCATCGTCGTTATGCTGCCCATTTTTCTGCTCGTGGATCTCCGTCTCCTTCGGTGCACCTCGCTCGTGAAGAAGACATCGGATCTCGTGTGTCGAGATCAGGAGATCCGCCGCTTGGATCATCAACATGGATTGCGAGAAGCACGCGGTTCATCCCCGCGCTCGCAAGCGTCTCCTCCGTCGTATCGGACTTGAGACAGGAGGTCTCTTCGTTTAGAGACTCGATCGCAACCACGCTTCAAGAGGTAATCCTATTACTTGTTTGTGGTTTAGACGAAACGATCCGAGAAGTGTTCTTGGATCATGTGGTTTCGTCGTAATAAAATTTTTTAAATTCCGCTGCATCGAGCAACTAGTGCGACTAGTCGCTCCTCGTCGTATTCGATACGACGCTCACGCTTCCGTGATGCGCTTGAGGATCTAACCATATCCTTCAAGTGGTATCAGAGCCTTAGGTCGACGGTTTCGAATATGATTCGCTAACCGAGGACGACTTGGGTTCGTTTAGGTCGCGAAAGTTTTCATCGCATTTGATTTCGCATATCTATTTAGTAAATAAATTCGGAACTGTTTAAATTAATTAAACACGAATTTAATATTTGGATTTTGTTCCCCATTAAATAAGGAAACCATAAGATCTAAGTTTGCGTAAATCGGATTTCGTATGCTCTAGATATGGTAGTTTTAATGAACATGTATTCATTGTTACGAGAACTGCGAATCTTAACATAATTAAGGAGTTAATTAATGTTTAGAGACGCCTCTAAATGCGTGCAAAATACATAGGTTCTGTTGTAAATCAAGTAAGCAAACTACGGAAACTTACTTTGGTTAATTTGGATTTAAATTGATTGAGATATGCTAATTTTAGTAAGTAGGGGTCAGTGCTGAAATTACTTTCCTAATCAAGAACCATGTGATTGTCAATTAGTGAAATTAATTGTTAATTTTATGAAATAATTATGGAAAATATTTGAGAAATATTGGAAGATCATTATTTCCTTAATTGACTTGGCCTCAACCAATTAATTGATTAGATTTGATCTAAATAATAATTGGAAACGCAATCATCAAACTCCTTGCTTGAATAGGAATGGGAATTTGTCTAGAAAATTTCCTTATAATCAAAATTGTTTTGATTACTATATGGTATAATTTCGGTTGAAGAATTGATGATCATCTCAAGTACAAATTAATCAATTTGGCATTATCCTTTCCCGAGGCGGATATGGTGTCTAGTTGGGGATCGCTGGGGTAGCGGGTTGCAACGTATGCAGTCCGTCCCACTCCCGCCGGTACTGACCATGACAGCGGGTAGGGCCGGGATAATGTCCGAGGGATTAAGATGTATTTTTCTAATTATTAAAATACGAATTAGTACGTACTTTGAGAATAATACCATATATATTCAAGCATAACAATAAAGTTTGATTGATTAAATTGGATTGATAATTAATTTAATATGATTGAATTGATTATGTCCAATTATACTCTAATATGATTAGAGTTAATAATTCCCTTGGAAGAATTAATTATATGAATGTGATTCATAGTAATTAATTAAATTTGAATAAGAGGTGGAGGATCACATTAGTGACATCCATGGTCTCCCGTCAAGGCGAAGGGTTTCCGTCGTCAGGGATTGTATATAGGAGACGCCTGTACGAAGTGACAGCTCCTATATACAAGCGCATCTGGATCGGACTCTTTGCTTCTCGAAAGAGTAAGGCCATATGCGTAGTGACCCCAATATCGGATCCTCATATTATTGGGGCGATATTGGATTGCGCATAGCGAGTTCTATTCCTGTTGACGGTTGGTTCAATTGATGACGGGTCAACATCACCTTAGTGGTGGTGGGCCAGGGAATTAAAGACCGAATTGCGAAATGCAAGTTGAACTTGAAAGGCGGAATGTGTTCCCGCTTCTCTTCATTGGAGTTGCAGTTTCTCATATTATTGGGATGTAACAAAGATAAAGAGGAGATCCCAGATCTTGCTGAGATATAATGGTAAGTATATCTCTTACATTGAAAGTGATTAAGGGAATGAACTTTCAGTGTCTTTGACAAGGCAAGACAACTTTGATATAAAAATTCCTAAATCAAAGTAAAATGTGTATATATATTTATATATATATTTATGCAATTTTCTTATTTCAGATAAATCCTTCATTAAACCCACTCAATACTATACTCAATGATAACCAGTAAAATATCATGGATAGACTCATGATCCAGATATTATACTTGCAGTTGAATACATAGTGTATGTAGTTGCAATGTGCAAGTTTCCTCATAATAATGAGGAATGACAATTAAATAGATAATAGGACTACAACCCTAGGGTTTGTATGTCTCTATAGTCTTGCTCTCTCATCGAATGTACTTTGGAAGTGACATGTTGATGATGATCATAATTGTCAAATAATCCTTATAAAATCAATAAAGATATTTTGGATACATATGTGCTCTTGACATTTAATCATGAATGACATGGTTCTCTGCATCATGTAGAATGGTAGCTCTATAAGAGATGATGTATTCAAATTGTTTGAGTACCTACCTGAACCTATGCTTTAAGAGTTTAGATGGATGTAGTTGATGAGTGTCATCATTCTACTGTCTATACTCTAGTCATTCATGAAGCTTCATAATATTCATATGGTATGAATTGGGTGAAGTATGTATAAATGTCGAAATGCTCTTACATTGAATTCTTTTGAATTTAACAAAAGAGATCCTTAGTCATAAGCAATGGTTGTTTATAGATAAAGGGAGCGCAGTGGAAGCATGGGTTGGACCCAAGCAAGAAGTATAATCAAAGAGTTGACTGTACTTCTGTGACTTCCATATGACATCCAAAGAGTTGGATAAATGCCAATACTGCAATAAATTGATGTGTTGATAGTATGACTATCAAATCTATCTAGAATCTTTAGAGAAGGAATCAGATAGTACATCTGAATAATCTACATATAATCATTGAAATTGACTTACTTATTTGATAAGATAAAGTCTAATAATTGTATCTCAATCTTCTAATGACACTTGCAATTGGTTGCATATGTTTTAGAAGACTGGAAAATTTGATCTTAAGGTCTATAGTTATCCTTGAGAATTTTGATGCAATTGTTGCAACAATCTCTTTTGGATTGATAGACTTCATATTTTCAGTGGGAGCCCTTAGTCTTAGAGAATGTCTCTATGACCTAGATATTAGAATACACTCATAGTTTATTTCTAATTGTTGGATATAAACATGAATTCTGTAATAAATCTATCATAAAGAGTTATGATGGAGATATTTCAGATAGTAATCTAAAATCTAGTGGACTCTATTAAATTAGAAAATTATTGAATGGTTCATTAAGATTTCTAATACTAAAAATTAAACCTTTAAAGATCAATAGGAGGATGAAGATCATTTGACCATGATCTGGCATCAAGTTTTGGACATATGTCTGTTGATGAGATCAATGGACTAGTAAGATATGAAACTTTAGATTGTCTAAAGATTCAAATCTCACATACTTGTGAATATTGTATTCAAAGTAAAAATGTCCAATACACCCTTCTTTGGGAAAGGTGAAAGATGTTAAGGTATTCAAGATCTCATACATATTGATGTATGTAAATCATCTATATCAGAATAAACATTATGGATATGTGATATCTATTAGTGATTATTTGTGATATGAGATTTCTTCTCTTCACTTAGAAAACTTTGAAATATTCAAAGATTTCACAATTTTGGTTTAGAACCAAAGTTTAAAGGAAGATGAAATGAATTTGATCTAACCAAGGTAGCCTGTACCTATTAGATGAATTCAAGAAATATCTTATCGAGATATGAATATCATTCCTATCTCAATCCTCCTAATGAACCTGAACTCAATGGAGTTGTAGGGAGATACAATTGATCATTTGTGACATGATTTAATCAATGATTAATCCTAGCATAATTATCTCTTAGTTTCCAAGGTATATATGTAGTAGAGACTACATTATATACTTAATAAGGTTCCATGCATGTAAGCTGGAATCTAGCACTAGAGAGTGCTACTTCATTAGGAAAATAAAGGATGGTATTGTATACCTACTTTATGACCTTGAGATTCTTAAAGGATCTCATCTCTGAGAATGTGATTCTTAGAGGATGACTCTCTTAAGAATCAAGATAAAATGAAGTAAAGGAACTAATTTAATCTTGAGAAGATAATGAGGCTCTTGAAATTAGAAACTAAAAGGACAATTAAAGATGAAACACTAATACCTCCTCAAATGAGTTTGAGGATGGGTTCCATGTGTCAGTTGAATCTGACAATGATCGGACTTCATGTGATGAAGCTCCTGAGGATCATGACATAAAAAGATGGATGTTAGCAATAAAAGTCTAATGTAGACTTCATATACAAGTGTTGTATATGGACCCTCGAGGATCCACCTATATGGGTATGACCCATTAAGGTGTAAATGGATCTTCGAGAGAAAGAGGGAACCTGATGAGAAGGTAGAGACCTTCAAAGCACGGTTCGTAGTCATGAGCTACACACTGAAGAGAAGACATCGCTCGTGATGAGACTTGCTCTCCAGTGACTTTGCTTTAACCCATCAGAATATTGCTAATTGTAGCTACACAACTTGACTATGACATCTTCATGATGTGAGTCAAGATTGCATTCCTCTATGAATACCTCTCTTAGGATATTCATATGAAGTAGCACCAGGGCTTCAAGATTGAGGAAAGCAAGATGTACTAGCTGAAGAACTCCATCTTTGGACTCCAATAAGTTTCTTGTAGTTGGAACATAAGATTTGATGAAATTATAAATGTTGTGATTTCAGATAAAATCTTGATGAACCATGTGAAGCTTAGTGGGTGTGCCATTGTGTTCATCATGCTAAATGTAGATATTATTCTAATCATTTAGAATAATATAAGAATAAATAATAAATGTTTTATAATTTGGTTGTTCCACACCTTGAGATACGATTTCAAGGATAACTCTTAGATCTTAATTCTGAAGTCGTTCAGAAGCAAAGAGAAGAGGGTATTGGGACCGTCACATTAGTAATACACCTTGGACTTATTCCATTTTTTAGAAAATTCCAAGAAAGGCTTCTTTCCCTTATGACCGATCTGAAAGGATAGTGCCTCAAAGAGTTGAGGAAGTGAATGCTAGAACTACTTGCACTTGTGCATCAGTTATAAGAAGCTGAATGTATGCTAGATGTGTACAAGAACTAGATGTCTACCATGCAGTGGGAGTAGTATACTGTTACTAATCCTACTATGGAGATAAAACACTTGATTGCAGTAATAATAATATCTTCAAAGATGATGAAACTTAGAGATAGTGATCTCAAAGTCTTATCTTCAAAATTTTAAGACCTTTGTAGATAGTGATTTATAAGGATCTTAACTGTAGATACCTTAGGAGATAGAGATCTCCAGGAACGAAGATATTATAAAAGGATTATGGGAATACTGGTTATAATAATTAATAAGATGTAGTGTCAATGACACTATAACCGACAAAATTGAGTATTGGTTGCATAGGATGCAACATTCGCATTGGATGCAAGCACTGTTACTAGGAGATATGCAAGTGTCGTAAAAGGACTTGGCGTACTCTTGGGAAAAGAGTGACTGATCAGCTTACCTAGCTATTTTCTAAATAGCCTATGATTGTCACATGAGTGTGGGTTTAAATGATTAGCCCATTAATGGCTCTTTGGGCTAGTGGGAGATTGTTGGACATGCGAGCCCACGACGAGCCATTATGCAATAAATGTTATTGCAATTCACTCCTTAATCTGAAATAAAGAATACATAATTTGTATAATAGGTCCCTTAGTACAATTAGGGTTGTGTACCATGGCCAT
The DNA here is from genome assembly GCA_037367405.1 of Ottelia alismoides. Lineage (NCBI taxonomy): Eukaryota > Viridiplantae > Streptophyta > Magnoliopsida > Alismatales > Hydrocharitaceae > Ottelia > Ottelia alismoides. Next base: position 95,554 of record JAZKJV010006795.1, on the reverse strand, counting down.
ATTAATGATCATACAGCTGTTGATTCAATTATTGAACCATAGAGGCTGGTGCTTAGATGAATATCTAATGAGTTAGATTGAGGACTCATCAAGAACCGTCAAATGATTATTAAGAGATGATCTCCATCCTAAGTAGGAAATGGCAATCCTATCTCATTTAGGCTGATATCTGACCGACCTCTTGATGCAGGTCCTCTGCATAGGAATAGAGATTCGGAGGTGTCGGATGAGTTAGGTCAAAGAGTTGACTTAACGAGATCGAGATAACCTAAGTCCTATATCATAAGCTGTCATGATATAGGCACACATCCTCTGACCGGAGACAGATGTGTTACTATATGTCTGAGTATGTACATTTGGCAGACCAATAGGTTGATGACCTAATCAAGGTCTATACACCGGCGCGCTGGTGTGCATATAAGGGCATATGAGTAATACGATCTCTCAAAGGGATCATACAGGTTTAGTTACTGAACCGGAAGACATGAGCTCACTCATGAGATATTGGGAAGAATCAAATTCCATGCGCATGGTAGTCTCGCTTTGGAAGCTTAACTGAATTTGTAGGTTTGATATATACTTTTGGAAAGTATATGATCAAGACCTAGGTATGATATATACTTTTGGAAAGTATATGATCGATACCGACTCCCAATGATCGAATGAGAAACTTACTGATAAAACCCTGAAGTAGACAGTATAAAGTTGATCTAATACTTCGGGTTTATTCTGAGTCTTCCAGTATGCAGGATGTACAGGTATTGGGAATGCCTGAGGGTGATGCGATTATAAACGGTTGTATAACCATGACGCTTCCATTCCTAGGGAGTGATGAAACGGGTCTGGATTTTAGTGACTCCTCTCAGTAGAGAAGTAATCTGATCTTATTCCAAATGTTGGACATTAATCTGAATGTGATTCAGATTCAATGAGAAGATTAGATTTGCGGTCTTGATTTAATCAAGCATCTATGGGAGGCCCGAGATCTGGATTCGAGATGTGATCTCAATATATCCATGTCACTATACGTGGAACAATACAATCGCCCTGTCCTTATCTCCAAGTATTCGCGGAGAAAGCGCATTATCCATAAAGAGTTCATGGATAATTCTATTGTTGATATATGTATCCGAGCATTGAGAAAATGGATAAATAAATGTGATTTAATTATCATGAATAATATGAATTTGATTCATATTATAAGAAGAGTTATCTTAGATAATTAAATGTGATTTGATTATCAAAGATGTAAATAATGTGAATGTGATTCATATTATTTGAGCACATGAGAATAAGTTATCCAATATAATTAAATGTGATTTAATTATTATGGATAAGAATAATGTGGTTAGTAATATCCAATTATTCATAATATATTATAAATGTGATTTATAATGTATTAGAGAGAGAGATAATTATAATTTATATGTGTTGATTAATTATTATGTGTATTGGATACACATTGTGTAATTAATTGACAATGTAAATTATATGTTGTTTTGGGTTGTGAATATGATTCACAATTTTTTCAATGGCAAGATTGCAATGTCTACAAAATAATTGTGAATTATTTTTATAGAATAATTTGCAATAAAAGTTGTTGCAAATAATGGAGATTGCATAAGAGATAAAATAGCCACCTTCCTAATGGAGGAGGGTGGACGGCCACCACTCCCATTAGGAAAGGGAGGTCGTCCCCCCTCTCCACATGGAAGGAGCCTTTTCTCTCTTCCATTATCTCCATGTATTGATGATTTAATTTTGTGATTAAATTGTGTTGATTTATCAACATATATTTAATTTAAATTAAATTAATTGTTGTTGGTTTTACCAACACAAATCTTAGCCATTAAAAGAAACACAATCAATGAGAGCCATTGGATTTGTGTTGTCCCATGTATTGAGATCCATGGATCCCAAAACCCTATAAAAGGAGAGGCACCCCATTGCTCTTCTTTACACATAATTCTTGAGAAGCATCTCTCTCTCTTTCTCTCAAGAGACGTCAGCCCTCTCTCTCCCTCTCGTGGCCGTCCACCATGGATGCCATGGAGAGGTTCTCCATTGTCGCGGCATCGTCGTTATGCTGCCCGTTCTTCTGCTCGTGGATCTCCGTCTCCTTCGGTGCACCTCGCTCGTGAAGAAGACATCGGATCTCGTGTGTCGAGATCAGGAGATCCGCCGCTTGGATCATCAACATGGATTGCGAGAAGCACGCAGTTCATCCCCGCGCTCGCAAGCGTCTCCTCCGTCGGATCGGACTTGAGACAGGAGGTCTCTTCATTTAGAGACTCGATCGCAACCACGCTTCAAGAGGTAATCCTATTACTTGTTTGTGGTTTAGAAGAAACGATCCGAGAAGTGTTCTGGGATCATGTGGTTTCGTCGTAATAAAAATTTTTAAATTCCGCTGCATCGAGCAACTAGTGCGACTAGTCGCTCCTCGTCGTATTCGATACGACGCTCACGCTTCCGTGATGCGTTTGAGGATCTAACCATATCCTTCACATTTTCTATCAGACCCACCATTTTTTTGGAGTTTTTCGTTTTGCACCTTTTTTTTCGATGTGCATATGTACAACATATCTACATGGTGTAGCATATATACATAAGGATTTTTTTCCTCTTGAGCCAGTAGACTATCCCTCTTTTGAAGCTTTATTGCAACCCACACCACCTGTCTTAGGACCACACTTCTACCATACCAAGGTTAGACGCACTTCCTTCACTAAAAAAAGAAGAGAGGTTCCGCCTAGAAGTACTACCCTCATATGCTACCCCAAGTCAAAGAAGACTGTCTCCTCACCACCTCATCCTTAGAGAGCTAGGTGAAAAGTGCTGGTGCAAGTAAAGCCATTGTTTATAAGGTTCCTCTTAGAATTAGGTGGATTAAGATCTTAACCAAGCTCCATTTTTCTATTTAATTCCAAGCTAGTTTAAATGTCAACTAAGATGCAAAAAAACTGTACACACACATATATATATATATACAAAAATGCTATTTTGGAAAATTTTTGAAAACATGCAAAAAAATTTTAAAATGTTTGAATACATGGATGTATGCATGAATGCAGAAGTTTTGCAAAATATTTACACACATATACAAAAGGGTTTTTGCAAACTTTTTGTTTTTCAAACATTTTACAAATATTTTGTACTATATACATAATTCTGATATCAAAATATTTACAAGCTCTTTACACAAAACATTTTTACAAAAATAATTTTGTAAGTAGCTATGTATGTGCAATAAAGAATTTTATGTACAAGAAAAAGTTTAAATTTTTATGGATTTTTAAGTATTTTAGACACTTTATTTATTAACACACTCACACAAAATACGAGTTATGGCTAAAGTATATATGAAATATATACGACACCCCCCTATACTTAGCTCGAACGATGTCCTCAGAGTGAATCAAGAGCGAAGAAGAAGACATAACTCGTGCTTAGTATAGGGAAGTGAAAAGAAAACCTATACTACAAAGACGAATGAAAGAATAGAATGGAAAAAGATCTCGAGGTTTCCCCCTATACTTAGGATCAAGTAATCCTAAGTATAGTAGGATGTACACAAAAGGAAATCCGAGTAGAAGAATGCACAGGGTCTACCTCCCCTAAACTTAGGGTAAAATATCTCTCAGTATAGGCAGCAAAAACAGAGATAGAAAAGAATCAAAAGAAAATAAAAAGTCTCACACCCCCCATACTTAGGGTAAAGTACACCCTAAGTATAGCATAATCAAAGATGCCAATGGGGTGTTGGACTGAAGAATAGTGTGATATGGACATTTGTTCTATACAAGTCGGAAGACAGCGATAATCAGGCGTGAGATGCAATAGATGTGAGTTAAGAGACCACATCTCATGTAAATCGAATAGGGGTGACGTCAATGACCAGTGGCTCATGATCTAGATATGGTTTGAGCCGCTGCCCGTTAACACAAAAGGTAGACTCAGATGACATCTCACATATGTCAATGCTTCCATTGTCGTGTACCTTTCGGACCAGGTATGGTCCCTTCCATTTGCTCTGCAACTTCCCTGGAAATAATCTAAGCCTGGCATCGAACAACCACTCTCTGTCCTGGCTAAAACTGCTTGTAGCTGATATGAGAATCATGCCACTCCTTTACTCTCTCCTTATACTGAAGGCTTCTCGAAAAGGCTGCATCTCTAAGCTCCTTCAGGGCTACCAACTCTTCCCTCCTCTAGTCTCTACACTCACTAGATCCAAAAGTATATCTGTAACAGCCCAAAGTGACCTATGTCTCAGCTCAACAGGTAAATGGCAGGGCTTGCCATAAACGAGGCGAAAGGGAGATGTACCCAAAGGAGTCTTGAAGGACGTCCGATATGCCCACAAGACCGAGTCTAAAAGCTGTGACCAATCCTTTCGGTCAGGGCGGATGACCTTCTGCAGAATAGTCTTGATTTCCCTCTTCGACACGTCAGCAAGACCATTGGTCTGTGTGGCTACTCGATGGTCAATGTTGAACTCGCTAGCAAGGACCTTTACCTTATCGTTGACGAAATGAGACTCCCCATTAGATATCAACACTCTAGGAACCTCGAACCGTGAAATGATATTCTTCCTCAAAAATCTGCATACAGTCCTAGCATCTGCGGTTCGGATGGAGATGGCCTCAACCCAACGACTCACATAATCAACGGCCAACAGAATGTACTCAAATCCCTAGCTCTTAGGGAATGGACCCATGAAATCGATGCCCCATGCGTCAAAAACCTCACAGAAATGAGTGGGCTGCATTGGCATCATATCACGCTGTCCACAAGTGCCCATCCTCTGATAGTCAGTTCACCTCTTCACGAACTCATCAGAATCCTTTAAGAGGGTAGGCCACCATAGGCTGAATTGGAGCACTTTCTGTGATGTTCTCCTCCCAGAGTGATGTCCTCCTGCCTCAAGCTTGTGGCAGTAAGTGAGGACGCTATGGTGCTCCTCCTGAGGAATGCACCAATGACAGACGCTATCCCCTCCGTCATGATAAAGGACGGGATCCTTCTAGTGGTAGAACTTGGCCTTCGCGATGAAGGTCTCAAGTCGCTGCCTGGGCCAACCTTATGGAACTTTCTTGGAAACAAGATAGTTCACAATGTCGGCGTACCACGGGAGAGAGGCGATAGCAAGGATCGCCTCATCTGGGAAGGTCTCAAAGATAGGGTCAATCTGCTCAGAATCCTCAAGATGCTCTAATCGGGAGAGATGATCTGCCACCACATTCTTAACTCCAGGCTTATCCTTAATCTCAATATCAAACTCCTGGAGTAGAAGGATCCATCTGGTCAATCTAGCTTTGGCATCCTTCTTTACCATGAGGTACCTGATGGCGGTGTGATTTGTAAATATGGTTACCTTAGATCCAATGATGTATGATCTGAACTTATCTAGGGAAAAGACTACAGCTATCATCTCCTTCTGAGTGACTGTGTAGTTACGCTGGGCGGAGTCCAAAGTACGGCTAGCGTAGTGAATGGCAAATGATGCTCCATCCCTCCTCTGTCCTAGCATGGTCCGTATGGCAAAATCAGAGGCATCCATCATGATCTCGAATGGGAGCGACAAATCAGGTGGCTGGAGGACAGGAGCCTTAACAACTTGACTCTTGAGAGTCTCAAATGACACTAGACACTTATCATCCACAATGAACTCGGTGTTTTTCGTCAGTAAATCAGTCAACGGTTGGGCAATCCTACTGAAATCATGAATGAAGCGTTGGTAGAAATCGACATGCCATAGAAAAGACCGTAACTGTCGCAAGTTGGACGGTGGACTGAGTTTCCTAATGATATCCTCCTTGGATGGATCAACCTCCATGCCCCTGTTGGAGATGATATGGCCAAGCACCGTCCCTTGAGTCACCATGAAATGACTCTTCTCCCAAGATAGCACAAGATTGGCCTCAATGCATCGCTGAAGGACGCGGTCTAGGCAGTCAAGACAAGCATCAAACCATCGCCATCCACCGAGAAGTTGTCCATGAAAACCTCCAAGCACTCACCCACTATGTCCGAAAAGATGGAGAACATGCACCTTTGGAATGTCGACGAGGCGTTACATAGATTAAAGGGCATCCGTCTGAAAGCATATGTCCCAAAGGGACAGGTGAATGTTGTCTTGTCATGTTCTTCGGGCGCAATGGCTACCTGATTGTATCCGGAGTACCCTTCAAGAAAGCAGTAATGACTCTTTCTAGCTAGCCTCTCTATAATTTGATCAATAAAAGGTAAAGGGAAATGATCCTTCTTGGTGGCCTGATTTGGTCGTCTGTAGTCCACACAGACCCTCCAAGAAGTGGGTACCCAGGTAGCGATCTCCTCTCCAGACTCACTCACAACTGTAGTGATGCCCGTCTTCTTGGGCACTGATGAAACCCTATTTCATCGTCATAATTCTCCATTATTAACCCCCTTGCTTAAGTTTTGTGTCAATAAAAACCAGATAAAATCCTGTAATTATCAGAGTCTTGAATAAATTAAAAATCACAAAAAATGGTAAAAGTAAAATTCGTAGTATTTTTAGCCTTAAACATATCCTCAAAAATATTTTGTGTCTTCAGTTGACCTCATCTCCATTTTTTGTCAACGTGAAACTTGTAGATATCATCGAGATCTATAACTTTCATGTTTTGAGTTTTATCAAATTCGGCAGTTTGACCCTTCAAAAGTCAACTTGTACATTTGAATAATCTAATTGGGCCACGTGCCCGTTCTGGTGGAGCCACGTGGCTCGGCCTCTGTGTCTTACCCGCCCTCACCCAAGGCCGTTGGATCCCTTCTTGATCCAACGGCCAGAGAATCTCCACGCATATGTCTTTTCCTTACCGTCTGATCTTCCTCAGGCTTCATCACCACCGCCCGTTGCCGCCTCTCCCTCCTTACGCCACGTGGCGCGTTGTGTAGTGTTCAATCGCGCTCCTGCTGATCCATCACCTTCATCTATGACCGCTTTGATATCAACTGCCCGATCAATCTCCATCTCAGATCAGAACCACCCGTTAGCACCGCTGCCTCAGCTCGACACGTGGCATGTCGTACAGCCTTTGATCGCTTCGCCTCAGATCTAATCCGCACCGCTCCTTAGCGACATCTTCTCAGCCGTTGGATCGAAAGATCCAACGGTCGAGACCTCGTCTCCTACCTCCAGTTCCCCTCTTTCCCACGATTCTCCAGCTCTCACACCACCTTCGCCTCTCCCATTTTCTCCACCATCTCCGACTACCTCTCCCCTCGTCAACTGCCCCACAACTTTCCCCAATCATCCATCACCTTCGCCACCATCCACACATTCCACGATCTTCCTCCAGTCGCCCCATATCTCCCTCGCAAACCTCGACTCCACATCACCAACCGCTGACTCCCTTCCTTCAAATACTCTGCCTCCTCCACCAGAAACCTCCGTCCACCTTTACGTGGGGGATCGCCCATCCCTCCTCCACCTCCCTGTGACAAGGGGAGGTGGTCGGATAGAGCGATGATGACGAGTACCTCCGGTGTTGACCCACCGTCGATCACGGCGGTGTTGCGGAGCTCCAAGCCCGCTCAAGCTGCCTCCACTGGCTGAGGAGGTCCAGCGAAGACCAGAGCTCCTCCTCGAAGCTCGCGCACAAGACACCGCTTCCATCTCCGACCATGTAAGTATCTTGACCTTCTTTGTATTTTTCTTCGATTTTTGCCCAATTAACTAGGACTTTCTCGATGTTTTCACCTTCCATTGAACCTCCTACGAGCTCCGCCATGCACCCCCCTTTTACGCATTGCCCTCCATTCATCTTCTCCCTCTTCTACACCTCTCAATGCCTCCGACCCATCTCCTCCGGGTTTGCCGGAGAAGAATCCCGGCCACCACTTGCTTCGCCTCCACCATGGTCGTTCACTACATTCTCCCTCCATTCCACACAATGTACAACACGCTTCGGCTAATGCTTCTAATGACGCAGGTCATCAAAGCTTCAATGGTCAGGAGGCTTCACCGGAGCTTTTTCATCAAGCTCTCCTCCAGCATCATTACTCCGCCTACCTCCTCCAAGATGACCAGCATCTCCATCGAGCTTCAACGATTCACTCTGGCCATCCAGGAGCGACCACGAGCCTTCAACGAGCACCAGCAACCTCGACGGAGCTGGAGCTAACTTGCTGGAGTTCAGATTCCTCCGCCAACCGCAGAGGAAGAAGGGAGAGTGGGAGCTGTCGGATGCGTTCTCTTGGAGCTCTAACGGCTCAGAAGAAGCCACACATACGACTCCGGGAGCATATAGGAGCCGTCGGATCCTTGAGATCTGATGGCTTAAAGGCAGCCACGTCACTCCAGCAGATACACACAGCAGCCATCCGATCGTCATGATCGGATGGACCTCAGTCGACCACGTGGTAGTTCCATAGCTCTCCCGAACCTCAGCATCTGAGCCATTAGGCTCGGAGCTCCCGAGCCTACGCAGAGCCTTCCTGGAGCTTCGAGCCGTCCGAGCCTAGCCGAAGCACTCCGAGCCTCCTCCGAACCTCAGCACCGACCCCGAGCATGTAGAGCACGTGCACATCACGTGAGATCTGGGTTATTTTCACAGGAGCACCGCCGACTTCTCCAATTCGCATCCAGGTCCTTACAACACATGCAAACCACGTGCGACTGGGGCATTTTGCATATATAACCTTGCAGGTTTTAATAATGGCAAATATGCCCCTGTGCGTGTGGATTTTTAAAGGGAAGGACTCATACTTTACTTTTATTACTTTTTAGTCCCTCCCAGGGACCTGTGTGTAGTTATCTTTTCATGTTGTCTTTCATTTATACCCTTGCTTTCTTTCATGCATATCTTGAGCTTCATATATCCGATTGAGTTGATTTCAGTTTCATTTTAAAGCTTGTTTGATGCACTTTCTAATGGAATGCCCAATTGTTATTTTGGACACAAAATTTTTGATGTAATATTTTAGAAGCCACGTGTCCCTTAATGCTTATGCGTATGCCTTGTTTAATTTGTCCATTAAGCTTGACCCATGAATTAAACTTGAAATCGACACTTTGTTAGATTTTCTCATCATTTTATCTGGGGCATATTATTTTTCTTTGCATATCATGAATTTGCATGTTTAAAATTGAATAAAAAAATGCATTTTTTGTTTTAATGCATTATCTTGTCTCATTGCATGATTTGACCTATGTTCTCCAAAACAATTAGTTAAATAGATAAAAATCTGGATAATCACAAAAGAGGCTCGTGTCCCTGAGTTCGACCTTGGTTTCTTGCCAAGTAAAATAAAAATGACCATGTGATTCTTGTTGACATATTAATTAGATGGTCTTTGATGACCCAAGTCAGCCCGACTGCGATGACATATTCAGTGCTAATTACACGTTATTAAAGGTCGATGTTGCAGTTCGTCAGGCATCACATGCAATGGACTAACCCACTTGGAGTCGGAGATGGGGTAGATAAAATCGGCGCTCCACCATTTCGAAATTTCCTTCATGACAACCTCTCGAAGATTCAGGTTCAGCTGCCGCTGGAACTCACACGACAGCTTGGCATCCTCCTCGAGTTAGATATGTGGGAGCACAGGGCTGGACTTATCCCTTGGAGATTGGTTGTGCTCCATCCTATTGCCTTGCGGTTCTTTTCAAGAATTCTATCAAACGAGATTCTTGTTCTCCAGTCAAATCTGCTGAGATAATGATTGGGTGCATCTCATGCTCACCCGCAAGGAACCTATACTTCAGCGGTGACGGCAAGGGCTTCAGCTCTAGACAACTGGGTGCTGGCAGATCTGGCCTATGAAAATTCTGAGTGAATGCGACCAAATCTGCATGGGAGAACTCTCGCTGAATCTGGAAATCTAATGAAGACTACTCTGCTGGTGTGTATGTGCTCTGAATAGGATCAGTCTCCACCCTAGTTGCTGGCTCTATGGAAGTCAGGCATGGAATCATATCATCAAACTCTGCCCAATCAATGTCTGACTCTAAGGGATCTGAATCTGTATCAAGAGAAAAATCAACGGCCTCGCAATCAGGAACGTGATCTGTTGCCTATACTGTATCCTGTACCAGGAATGCGCTCTCCAAGATCTCCTCTACTAGAATCTGTGCATCAGAGGAGTCTGAAGGTGAGAGGATGGCTCGTGAAACTAGGTCGAACCAAACTGTCTCATCATCTGTAATCACAAAATCACAATCCTGGTGGATGTCTCGCTCTGCCTCTGTCACCTGCTCTGAATCGGTGAGCAACTTTGAGCAAGCCGAATCTTGCGCTCTGGTCTCATCGATCATCTCTGTTTGTATACTCTCACCCTCGACGTGAAAGTACACCTTCCTGCTATCATGATCGGATACTGCCTTGGATGTGGCCAAGAACAGGCGTCCTAAAATGATGGGGGTATCTGTCACAGACTCAGGGATCTCCATGTCCAACACAACAAAGTCCAAAGGGAATTTCAGGCCATGAATTGTGATGACAACGTCCTTCAGCAACCCCTTCAGCCTCTTGACAGATCGATCAACAAACTGAAGGACCGTCCTGCTCTGTCGGAGAGGGCCAAAATGGAATCGGTCGAGTAAGGCTGCCGGAAGTAGGTTGATAGAAGAACCGCTTTCTAATAGAGTTCGATCGAACCTCTGCTCATGAATGTGGCATCTGACATAAGGAGCTCCTGCATCTGGCCTCTTGGCTGGCAGACGGTTCTAGATGGCGAAGCAGGTGGCACGAGTGAGCACATGGATCTCTGACTGGTGGTTCCTCCTCTTCCTGCGAATAGTAGTCATGTCTCTAAGGTTCCTCTAGAAGAGGGGGATGTGCTCCAAGGCCTCCTGTAGAGTCAGTTGTATATGAAATCTGTCCATCATCTGCTAACTGAACTCTAACTGATGGGATTTTTTGTGTTTTCTTTTTTAGGCCCCTTAGCCAAGCAGGGTGCTTGGGGAAAGAGGATAGATGGGCCATCCTCAGATGGAGGGCTAGGATCGTGTCCCTACTGGTGTGGAAAAGAAGAATCCATACAAACATCTTCAATAATCACAGATGGACTTGCAAATGAAGAACCCTTTCCTTTATTCATAGAATAGTCCTGAGATACATGAATGGAAGGAAATGCAACAGGAATCGAAATGGTGGCATCAGTACCACCCTCAGCATCTGGAATCATGGCATCAGTACCGCGCTCTGGCTCGGCATCATCTCTGGTGGCATCAGCACCACTTCCTACATCTGGTGAAGTGACAGCCTCAGTACCGTCAGCTGGATCAACGTCCTTGGTGGCGCCAGCACCACCGTCATTGTCATCATCACGCGCGGCATCAGCACTGCTCTCCTCCTCGTCTGGCGCTCCTGAAGCTGCATGAGGTCGTCGCTCAAACAAGGCACCGTTGGCTGGCATCCTACCGCTCCTAAGTGTAACAAAGTCAGCATCAAAAGTTTATGCAGTAATATCACCAAGTGAATCACTAGGAGTTGTAACCTCTGTGAACTCTACCTGCTCAGACTTCCTCTTGAGGTTGTTCGGGTTTGGCTCAATCTGGGCAGGGATGCGACCTTTCCTTTGATGATCTCTCTCATCTCCTGTCAAAACTCATCCATCTCCCGTCTGAAGGTAGCCTGCTTCTTGAAGACGAGGCAGGCTAGATCATCTAAGGATGGGTTCTCATAGGCGGGCCCATGAGAACCTGACGGGTGGCCTCTCTGAAAATGAGGCTGTTGTTGCTGGGAGTGAGAGGGATACTTGGGCTGAGACTGATACTGTTGAGGATGCTGTTGCTGCCTCCAAGACTGTCCCTGCTGAAAAGGACGATGACCATGCTGCTGGTAATACTGTTGTGGATGTGTCTGCTGCTGGTGTGGGAACTAGGGCTGCTGGTGCTTCTCTCGTTGCTGGCCATACTGGCCACCCTGAACTGGAGGCTGCTGCTGGGAACTGGTACCTCCGGTCGACCAAGGAATACAAGATGGTCTCATCGGATCCCAGGCTGAGGTCGATACCAGATCCCGTTGACGTCCATCAACAGCTCCTGCTCATAAGGGGTGGGGGAGTACTGCCAGGGGCTAGTCCGGCTGATACACCACCATCTGGCTGTCCTGAGATGGTGGTGGTTGAACATACTGCTGCTGCTGTTGGAACGGCTCCGCCTGAATGTGATGAACCTGTCGGTAATGGGCGGAGGGCTGGGTTGAGTTGCTACTGCCGGTATCTGCCCGTGACCTGAGACGAGGCTGAGAATCCATCTGTGCCTCCTGGAGATACATGATCTGGGTCTTCAGATCACTCAGTGTCTGTGCTATCTGGGCAATCTGCGTCATGCCCTGGCACTGCTTCTTCTCAATCAACTCTATCCGGTCCAACTTCTCGTTGATAATCCCCCATATTAGCGGTCGTCGACTCTACCTGTGATGCGGCTGCTGATGAAGTGGATGGACCGGCATCTACCCATGCTATCCTTTGATAGGACATGGCTTGCGGTGTGGGCTTCCCCTGAGTATAGAGTCGGGTCTGGGACATCACAGTGTAGTTCTCGACTATCTCCTCGTAAATGGCCCAGACCTGATCCTCATCCTTGGCAAAATACGAGCCTCCACAGGATGCGTTAACTAGCCCCTACAACTCCAGTATCAGACCGCAGAAGAAACTCTAGACGAGATTGGGCTTCGATATATCATGATGGGGACACCGGTCTGTGAGCTCCCTGAAGCGGTCCCATGCCTCGTGAAATTGCTCATTGGGGAGCATGGAGAAATTGATGATCAGGGCCCTAGCTGCATTGGTCTGGCCAAGTGGATAGTACTTGTTGAGGTACTCGTTCCGGAGATGTTCCCACGTAGTGACGAATCTCCCTAAATGCTTCAGCCAGTTGGCTGCTCTGTCGACCAGGGAGAATGGGAAGGCCATCATCCTTATGGTATCCTCGTGCACAAGGCGGTCATGGACGGTATTACAGATCATCTCAAACTCCTAGAGATGAAGGTCTGGCTCCTCTGTGGAGAGTCCGTGGAAGCAGGGAAGAAGCTGAATCATCTGAGGTGGGAGCTTGAAATCTCCCAAAATAGCAGGCAACACTAACCATCTGTGGGTGAGAGTTACACCAGGGTTGTGCAACTCCCTCATCGGTCTCGCGGCTGCTGCTGGCTGTATGGTCTCCCCAGGCTGTCGGGCATCAGGACCATCTCCTCCTCCTCTGGCAGCTCTATGCTGCTCTCTATCTGCTCATATCTGCTCCATCTCGTGGCGCATGTCCACCATGAAAGCCCCCTGATCCCGGATCTGTCGATGCATCGTCTCAAGAGAGGCTAACAGAGTGTTGTTGATGGCACCCTGATCCAATACATATGTCTGGTTCCCGCTGGGTCCATCAGTGCGCTCCTCACTATTGGCCATGGTCTCTGTAAAGGCAAAAGACCCAAACTCAGGTGCCGATAAATTAACTGTCTGCTGCAGTCTTTGATCGGGCACCTCAAGACTGGTAGAAGGGTGTTCGAGGGGGAACAGGGCGGAGCCAACTCGGGTTTAGAGAGAGGGTCTCGGCTCTCGCGAACCAACCTAGATGAGCGAGCCAGAGTGCTCGAAAGTGGTGCATCCAGAGGCTGCATAAGGGATCTCCGACCCATCATCTTGATCTGATGAGTGAAGGCGGATGAGATGTGAATAACAAACAAGATCGATCAAGCAAAACCACTGATTCACCTACCTACTAAGAGCTGATGACTGTGAAGGTTCAGTCTTTTATCTTGTCAATTTTATTAGGTGATCAAACAGTCTTTCAGAGCGATTAAGCGAGCTGTTGGGAATCCAATACCTCCAGGAGACTGTCCCGATCCAAAGCTAGATCTTTCCCAGCTAGTACAAGTCACGAACCGTTTACCGGCTACCCGATCGACTCGCTCTGTTAAGGATACCGCGCCCCGCTTTACCGGAGACCAGTGTGATCCTCACTGGAGAATGATTAACTCAAGATCAGTAGCCTGAAGAAGGGTCAGATGTGGCTCTAGCATAGGGTGCGGGTCACTCACTCGCTCATCCAAACCATACAAGGAGGGGATTGCTCTCCCAAGATAAATTTTTTTTGGTGAAGTATTTTTTAGATCAAGTTCGCTTAAACAGTCCCAATTTTATAGTTTTTATTTTTAGGTATTTTTCAAATAAAATAATGCCTAACTAAATTTTCTGTTCTCCTGATTATTTATAAGTCCAAAAACAGGGGGAGAAGACGAAAAAGCCAATGCGCGACTAAACACAATGATGCATGCCGAGTAAGAGATTCGTACCTGCCGCCAACACTCTACGTGCAAAGTAATCCGCGCATAAATTTAAAGACAGAAATAAACCTATTTAAATGATGCACGAAGAAATTGGCCTTAAACAGAAGTTTCTACTCACGAAGCACAATAGCTAACGGGTCAACGAGAGGGGACGGAGTCCGGTCTCTGATGCTGATCGATGTCCGCCACAACGGATCCTACCATCATTGTATACGTCCTCTAGCAGCACGTGACCCCTCAAGTGACCAGGTTAACTTTTTTATTAGTGAATTAATTAATAGGGTCCAATTACAATCTATAGGAGCATACATGTAATTAGGGTTAGGCTTTAATAATTACATCACAAAGCAAGAGAAAATCCTAAGGCTAAGTCTAAAATCTTCGTGAATCAAAGAAAATAAAAACGATAAACACAAAACCGACGAAAATCACGGTGAGGTCCCCCGAGCGCACCGGTGCTTGACGAAACATATCCTGAGAAATCCACCAAGTTAGAGAGTCTGTCATGTCCTGTATTATTACAATATAAATGGGCTGAAATAGAACTAAGCTAAATCTAAGCTACACTCTCCCCACACTCCTATTCTCCTCTCTCGCGCTCTCCTACGGCTCTATGCAGAAAAGAACCGCCTCCAAGTCCCGCGGGTACGTCGGCTTCCTGAAGAAAGCCACCCTCGATCGTCGGGCCCTCACAAGAAAATTGAAACAGAAGATGTGTCAGTCCACAGTTATTATAATAATGAAAAATTAAATAAAAGAAAAGAAAAATAAATGCAAAAATGAAGACAAATAAAAAGAAAAGAAATACAAATACAAATAAAAGCAACCAAAAACAAAAATAAAAAGAAAACAAATAAAAGAAAATAAAAGAAAAAGAAAGAAAAGCCGAAAAAGAAAGCCGACTACTAAGCTATGCTCCCCGACAACGGCGCCATTCTGATGAGCGACCCGAGCGACTAAGGTAAAAAGGTATCAATGGTCGTTGCGACCTCAACCTCGGGGATCGGGCTCAATCAAGAAAACAAAGACCACCAAACATGAAAATCAAGCAATCAAGCACAAATAGCGGTCTCGCTATTTTATTTTACCTGGTATAGCTACCAGGGTCGAACACAAGGAGCACGGTATGCCTAGTCTACGAAGTAGTCAGGATCCAAAAATAAAAAGAAATAAACTATTTTTGGTAGATTTTAGATTTTTAAATTTTTTTTGTAATTTTTAAATTAAGAAAAGGGTGTAAAAGAAATAAAAAAGGCACAATCAAACAATTATTTAAGGTAGCAAAAATACTCAGAAAATTAAAATAATATTTTTGGTTTTTAAAAATATTCAAGTGTTATGGTATTTTTCTTGGATTTTTCTGATTTTTAGTTAAATTTCTAAAAGTGAAACAAGATTGGACAGAAAAAAACAAACTAAAACAAGCTATCAGTGATTTTTTAGATGGTTTTTAATATTTTTAGTTGATTTTTAAAACTAGACAATAGCAATTTTGAAGGTTTTTGAATTCTTAAAAATACTAAATGAAAATAAAAAGTAATAAAAAAATTCACACAAATTTCTACACTATGGAAGGGGCCATGTGTAGAAATTTCATGAATTTTGGATGAGATTTGCTATTTATAAAAACTAAATAAAGCACACAGTACATAGGGACTAATTTGCAAGAAAAACATGTTCCAGGGGTTTAATAGTAACACATGTATAAACTATAAGGCCCAGCCTGCAATTTCCACACGAATATCGGCACATGTTCAAAATCAGTACACACAGGGGCATCGGTGCAAATACAAAAACTCAAAGTTCAATTCATAACATCAAATAAAGCCAGGACAGTACATGCAATTAACCCATAAAGCACGTGACGAAGCACGTGCATCCACACAAGAAGGATTGAAATGTAAATACTCAAAACTGTAGGATCAAAAGTGCAAATTACCCTAATGTGTACTTTTTATTTTACAGACTAAATAACAAAAGGAAATAAATGCAGGGGGTGCAAGGTGTCGCGTCCTGACTGGATGAGAAGCGTGCAGCTCTGTTACGTACAGGTGGCGAATCCAACGACTGTCCACAAGGCACGAACATGGGCGTACGGAGGCCGTTAGATATCAGATCTAACGGCCTGACAAAGACAGGCTCTGCACGACGGTGATCAAATCTGGGCGACGGGCGTGATCCAACGACTGAGAAGGGTGCTGGACGAACACCGCCTGGGCGAGGTTCACCAGAGCACCGGAGGTGATCCGACACTCCAATGGACGATCGGACAACAGTGTTCGACTCGAAAGACTCCTCCGCATCAGGTGGACGGGTCCGATTGACTCGTCGACGGTCGGATCTCCGGGAATGGGTATGTGACCTGGGCGAGCTCCGGCAAAGTGGGGTGTATGCGACCTGGGGTGTATCTACACGCGCTATGACCTGCAGAGGAAAGCTTCAACGAGGAGGGACACTCCGGTCAGGGTTATTTGACCTAAATTATCGTGAAGCGATGGCGAATGGGGGTGGAGGTTCCAGCGAAGTGATAGAATGAACCTCGGGCCAAATCTTGGCTATCTAAGCCAATCCTAGGATGTGGGAGAAGGGTGGCGAATGAACGGATATGTCGATCGGAATGGACAAGGGTGGTTGATGATGCTCCGACCGGTGGGTCGGAGCTAGCGGAGCGACGGATGAAAGAATCGAAATAAATGGAACTAAAATCGAGATGGAGGCTACCTGAGGGTCCTATCCGAATCCTGAGCTCTAGGGGGTGAAGTCGAACTGGGTCTTCGCCTCGACCTCGCTGCGGAAGGCGGGGGAGGCTCGTCGCGGCGGAAGTCCGGCCACGAAGCTTGAGCGTCGGCTGCAGCGGCCTTCTCTGACCACCAAAGGGTTCCTCCCAATGTTGTCACCAAGAGGAAGGAGTCTAGGGTAGAAGGAGAATAAGAGTGCGAGCTACGGCTCTGGGGAATGGAATGAAGACTTTTTAGGCTATCCCAGGTGGCTGGAAAGAATCGGGTGGAGCGTGTAATCCAAGAATGATCCTCCACTCCCTAGGGATCCATGAGGATCGTTGATCCATGGGGAAGAAGCGGGCGGTGAAATCGGGGCAGGAGACGGTCAGATCCGAGTGGGAAAATTTTGAGAGGATGGGGCGAAACTCGAATCCGGGCGAAGAATGGTCCGGGAGGGGGAGTTGACCGGGGTCAACATCCCTTCTAGACCAATCAGAAAATACCTTAGTCAAAAATATTTGAAAAATAATTTAAAAATAGAAGATGGTTTCATTTTAAAATATGTTCAAAATGGAAAATGTTTATTATTTTTCAAACTATTATTTTGTGATTTTAATTATTTTTATGAAAAATAATTTAATATGTATACATTATATTATATTATATATATGTATAATTTACCTATGTATTTTATACAAATATTTTTATTTTTTATTTGTGTACAAATATCCTATTTATTTACAACATATTATTTTGACTACGAAATAATTTTTATTTAATTTTTATTGGCTATTTACAAGTGTGAAATAAATAGGTGGTGATACATATATACATGTGATATGTACAAGGTTGAGAGAGAATTTATTTTTTTTCTATTTTAATTTTATTTTTCTAAATGTTTTTTTATTATAAGAAATATATACAAGGGATTAGAAACACATTTTTATTTTTATTTTTGTGAAAATAAAATATATACATATAAGAAGGAATATACACAAGGTTGAGTGGCCTTATCTTTCTCTACTTATTTTATTTGGCGATCAGACCCATATTGGACCTTCCTTGGGTTTAGGTCACTCAATATTTATTATAAATGTTTCCTTATTTGTCTTTTATTCTTTATTCTTTTGTTTTTGTACAAATACATGCTAATTATCAATATTTAACAAATGCATGCTTATTGATAATTTATTGTATTTACAACTATATACATGGTATTTTGCCAAGATATTTAGCTAAAATAAAAGAATAAAGAGTGATGAATGAGTATTCATCACCGTGCTCCTTCGAAATAGGCAACCATTCAAAGGGAAATACACGTGGCACACCCACGTTTGGTGCTCACCAAAACTCAAATGGGCACATGGCTCACAGGATAAGCCCTCTCTCTCTCTCTCTCTATATATATATGTGTGTGTGTGTGTGTGTGTGTTAATGGGGCTGCCCCCTTGGGGCACCCAACATGGCTGCTCCCGTGTTGTTTTCGGTGTTTTTTTTATTTTTTTAAATATCGTCATGCATATTCATCCCTATATCCCTCCTATATGCCATTCGAATTTCATCAGAAACAGAGACTCCTACAACCTCCATCCAGAAAATCATTTTTTAATGGTAATAGGATTTGTTAAATCGACACTATCTCGATGGAGGTCGTAGGAATCTCTGTTTCTGACGAAATTCCAATGGCATATATGAGGGATATAGGGATGAATATATACTATGATATTTTTCAAAAAAATATCGAAAATAGGGGACGGGACAGCCATGTTGGCTGCCCCAAGGGGGCAGCCCCACTAAATCCATATATATATATGGGAAAAGGGAAGCTACACCAGGTGGTGCAGCCAAATGGCTACACCCGAGCATTTTTCTCATTGATTTGTTGATTTTTTTTAAGGAGACCTATGGGGATTTACTTAATTTATTGAGTGGAATATGTGTTTCAAATTTCATGCAAAATAAACATTTATAATGCCCATCTAGATAGGGTCAATTTCAATAATTCTGAGACCGTTAAAATGTGATAGTCTTGATGGAGATGATAGAAGTGTCGAATTTAGTTGAAATTGATATGATATCATGGTGATATATGGTGATTTAAATCCCCCTAGGTTTCATTTCAAAAGTACAAAAAACTAATGAAAAATGGTCGGGTGCAGCTAGTTAGCTACACCCCCGGGTGCAGCTTCCTCAGCCTTATATATATATATATATATATATATATGTGAGGAAAATGAAGATGTTTTGAGTAACAACCAAGTTATTTGTTACACAACGCAGTTTCACCCACTTTTTTATTTTTTTTGAAAAAAATCATTTATATTCATCTATATATCCCTCCTACAAGTCATTCAAATTTCGTCAGAAACAGAGACTCATATGCCCTCTATTTAGAACATGTAATTTTTAACGGTATGAAATATATTGTAATCGACCTGCTCTGGATGAAAGGCATATGAGTCTCTATTTTTGACGAAATTTGAATGACAAGTAGGAGGGATACATGATGAATATACGTGATTTTAATTTCGAAAAAAATAAAAAAATGAGGGGAAATTGCCTTGTGTAACAACCAACTTGGTTGTTACTCAAAACAGCTTCCCTCCCCCCTCCCTCTCTCTCTCTCTCTCTCTCTCTCTCTATATATATATATATATATATGGGGTTGCCCCTAAGAGGAGCTACCTTAGCTCCCCCGCCTCATTTTTCCTAGTTTTTTTTTATTTTTATTTTTGAAAATTTCTTCTGTGAATATTCATCACTATATCCTTATATTATGTCATTCAAATTTTGTGCGAAACTGAGACTTCTACGGTCTCCATTTAAAAAATCATTTTTTAACAATCACATGATTTTATTAAATCCACTACAAAAAATGAGCTATAGTGATAGTTTTTTCAATATCCGTCACTAAATTAGCCATTGTTAAATATATATAACGACGATATTATTCGTTGCGAAATGAGTTTTTGTACTCAAAATTAGCGATGAATATTAAATTTATCGTTATATTATTAGCAACAGCCCACTTATAGATGCTTATCCGTTGCTATTTTTCAAACTTCTAATTAATCGTCAAATTTTGAACTAAAAAAATAACGATGATTAGTTGATATTTTGAAAAATAGCAACGGATAAATGTCGTTAAGTGGACCGTTGCTAATGATATAACGACAGATACGATATTTGTCATTAATTTTGAGTATGCAAACTCATTTCGCAATGAATAATATCGTTGTTATATATTTAACAATGGCTAATTTAGTGACGGATTTTGAAAAAACCGTCAATGATGTGAGTCGCCCGAACGACTAAGGTAAATCAGGTGTCACTAAGGTCGTTGTGACCTCAGTCACTTGGTACTCATAGCTCAATCAAGAAAAAAGAATCAGACCACCAATCAGAGATAAAAATCGATGAAAATCAAAATAGCGGTCTCGCTATGATATTAACCTGGTATAACACCCAGGGTCAGTCTCGAGGAGCACGAGATGTCCTTGCGGCCTACGAAGTAGTCTAAAAATAAAGAAAATGTAAACACATATTTTTTTGATGGATTTTTAATATATATATATATATATTTTGGGATTTTTAATAATAAAGAAAATAAGAAAACAATATAAACAAGAAACTTCAAGCAATTATTTAAACACACAAAATTAGTCCAAAAATTCAAACAAAAATATTTTTATGTTTTATGGATTTTTTACTACTTTTGATGAATTTTTGATAATTTTCTGATTTTTAGGGAATTTTCTAAAAATAAAAGAAGGGAGAAGAACTGGGATGTTGTCCAGCCAAGCTTGGAAGACCACTTAAAAATATCAAATGGTCTTATCAAGGCCTGAAGGTATTTTTTTATGAAAAGTAGAAATAAAAAATTTCCAGAAGAAAAGTTTGTGAATTTTTGAATTTTCTATGATTTATTATAATTTTTATGGTTTTTTAGGTGTTTTTCAATTTTTATATCTTTTATAAGTCCAAAAATAACCAAAAATGGATAGAAAAATAAACACACAAAAACACACAAAATCTGATTTTTTTAGAATTTTTAGAAAGGTCTTAATATTTTTTTGTGAATTTTCAACTTGAACAGGCAGAAAAATGAAGGTTTTCGAATTTCAAAAAATACTAAAAAGGGTCAAAAATGTACCCAAAAATTGGTGAAAATTTTACACAGTGGCAGGAGCCACGTGTCCAATTTTCACTAAATTTGGATTAATTTTGTTATTTTATTAAAATAAAAAACCCAGAAACAATGCACAGGGACCTAGTTGCAATAAAAATAAGTCCTAGGGCTGGATAGGTAACAAAATCAGAAGCTCAGGGGGTCCTCGTGCAATATCACCAGGTTCCCACGTGCACGGCACGTGGGCTGGGCACAGAAGGACCCAAATGTAAAGAAACTTAAGTCCCTAGGCTTGTTAGCAACAGGTGCTAAAAGCCCAGGGCATAAGTTGCAAAATACCCAATCAAATTCAACACATGTCGAATAACATCATTCACAGGGGTATAAGTTTAAATAACAAAAAGTATTTCTCATTTATTAACACATCAGAGCTACAGCCCAAAATATGCAAATTTACTAACAAACCACGTGACAAAGCACGTGTCTCACATACACCGGGGTAAAAATGCAAATAAACTAAACAACAAGGTCCTAAGTGCAAATGTTCCAAAATAAAAGGAACTCTATAAAATATTTACAGGACTAAATGATAAAGATAAAACAGAGGGGGCCTAAGTGATATTTACCCCTTATTATCCGAGGGTTGAGGACGCGTCACGTAGGGTATCCAACGGTTGTGGGTAGCGGCGCCTCAACGAAGGGCCTCGGCTCTGATCGGACGGTGGAGGGCTCGCCACGTGGAGGATAAGACGGCTACGGTACGTTGTGGCTAACCCTTCATCAGGAAGGACGGTCCAGATCTAGCCTCAGATGATCGAACGGTGGTCTGCTGCTCCTTAAATGGACGGCATGGATCACAATTGGAGCTCAAGGCTGAATGGACGGCTGAGGAAGGTCCTCCAAGAACAGGTGGTCGGCGAACTTCGCCGGCTCAGAACTCGCGCTGGATGCCTCCTCCGCTGCTGCTAAGGTGCGGAATGGGTCCGCCTTGACATCTGCAGCTGATGCGCCTCTCTGATGAGGCCGACGACCACCGGAGTGGTCCGGCGGGCGGTGGCTTGGAGCTCCTGTGCCTGGAAGCTAAGGTCCTCAGATGGACCTCTCTGACCTGAAAAGTAACACAGGAAGACTCTTGGGTCGAGGGCAAACTGCCTCAACCCAGTTAGAGGCGAAATGGGTGGCTGGTGCGTCGGGGCGGAGGATCTCTGGCGATGCGACGGCGAGGGAGATCGACTCCCAGTTCCGGGGTGAACTGGGTTGGATGAATGGCCGTAGAACGTGGAGAGGGATATGGCGATAATGATGGTCGATTCGGATGGTCGGAACGATGGTCAGAATGGAACTAATCGATGGTCGACGGCGAAAGATGGATTTGGGTGAAAATGGAAATTCGAGAAAAGTAGGAAGGATTAGGCTTACCGGATGGGTGGATTCGACTGTGGAAGAGCTCCTGGAGCTCCTGGTCTTCACCTCGAGGGACGTCAATGCTCGAGGCTCGAGCGCTGCTCCTGGGTGGTGCACAGTGGCGAAACATCGCCAGATCAGTGACGCGATGGTCCTCCGCCTCTCTACAACACTCTGACGGCTAGCTGTCATTCTAGAGGATCGGGTGGAGGTCCTGGGTGGTAGGGGCGACGCCAAATATGGGTGAAAAGGCGCGGCGGAGCTCAGCTAAATAGTGCTAGGGGTCCGTCTAGATGGGAGTCGTGCATGCACGTCGAGGCACGGACCCCTAAGATCCACCCCGGGCGTGGGTCTCGGATCTGCAAGGAAGGAATAGGACCCGGGGTTTAGGGTTTTAGTGGTCGGATCGAGCAAGAAGAATATGGAGAAATCGGGTCCGGCGCTGGATCCGCAGAGGAAGAAGGTCCGCGGGGGGAGTTGACCGGGGTCAACAATCCCCCGTGGACCAATCAGATTATTCCAATTTTAAATTATTTAGAAATTCATTTATAAATAGTAAATGACTTATTTTTGAAAATCTCCAAACATTAAAAATGTTTATTTTTTTTCAAACTATTTTTTAGGTATTTTTTTATTTTTTTTGAAATATAATTTAGGTATTTATAAAATATTATTATTATATACATGTATATACATATGTATTTTTTATTTTTGATTTTAAATTATTTATTTTTATACAAATTATTCCAATTTTATATTTTATTTATTTATAGGATAAAATTTGGAATAATATGGTATTTTTATGTTATTTTTATTAATTATTTACAAGGGCTAAATAATTAGATATATACAAGTATGTACAAGGTATATATACAATGAAGGTTTTGATTTTTATTTTTATTTCTTTTTATTTTATTTTTGTTTTTTTGGTTTTTATTTTATTTATTTACATTATGGAATATAGAATATGTACACATTTTCTTGGATTTTTATTTATTTATTTATAGGGATAAATAAATAGATAAAGGGTTCTATGTACATGGCTTGTATACAATGATGAAGGGATTTTTAATTTCTTTTTAATTTTCTCATTTTTGTTTTAATTTTATATTTACAAATATATACAAATAAATACAAACCCATTTTTATTTTTATTTAGAGGAAAATATTTTTATTTATATACAGGTATATATGTACACACATGAGCTTCCTTATCTCTCTCTACTTTGGTTTTTATGCGGTCAGGCCCATGCTGAGCCCTCCCTTGGGATTAGGTCGCTCAATATTTATTCTAAATATCTCCCTCTTTTTCTTTTATTTCTTTATTCTTTTATTTATGCACAAAAACATGCTAATTATTCATAATTACACAATGCATGCTGAATGCTAATTATTGATATTTACAGATATCTACATGTGTTTTGCAAAGGTTTTGTAGCTAAAATAACAGAATAAAGATTGATGAATGGGTATTCATCACCCCCCTATACTTAACTTTGCTAGTCCCTTAGCAAATACTTATTTGAAAAAGAAGTGAAAAAGAAAAAGAAAAAGAAAAAGAGGAGAAAATGCATGGATTAATGCTGAGTATTAAACTTGCCTTCATTAAATTGAAATATGGAGCTCGATCAGATCTTTGGATTATTAATGTGTCGGAACCTTATTTAGACATAGGTTTAAAACTCAACAGCCTCTAACATCCACTAATCTATAATCAAGACTCCTCAACAATCCAGATCAGAACAAGTCTACATACACAAACCCTGAAGACTATGAATCTTTCCTTGTACAGTGTATGTGAGGTATAGCTCTCCACCTCAGAAGTAGCAACTTGACAACCCTCCCCAACAAGGTAACTCTATGACCCTAGTCTGGCCACTCTTTCCTCGAGGAGCGGGGTATTCCCTTCTAATTTCAAGTTCAACCGGCTCAAGAAGAGGGGGAAGAAGAGAATGGACCATGGCCAGTGTAGCCATGTATCCTTGGGAGCTCAACCAGTGTAGCTAAGTCTCCCTGCTACAAGCTACATAAGATGGAACATGAGTCTCAAGCTTTTCTTATTGCACTATATACATATAGTGGGACTATCATTTTCTATCAGACCCACCTCTTTTTTGGAGTTATTTTCTTTTTGCATTTTTTTCTCAAGTGCATCTATACAACATATTTACAATGTGCAACATATATACATAAGGAGTTTTTCCTCTTGAGCCAGTAGACTATCCCTCTTTTGAAGCATTATTGCAACCCACAACTCCTGTCATTAGACCTCATGGCAACCAGACCAAGTTGAGACGCACTTCCTTCACTAAAAGAAGAAGAGAGGTTCCGCCTAGAAGTACTACCCTCATATGCTACCCCAAGTCAAGGAAGACTGCCTCCTCACCACCTCATCCGTAGAGAGCTCGGTGTAAAGTGCAGGTCCAAGTCAAGCCATTATCTATATGAGTCATGTGTGTGTTGTTAAGTGCTCTACTTAGTCTCATTGAGATGACATGTGATCATAGCCTAGTGGACTCAAAGAATTAAGTCACCATGGACCTGAAAAGCCTTAACCCTAAGCCCTTTAAGGTTCCTCTTATGATTAGGTGGATTAAGATCTTAATCAAGCTCCATTTCCCAATTTAATTCCAGGCTAGTTTAAATGTCAACTATAATCCGGGAAAAACTATACATATATATACAAGGATGCTATTTACACAATATTTACACAAATGCAAAATTTTTGAAAAATGTTTTGAAATCATGGATGTGTGCATGAATGCAAGTTTTTCAAAATATTTACACAAATTTACACAAGGTTTTTGCAAACTTTTGATTTTCAAAACATTTTGGAAAAATTTTGTACTATATACCTAGTTTTGATATGAAAATATTTACACAATCTTTACATAAAAAGTTTTTGAAAACATTTTTACAAAAATAATTTTGTACAATAGCTATGTATGTGCAAATAAAAGAATGTTTATTTACAGGAAAAATTGTTAGTTTTTATGGATTTTTGGGGTTTTTAGCCATTTTTATTTATTTACACACTCACACAAAGTACGAGTTATGGCTAAAGTATATATGAAATATATACACCCCCCTATACTTAGCTCAAACGATGTCCTCAGAGTTAAGAGCGATGAAGAAGACATAACTCGTGCTTAGTATAGGGAAGTGAAAAGGAAGGCTATATACAAAGACGAATGAAAGAATAGAAAATCAAGAGGATCTTGGCTTTTCCCCCTGTACTTAGGATCAAATAATCCTAAGTGTAGCAGGTTGTACACAAAGGGACAACTGAGTGAAGAATGTACAGGGTCTACCCCCCCTATACTTAGGGTAAAATATCCCTAAGTATAGGAAGCAAAAACATGGGTAAAAAGAATCAAAAGAAATACCCAAGAGTCCTACATCCCCCCTATAATTAGGGTAAAGTACACCCTAAGTATAGCATAATCAAAGGATGAGAAAAGGGTATGTGGGACTAAAGAATGGAGTGATATGGACAACTGGAACTATACAAGTAGGGAGAACAGTGATAATCAGGCGTGAGATGCAATAGATGTGAGTCAAGAGACCACATCTCACGCAAAGTGAATAGGGGCAACATCAACGACCCGCGGCTCATGATCTAGAAATGTCTTGAGCCGATGGCCGTTCACTCGAAAGGTACTCTCAGAAGACAACTCAGATATATCGATACTCCCATTGTCGCGTACCTTTCTCACTAGATATGGTCCCTTCCATTTTCTCTGTAGCTTCCCTGGAAATAGATGAAGCCTAGCATCAAACAGACATACTTTCTGTCCAGGCTCAAAATGCTTGTGGCTGATATGAGAATCATGCCACTCCTTCACTCTCTCCTTGTATTGTATGCTGTTTGAAAAGGCGGTATCACGAAGCTCCTCCAAGGCTGCTAACTCTGCCCTCCTCTGATCTCCTACACTATCTGGATCCAAAAATATATCTGTGACAGCCCAAAGTGACCTATGCATCAACTCAACAAGTAAATGGCATGGCTTGCCATAAACGAGGCGAAAGGGAGATGTGCCCAAAGGTGTCTTGAAAGACATCCGATATGCCCACAAGACCGAGTCCAAAAGCTGTGACCAATCCTTTCGGTCAGGGCGGATGACTTTCTGCAATATAGTCTTGACCTCCCTGTTCGACACTTTGGCTAGACCATTCGTCTGAGGATGGTATGGAGTGGCAACTCGATGGTCTATGCCGAACTCGCTAGCAAGGGCCTTCAGATGGTCGTTGACGAAATGAGACCCCCCGTCAGATATCAACACTCGAGGCACCCCAAACCATGAAATGATATGCTTCCTCAAAAATCTGCAAACAGTCCTAGCATCTGCGGTTCGGGCGGGGATGGCCTCAACCCAACGACTAACATAATCCACGGCCAACAGAATGTACTCAAATCCCTGACTCTTAGGGAATGGACCCATGAAATCGATGCCCAATGCGTCAAAAACCTCACAGAAGTGAATGGGATGCATCGGCATCATATCATGTTGTCCACAAGTGCCCATCCTCTGACAGTCAGTACACCTCTTCACGAACTCATCAGAGTCCTTGAAGAGGGTAGGCCACCATAGGCCGGATTGGAGCACTTTCTGTGCCGTTCTCCTCCCAGAGTGATGTCCTCCTGCCTCAAGCTTGTGGCAGTAAGTGAGGACGCTATGGTGCTCCTTCTGAGGAATGCACCTACGCCAGACGCTATCCCCTCCTTCATGATAAAGGATGGGATCCTCCCAGTGGTAAGACTTGGCCTTCGCGAGGAAGGTCTCAAGTCTCTGCCTGGGCCAATCCTATGGAACTTTCTTAGCAACAAGAAAGTTCACAATATCGGCGTAGCACGGGAGAGAGGCGATAGCAAGGATCGCCTCATCTGGGAAGGTCTCACATATAGGCTCAGTCTGCTCAGAATCCTCAAGATGCTCTAATCTGGAGAGATGATCCGCGACCACATTCTTGACTCCAGACTTATCCTTAATCTCTATGTCAAACGCTTGGAGTAGAAGGATCCATCTGGTCAATCTGGCTTTGGCATCCTTCTTTGCCATGAGGTACCTGATGGCGGTATGATCAGTGTATAAGGTCACTCTAGATCCAATAATGTATGATCTGAACTTATCTAGGGCAAAAACTACGGCTAGCATCTCTTTCTTAGTGACTGTGTAGTTCCGTTGTGCGGCATCCAATGTAAGGCTAGCGTAGTGAATTGCAAATGGGACTCCATCCCTCTTCTGTCCCAGCACGGCCCCTACGGCAAAATCGGAGGCATCCGTCATGATCTCGAATGGGAGAGACCAATCAGGCGGCTGGAGAACAGGAGCCTCAACAACACATCTCTTGAGAGTCTCGAACGACGAAAGACACTTGTCATCGACAAGGAACTCGGTGTCTTTCGTCAGCAGATCAGTCAACGGTCGGGCAATCCTACTGAAATCCTGAATGAAGCGCCGGTAGAAACTGACGTGCCCCAAAAAATACCGTAATTGCCGCAAATTGGACGGTGGTGTTAATTTTCTAATGACATCTACCTTGGCCGGATCAACCTCCATGCCCCTGTCGGAGATAATATGGCCAAGCACCGTCCCCTGAGTCACCATGAAGTGACTCTTCTCCCAAGATAGCACAAGGTGAACCTCAATGCATCGCTGAAGGACTCGGTCTAGGCAGTCAAGACAGGAGTCGAATCTGTCGTCGTAAACCGAGAAATCATCCATGAAGACCTCCAAGCACTCCCCCACCATGTCCAAAAAGATAGACATCATGCATCTCTGAAAAGTCGTAGGGGCGTTGCATAGCCCAAATGGCATGCGTCTGAAGGCGTATGTGCCGAAGGGACAGGTGAAGGTGGTCTTGTCCTGGTCCTCGGGAGCGATGGCCACCTAGTTGTAGCCGGAGTACCCATCCAGAAAATAATAGTGGCTCTTCCCTGCCAGTCTCTCAATGATCTGATATATAAAGGGCAGGGAGAAATGATCCTTCTTGGTGGCCTGGTTGAGTCATCTGTAATCTACGCAGACCCGCCAAGAAGTGGGTATCCGGGTAGCGATCTCCTCTCCAGACTCGCTGACTACTGTAGTGATGCCCATCTTCTTGGGCACCACATGCAACGGACTGACTCACTTGGAGTCGGAGATGGGGTAGATAAAATCGGCGCTCCACCATTTCAAAATCTCCTTCATGACAACCTCTCTCAGATTCAGGTTCAGCCGCCGCTGGAACTCACTCGACGGCTTCGCCTCATCCTCGAGATAGATATGGTGGGAGCACATGGCCGGACTTATCCCCTAGAGATCGGCTACGCTCCATCCTATCACCTTGCGGTTCTTTTCAAGAACCCCCATCAGACGGGATTCCTGCTCTCCAGTCAAATCAGCGGAGATAATGACTAGGTACATCTCATGCTCACCCGCAAGGAACCTATACTTCAGCGACGCAGGAAGTGGCTTCAGCTCTGGACAACTGGGTGCTGGTGGATCTGGCCTCTGAAAACTCTGAGTGAATGCTGCCAAATCCGTATGGGAGAGCTGAAAACTCTCGATCACACTCTGAATCTGGAGAAGGCTGCCCTGCTGGACTGGTTGCTCTGCTCGGCATCTACCTCCTCCCTAGTTGTAGGCTCAGTAAAAGTCAGATCTGGTATAAAATCCTCAAACTCTGCCCAGTCAAAATCTGACTCCGAGGGATCTGTATCATCTATGGTGGCCTCAGTACCACCGTCATCACAAAACAAATCTGTCTTGCGGTCTCGAACTGGCTCTGCCGATTGAACGGTATCCTAGACCAGGAATGCGCTCTCCAAGCTCTCCTCTGTTGGCGACTCCGCATCATCGAACTTTGAAGGTGAGAGGATGGCCTATGCTACTGGATCTGCCCAAACTGCCTCATCATCTGTAATCACGAAGTCGTAATCCTGGTGGATGTCTGGCCCTGCATCTGTCATCTGCTTTGTATCGGAAGTAGTCTCTGAGCATGTTGTATCTCTGGCTCTGATGTCCTCGACCGTCTCTATTTGTACATTTTCACCCTCGACGCGAAAGTATACCTTCCCGCTATCATGGTCGGTCACTGCCTTGTCTGTGGCCAAGAACGGGCGACCGAGAATGATGGGGGTATCGGTCACCGACTCAGGGATCTCCATGTCCAACACTACGAAGTCCACGGGGAATTGCAGGCCTTGAATCGTGACGACAACGGCCCTCAGCAACCCCTTCGGCCTCTTGACAGATCGATCAGCAAACTGAAGGACTGTCCTGCTCTATCGAAGAGTGCCCAACTTGAAGCGGTCGAGAAGGGCTGCCGGAAGTAGGTTGATCGATGAACCGCTGTCTAATAGAGTACGGTCGAACCTCTGCTCTCTGATATGGCATCTGACATATGGGGCTTCTGAGTCTGGCTCTTGGCCGGCAGACGGTTCTGGATCACGAAACAAGTGGCTCTGGTCAGCACATGGATCTCTGACTGGTGATTCCGCCTCTTCCTCCTAACTGTGGCCCTGTCTCTAAGTGAACGTTGGAGTAGAGGGATGTGCTGCAAAGCCTCCTGAAGAGTCAGCTGAATATGGAAACGGTCGATCATCTGTTGGCTGAACTCTTCCTGCTGCCTCTTTTTTGGATTTTCGGTTTTCTTCCCCTTTCCCATGTGAAGAGCTCTAGGAAAGGGGATCACAAGGTCCTTCTCATATGAAGGACTAGGAAAGGGTCTAGACTGCTCGACGGCAGGATCCACACATACATCAAGCACCACAGGTGGACCAGAAGAAAACAAACCCTTTCCTTTATTGCCAGAAGTGTTCTGAGATACATCAACAGAAGGAAAAACTACATGACTCTCAGAAGTGAAAATGGTGGCGTCAGCACCACCCTCGACTGGTAGACGTGCGGCATCAGTACCGCGCTCTGGCTCAGCAACATCGGTGGCCTCAGTACCACCTCCTCCATCTGGTGAGACGATGGCCTCAGTACCATCGGTGGGATCAGTATCCGTGGTGGCGTCAGTACCACCGTCATCATCTCTAGTGGCATCAGCACCGCTCTCCTGCTCGCCTGGTGCTCTGGAAGTATCCTCGGGGTGTCGCTCAGACGAGGCGCCGCCTGCTGGCATCCTATCGCTTCTAAGTGTGACAAAATCAGTATCAAACAAATATGCAGACATATCTCCAAATGTATCATTAGGAGTGGCATACTCTGTGAAATCTACCTGCTCAGACTTCCTCTTGAGGTTGTTCGGATTGGGCTCTATCTGGGCAGGGATGGCGGCCTTCCCTCTCACAATGTCCCGCGTCTCCTGGCGGAACTCGTCCATCTCCCGTCTAAAGGTAGCCTGCTGATCAGTAAGGAGGCGGGATATGTCATCTAAGGTGGGGTTCTCAGAGGATGGCCCATGAGAACCTGACGGGTAGCCTCGCTGGTAGTGAGGTTGCTGCTGCTGCTGTGGGTGAGAGGGGTATGACTGTGGATGATGCTGCTGCTGAGGCTGATCACGCCTCCAAGAATGCTCTGCTGGTAGGGAGGAGGACCAAACTACTGTGACTGCTGCTGCTAGGTATACACTGGGAGCTGCTGCTGCTGGTGATCTCTCTGATGGATGTACCGGCCACCCTGTCCTGACGGCTGATGCTGGGAGCTAGAACCTCCGGCCGACCAACGGAATCCGGGATGGTCTCGTCGGATACCGGGCTGGGGCCGGTCGTACCAAATCCCGTTGACATCCATCAACGGCTCTGACTCGTAAGGGGCTGGCGGGAGTATTGCCAGAGGCTGATCTGGCTGCTATACCACCATCTGTGTGTCCGGAGATGGTGGTGACTGGTAAGGAAGCTGCGGCTGTTGGTACGGCTCCGCCTGTACATGGTGGACCTGTCTAGGCTGCTGGTGGCTGGAGCGCTGGGACGAGTTGCCGGTGCTACTCGAATCGCCTCGTGCCTGAAGACTGGGCTGGGAAGCCGTCTGTGCCTCCTGGAGATACATGAGTTGTATTTTCAGGTCACTCAGAGTCTGTGCCATCTGCTCCATCTGCGTGATGCCCTGGCACTGCTTCTTCTTAATGATCTCCATCCGGTCCAGCTTCTCACTGATGATACCCATGTCGGCGGCTGTGGACTCGGCATGTGCTGCTGCCGCTGACGAAGTGGATGGACCGATGTCAACCCGTGCTATCCTCTAGTACTGCACGGTCTATGGCTGAGGGCATCCCTGTGTGTAGAGGCGGGTCTGGGACATCACCGTGTAGTTCTCTGCCATCTCCTAGTAGATGGCCCAAACCTGGTCCTCATCCTTGGCGAAATAGGACCCGCCACAAGAAGTGTTCACCAAGCCCTGAAGCTCAGGTGTCAACCCGTAGAAATAACTTTGAACAAGGTTCGGCTTGGAAATCTCATGGTGCGGGCATCTGTTAGTCAGCTCACGGAACCTCTCCCATGCCTCGTGGAATTGCTCATTGGGGAGCATGGAGAAGTTGCTGATCAGGGCTCTAGCTGCATTCGACCGCCCGAGTGGATAGTACTTGTTCAAGTACTCGGTGTGGAGTGATGAATACTCATTCATCACTCTTTATTCTTATATTTTAGCTACAAAAACCTTTGCAAATGCATGTATATATTTGTAAATATAAATAATTACTAAAAGCATGCATGGTGTAAATAGTAATAATTAGCATGTTTTGTGCAAAACTAAAAGAATAAATATCAAAAAGAAAAAGAGGGAAATATTTAGAATAAATATTGAGCAACCTAACCCAAGGGAGGGCTCAGCATGGGCCTGACCGCATAAAAGCCAAAGTAGAGTGAGATAGGGGCTCATGTGTGTAAATATATTTGTAAATATAATAAAAATATTTTCCTCCAAAAAGAGACTAAAATGGGATTGTAAATACTTGTATATATTTATAAGTATAAAAATCAAAATAAAAATAAAAAAATAATAAAAAGAAAACAAAAACCTTCACCTTGTGCATATTCATCATGTACATAGCCACTCCTATATTTATTTCACCTTATAAATAAATAAAATTAATTTGTATATATTCTACTTTTTATGTTGTAAATAAATAAAATAGAAACAATTAAAACAAAAACAAAATAAAAAGAACAAAATTAAAAATTATAAAATACATTGTAAATATACCATGTATATATATGTACATATGTATTTATTTCACCTATGTATATAAATAATAAAAATAAAAATATCTTTTTATTCCTAATTTTATGGTATGAATAAATAAAATATAAAATGGGAGTAAAAATGTATAAAAATAATAAATTAAAAATCAAAATATAAAAAGACATATTGTACATATACCTATATATAGCTATATAGTGTAAATACCTCATTTTATTTTGAAAAATTAATTAAAAATCACCAAAAAATAGAAAAAATTAAAAGAAAAATATTTCATGTTTTGACTTTTTAATAATTCGGCCATTTACTATTTTTAATGGAATTTCTAAATATTTTCCACGTGGCCGGCTTCCACTGGTCCACGGGGACGTTGACCCCCCGGTCAACTCCCCCCCCCCCAGGACCACCCCGTCCCGGATCCGTGCCTGCAACCCGACTTCTCGACATTTCGCACACTCGATCCGATTTTGGAATCTGTTAACCTCGGGCTCTAATCCGAGCTTGATCATCCCGGATCCACGCCCGGGGTGGATTTTGGGGATCCGCGCTCTGAGCTGCTCGCCCGACCTCCCGATAGCCGGACCCCTAGAAGTATAAAGTCCCAGCTCCGCCACTTCATTCCGCATCTTTGGCTCGTCATTTCTCCACCCAGTGACCTCCATCTTCCGCGCGAGAATGACAGCTTGCCCCGGAGGTGTAGCAGCGAGGCAGAGGGTGCTCGAACCACTGATCCGGCGAGCTAGCGTTGCCGTGCTCCGCCCAGAGTAGGAGCTCGAGCCTCGGACGACGACGGTCCTCGAGGCAAGGACCCAGAGCACCAGCTGCTCTTCCCCAATCGACTCGACCACCCCGGTAGCCGTAGTTTCTTTTCAATTTCTCGACTTTTGATTTAGCCCCAAATCGCCCCGTCGCTGACTTTCGCTGATTCCGACCATCTCACCCTTCTATTCGATCATCGGAATCCTCCATCGCACTTGCCTTCCTTCCACGCACGTTCTACGCCCCGCCGCTCAACCCAGCTCGCACAGGAGCTGGGGATTTGAGCTCCTCCGTCCACCTCTCACCGGAGCTCGACCACCACGCCTCACCGTTCACTATCACCACGCCTAACGGGGTTGAGGCAGTTTGCCCTCGACCCACGAGTTTGCTGATGCACTTTGCAGGTACATCCAAGCCCATCTGAGGGCTTGGACCATTTGGTCCAGCAGCTCCGCCTCCGCCGGACTTGCCAGAGCTTCTCGGAGCTCCTTCGAGTCATCGGAGGCCTCCATTCGACGCGGATCGCTTCCACGCTCCTTCTCCGATCATCAGAGGCCTTCCAGGAGGAGACCAACGCCGTCACGAGCCCAGCAAAGTTCGCCGGAGCCCAGTTCTTCCTCCATCCTTAGGAGACGTCCGATCGACCTCGACGCTCCAGATCTGATCATGTTCGTCCATTAGAGGAGCAGCACTGACCGCCAGATCCTTTGAGGGTTGATCTTCACCGTCGATCCAGCGAGGTTCAGCCACCGCGCCCGTCCACCGTATGATCTTCCACGTAGCAGTGCCTGGACCGATCGATCAGTGTCGAAGACCCAGCGTTGGGCGCCACCCCTTCCCAGCCGTCCGATCATTGACGTGGCGCCCATCCGTCGGCTTGCGTAATAAAGGGTAATTTACACCTTAGGCCCTTAGTTTAGTTTAATTTCAGTTTAGTCCTGTAAATATTTTTAGAATTTTATTTACGTTGGTACATTTGCACTCCGGCCCTTGTCTTGTTTGCTATTTGCATATATACCCCCGCCAGTAGTGTGTCACGTGCTTCGACACGTGTTTGTTGGGATATTTGCGGATTTAGCCTTGTAGTTCTGGGATGTTCTGAAATGAATGAATAGTTTTATATAATTGCATTTATACCCCTGTGCGCGAGTTAATTGTGCATGTGCGCTTATTCGTGGGTAATTTACAAACAAGTCCTCGGACTTTTGGTACCTGTTACCAAATAGTCCCAGAACTTTGTTCTGTTTGCATTTAGGTCCCTGAGTGCCCCAGACACGTGCTGCGTGCGTGATTTCATGGGATTTTTGCACCGGACCCCCCAGAACTTTGGGTATTTACGTACAGGTCCCTATGCACTGTACTTAGGTTTTATGTTTGAATAAAATATCAAACTTACTCCAAATTCCATGAAAATTGGACACATGGCTCCTGCTATGGTGTAAACTTTTCTAGAATTTTTGGAGACATTTTTGTTTTGAATTGATATTTTTAAAAAATAAAAAACAACCATTTTCGTTACTGTTTGATTTAAAAAGTCACAAAAAAATATTAAAACTTATCTAAAAATTACAAAAAAATTAACTACTATTTAGATTGCTGTGTTTGATTTTCTGGCCAATTGTGGCCATTTTTCATTATATAAAACTCATAAAAATTACAAAAAAACCTAAAAACTTATAAAAATTCTAATAAATAATTTACAAATCCAAAAATCATAAATCCAGTGCCCAAATTTTCCTTAAATTTTCTAGTTTATAGGAAAATTACTCCAGGAGCTAAATAGAACCTTTTGCATTTTGAATTGGCCTTTTACTCCTGACTGGACAGTACCTTCAGTTTCTTACCTTGTTTGATTTTTAGAAAATTAAATAAAAATCAGAAAAATCCCAAAAATTCACTAAAAATAGTAAAAATTATAAAATACACAAAAACATGTTTATTGGAATTTTTGACTAATTTTTGATGCATTAAATAAATTGTTGAATTGCATTGTTTCTTTGTTTTCCTTATTTTCTTAATTCTTTAAAAATCCAAAAAAAAATATAAAAAGTAAAATCCACCAAAAATACCCTTTATTTTATTTTTGACTACTTTGTAGGCCACAAGGCCATCACGTGCTCCTTGTGTTCGACCTTGGTCGCTATACAAGGTTAATAAAATAGCAAGACCGCTATTATATGTTTGATTGATTTTTATCGTATTTGGTGGTTTCTTCTTCTCGATTGACACACGAGCGATTGAGGTCGCAACGACCATTTGAGCTATACTTGATCTACCTCGCTTGCTCGATTTTTCGTGTCATCAGAATGGCGTCGTTGCCGGGGAGCACGGCTTAGTAGTTTTTTATTTTCTTTTTCATTTTCTTTTTGTTTTATTTTTTGCGGCTTTCCGCGGCTCTTTCAGAGTCCGCAACTTTTCGCGGCTTTTTGTTTTTCTTTTATTTTTATTTTATTTTATTTTGCTTTATTTTCTCTTCTTTTTATTTTTGCTTGATTTTGAGTGTTTATTTTATTTGGTATTTTTGCACATATACCCTGTTTTATTTTCTTGATATTATTTGATTATTTTATTGGACTGACCACTTGTTTCTTTCTTGCGAGGGCCCGAGGACCGAGGCGGCAGCTTTCGAGAAGCCGGCGCAACCGCGAGACTCGGAGGCGGCTCCCTTCTGCACAGAGCCGCATGAGAGCGTGAGAGAAAGGCTGAGTGGGAGAGGATTAGAGTAGGATTCGTTTATACTTTATTTTATTTTATTTTATTGGATTATTGTAATAATACAGGGACAGACTTAGACTGTGGACTTGGATTTTGTAGCGGGTCTGTTTTGCTGAGCACCGGTGTGCTCGAGGGACCCTTAGGATTTTTCGCAGTTTTTTCGCGGCTTTGGTTTTCTTGCTGCCTTTTACGGTTTTACACGGTTTTCCTCGAGCCCCTAGATTTAGGATTTTCTGCTTGACTGTGTCGTAATTAGTAGGATCCCCACACCTAATTGATTGTCTGTTCCTATAGAGCGATTAATTGGACCTATTAATAATTCATTAATAAAAATAACTGACTCACTCCCTTCGTAGCCTACGTGTCGTAGCCTGCCCTGCCAAGCGCTGCTCCTAAACCCGATGTGTCGGGTGGAGGAGGGGTAGACCGAGACCGGACCTTTGGCTTGAAGGATCGGTGATCAGTTAGATGGTTCTTCGAGTAGAATTGCTTGTTTAGGACTCGGCTTTTTACCGCTGCACCATATAGGTAGTTTCTTTTCAGTCTTTACATTTCTGCGCGGATCATTTTGCATGGAGTGTTGGAGACAGGTACGCATTTCTATCTTTGCATGCATCACTGATTTCTTCGCGCATCGGCTTTTTCGTCTTCTCACCCTGTTTTTGACTTAATAATCAGGAGAACCGAAAAATTCGTTAGGCCTTTTGTTTTTATTGAAAAAGATTAAAAAGAAAAACAATAAAATTGGGATTGCTAAAACTATTGACCCTAAAAGACACTTGA
This sequence comes from Ottelia alismoides, assembly GCA_037367405.1. NCBI lineage: Eukaryota > Viridiplantae > Streptophyta > Magnoliopsida > Alismatales > Hydrocharitaceae > Ottelia > Ottelia alismoides. The sequence continues at coordinate 58,653 of JAZKJV010006795.1, read as the reverse complement.
CCTAAAAATCTGTCTTGGGGAGAGCAACCCCCTCATTGCTTGGTTTGCTTGTGCGAGAGAGTGACCCGTTTACTAGGTAGAGCCCTCCGGTGCTATTCCCGACTGATTACCGACTCTTTCGTGTGGGCCAGTCGGTTGGGGTAGCATCGGGTATCCCAGCAGGTCACGTAATCGCTCTGATAGATTGTTTGTTCACCAAAATAAAATTTGACAAGATAATCCGACCGAGCCTTTACGGTCTTCAGCTCGCGTTGCGTTGGTGAACTGAGGGGTTTGTATTCTGATCATAGTTTCTCCAGATCCCATCCGCCTTACTCGTCAGATCACGATGATGGGTAGACGATCTCTTAGGCAGCCTCTGGCTACACCGCTTTCAGGCACGTCCACTCGTTCATCTAGGTTGGCCCGCGAGAGCCGAGACCAGCTCTCCGAGCCTGAGTATGACTCCGCCCTGTTCCCCCTCGACCCCCTTTTTTCGGTTTCGAGAAACATGAGCCAGAGGAGAGATTAGCAGATTTATCAGCACCTGAGTTTGGCTCATTTGGTTTTGCAGACACTATGGCCGGCAGTTCCGAGGATCGCTCCTGAGGTCCACAGCCTGAGCACTTTGTGCTGGACCAGGGCGCGATCAACTCCACCCTGATCGCCTCCCTAGAGACCGTTCAACAGCAGTTGAGGGATCAGGGAGCATTCATGCTCGATATGAGGAGAGAGATGGAGCAGATGAGAGCAGAGAGAGCAGAGCGAGAGCAGAGGAGAGACGGGACGAGGATCCCAGACGATGCAGCCGCAGCAGCCGCAGCAGCCGCCGCCACGGCAGGCGGAGGAGAGCCACCGAGACCGATGCAGGAGTTGCACAACCCCGGATCGATGCTGATGCACCACTGAGTCGTACTTCCAGCTATCGTGGGGGACTTCAAGTTCCCCCCGAACACCTTGCAGTTACTCCCCCGCTTCCACGGACTCGCTACTGAGGAGCCCCATCTCCACCTCCAGGAGTTCGTCATGATCTGCAGTACTGTCCACGATCGACAGGTGGACCAGGATACGATTCGGATGATCGCCTTCCCCTTTTCCTTGGCAGACAGAGCAACCCCTGGCTGAAGCATTTGGGGAAGTTTGTTTACACCTGGGAGCAGCTCCGCACCGAGTACTTACACAAGTACTATCCACTCGGGCGGACCAATGCAGCGAGAGCCCTTATCAGCAACTTCTCCATGCTCCCTAGTGAGAAATTCCATGAGGCATGGGAGAGGTTCCGAGAGCTGACTGATCGATGCCCGCACCATGATATTTCCAAGCCCAACCTCGTGCAGAGCTTCTTCAACGGGCTGACACCAGAGCTCCAGGGCTTGGTGAACGCTTCTTGTGGCGGGTCTTACTTCACCAAGGATCACGACCAGGTCTGGGCCATCTACGAGGAGATGGCTGAGAACTACATGGTGATGTCCCAGACTAGGTTGTACACTCAGGGCAGACCCCAGTAGTAGCCAGGACCCGTGCAGTACCAGAGGATAGCACGGGTCGACGTCGGTCCATCCAGTTCGTCCGCAGTAGCAGCAGCACAGGCAGAGTCATCCGCTGCGGATATGGGTATCATTAGCGAGAAGTTGGATCGGATGGAGCTGATTGAGAAGAAGCAATGCCAGGGCATCACTCAGATGGAGCAGATGGCACAGACTCTGAGCGACATGAAGACCCAGCTCATGTGTCTCCAGGAGGCACAGACGGCTCCACAGCCCCGTCTTCAGTCGCGAGGCGATACCGGCGGCAACAACAGCTCGTCCCAGCGCTCCAGCTCACACCAGCAGCCTAGACAGGTTCACCTTGTACAGGCGGAGCCGTACCAACAGCAGCAGCCCTCCTACCAGTCACCACCATCTCCAGACTTGCAGATGGTGGTATACCAGTCGGATCAGCCTCTGGCAGTGCTACCGCCACCCCAGTACGATGCAGAGCCGTTGATGGATGTCAACGGGATTTGGTATGACCGTCCTCAGCCTGGGATCCGACGAGACCATCCCGGATTCAGGTGGGGGAACGGAGGTGCCCAGCCCCAGCAGCAGCCATCTGGTCAGGGAGGCCAGTACAGCCAGTAGAGAGATCACCAGTCGCAGTAGCAGCCCCCAGTCTACCCTTCACAGCAGCAACATCAGTCATCCTTCGTTCCTCGTCCCTATCAGCAGGGACAGTCTTGGAGGCGTGAGCAGCAGCCTCATCAGCAGCAGCATCCTTCCACTTACCCCTCTCACCAGCAGCAGCACCAGTTCCAGCAGCCTCACTACCAGAGAGGCTACCCGTCGGGCTCCCATGGTCCACCATACGAGAGCCCCGCCTTGGACGACATAGCCCACCTCCTCACAGACCAGCAGGCTACTTTCAGACGGGAGATGGACGAGTTCCGTCAGGAGATGCGGGACATTGTGAGAGGGAAGGCCGCTATCCCTGCCCAGATCAAGCCGAACCCCAACAGCTTGAAGCGGAAGTCTGAGCAGGTAGCTTACACTGAGCATGCCACTCCTAGTGATCCATTTGATGATATGTCTGCAGATCTTTTTGATGATGATTTTGTCACACTTAGGAGCGGTAGGACCCCAGTAGGCGGCGGCGCCTCGTCTGAGCTACACCACGAGGACACCCTTAGAGTGCCAGATGAGGAGGAGGAGAGTGGTACTGAGGCCGCTCGAGATGATGACGGTGGTACTGATGCCACCAAGGATGATGATTCCACAGGCGGTGCTGAGGCCACCATTTCACTAGTTCGAGGAGGTGGTATTGATACCACCCTTGATGCCGAGCCAGAGCGCGGTGCTGAGACCGCAAGACGTCCAGCTGATCCAGCCAGTGGTGGTATTGAGGCCACCGGTGTTCATTCTAAGAGAGTTGTAGTTTTTCCTCATTCTGATGTACCTCAGAACCATGTTGTGAATAAAGGAAAAGGTTTGGTTTTTTCTGGTCCCACTGTGGTGCTTGATGTATGTGCGGATCCGGCCGTCGAGCCGTCTAGACCTTTTCCTAGTCCTTCATCTGAGAAGGACCCAGTGATCCCCTTCCCTAGAGCCCTTCAGATGGGGAAGGGGAAGAAAAAAGAAAAGATCCAAAAAAGAGAGAGCAGGAGGAGTTCAGCCAGAACATGATTGATAGATTCCACATACAGCTGACCCTTCAGGAGGCTTTGCAGCACATCCCCCTTCTTCAGCATTCGTTGAGAGACAGGACTACAGTCAGGAGGAGGAGGAGGAACCACCACTCAGAGATCCATGTGCTGATGAAAGCCACGTACTTCGCGATTAAGAACCGTCTGCCGGCCAAGAGGCCAGATTCAGGAGCCCCATATGTCAGATGTCACATTAGAGAGCAGAGGTTCGATCGGACTCTATTAGATAGCGGACCGTCTATCAACCTCCTTCCGGCAGCCCTTCTCGACCGCTTCGAGTTGGGCACTCTTAGACAGAGCAGGACAGTCCTTCAGTTTGCTGATTGATCTGTCAAGAGGCCGAAGGGGTTGTTGCGAGATGTTGTCGTCACTATTCAGGGCCTGCAATTCCCCGTGGACTTCGTAGTGTTGGACATGGAGATCCCTGATTCAGTGACCGATACCCCCATCATTCTCGACCGTCCGTTCTTGGCCACAGCCAAGGCGGTGACTGACCATGACAGCGGGAAGGTATACTTTCGCGTCGAGGGAGAGAGTGTACAAATAGAGACGGTCGAGGACTACAGAGCCAGAGACAGATCCTGCTCAGAGACCAGTTCAGATTCAGAGCAGCTGACAGATGTCGGGTTAGACATCCACCAGGACTGTGATTTTGTGATCATAGACGATGAGGCAGCATGGGCAGATCCAGCAGCACAGGTCATCCTCTCATTTTCAGACACAGCTGATGCCGAGATGACAACAGAGGAGAGCTTGGAGAGCACATTCCTGGTTTAGGATACTTCAGTGGCAGTAGAGTCGGTTCTCGACCGCGACACGGAGTTTAGTGAGTATGGTGGTACTGAGGCCACCTTGTGTGACGGTGGTGCTGATGCCACCTTTGTTGATGCAGATCCCTCGGATTCAGAGTCTGATTGGGCAGATTGCGAGGATTACATGCCAGACCTGAGTTCTACAGAGCCTACAGCTGAGGAGGAGGTAGATGCCGAGCCTAGCAGAGACAGTCAGTCAGAGAAGCCTTCTCCAGTTCCTGAGATTGAGAGAGAGTTTCAGTTCTCCCATACATATTTGGCAGCATACACAGAGACACTTCAGAGGCCAGATCCACTAGCACCCAGCTGTCCAGAGCTGAAGCCGCTCCCTACTTTGCTGAAGTATCGATTCCTTGCGGGCGAGCCTGAGATGTACCCAGTCATCATCTCCGCCGATCTGACTGGAGAGCAAGAATCCCGTTTGATGGGGGTTCTTGAAAAGAACCGCAAGGCAATCGGATGGAGCGTAGCAGATCTCCATGGGATTAGTCCATCACGTTGCTCCCACCATATCTATCTCGAGGATGGGGCGAAGCCGTCGCGTGAGTTCCAGCGGCGGTTGAACCCCAATCTGAGAGAGGTTGTTATGAAGGAAATCTCAAAATGGTGGAGCGCAGATTTTATTTATATCATTTCCGACTCCAAGTGGGTCAGCCCCTTGCATGTGGTGCCCAAGAAGACGGGCATCACGACTGTGATCAGTGAGTCGGGAGAGGAGATTGCTACACGAGTACCCACCTCTTGGCGGGTCTGTGTTGACTACATGAGACTCAACCAAGCCACCAAGAAGGATCATTTCCCCTTGCCTTTTATTGACCAGATCATTGAGAGACTGGCAGGAAAGAGCCATTACTGTTTCCTGGATGGGTACTCGGGCTACAACCAGGTGGCCATCGCTCCTGAGGACCAGGAGAAGACCACCTTTACCTGTTCCTTCGGCACATACGCCTTCCGATGCATGCCATTTGGGCTATGCAATGCCCTTGTGACATTTCAGAGATGCATGCTGTCGATCTTTTCGGACATGGTAGGGGAGTGTTTGGAGGTCTTCATGGACGATTTCTCGGTTTACGGTGACGGATTCGACTCCTGTCTTGACTGCCTAGACCGAGTACTCCAGCGATGTATAGAGGGCCATTTGGTGTTATCTTGGGAGAAGAGTCACTTCATGGTGACTCAAGGGACGGTGCTTGGCCACATCATCTCCAACAGGGGCATGGAGGTAGATCCGGCCAAGGTAGATGTCATTAGAAAACTCGCATCGCCGTCCAATCTGAGGCAGTTACGGTCATTTCTGGGGCACGTCGGTTTCTACCGACGATTTATTCATGATTTCAGCAGGATTGCCCGGCCGTTGACCGACCTCTTGACGAAAGACACCGAGTTCCTTGTCGATGACAAGTGTCTTTCGTCCTTCGAGACTCTCAAGCAGTGTGTTTTAGAGGCTCCTGTTCTTCAGCCGCCTGATTGGTCTCTCCCATTCGAGATCATGACGGATGCCTCCGATTTTGCCGTCAGGGCCGTGCTGGGACAGAGGAGGGATGGAGTCCCCTTTGCTATCCACTACGCTAGCCGCACATTGGATTCCGCCCAGCGGAATTATACGGTCACAGAGAAGGAGATGCTTGCCGTAGTGTTCGCCCTAGATAAGTTCAGATCTTATATCATTGGATCTAGAGTGACTTTGTACACTGATCACACCGCCATCCGATACCTCATGGCAAAGAAGGATGCCAAGGCTAGATTGACTAGATGGATCCTTCTACTCCAGGAGTTCGACATTGAGATCAAAGATAAGCCTGGAGTCAAGAACGTGGTGGCGGATCATCTCTCCCGTTTAGAGCAGCCTGAGGAGTCTGAGCATATTGATCCCATTTGTGAGACCTTCCCAGATGAGGCGATCCTTGCTATCGCCTCACTCCTGTGGTATGCCTATATTGTGAACTTTCTCGTTGCTGGGAAAGTCCCACAAGATTGGCCCAGGCAGATGTTTGAGTACTTCCTTGCGAAGGCCAAGTCCTACCACTGGGAGGATCCCATCCTTTACCACGAAGAAGGGGACATCGTCTGGCGTAGGTGCATTCCTCAGAAGGAGCACCATAGTGTCCTCACTTACTGCCACAAGCTTGAGGCAGGAGGACATCATTCTGGGAGGAGAACAACACAGAAAGTGCTCCAATCCGGCTTGTGGTGGCCTACCCTCTTCAAGGACCACGATGAGTTCGTGAAGAGGTGTACTGACTGTCAGAGGATGGGCACTTGTGGACAACGTGACATGATGCCGATGCAGCCCATTCACTTCTGTGAGGTTTTTGACGCATGGGGCATCGATTTCATGGGTCCATTCCCTAAGAGTCAGGGATTTGAGTACATTCTGTTGGTCGTAGATTATGTTAGTCGTTGGGTTGAGGCTATCCCCGCCCGAGCCGTTGATGCTAGGACAGTTTGCAGATTTTTGACGAAGCACATCATCACGCGGTTCGAGGTTCCTCGAGTTTTGATTTCAGATGGGGGGTCTCATTTCATCAACGACCAGGTGAAGGCCCTTGCTAGCGAGTTCGGCATAGACCATCTCGTTGCTACACCTTACCATCCACAGACGAATGGTCTAGCCGAGGTGTCGAAAGGGAGATCAAGACTATATTGCAGAAAGTCGTCCGCCCTGACCGAAAGGATTGGTCACTGCTTTTGGACTCGGTCTTGTGGGCATATAGGACGTCTTTCAAGACTCCATTGGGCACATCTCCCTTTCACCTCGTGTATGGCAAGCCGTGCCATTTGCCTGTTGAGTTGAGGCATAGGTCACTTTGGGCAGTCACTGAGATACTTATGGATCCATATGGTGTAGGAGACCAAAGGAGGGCAGAGTTAGCAGCCCTGGAGGAGTTGAGAGATACCGCCTTCTCAAACAGCCTACAGTATAAGGAGAGAGTGAAGGAGTGGCATGATTCTCATATCAGCCACAAGCATTTTGAGCCTGGACAGAGAGTATGGATGTTTGATGCGAGGCTTCGTTTATTCCCAGGGAAGCTACAGAGCAAGTGGAAGGGACCCTACTTGGTGAGAAAGGTACACGACAACGGTAGCATTGATATATCTGAGTTGTCTTCTGAGAGTACCTTTCGTGTGAACGGCCAGCGGCTCAAGCCATTTCTAGATCATGAGCCGCGGGTCGTTGAGGTTACCCCTATTCATTTTGTGTGAGATGTGGTCTTTGACTCACATCTAATGCATCTCACGCCTGATTTTCACTGATCTTCCGACCTATATAGATCCAGATGTCCATATCATCACATTCTTTAGTCCCACATCCCTTGATTCATCCTTTGATTATGCTATACTTAGGGTGTACTTTACCCTAAGTATAGGGGGGATGTAGGACCTTTGAGTATTTCTTTTGTTTCTGTCTACCCCTATTTTGCTGCCTATACTTAGGGATATTTTACCCTAAGTATAGGGGGGGTAGACCCTGTACATTCTCCACTCGGTTTTTCCCTTTGTGTACAGCCTGTTATACTTAGGATTACTTGATCCTAAGTATAGGGGGAAAAGCCGAGAGATCCTCTTGATATTCTATTCATTCATTCGTCTTTCTACATAGCCTTCCTTTTCACTTCCCTATACCTAGCACGAGTTATGTCTTCTTCATCGCTCTTGACTCTGAGGACATCGTTCGAGCTAAGTATAGGGGGGTGTGTATATATTTCATATATACTTTAGCCATAACTCGTACTTTGTGTGAGTGTGTAAATAAATAAAATGGCTAAAAACTCAAAAACCACAAAAAATTAAAAAATTTTCATGTACATAAACATTCTTTTATTTGCACATAAATAGCTAGTGTACAAATAATTTTTGTAAAAATGTTTTCAAAAATCTTTTGTGTAAAGCTTGTGTAAATATTTTCTTATCAAAATTTTGTATATAGTACAAAATTTTTCCAAAATGTTTTGAAAATCAAAAGTTTGCAAAAATCTTGTGTAAATGTGTGTAAATACCTTTTTCAAAACTTGCACTTCATGCATCATCCATTCATGCTTTCAAAACATTTTTCAAAAATTTTGCATGTTTGTAAAAAGTTGTGTAAATAGCATCTTTTGTACATATGTATATAGTTTTTTGGATGATAGTTGACATTTAAACTAGCCTGGAATCAAATTGAGAAATGGAGCTTGATTAAGATCTTAATCCACCTAATTTATAAGAGGAACCTTATAGGGCTTAGGTTTAAGGCTTTTCAGGTCCATGGTGACTTAATTCTTTGAGTCCACTAGGCTATGATCACATGTCATCTCAATGAGCCTAAGTAGAGCACTTAAAAACAACACATGACTCATATAGACAATGTCTTTACTTGGACACCAGCACTTTGCACCGAGCTCTCTACGGATGAGGTGGTGAGGAGGCAGTCTTCCTTGACTTGGGGTAGCATATGAGGGTAGTACTTCTAGGCGGAACCTCTCTTCTTCTTTTAGTGAAGGAAGTGCGTCTCAACTTGGTTTGGTTGCCATGAGGTCTAATGACGGGAGTTGTGGGTTGCAATAAAGCTTCAAAAGAGGGATAGTCTACTGGCTCAAGAGGAAAAACTCCTTGTACATATGCTGCACATATGTTGTATAGATGCACTTGAAAAAAAATGCAAAAAGAAAATAACTCCAAAAAAGTGGTGGGTCTGAGAGAAAATGATAATCCCACCGGAGTATGTATATAGAGTGCAATAAGCAAAGCTTGAGTTTCATGTTCCACCTTATGTAGCTTGCAGCAGGGAGACTTGGCTACACTGGTCAAGCTCCCAAGGATACATGGCTACACTGGCCATGGTCCATTCTCTTCTTCCTCCTCTTCTTGAGCCGGTTAAACTTGAACTTAGAAGGGAATACCCCGCTCCTCGAGGAAAGAGTGGCCAGATTGAGGTCATAGAGTTACCTTGTTGGGGAGGGTTGTCAAGTTGCTATTTCTGAGGTGGAGAGCTTATACCTCACATTCACAGGACAAGGAAAGATTCATGGTCTTCAGGGTTTGTGATTGATGACTTGTTCTGATCTGAAGTAATGAGGAGTCTTGATTAGAGATTAGTGGAACTTAGAGGCGGTTGAGTTTTAGGCTTAAGTCCAAATAAGGTTCCGACACATTAATAATCCAAAGATCTGATCGAGCTCCATACCTCAATTTAATGAAGGCAAGTTTAATAATCAACCTTGATCCATGTACATTCTTCTCTTTTTCTTTTTCTTTCTTCTTTTTCACTTCTTTTTTAAATAAGTGTTTGCTGAGGGACTAGCAAAGTTAAGTATAGGGGGGTGATGAATACTCATTCATCACTCTTTATTCTTATATTTTAGCTACAAAAACCTTTGCAAATGCATGTATATATTTGTAAATATAAATAATTACTAAAAGCATGCATGGTGTAAATAGTAATAATTAGCATGTTTTTGTGCAAAAATAAAAGAATAAAGATCAAAAAGAAAAGGAGGGAAATATTTAGAATAAATATTGAGCAACCTAACCCAAGGGAGGGCTCAGCATGGGCCTGACCGCATAAAAGTCAAAGTAGAGGGAGATAGGGGCTCATGTGTGTAAATATATTTGTAAATATAATAAAAATATTTTCCTCCAAAAAGAGACTAAAATGGGCTTGTAAATACTTGTATATATTTATAAGTATAAAAATCAAAATAAAAATAAAAAAAATTAAAAAGAAAACAAAAACCTTCACCTTGTCCATATTCATCATGTACATAGCCACTCCTATATTTATTTCATCTTATAAATAAATAAAATTAATTTGTATATATTCTACTTTTTATGTTGTAAATAAATAAAATAGAAACAATTAAAACAAAAACAAAATAAAAAGAACAAAATTAAAAATTATAAAATACATTGTAAATATACCATGTATATATATGTACATATGTATTTATTTCACCTATGTATATAAATAATAAAAATAAAAATATCTTTTTATTCCTAATTTTATGGTATGAATAAATAAAATATAAAATGGGAGTAAAAATGTATAAAAATAATAAATTAAAAATCAAAAATTAAAAAGACATATTGTACATATACCTATATATAGCTATATAGTATAAATACCTCATTTTATTTTGAAAAATTAATTAAAAATCATCAAAAAATAGAAAAAATTAAAACAAAAATATTTCATGTTTTGACTTTTTAATAATTCGGCCATTTACTATTTTTAATAGAATTTCTAAATATTTTCCACGTGGCCGGCTTCCACTGGTCCACGGGGACGTTGACCCCCCGGTCAACTCCCCTCCCCCAGGACCACCCCGTCCTGGATCCGTGCCTGCAACCCGACTTCTCGACATTTCGCACACTCGATCCGATTTTGGAATCCGTTAACCCCAGGCTCTAATCCGAGCTTGATCATCCCTGATCCACGCTCGGGGTGGATTTTGGGGATCCGCGCTCTGAGTTGCTCGCCCGACCTCCCGATAGCCGGACCCCTAGAAGTATAAAGTCCCAGCTCCGCCACTTCATTCCGCATCTTTGGCTCGTCATTTCTCCACCCAGTGACCTCCATCTTCCGCGCGAGAATGACAGCTTGCCCCGGAGGTGTAGCAGCGAGGCAGAGGGTGCTCGAACCACTGATCCGGCGAGCTAGCACTGCCGTGCTCCGTCCAGAGCAGGAGCTCAAGCCTCGGACGACGACGGTCCTCGAGGCAAGGACCCAGAGCACCAGTTGCTCTTCTTCAGTCGACTCGACCACCCAGGTAGCTGTAGTTTCTTTTCTATTTCTCGAATTTTGATTTAGACAAAAATCGCCCCGTCGCTGACTTTCGCTGATTCCGACCATCTCACCCTTCTGTTCGATCATCGGAATCCTCCATCTCACTCGCCTTCCTTCCACGCACGTTCTACGCCCCGCTGCTCAACCCAGCTCGCACAGGAGCTGGGGATTCGAGCTCCTCCGTCCACCTCTCGCCGGAGCTCGACCACCACGCCTCACCGTTCACTATCACCACGCCTAACGGGGTCGACGCAGTTTGCCCTCGACCCGCGAGTTTGCTGATGCACTTTGCAGGTACATCCAAGCCCATCTGAGGGCTTGGACCATTTGGTCTAGCAGCTCCGCCTCCGTCGGACTCGCCAGAGCTTCTCGGAGCTCCTTCGAGTCATCGGAGGCCTCCATTCGACGCGGAAGGCTTCCACGCTCCTTCTCCGATCATCAGAGGCCTTCCAGGAGGAGACCAGCGCCGTCACGAGCCCGGCGAAGTTCGCTGGAGCCCAGTTCTTCTTCCATCCTTCAGAGACGTCCGATCGACCTCGACGCTCCAGATCTGATCATGTTCGTCCATTAGAGGAGCAGCACTGACCGCTAGATCCTTTGAGGGTTGATCTTCACCGTCGATCCAGCGAGGTTCAGCCACCGCGCTCGTCCACCGTTTGATCTTCCACGTGGCAGCGCCTGGACCGATCGATCAGCGTCGAAGACCCAGCGTTGGGCGCCACCCCTTCCTAGCCGCCCGATCATTGACGTGGCGCCCATCCGTCAGCTCGCGTAATAAAGGGTAATTTACACCATAGGCCATTAGTTTAGCTTAATTTCAGTTTAGTCCTGTAAATATTTTTAGAATTTTATTTACGTTGGTACATTTGCACTCCGGCCCTTGTCTTGTTTGCTATTTGCATATATACCCCCGCATGTAGTGTGTCATGTGCTTCGACACGTGTTTGTTGGGATATTTGCGGATTTAGCCTTGTAGTTCTGGGATGTTCTGAAATGAATGAATAGTTTTATATAATTGCATTTATACCCCTGTGCGCGAGTTAATTGTGCATGTGCGCTTATTCGTGGGTAATTTACAAACAAGTCCTCGGACTTTTGGTACCTGTTACCAAATAGTCTCAGAACTTTGTTCTGTTTGCATTTAGGTCCCTGAGTGCCCCAGACACGCGCTGTGTGCGTGATTTCGTGGGATTTTTGCATCGGACCCCCCAGAACTTTGAGTATTTACGTACAGGTCCCTCTGCACTGTACTTAGGTTTTATTTTTGAATAAAATATCAAACTTACTCCAAATTCCATGAAAATTGGACACATGGCTCCTGCCATGGTGTAAAATTTTCTAGAATTTTTGGAGACATTTTTGTTTTGATTTGTTATTTTTAAAAAATCAAAAACAACCATTTTCGTTACTGTTTGATTTAAAAAGTCACAAAAAAATATTAAAACTTATCTAAAAATTACAAAAAATAGCTACTGTTTAGATTGATGTGTTTGATTTTCTGGCCAATTGTGACCATTTTTCATTATATAAAACTCATAAAAATTACAAAACACCTAAAAATTTATAAAAATTCTAATAAATAATTTACAAATCCAAAAATCATAAATCTAGTGCCCAAATTTTCCTTAAACTTTCTTGTTTATAGGAAAACTACCTCCAGGAGCTAAATAGGCCCTTTTGCATTTTAAATTGGCCTTTTACTCCTGACTGGACAGTACCTTCAGTTTCTTACCTTGTTTGATTTTTAGAAAATTAAATAAAAATCAGAAAAATCCCAAAAATTCACTAAAAATAGTAAAAAGTATAAAATACACAAAATCATTTTTATTGGAATTTTTGACTGATTTTTGATGCATTAAATAAATTGTTGAATTGCCTTGTTTCTTTGTTTTCCTTATTTTCTTAATTCTTTAAAAATCCAAAAAAAATTTATAAAAAGTAAAATCCACCAAAAATACCCTTTATTTTATTTTTGACTACTTCGTAGGCCGCAAGGCCATCACGTGCTCTTTGTGTTCGACACTGGTCGCTATACCAGGTTAATAAAATAGCAAGACCACTATTAGATGTTTGATTGATTTTTATCGTATTTGGTGGTCTCTTCTTCTCGATTGACACATGAGCGATTGAGGTCGCAACGACCATTTGAGCTATACCTGATCTACCTCGCTTGCTCGATTTTTCGTGTCATCACGGAGCTGCTCCCAGGTATAGACAAACTTCCCCAAGTGCTTCAGCTAGGTGGTTGCTCTGTCTGCTAAGGAGAAGGGGAAGGCAATCATGCGGATGGTGTCCTCGTCCACCTGTCTGTCGTGGACGGTGCTGCAGATCATCAAGAACTCCTGTAGGTGGAGATGGGGCTCCTCGGTGGCGAGCCCATGGAACCGGGGCGGGGGGAACTTGAAGTCCCCCACGATGGCTAGTAGAACAACCCAACGATGCGTTAATGTCGATCCGGGGTTGTGTAACTCCCGCATCGGTCTCAGCTGGTCCGGTGTTGCCGCTGCTGCTGCGGCTACGGCGGCTGCTGCTGCCTCGTCGGGTCTCCTTGGCCCGTCTCTGGGCTCGCGCTGGTCGCGAGCGGCTCTCAACTGCTCCATCTCACGCCTCATCTCTATCATGAATGCTCCCTGATCCCTCTATTGCTGCTGAACTGTCTCGAGGGAGGCGATCAGGGTGGAGTTGATCGTACCCTGGTCCATGATGAATGTCTACTAGGGTTGGGGACCTCCGGTGCGATCGTCACTGCTGTCGGCCATGGTCTCTGCAAAAGCAAAGGACCCAAACTCAGGTGTCGATAAATCATCTGACGGTCTCCCCTCTGGCACTGGTATCTCAGAACTGAAAGAAGGGGGGTCAAGGGGGAACAGGGTGGAGTCGAACTCGAGTTCGGAGAGCGGGTCTCGGCTCTCACGAACCAACCTAGATGAGCGGGCAGAAGTGCTGGGAAGCGGTGCAGCCAGAGGCTACCTAAGAGACCTTCTGCCCATCATCTTGATGTGGCGAGTCGGGCGGATGGGATCTGGAAACAACAATGATCAGCAAGCAATACCCCAAGTTCACCTACTCAATGCGAGCTGAAGACCGTAAAGGTTCGATCAATTATCTTGTCAGTTTTTATTAGGTAATAAGTCAGGATAGCAGAGCGATTAACGTGACCTGTTGAGAATCCAATCCGCCAACCAGACTGTCCCGTATAAAAGGCCGGTAGTCTGATCGGGGCTCGAATATGGCTCTATCCTAGTGTGCGGGTCACTCTCTCGTGCAAGCAAACCAAACAAGGAGGGGGTTGCTCTCCCCAAGACAGATTTTTATGATTGATGAGTGTCTTTTAGGGTCAATAGAGTTAACCAGTCCTAATTTTATGGTTTTTCTTTTTAGGTGTTTTTCAAATAAAAACGAACGCCTAACGAATTTTTTGGTTCTCTTGGTTATTAAGACCAAAAATCAGGGGGGAGAAGTCGAAAAAGCCGATGTGCGAGAAAATCAATGATGCATGCAGAGTAAGAGATGCGTACCTGACTCTAGCAGTCTACATGCAAGATGATCCGCGCAGAATTTAAAGACTGAAATAAAACTACCTAAATGATGTAGGCGGAAAACCGAGCCCTAAGCAAGCAGTTCTACTCGACAAAACGTCTAGTCGACCACCAGCCTTCAATTCAAGAGTCCGGTCTAGGCTCACCCCTCCTCCTCTCGATAAATCGAGTTCAGGAGCAACGCTTGGCAGGGCGGGCTCGTGGCGCGTAGGCTCGAAGGTAGTGGATCGACTATTTCATTAGATTTTTATTCTTGGTCCAATTATCGATCTATAGGTACAGGCAGATTTATTAGGGTGTTTGGATCCTATTCATTACGTCACAGTCAAGCAAAAATCCTAAGGCTAGGGGCTGAAATCCGCGAGAATCAGAAAGGCAGTAAATAAACGGTAAAGAAAACCGTAAAAACTGCAAAAAAGCCGAGGGGTCCCTCGAGTACACCGGTGCTCGGCGAAACAGACCCCGAGAGTCTCAAAAGTCCGGCTGAGTTTCCTGTCCCCGTATTATTACAATTATAGTTCAACTAATGCTGAAAATAAAATCTAACTAAACTAATCTAAGCTCTCGCACTCTGTTGTCTCCTCGCGCTCTCCTGCGGCTTCGTGTAGAAGGGAGCCTCCTCCGATAGCTGCGGTTGCGTCAGCTCCTCGAAAGTCGCCGCCTCTGTCCTCGGGTCCTCACAAGAAAACAAAAGAGTGTCACAGACTAGATAAAAATAAAGCAAATAAAATAAGAAAAAGAAAACAGGGTATATATGCAAAAATAGAAATAAAAATAAACAAGCAAAAACAAACAAAAACAAAAATAAAAGAAAAGAAATAAAAATAAAAGAAAATGAAAATAAAAGAAAAATAAAAAGCTGCGAAAAGCCGCGGACGACAAAAAAGCTGCGGAAAGCTGCGAAAAAGAAAACAAAATAAAAAGAAAATAAAAGTGACTACTAAGTCGTGCTCCCAGGCAACAACGCCATTCTGATGTAAGCCGCATGAACGACTAAGGTAAATCAGGTGTCACTAAGGTTGTTGTGACCTCAGTCACTCAGGACTCAGAGCTCAATCAAGAAAAAAGAATCAGACCACCAATCAGAGATAAAAATCGATGAAAATCAAAATAAAGGTCTCGCTATGATATTAACCTGGTATAGCACCCAGGGTCGGTCTCGAGGAGCACGAGATGGCCTTGCGGCCTACAAAGTAGTCTAAAAATAAAGAAAATGTAAACAAATATTTTTTTGGTAGATTTTTAATATTTTTATATTTTTTTGGGATTTTTAATAATAAAGAAAATAAGAAAACAATATAAAAAAGCAACTTCAAGAAATTTTTTAAACACCCAAAATTAGTCCAAAAATTCAAACAAAAATATTTTTATGTTTTATGGATTTTTTACTGTTTTTGGTGAATTTTTGATAATTTTCTGATTTTTAGGGAATTTTCTAAAAATAAAAGAAGGGAGAAAAACTGGGCTGCTGTCCAGCCAGGCTTGGAAGAGCATTTAAAAATATGAAATGGTCTTATCAAGGCCTGGAGGTATTTTTTTATGAAAAGTAGAAATAAAAAGGAAAATTCAGAAGAAACGTTTGTGAATTTTTGAATTTTCTATGATTTATTATAATTTTTATGGGTTTTTACGGGTTTTTTAATTTTTTTTAATTTTTATAAGTCCAAAAATAATCAAAAATGGATAGAAAATCAAACACACAAAAACACACAAAATCTGATTTTTTTAGAATTTTTAAAAAGGTTCTAATATTTTTTGTGAATTTTCAACCTGAACAGGCAGAAAAATGAAGGTTTTCGAATTTTTACACAGTGGCCGCATGTCAAAAATGTACCCAAAATTGGTGAAAATTTTACATAGTGGCCGCATGTCCAATTTTCACTCAATTTGGATTAATTTTTCTATTTTATTAAAATCAAAAACACACAAACAGTGCACAGGGATCTAGTTGCAATAAAAATAAGTCCTAGGGCTGGATAGGTAATAAAATCAGAAGCTCAGGGGGTCCTCGTGCAATTTCACCAGGTTCCCATGCGCGCGGCATGTGGACTGGGCACAGAAGGACCCAAATGTAAAGAAACTTAAGTCCTCGGGCTTGTTAGCAAGAGGTGCTAAAAGCCCAGGGCATAAGTTGTAAAATACCCAATCAAATTCAATACATGTCGAATAACATCATTCACAGGGGTATAAGTGCAAATAACAGAAAGTATTTCTCATTTATAAACACCTACAGCCCAAAATATGCAAATTTACCAACAAACCACGTGACGAAGCACGTGTCTCACATACACAGGGGTAAAAATGCAAATAAACTAAACATCAAGGTCCTAAGTGCAAATGTTCCAAAATAAAAGGAACTCTATAAAATATTTACAGGAATAAATGATAAAGACAAAACAGCAGGGGGGCTAAGTGATATTTACCCCTTATTATCCGAGGGTTGAGGACGCGCCACGTGGGGCATCCAACGGCTGCGGGTAGCAGCACCTCAACGAAGGGCCTCGGCTCTGATCGGACGGTGGAGGGCTCGCCACGTGGAGGATCAGACGGTTATGGTACGATGTGGCTAACCCTTCATCGGGAAGGACGGTCCAGATCTAGCCTCAGATGATCGAACGGTGGTCTGGTGCTCCTCAAATGGACGGCGTGGATCACAATTGGAGCTCAAGGTTGAATGGACGGCTGAGGAAGGTCCTCCAAGAACAGGCCAGAACTCGCGTTGGATGCCTCCTCCGTTGCTGCTAAGGTGCGGAATGGGTCTGCCTTGACGTCCCACAGCTGATGCGTCTCTCCGATGAGGCCGGCGACCAGCGGAGTGGTCCGGCGACGGCGGTGGCCTGGAGCTCCTGTGCCTGGAAGCTAAGGTCCTCAGATGGACCTCTCTGGCCTGAAAAGTAACACAGGAAGACTCCTGGGTCAAGGGCAAACTGCCTCGACCCAGTTAGAGGCGAAATGGGTGGCTGGTGCGTCGTGGCGGAGGATCTCCGACGATGCGACGGCGAGGGAGATTGACTCCCAGTTCTGGGGCAAACTGGGTTGGATGAATGGGCGTAGAATGTGCAGAGGGATATGGCAATAATGATGGTCGATTCGGATGGTCTGAACGATGGTCGGAATGGAACTAATCGATGGTCGATGGCGAAAGATGGATTTGGGCGAAAATGGAAATTCGAGATAACTAGGAAGGATTAGGCTTACCGGATGGGTGGATTCGACTGTGGAAGAGCTCCTGGTCTTTGCCTTGAGGTACGTCGATGCCCGAGGCTCGAGCGCTGCTCCCGGGCGGCGCACGGCGGCGAAACGTCGCTAGATCGGTGACGTAGTGGTCCTCCGCCTCTCTGCAACACTCTGACGGCTAGCTGTCACTCTAGAGGATCAGGTGGAGGTCCTGGGTGGAAGGGGCGACGCCAAAGATGCATGAAAAGGTGCGGCGAAGCTCAGCTAAATAGTGTTAGTGGTCCGGATAGATGGGAGTCGGGCACGCACGTCGAGGCACGGACCCCTAAAATCCACCCCGGGCGTGGGTCTCGGATCTGCAAGGAAGGAATATGACCCAGGATTTAGGGTTTTAGTGGTCGGATCGAGTGAGGAGAATATGGAGAAATCGGGTCCGGCGCTGGATCCGCGGAGGAAGAAGGTCCGCGGGGGGAGTTGACCGGGGTCAACAATCCCCCGTGGACCAATCAGATTATTCCAATTTTAAATTATTTAGAAATTCATTTATAAATAGTAAATGACTTATTTTCGAAAAACTCCAAACATTAAAAATGTTTATTATTTTTCAAACTATTTTCTAGGTATTTTTATTTATTTTTTTGAAATATAATTTAGGTATTTACAAAATATTATTATTATATACATGTATATACATATGTATTTTTTATTTTTGATTTTTAATTATTTATTTTTATATAAAATTATTCCAATTTTATATTTATTTATTTATAGGATAAAATTTGGAATAATATGGTATTTTTATGTTATTTTAATTAATTATTTACAAGGGCTAAATAATTAGATATATACAAGTATGTACATGGTATATATACAATGAAGGTTTTGATTTTTATTTTTATTTCTTTTTATTTTATTTTTGTTTTTGTGGTTTTTATTTTATTTATTTACATTATGGAATATAGAATATGTACACATTTTCTTGGATTTTTATTTATTTATTTATAGGGATAAATAAATAGATAAAGGGTTCTATGTACATGGCTTGTATACAATGATGAAGGGATTTTTAATTTCTTTTTAATTTTCTCATTTTTGTTTTAATTTTATATTTACAAATATATACAAATAAATACAAACCCATTTTTATTTTTATTTAGAGGAAATATTGTTATTTATATACAGGTATATATGTACACACATGAGCTTCCTTATCTCTCTCTACTTTGGTTTTTATGCGGTCAGGACCATGCTGAGCCCTCCCTTGGGATTAGGTCGCTCAATATTTATTCTAAATATCTCCCTCTTTTTCTTTTATTTCTTTATTCTTTTATTTATGCACAAAAACATGCTAATTATTCATAATTACACAATGCATGCTGATGCTAATTATTGATATTTACATATATCTACATGTGTTTTGCAAATGTTTTGTAGCTAAAATAAAAGAATAAAGATTGATGAATGGGTAATCATCAGTCACTATAGCTGAATTTTGTAGTAGTGATCGATCGTGTCTGGATGGAGGGCATAGGAGTCTCTGTTCCTCACGAAACTTGAATGACATAATATAAGGATATAATAATGAATTTACATGATTTTATTTTCAAAAAAATAAAAAATATGTGTAAAATGGGGGCGGAGGAAGCTAAGTTAGCTACCCCTTCGGGCAGCCCCATTTAACCCATATATATATGGATGGGTTAAATGGGGCTGCCCCATGTTGGCTCCCCTGCGTCATTTCGTGTGTGTTTTTTTTATGAAAATTTCTTCCATGAATATTCATCACTATATCCCTATATTATGCTATTCAAATTTCGTGTGAAACAGAGACTCCTACGGCCTCCATCCAGACAGTCATTTTTTAACGGAAACATAATTGCTAAAAACGACCGTTCTGGATGGAGGTTGTAGGAATCTTTGTTTTGCGTGAAATTGGAGTGACATAATATAGGTATATATTGATGAAAATCCACAGAACAAAATTTTAAAAAAAAAATAAAAAAAATAGACGAAATGACGCGGGGGGAGCCAAGTTAGCTCCCCTATGAGGGTAGCTCCATTTTACCTTTATATATATATATCATTATTGTTACTCACAACACAAAATACTAAGGTCCCATCGACCAAAATTTTCAATAAAAAAATATACTCAATAATATGCCGAGTTAAATTTGTCATTTCTCTTTTACTATTGTTAACGATTATTTTGTACTTCACTCATTTTTACATTATGTAGTAGTCCTTTATAGTGCTGCACGTGACGTTCTTCATGCTGATTTGACTACAATATTTAATATTGTGTAAGATATTAAATTTAATGGAAATAATTTGGCTGATAGGATAAGATTTAAATCAATATTATTTAATCATGAGAATCAAAATGGGAAAGGTCTTTCATCTGCTGTGGACGAATAGCACATGAAATGCACTAAAATCCTATCCCTTATGTTTTATGTGTACTCTCTATTAGAAATATACTATTTTGACAATGTAAAAATTGGTAATTGTTTATTTGTGAAACTAACGTTGGAGGATGATTCCAAATGAAGTCTTAAAGAAGTTGACATAATCAAAGTCATTTAGAAAAAACGATTATAGTTTCCCTCGTCGGACCTAATGTATTCCTGATATTTTATTATCGAATGAAATGATATGAAATCAGGCTTCATGCCATGATAGATGACCAATGATTTTGTCATCACACATTCATTAAAAACATGCAAGTAGTTCTCAAGGTGACACTTGCATAGGTGGCATCTATTTATCGAAGAAATATTAAATTTCTCTAGAAAACCGTTTGTGTTTATTTTATCGCGGGCCAGAAGCCATAGGAAGTAGGCCACTCAAGGATCAAACATTTTCGACCAAAATTTTTTGTAAAGCCCGTCGTTACCCCATGAAGAAGAATAAGAAGAAGAAGATAAAGCATTTTATTTAACTTTTTGAAATTACTTGTCGATATTGATGGGAAGGAAATTTGATCGACCCTTCAGTCGATAAGGAATTTTTAAACAAGGAGAGATACCTCTTAAGATGTTGGATAATCCTGAGCATACGAAGTAAGATTTTGTTTTCCAAACTCTTAAACCAATTAAATCTAGAATCCCAAGTTAATTCAACCCCTTAGATATCAAAAACATTTTATTATAAATGAATTTCAATCTCTCTCTGAGACAGAATTTTGTAAAGATGGTCTTTTATTCAAAGAATCATTTTTTTAAGCCAAAAAAGGGGGAAACATGCGTAGGTGCCCATCCCAATATATTAAAATAGAAAAATTAGTACAACCAGGACTCGAGAAGAGTCCGAGTAAGGTAGATTACATTCTCAGCATAGAACCTCTCTGCACGGAAAATTACACCATTACAAGAGAGCCAAAGAGACCATAAACCCACCACCGGTACCATCTATCGACATTTGGACGAAAACGAGAATTGAGTAGAGATTCCCAGAATGACGATAAGTTGGTCTACCCAAGCCACATCCAACATCTGCCAGAATTCTTTCGTCTTCTCGCAATCTAAAAACAGGTGCTCGGCGGATTCCAACACTGAACAACAGAGGGCACATGAGCTATCAAGAGAGTGTAAGATACATGTTCGCCTCTCCCTCGTGAGTAGTCTTCCATGTCTCAGAAGCCACATGAATACTCTAACATGTGCCGGTATCCTTAGTTCCCAAATCATCCTACAACCCTTAACAAGGTCCTCATGTAGTGGTTGCGATCCTTTGATCATCACTTTGTAGGCCTTCCTGACCTAAAACTCTCCTTCCCTCCAAACTCAGTGATTATGTCCATTAGTGGGACCCCCTGTCCTGGATAAGGAATCCATCAACTCTGAATGCTCTTGCATACGCCGGGTAGAGAGCACCCCGGGAAAAATTGGTCTCCAAACACCGTATTCAAAGAATCATGCTACAAAGATAAAAGCTTTCTCGATTTAATATTTTTGGTCAGGTTCGCTTGGATCAATAGCGATCCTCTAACACAAGCTTTCCATATAAGAGAGTGATTTGATAATGAACGACATCCCAAGACCTCTAGTTTCCCCCAAAGGGAAGTTGTACTCAGAATGTTAGAGATAAATGGTTTCTTTTGATTGATGATATTATAGTCAATTTAGTTAGCAAAGAGCAGTTAAAAAGTCTGAGGTTGATAATTTCCAATCCGTCATTTTCACATGGTCTTGTAATCTTGTCCCAAGCCACCTTCAATCTTCTTTGGTTCATAGAGTCTCCATTCCATAAGCATTTCTGTCTTATTTTGTCAATTTTATTAAGGATTCCTTTCGGAACCTTAAGACTAGATTAGGACAAGCATGACAAAGGTGTGAGGGTTGAATTTGTTAGGCGACCCTCGTCAGAAGGGAAAGTATTCTCGCCTTCCATTATTGTAATTTCATTATTTGAAAATGATTTCCGTCCAACTGGGGGTCGGAAGTTTTTTAATTGAAATGGAAACCCCAAATAATTTATTAGGAAGTCCCCCCCTCCTCTTTACAATCTAGTATGGTTTGAATCATAATCTCCTCGATTACGCTAAGGTTAATGCAGTAAAAAGCTAACTTTTGCATATTAATTTCAAGATCCGAGATGCTAGTAAAAGAATTTAAGGTTGATATAATATTCTTCAAATGTCCCTCCAGATATTTCAGAAAAATAAGGAGATCATCTGTGAATTGGATGTTCATTATCATGGAACCCATCACACTTCTAAAAAATCTTTTACATTTTCTGTTAGCAACCTATGAGAGAATTGCCTCCAACATTGATAACAAATGAAAAATGAGGAGATCATGTGAAGTCATTAATGGATGCAAGATACTCAAACAACTCAAGCCAAGCTAGTATGGATTCGAGTTAATGCAAAGGATATCTAAATATATTTAAAAAAATAATCAAATTCATTGAAATCTATGCAAGATTTACCAAGTCCTAAACAAGCACGCCAAGAACATGCAACCTCACAAAATTCTTAGGCTTTCTCATTAAATAACAAATTGCAAGGATTGGAGTCTAAACAACATCTTGGATGTAGCTCAAGAGAAGAGGATCTTTGAATAATATCTTTTGTTTTCAAAGGGCTACGAGTGTAGACAATCATGAATGTTATTCTATTTGTGGTGGTGGTTGTAACGAAGTACCATATATCGCCTCAATTATGTATTAGATTCTCTGAAGGACTAGTAGCTATGAAAGACGTAAATAAATTAGATTCGACGCCATAGTTGATTATCAGCATATCGAGCTCCTCCTGTTATTCCATCACAATTCATGCATCCACTTATCTACAAATTGAGTAGGCCATATTGAAATTGCAAGAGGAGATGCATATTGTCGATTATAGAAATCAATATTAAAGAAATATCGATTTAAAAAAATACCCTGAAAAACTAAATAAAGGATTATCACATAAAACATAAACTTTATACTCTACTCATATTTCATATAGGACTTGATATTGATAACAAGAGTGACACTCGAAGATGCATACATAGATATATCATCTTTTCATTTTATGTATTACATAGATGTCACATGCTCGTGTTTTTTCAATCTAGTAATTTCTGCACCATCTTCGGCATGAACAATAATAATATCTGCCACAACAGTAGTACTTGTCCCTAGGACACCAGTGTCGGCAATGTCCGTCGTAAGTCCAACCACCGCAACATATATGGGTTCCAGGATAAGGGTGAGAATCCATTGAAACATCATCTATGTGCGAAAAAAAAAGTTTAACTTGCATATTGGATAATAAATTCAAAGATATGTAAAACCCCATCCATTCAATAATCCATCATGAATGAGAATTCACATCAATTGAAAATTTTAAGAGATTCTTAAAATTGGAAGATGTTGAGAGATAAGGATAAGTGTACTTACCAGCATTTTCTCCATCAACATTTTCATGGCGGCCATAGGTAAAACATTTTGAGAAATAAGAACAATCGTAGCCATGAATATGGCCAATACCATAAGTCTCCTAAAAGCCATTTCTTCACTACAACTATTTGCAGTAAGAAGCTTTTATAGTTGGATGTATCTAATCGATGATCATGTGTCCTATATATAGCCTTTGTTGGTGCAACAAGATAAAGGTTATGTAATAGCGTGCATGCTATAGTCTGTGATTAAATAAATCTCCTTTGAATAAAATATTAGAATGTTGACTACGTCTAATTATTTCAATAATAAAGAATGATATATGGGTGTGGATGGTTTATATCATAATAAATATTATTCTTCTCATAAGGATATTGCCTTTATTAAAAAAATATGCATACAATGTCATCATGAAGGACTTGTTCCAAAGTTTACTTGTATTATTGAAGTAAAATAAACTTTCAACGTCACATAAGTAAATTTTTAGCATTACGTCAATAAAATTTTTAGCATTACGTCGATAGGACATCTATTCTGTCATTTTTATTAGATGGTATTGAAATAAGTATTGAACATGGAAGCGAAGTTACGACTTCAACCTTGTCACAAAAACCTCTGGAAATTTCTTATAAATCTAATCCCGTGATCAAGATGGGTTTAAAGATTAAAAATTATATTGAAGTTATATTTATTAATAAAAATATGTTGGCTTAGAAAACTGCTTCGCATAGATAGTTTGGTTACGAACTTTGCGTTTCTTTCCATACTAATTTTTTTTCACATTGCTCTTATATGGAAACATAGATGGTTTGGTTACGAACTATTATGAGCATTTGTTGCTGTATTTTGTAAGATGAGTAACTTTTCGAGAGAGATAAACAAAGTATATAGTGTTCCTGCATTTTTATGTCACGAGTCAAATAAATAGCTATGTATCCAACATTCATGCTTGTTAAGAACATGCCTATTTTTTAACATATGAAGATCCTCGCATGGACAAAAACCACAAGCAATGGTTGGATGGTTTTTGACTTTGTAATTTCTCCAGATCAGGTATAAATGATTCAAAGTGCTGACACGGGGATTTGATGACTCTCTTTATCCAAAAATCTTTAATCTACAAGAGAACATGCTCTCAATGTCTCTCTTTTGTAATTACTAGCTTAGTTGTATCATCGAAACTGATCCTGATTCGTTAAACTTATTTTGAATTGGGTTATTTTGCTTCGATGTCCTCTCAAGCACCCAGTTTTATATGGTTTAAACTAGTTTAAATGGGGATAATCGAATTCATCATCCCACCTCCGTTTGAGCTCTTAATACTTGATCAATGCAACGACAAACACAACAATTCGTATTATAAATCCTTCGTAAGAAAGACACATGCGATTAGAAACAATCATTAACGAAATATGTTCCTCAATTATAATTGACAAAAAATAGAACAATATTCTATTTATCACAATATTTAGAACTCAAAGGGAAATTTAAGCTCTCAATGTCTCTCTTTTGTAATTACTAGCTTAGTTGTATCATCGAAACTGATCCTGATTCGTTAAACTTATTTTGAATTGGGTTATTTTGCTTCGATGTCCTCTCAAGCACCCAGTTTTATATGGTTTAAACTAGTTTAAATGGGGATAATCGAATTCATCATATTTATGTTAAATAAGTTGCTTTTTATTCTTGAATTCATTCTCCATCTTTTTGCTTGTGAATAAGTTGCTTGTGGATCTCTGCCTTCTTCGGTGCTTCTTTCTCGTAAGTAAGGCTTCGCATTTTGTGAGATGAAATCAGGAGACTTCACGCTCGGATTATCAACTCGGATTGCGGTATCTATGTGTCTCACCCACGCGTCCGCAAATGCATCCGTCATTGGATCAGACTTGAGACAGGAGTCTTCATTTAGAGACACTCGATCGCAAACACGCTTCAAGAGGCAATTCTATTACTCGTTTGTGATCTTGATGGAACGATATGAGAATGATTCTCAAATCATGTGGTTTCATCATTATTAAAATTTTAATTTCCGCTGCCTCGAGCAAATAGTGCGAATAGTCGCTCTTGATCGCATGTGATGTGATCTTCACGCTTCCGTGATGTACTAAGGCCTAAACCTTGACTTCTTCTAACATCTTATTTAATTCCCAAGCTGATTGGAACCTAAGTAATACATTTTGGTAGACATAAACAGAGGTGCTGTCATTTAATCCTTTATTTGGAGGAAGCACTATAAATTGGCATTCCAAGGTACTTATAAAGTTCTCCCCTAGTTGCGAGGCAAATCAAAATCTTCAACGAGGAAAATGCTAAGGAACCAGTTTCTACTAAGGAGATCTAGATAAACACAGAAGAAATCGTTTTTGCTAGTCTTTTATCATTACTTGTTCTACAACCAGATTTTGTTACATAGGCTCAAATGAGACGAAGCAACCGACTACCAAGGTTGAAAAATGCGAAGTGTGCTCATTCATCAAGGATCTTAAACTAGGGATGAGCATGGGCCGGGCCTGGGCCGGGCCATACAGGGCCCAGGCCCAGGCCCATTTATAATTATGGGCTTTGGGCCGGGCCTGGGCCCATTAAATTTTTTTTTTGAAGGCCCAAGCCCAAGCCCAGCCCATTTATTATGGGTCGGGCCTGGGCCGGGCCGGCCCATGGGCCATAATATCTCAAAAATAAATAGGCCTTATACAGACCCAGAACTTATGAGGCTAGACTTGGAGGGCGCATATACTTGGCGCATCGTCATTTGATTATTTTTATTGTAATCTTCATTATGAACATGCCCAAATAATAGAGAGTTTGATAGTTATCCTATTTTTTGGATGGATTTGATCTTGTGAATGATTTTATAGGACCTAATGGAAAGAATGTCATAGAGATATTATATGAACATGTCCAAATAATAAAGTAGAAGCAATCAACAAGGCTGCTGGTATGCAAGAATAGTAAACAAACAGATTGAAAAATGTACCTCAAGGCTGAAGTGGATTAATCCGTCGTCAACGCCCTTGTTAAATGCATATGTATATATCAAGGTAAGAGATGAAAGTCTGGAGACCTATGTCGAATCCAATTTCTGCACTAAAGAAATAATTTCCAATCAATATGTGTTTTACCGAGATGAACTAATGTGAAGATATCATAAGAATGACCTGAAAAATAGATTCCATGAGAAGTAAACATCTCGATCTTCCCACTCCTTCATGTCGGGTACCTACAAGGATAAAGCCTACAAATACAACCCAATCTTTGACGAAGGTGCATTTCGTCATTCGAAGATGCAAATAATGAAAAACAATAAAACATTCCAAACAATAAAATAAGGATCCCATAGTTCATATTTTATAAAAACAGTAATGAAAAAAATTCCAAATTGCGAATTGTTCATAAAAACATTAAGAAGGAACATAATAGATGTTTCACAAAATCCTCTGAAAGATGAAGTGATCTGTTCACATAATGATTCCACAATTTCGACTTTCAACCTGTTAGAATATTTTAAGAAAGGTTAGATAATAAATAGTGATACCACTAAAACTTGTAAATATTTAATAACATCAAACCAAATGGAATTTACTTGGCATAATCAGACTTGCTTATCAAATTTGTTGACATACTAGTTGGAAGGTTCATTGCATCTTGGATCTAAAATAAAGATAAATGTTTAATAGATATAGTACAATGGTAATAGAGAATATTGATTGAAATTTAAGTAGATACTAACCAAATTCATTCTCTTG
Organism: Ottelia alismoides; assembly: GCA_037367405.1. NCBI lineage: Eukaryota > Viridiplantae > Streptophyta > Magnoliopsida > Alismatales > Hydrocharitaceae > Ottelia > Ottelia alismoides. The sequence continues at coordinate 31,573 of JAZKJV010006795.1, read as the reverse complement.
TAACTCCTCCTCGTCATCTCCTTCATACTCTGAGTTCTCGGTCTCATCCGCACGGATCCAGTCTCCTGCACAAATCAATGCCTCCACCATTTTCGGATTAAGTCGACTACGATATGTATCAAGAACTCTACCGCCCGTACTGAAAGCACTCTCAGAAGCAACAGTGGACACAGGTATTGCCAGAATGTCACGAGCCATAGCGGATAAGATTTGATACTTGCTCTTGTTCAATTCCCACCACCTCAGGACATCAAAGTTGTCACCCTGCTCAGTGTCTGCGGAATTATCATCTAAATAGATTTCAACCTCTGATTTTGCCGTATCACAAGAGCCGCTCACTTTTTTCTGTTTAAAGAACTTGTCTAGCATTGCCCTGTTTCTCATTGTTGGACATAATACATCTTCTTGACTGGATTTTGATGTGGACATTTCGTGCGAAACACTTGCCATGTACTTAGAAGAGTATTCATCAAATAAGGCATAGAAAGTTTGACTAACCCGTTCGACATGTTGCGCGGCTTCATCCCCGGGGTAAAGTTCTGAATAAGCAAATCTTATGAGGTCAAATTTGTAACGTGGATCCAAAATTGATGCCAATGCTAGAGGCAAAATAGTTTCTCTCTCCCTCCAATATTTATCAAACTTCACGTACATCTTTGAAGCCATATTTCTGATAGCTACATCATCATGACTCAGAATAGTTTGGAGATACTTCTCAATCTCAAAAATCATAACAAAGAATAAATTCGCAGTTGAATATTTTTGTCCAGAGAATACCTTGGTGGCAACATAAAAGTTCTCCAAGATACCACTGACCATCTCAGCTTTTTTCCAATCACTCGCAGAAGGTGTGTCTGATAAATGGAAATCACGCCCCAAATGATTGAAAATCTTTTGATATTTGATAGCAGACTCAAGCATTAAAAAGTTAGAGTTCCACCTAGTGCTGACGTCAAGCCTCAAACCTGTAGTAATCTCAATCCGTTCTTGTTTGGCAAGGTCTTTAAAATCCTGCAATCTCCTAGTGGAATACTTCACATATTTAACAAGATTGCGGATTTTGGTGATTATTTCTTTGATCTCAGAAAGTCCATCTTGAACTACAAGATTCAAGATGTGTGCCCAACAATGAACGTGGAAAAAACGTCCACCCAAGAGTAATGTTTCCTTCTGAGATAACTGGTCAACTAAATTCCATACAACGACATCATTAGTTGACGCATTGTCAACTGTGATGGTACATATATTCGGCATATTCCACTCTCTCAGGCGATTGACAATCATATCCGCAATGTTCTCCCCTGTATGACGTGTGTAAATGACACAAAAGCACAAAATCTTCTTTTGTAGCTTCCAATTGTTGTCAACATAATGTGCAGTAACAGCCATGTAACCTAAATTCTGAATTGATGTCCACATGTCAGTTGTGAGGGAAATTCTGCCAACCGATTTCAATGTCGTCTTCAATTTTAGCTTTTCACTCTCATACAATTTTATGCAATCTCTTTGAAGAGTAAATCTGGACATAAACTTGTACTTGGGCTGAAGATTGGATACAAAAGTTTGAAACTTTGGGTTATCAATGACCGTAAAGGGCAATTCACTAGATATAATCCACCTCGTGAAATCATCCCTACTTCTATCTAGTTCAAACTTCCATGTGGAGATGGTGGCACTTCCTTGATCAGAATTGACAACGTTCAAAAGAGACTGGGACTTTAAATGTTTGTTATAATATGGACAAACAAGGTTCAAATGACGATCGATGTGACTTGTCCCACCTTTTGTCCCGCAAGATAACTGTGCCTTACAATAATTACACTTGCACATATCTCGTACATTTAGCATCCCGACTCTTGTGACATGCTTCCAAACCCATGATTTTAACTGTCTTCCACGTTTCTTCTTTGTCAAAACCTCATTAAGTTCTGAAGGTTCCCCCAAATGAGTCGTTGGAGGATTCTCTTCAACTAGATCTTGCATCTCTTGATTACTTTCCGACATCTAAAGTTAAATACCAAGTTAGATTTTACTTTCCAAATTGATTTCTAAGAACTATTTTCGCTATTGTCATCCTTACTAAAAACTTAACACTAATGCCATTATAAAATTCACTAACAACAAATGAATGTAAAATAAATCATACTATTATGGTTGTAAAGGCTAATTGAAAACGGAGAACTATCCTTACAATGGGGAGATGGCGAGACGCGTCACGCGGTGGGAGGTAGCCGCAGCCCACAGGCCACAGGTGTTCTCGAGGCGACGTCGGAGCTGAGCGGCCGAGGTTGGCGGAGGGCGGCGCTCCCACTTAGCCGCTGGGGCCTTCAGCCAGGGAGGGGACGAGGGAAGGGAGGGGGGGTTCCCAGCCCAGTGGGAGGCTTGGGCGCGGGAGGAGGGGGCGGGAGGCTGAGCGGGGCGGGGAGGAGGGGTGAGCGGTCAGGCGAGGCTTGGGCGCGGGAGGAGGGGGAGGAGGGGGCGCGGGAGGAGGGGGAGGAGGGGGCGCGGCTGAGCGAGAGAGGGGGGAGACGCGAGCGGCGGTGAGGCTTGGCGCAAGAGGGGGGAGACGCGAGCGGCGGCGAGGCTTGGCGCAGGAGGGGGGCGACGCGAGCGGAGGCCTGGCGCCTGGCGGGGCTGAGCGAGGTGGGGAGGAGCCGAGGAGGGTTGCGGCGGGCTGGGAGCCTGGGAGGGATGGAGGAATCGCGTGGGAGGGTGGGAGGCTGGGAGCCCTAGCGGGATGCGACTTTCGGGTGGGAGGGAGCAGAGATCGAAAGAGGGGGAGCGGCTAGGGAATTTTACTGACTAAGGCCCGCCAAACCTAATTTCGGGCCGATAAATGGGCCATTAAGTGGGTTTAGTGGGCCGGGCTGACGGGCCTGTCTACGGGCCGTTATGTGGGCCGGGCTAACGGGCTAACGGGCTGGGCCGGGCTAGGCCCGAGCCCGGCCCATTTATTAAATGGGCTTAAATCTTCGGCCCAAGCCCGGCCCATACATAATTCGGGCTCGGGCTGGGCCGGGCTACGCGGGCCGGGCTTTGGGCCGGGCTGGGCCGGCCCAGCCCAATGCTCATCCCTAGCTTAAACTATGTTGATCTAGCGTGAAGTCTCTATGCCCAAGTAGATTTTCTCCCTTTGATTGTTGTGACCAACTTCAAAAAGCCATTGTTGATTTTCTAATGCCACCATAATCATGTGGGCAATCATTTTATGATGTTATGGGGGGAAATCTATATTTAAAGTTTTTTGGGTGATCTTTGAAACATCAGTTTTTTTTGACTTGGTCTCTATTAAACTCTATATGTTGGTAAAATTATTTTTTTAGGAATGAAATTGTATCTTTTTAATGAGAAATCTAGTGTATCAATGCTATCTTTGAAATTTCTGAAGTATTATTTCTTAGTATCTTGCGAATGTAATTTTCTTCATTACATTTTTTTATTCTTTTTATTATGACAACTACATTGATATAAAGTAGAAGGAAGTAATAATGCCAAATAGCATGTGGCCAGAATCTGGATTATTGGATAAAAGAGATAAGATAACACTATCGAAATTTAAAATAAATAAAGTATTTAAAATCCAATCCAAACCTGTCATTTGGAGGATTAGGACAAGATCTACACTTATATTATTTAAATGACTAAATCCAAATGGAAAGTGCTTTAATCGGTTGAGGATGGATTGGACATGGAATATGCTTCAACTATATATCTTGTGGTCTATATAGACTCTCTGTTGGAAATATAATATCTTGAAAATGACGATGAAAAAATTGATACTTGTAAACTTGTGGAGGGACTGTCATTTCATGACAAATCCAAATCAAGTCTTGACAATAATACAAAGTCATTAATGGATACAAGTTATTCATCATGTATGATTACTCGAGCAACTCAAGTCAAGCTATTATAGATTCAAGCTACTCAAATCATATCTAAACAAATTAGAGAATAAACCATATCAATGAAGTTTACGCAAGATATAATTTGAGTTATAAAAGAGCACTCAAAGAATATGCAACCTCAATCGATGAAGGCTACAACAACTCAACACATAAAGTTCGTAAGTTATGTTACAAAATATCAAATTGCGAGGATAAAAGCAAAGAATATTCATACTACAAAATAAATCTCTTGTGGCTATGGAATGTCAATCTTTCGACAATAAAATTTTCATTGTCACAATCTGGACAAACATTGTGACAATACAAACTTTTATTTTTTTTATTTTTTTAGAAAATAATCAACAAAAAACACTTACTTTTCAGAATAAGTTTAATATCGATTGAATTAGTTCAAAGTATGGGGATATAAATACTTTAATCTAAGATAATTTATTAGATAAAAATAAAGAAAATCATTATAGAATTAAATAAGAAATATGAAAATACTTCAAAAAAAATACGAAACTTATACAAAATCAGTTGTCAGAAACATGATAGCCAAAGTGTAGCTTACAATATGTTCTTTCCTAGTACTTTGACAACATAAAATTTGTTGCATATAATGCTTAACAACTCTATTTGTATCAACCAAAAGTTCATAAGACTTTTCCATTCCACTATTCGTTGTTACTATAGTACTTTATTGTAGTGGCAGTTCAAGCAATAAATTTTAATGGTATCTTTTTATTTTTATGGGCCTATTGTATAAAAACCCAAAACAACTAAAAAGCACTAGAATCTAGTTTTTTTTGCAGCGAAGAGTTTTTTATGTTGCAAATAATGCTATTTTCTTTCCTGATGTTTGTGTATATGTTGCCATACTTCGCTTCACATATGAGATGGATTATTAAAGTAAAAGACTATTGATATTGATTGTGGACAATCACTTCTATTCTATTGGTTGTGCTCATTGTAACCATTACCTTTCATCGTCACAAATATGTGTTGGATTCTCTAAAGGACTAGCAGATGAAGTTGTCAAAAAGATAGTACGGAAAGCTTAGATTTAAAACAATAAAAATAATTCACTTGTCTACAAATTAAATTAGTTACCTGTTCTCATTTTAAACCGTAAGAGTGGATGCCTATTGTCGATTATAGAAATTAACAGTATATTTTAAAATGCTAATATCCCATAAAAAAAATATTAACAATTCTTAAAAGTATCATGAAAAAAACTAGATAAAGGATTATCACGTAAAACACAAACTTAATACTCATATTTCATAAAGGACATGATATTGATAACAAGAGTGACACTCGAAGATGCATACGCAGATTTATCATCTTTTCATTTTATTTATTACATAGATTGTCACATGCTCGTGCTTTTTCAATCTAATAATTTATGCACCATCTCCGGCATGAACCATAATAATATCCGCCGCAACAGTAATATTTGTCCCTAGGGCACCAGTGTCGGCAATGTCTGTCGTAAGTCCAACCGCCGCAACACATATGTGTTCCAAGATAAGGGTGAGGGATTTTTATCTAATGCGCACAGGGCGCATTTGATATTCTATGCGCCCAACATATCAGCCGTGCGATCTCTGAACTATCATCCCTTAATTTCAACATCGTCGAATTTTATTAATTAATGAGTTTCCAAAAATAGTAATCATCTTGATTAGGCAATTGATCGGTTATTCGTAATTCTGGATTGCTACCGTCACGAGAATGGAAACCTTGGAAATCTCGTCGGACGGTCCCATCAACTTGGGGCTCACATCTCTCCAAAAACCTCTGATTCTAGGTCCCGTCTCCCCATCTTTCGCGTATTAGTCGAAGGGTGGATTTGTTCCGGATAATTATTCGCGATTATCTCCATATTTAGTCAAACCAAGGCTGACCTAATTTCATGCTTTTAAGGCAAACGCTCGCCAAAATTCTAGGTTACCGTCGTTCGCACTCGCCAAAATTCTAGGTTCTTGTTCTTGGATCGTGTTCTACCATCCATCGAATTCGAGATTTTTCTTCCAGTGAAATCAGTCGTCGACAGTAGTTGTCATAAAAAGGTATTGCGTTTGTTTAATAGTTGACGTTATTTGTTAAATTTATTCCTAATATCATTCTCATTAGGTTGCATATACGGATCATTTGAGTGGAGAATTTGATCGATATATTTCTGAAGAATTTATGGAAAACGAACTTATTGAAGATGATGCACGTCGAAGTGATATCAATGAGTTAAATTTTGAAGAAAGTAATTTTTATACGTTATCAGGTATCTTTTATATGTATTTCAGTAACTTTTGATATTGTATCAGTAAGTTCTTTGTAATAGGTAATTCTTAAAGGCTTGTTAGTATATATATATTAACATTCTAGTAACTTCTAATATTGTATATGTAAGTTCTTTATAATAGATAATTCTTAATGGCTCGTTAGTAAATATATCATAACATTCTAGTAACTTTTTATATTGTATATGTAAGTTTTTTGTAATAGGTAATTCTTAAAGGCTTGTTAGTATATATATATATTAATAGTTTAGTAACTTTTGATATTGTATCTGTAAGTTCTTTGTAATAGGTAATTCTTAATGGTTCGTTAGTAAATATATCATAACATTCTAGTAACTTTTGATATTTTATCTGTAAGTTATTTGTAATATGTAATTCTTAATGGCTCGTTAGTAAATATATCATAACATTATAGTTGATTAACATATAGAGTAGTAATTTCAATAGTAAAAACCAGTAATTCCATTACTAGTGAACCTTAACTTGACATGCAGATGTTATTTTCGAGATAGAGGAGATGAATATGTTATTAATTTTTTAATATACTGATCATACATATGCTATGTACTTTGAGAGTAGCGAAATACGTTATATATTTTGGAGGAATACTCAAGTTATGTTATTGTATTTTGTAATACTTTCAAAAGTAATATTGAGACTTCTATCAGTAACACATTCCACTTCGTTTAGTAACAATGGTAAGTTGTAAAAGTAAGAAATATGTTTTGTAATAATTGAGTGAAGTCCTAATAATTTCATTAATTGTGAAGTAGGTAAGGTTTCTCTTTAATATTGAACAAGTATCAATATTGAACAAGTATCATCTATAACAAGTAATATTATAAATATTCATCAGTAACTTCGAGAGTAGCGAAATACGTTATATATTTTGGAGGAATACTCAAGTTATGTTTATGGTATTTTGTAATACTTTCAAAAGTAATATTGAGACTTCTATCAGTAACACATTCCACTTCGTTTAGTAACAATGGTAAGTTGTAAAAGTAAGAAATATATTTTGTAATAATTGAGTGAAGTCCTAGTAATTACATTAATTGTCAAGTAAGTAAGGTTTCTCTTTAATATTGAACAAGTATCAATATTGAACAAGTATCATCTATAACAAGTAATATTATCAATATTCATCAGTAACTGTGGTATGTATTATAATGATTAGCAATATGTATTATAAGTTTTAGTAATTCTGTAGCATCGAGTAGGGAATTTAGGAAATCAGTAACGATAGTATATTATACCATTAACTATTCTATTATGATCAGTAATATATATTACGAGCTTTAGTAATTCTCCTGTATTGGATAGGTAATTTAGCAACTCAAATAAATAACAAGTAATTTTATATATATTTATCAGTAACATTTATATGCAGTTGGGATGATGTTAATATCTTTTTTTAATGCAATTTGATTGATGTGTATTCGAATTATTGGTTGAATAAGAATATTTATTTCAATATCTGTAGATTTTGAAGAATTTGAATGCTCTAAAGGATTAATGGATGAAGAATCACCTATATCATCTGTAGATCCTGCTATTATTCCTCGAGAGGGTATTTCATTCGCAACTCTTAAGGATTGTGAACTGTTTTATGAAAACTATGCCACTGAAATTGGATTTAATGTTCGAAAGAGCAGCACGAAGTACTCTTATGATAGGAAAAGTAAAGTCAAGAATATTACTTTCAAAAAATTTGTTTGCTGGAAGGAAGGATTTTATGTTCAACTTCCTAAAAAAAGGAAGATATCTTCAAGTTTGATTTGGTTGATGAAGAAGCTCAATCAGAAGGAATAGACAGCGAGGGAAGAAGATGTGGAATAAGTCGTTGTGGTTGTAAAGCAAAGTTTTCAGTGAAGTTAAATCCAATCTCAAATTAGTGGGATGTGGTTTCTTTTGTTGAGGAACATAATCATAAACTTGTTTCTCCTAGCAAAAAGAAGTACCTAAGACCCAATAGGAGAATTACTAAGGCCACAAAGAATTTGTTATATTCCATGACAGAGGTTAACATTCCTACATCAAAACAAATAGCTTTTTTGGGCAAGCAAGGCGGTCCTTTTGAACGTGTTGGCTCTATAGCTAGGGATATTTATAATTTGAAAAGGGATATGAAGAAAAAAACAGATGGTCATGATGCGTTTATGCTTTTGGAACATCTTGAGTATTGTAAGAGTTTAACACCTGATTTTTTTCTATGTGTACAAGAAAGACGATGATTCATTCTTAACACACTGCATGTGGATAGATTCTTATTCTATACAAGATTACAAATTATTTGGCGATGCAGTTACATTTGATACCACTTATAATACCAACAAGTACAAGCTAATTTTTGCTTCCTTTTGTGGCGTGAATAATCACAAGAAGACTGTATTCTTCTGCAATGTATTTTTAATGAACAAGTAACACTATTGGCGAAAGGTTAAACTTATTTAGCCCTATTCATAATATTGTAGTGGATGATAGGTAACACAAGCATTGGTAACATATACCATTTCTTTAAGTAATATTAAGAAGTCTAACAGTAAGTTTTAACAATTGTAAAAGAAAGCTCTAAGAATAGTAATTACAATATATACGATTGGTAACTTGAAAATGTAAGAATGAATGGAGGTCCACTAAGAACTATCATTTCATTTGTAAGATATAAACCACTCCTTAAGCTTGGTAACTTGTATACTGTAAGTAGTAATGAAAAGATTAGTACTGTCTCCTATTATTTGGATAAGTAATATTTGGAACTTGAAAAATTAAGAAAAACCATACTTAATAGTTATCAGTAAGACCAGTAATTCCACTATTTGCTATTGTTAATCTGTAAATGAAAGAATTAATGCATGACATAGAAGAATTACTTGCTAGTAATTTATACTTTGTATTTTTATATGTTACCTGGTCTTCATCCAAGCATAATAATTGATCTATTGAAACTTTGAACGGAGTTGCCCGTTTCCGTATCCTCGGCAGCAAGTTTTGATTCAATGCATGCAACGGAAAGAGATGTTCTAGCGCCCATGTCTGAAATACAAAGGTAAATTTATTATGATTTATTATTAAATAGAAGAATTTAACAATGTCAAAACTTATATATACTTACATATAAACATGCAGCACATCCAGTGAGGTATCCCACAGTGCATTGCCCATCATACTTGTTCGAATCTTGATTTTTTCAACAATATCGTCCATGCGGTTCATTATCATGTTGCCAACCGCATTAGACCAATTGAAGAAACGAGTGTCTTCAATTGAGTCTATGTAGTTCAATAAAACTCGTGGGAAGCAAAAGTTGGTCTCCGGAAACAAGAAAGTACAAAACATCAAAGAAATTATGCATGTAATGTACATTCTCACATAATGGTCATCTTCAAGGTTACGTAATGAATCGATAATATCACAAATATTGTGATGATTAAGCGACATGTTTGAATGGAAAATCAGATCCTCTAAGGAATTAGGTCATTCAAAAGAAAACCCCCTTAGGTGAATTGGGAATCCGGATGTCGGTAATCCCAATATCAATCCTATGTCATTGTCCGTGAAGGTTAGCTCTTTCTCACCAAATCTAAAAACTCGATTTCCTTGATAATTCTGAATAATAAAATCCAATACTTGATAATTGATATCAAGTTTTGTGATGGAGACAATCCATGAAAAAGCAGATCTTTCTATCAAGTCCCTGTGCCTTCCAGTCAATTTATTGTTTCTGAGATATGTCACGAATTGTTTAATGTAGCAACGGTGCTGCACACAATATCGTGCTGCAAGAAGTTTACATAATTTTCAGTTAATTTCTATTGACTAATTTACAATTGGTAATATATCAATTCCATAATCATTTACCTGGAATAGTTTCCATGCAAAATTTGGATTTTTTTATATCTATCTTTGCAACATCCTTCACATTTGATTGATTTTCTTGAGTTACTGCATTGTCCAAACATATAATACATGATATATTGAAAATTATCAAATAATCATGATATAACAGAACATAACAGAATAACTTACATTTGGTTTTATCAGTAGCTTTCTCAACCTCATTACCAATGCCTATATCCAAAGTTATAGTTATTTCACATTTTAAAGAGTAAAATGCTATAAATCTATATATTTTGTACGAAGTTGGCTATCTTTTGCTGGAGCTGTCACAATGTCCTGCTTTCTCCTCTTGTATGATACTTGATAACCTTTTGATTCCTCCATTTTGAAGAGCTCTATTGATATAAAATTAATAAATATTGGATCAGTAATCTTTGCCACAATATCTGTTGTAAAATGACAATACACATTCGTTTGTAACATCCATGATACAATCAGTAACAATTTGTTATTTATTAGTAACTTGTTACTGTAACATAAGTAATAGGTCTTCTATAAGAGTGGGTAATTGAAGTAGAATAAATGGATTTGATGAACAGGTAAAAAGATGTAATACTCAAAGATGTATCATGCATGTCGCAAATATTCAATATTGCTATCGTAATTTGTGTAAAAAGAAATGAAAATCAAAAGCGTTAACCCTAGCGAAACACAGATATCGTTCTATAAGCACATACACATATTGAACAACGAATCGTAATATAGTTTGCAAACGAGTAATTCATAGAAGATTTCATACCGATTAAAGGTTTCTTCTCCAAAACTCCGCTGGCTATTCAACCTTGTAGACCTTCAACAAGGACGAAAGAAGAAGTGTTTCCGCCACCTCCAAACGAACGACTACTCCAAGAGCGAACTTAGAAGAAAAAGTATAACCTAAAAGAAATACACCATTTGCGTTGGTAACACCGTTAACATGAGATTTTATTTGAAATAACTCCAATAGAAAAGAAGTAATAATTTTACACTCAGAAGTATTTTTATTATAAGCGTTGGTAAAAGTAATATTTACGATAAGTAATATTGAAATGGTTATCAGTAACTTATATTTATCGCGTAAGCTAATATTCAAATGAAGAATTAAGAGTAGGTCTAACAAGGATTATTATTAAAGCTGGTAATATCGAATTAAACACTTACTAACATTAAACTTTGAAGAATAAACATTGTTTAATCGTCAAAATTCATTGATTATTTTATCTGAAACTTTAGTAAGTATAGACTCAAACATTAGTAACTTTGTATATATAAAATAGTAACCCTTTAACATAAATCAGTAACTCTTTAACATTGGTAACTTTATCTCATATATTAGTAACTTTAGACCCAAGCATTGTTAATTTCGCTGAACTAAATCAATAACTCTTTAACATGAAGAAGTAACACTATCGGCAAAAGGTTAAACTTATTTAGCCCTATTCGTAATATTGTAGTGGATGATAAGTAACACAAGCATTGGTAACTTTATATCAGACGTTAGTAACTATAGACTGATAACAGGCCTGACCACTCGGGTATAAGGTACAGAAATAGGGTCGTTACGACCCAAGCGATCAGGCGATGTGTATCAAGAAAAATCGAACCACTCGAAACAAATAAAATCAATCAAGCATGAAGAAGCGGTCCTGCTATGTGTTTAACCTGGTATAGCTCCCAGGTTCGAACTCAAGGAGCAAGGGTTGGCCGAAGGCCTACGAAATAGTAAAAACAAGTAAAATAAAAGATAAAATATTTTTTAATGGTTTTTAATTATTTTTATATTTTTTTGGATTTTTAATAATGTAAAGAAAATAAAAGAAACACAAATAAGCACACTTCAACAATTTATTTAATGCAACAAAATTCAACCAAAAATTAAAACAAAAATATTTTTATGTGTTTTATAATTTTTTATGTTTTTGGTGAAGTTTTGGGATTTTTCTGATATTTATTTTATTTTCTAAAAATCAAACAGTAACAAAAACAAGGGGTACTGTCTAGCCAAGCCTAAAGTCCCTAGATAAAATACCTAAAGACCTCAAAAAGGCCTGGAGGTAATTTTCCTATAAAATAGATGAAATAAGGAAAATTTAGGTACCAGATTTATTGTTTTTGGATTTTTAATGTATTTATTAGAATTTTTATGGGTTTTTTGGAGTTTTTAAGTTTTTAAGGTTTTCCAGTGGTGAAAAATAGCTAAAATTGGCTAGAAAATAAAGGAACAGAAAATAAATAGTGGCTAATTTTTATAGAATTTTTAGGGGTGTTTTTATATTTTTTATGATTTTCTAATCGAGACAGTAACAAAAACTAAGGTTTTTGAATTTTTAAAAATAACAAATGAAATCAAAAATGTCCTCAAAAATTCACAAAAATCCTACACCATGGCAGGAGCCATGTGTCAAATTTTCGTCGAATTTGGAGGTGTTTTGATATTTTATTCAAAAATGACAAGAGGGTACTGTGCACGGGGACTGGAATGCAAATACCCAAAGTTCTGGGGGTCAGGGTGCAAAATACCCAGCCAATCACGCGCCAAGCGCGTGCCTGGGGCACTCAGGGACCTATATGTAATAAAAATAAGTCCCAGGGACCAATTGGTAACACGTACCAAAAGTCCGAGGGCCTCAGCTGCAAATAACCCAAAATAAAACGCACATGCGTAAAACAACCACGCACAGGGGTATAAATGCAATTAACTAAAAAGTTTCTTTCATTTCAGAACAATCCAGAACTACAAGGGCATGAACAGCAAATATCCCAAAATCACACGTGACGAAGCACGTGGCTCACAATAAGCGGGGGTATATATGCAATTACACTAAAGCGCAAGGTCCATTGTGCAAATAAACCCTAAACTAAACAACGTATTTAAATATTTACAGGACTCAAATGAAATAAAGCAAAGATAAGGGCCAAAGGGTAAATTACCCTTTATTAACCGGAGCTGCTGGATGGCCGCCACGTGGCGATCGGACGGTCAGGATGGGGGCGGCTCTCGACGCTGCTGCTGCTCTGGTCGATCCAACGGTCCAGGCCAGGACACGTGTGGATCTAACGGCCTGGATCTATCGCCTCAGATCTGACGTCCACGTGCGCTCCAGGAACCAACGGTTCAGATCAGACCTGGAGCGAGGAGGCGCGATCAACGGCTCTCGAGGATGCAGGATGAACTGAAGGTCGGCGAACTTCGCCGGCCTCGTGAAGACGCCTCCGGCCTCCTCTCCTGCGCCTGAATATCGGAGGAGCTCCGGCGTGAAGGTGCGCAGCTGCTGATGGTCTCCGATGTCCCAGCCGAGCTCAGGGGAGCTCGACGAGGGTGGCGGAGGTGAAGCTCCTAGGCTGGATGTCGAGAGGCCTCAGATGGCCTCCGCTGAACCTGCAAAACCCCTCAGGAGATTCGCGAGTCGAGGGCAAAGTGCCTCGACCCAGTTGGGCAACGTGGAGGTGATCGGTGCGTCGGGGCGACGGGCTCCGGCGAAGGTGAAAGACGGTGGAGCCCGGTTCCCAGCTCCTGTGCGAGCTGGGTTGTGTGAGTGGCTGCATAATGTGCGGCGGAGGACGGCGGAGATGTGGGTCGGGTCCGATGGTCGAGAGATGGTCGGAACCGGGGCGAATCGACGAAAGAAGGCGGCGGCGAAGATTGGGGCTAAACGGAAATTAGACGAAATGGCTAAGTTAAGGGACTACCTGGGTGAAGGAGTAGACTGTGTTGGAGCTGGGGAAGCTCCCGGTTGTAGCCTCAAGGGGTGTCTCTGCCCGAGGCTCGAGCTCGCTTCAGGTGGCGGAGCTACGGCGGCGGTATCGCCGGATCAGTGGATTCGCCGGCCTTCCTCACTGCAACAGGGTGGGGCGGCGAGCTGTCACCTCGCTCTCTCTCTCTGGAGCTCACTGGAAAGCTACGCGAATGGCCAAAGATGCAAAAATTAGGTCGCCGGAGACGACTATATATATGGCGGGGGATCCGAGAAGACAGGGGTCGGGCGAGATGTGGTGGCGTGCGGATCCCAAGATGGACGCCCGGTGAAGGTGTCGGATGTGGGAGGTTCGAAATGGAGCCGGGGTTTAGGGAAATGGGTGTCGGGTCGAGCGGGCGAAATTAGGAGAAAACGGGTCGGGCAAGGAGGACCCGGCTCTGGTGGTCCTGGGGGGAGAGTTGACCGGGGGTCAACAATCCCCCGTGGACCAATCAGAGCCCGCCAAGCTTTGAGTTTTTAATTTATTTATTTGAGTTAGAAAATGACCGAATTTACAAAAACTTAAAACATGAAAAATATTTATTTTATTTTTCTCTATTTTTTGTGATTTTTAATTAATTTTTGGAAATAAAAATAAGGTATTTACATTATATAGCTATATATAGGTATATATACAATATGTAGGTTTTTTATTTTTGATTTTTAATTATTATTTTTATACAATTTTATTCCCATTTTATATTTTATTTATTTATAGAATAAAATAAGGAATAAAAGGGTATTTTTATTTTGTTTTTATTATTTATATACATAGGTAAAATAAATAGATATATACATCTATATACATGGTATATATACAATGTATTTTTGTATTTTTAATTTTGTTATTTTTATTTGATTTTTGTTTTGATTCTTTTTATTTTATTTATTTACAATATATAGTATAGAGTATTTACAAAAAGTTTGGAAAATAACCTTATGTATTTACAAGGTCAAATAAATACATAGATGTGATATATGTACATGATGAAGGGGTCTTTTTAATCTTTTTGATTTTTAACTTTTTATTTTGTTTTTATCTTTTATAAATATATATAAGTATTTACAAGCATATTTTTGGGTGAGGAAAACATTTTTATTTTATTTACATAAATATATACACATGAGCCCCTATCTCCCTCTACTTGGCTTTTATGCGGTCAGGCCCATGCTGAGCCCTCCCTTGGGTTAGGTTGCTCAATATTTATTCTAAATATTTCCCTCTTTTTCTTTTTAATCTTTATTCTTTTATTTTTGCACAAAAACATGCTAATTATAGGTTTTTACACAATGCATGCTTTTGCTAATTATTCCTATTTACACATATCTACATGTATTTGCATAGGTTTTTGTAGCTAAAATATAAGAATAAAGAGTGATGAATGGGTATTCATCACCCCCCTATACTTAACTTTGCTAGTCCCTTAGCAAACACTTATTTGAAAAAGAAGTGAAAAAGAAAGAGAGAAAAAGAAAAAGAGGATGTACACGGATCAAGGTTGATTATTAAACTTGCCTTCATTAAATTGGGGTATGGAGCTCGATCAGATCTTTGGATTATTAATGTGTCGGAACCTTATTTAGACTTAAGCTTAAAACCTAACAGCCTCTAAGTTCCACTAATCTGTAACCAAGACTCCTCAATGCTCTAGGTCAGAACAAGTCATCAATCACAAACCCTGAAGACCATGAATCTTTTCATGTCCTGTGAATGTGAAGTCTAAGCTCTCCACCTCAGAAATGGCAACTTGACAACCCTCCCCAACAAGGTAACTCTATGACCTCAATCTGGCCACTCTTTCCTCGAGGAGCGAGGTATTCCCTTCTAAGTTCAAGTTCAACCGGCTCAAGAAGAGGGGGAAGAAGAGAATGGGTCAAGGCTAGTGTAGCCAAGTACCCTTGGGAGCTTGACCAGTGTAGCCAAGTCTCCCTGCTGCAAGCTACAACAGGTGGATCATGAAACCAAGCTTTGCTTATTGCACTCTATACATACTCCAGTGGGATTATCATTTTCTATCAGACCCACCACTTTTTTGGAGTTCTTTTCTTTTTGCACATTTTTTTTCAAGTGCATCTGTACAACATATACATGTGCAGCATATATACAAGGAGTCTTTCCTCTTGAGCCAGTAGACTATCCCTCTTTTGAAGCTTTATTGCAACCCACAACTCCCGTCGTTAGACCTCATGGCAACCAGACCAAGTTGAGACGCACTTCCTTCACTATAAGAAGAAGAGAGGTTCCGCCTAGAAGTACTACCCTCATATGCTACCCCAAGTCAAGGAAGACTGCCTCCTCACCACCTCATCCGTAGAGAGCTCGGTGCATAGTGCTGGTGTCCAAGTAAAGCCATAATCTATATGAGTCATGTGTTGTTGTTAAGTGCTCTACTTAGGCTCATTGAGATGACATGTGATCATAGCCTAGTGGACTCAAAGAATTAAGTCACCATGGACCTGAAAAGCCTTAAACCTAAGTCCTATAAGGTTCCACTTAGAAATTAGGTGGATTAAGATCTTAATCAAGCTCCATTTCTCAATTTGATTCCAGGCTAGTTTAAATGTCAACTATCATCCAGAAAAACTATATACATATGTACAAAAAGATGCTTATTTACACAAATTTTACAATCATGCAAAATTTTTGAAAAATGTTTTGAAATCATGTATGAATGATGCATGAAGTGCAAGTTTTGCAAAAAGATATTTACACACATTTACACAAGATTTTTGCAAACTTTTGATTTTCAAAACATTTTGGAAAAATTTTGTACTATATACATAATTTTGATACAAAAATATTTACACAAGCTTTACACAAAAGATTTTTGAAATCATTTTTACAAAAATAATTTGTACACTAGCTATGTATGTGCAAATAAAAGAAGATTATGTACATGAAAATTTTTAATTTTTGTGGTTTTTAGCCATTTTATTTATTAACACACTCACACAAAGTACGAGTTATGGCTAAAGTATATATGAAATATATACACACCCCCTATACTTAGCTCGAACGATGTCCTCAGAGTCAAGAGCGATGAAGAAGACATAACTTGTGCTAGGTATAGGAAAGTGAAAAGGAAAGCTATACAAAAAGGAAATGAAAAGTCAAGAGGGACTCAGGTCTCCCCCCTATACTTAGGATCAAGTAATCCTAAGTATAGCAGGCTGTATACTAAGGGAAAACCTGAGTGCAGAATGTACAGGGTCTACCCCCCCTATACTTAGGGTGAAATATCCCTAAGTATAGGCAGCAAAAACAGGGGTAAACAGAAACAAAAGAAATACCCGAAAGGCCTCACATCCCCCCTATACTTGGGGTAAAGTGCACCCTAAGTATAGCATAATCACAAGATGGAGAAAGGGATGTGGGGCTAAAGAATGTGGTGATATGGACATCTGGATCTATACAAGGCGGAAGATCAGTGAAACTCGGGCGTGAGATGCATTAGATGTGAGTCAAAGACCACATCTCACGCAAAATGAATAGGGGCAAGATCAACGACCCGCGGCTCATGATCTAGAAATGGTTTGAGACGCTGGCCGTTCACTCGAAAGGTACTCTCAGAAGACAACTCAGATATGTCGATGCTACCGTTGTCGTGTACCTTTCTAACCCGATAAGGTCCCTTCCATTTGCTCTGTAGCTTCCGTGGAAATAGGCGTAGCCTCGCATCAAACAGCCATACTCTCTGTCCAATCTCGAAATGCTTGTGGCTGATATGAGAATCATGCCACTCCTTGGCTTTCTCCTTATAATGTAGGCTGCTTGAGAAAGCTGCATCTCTAAGCTCCTCCAGGGCAGCTAGCTCTGCCCTCCTCTGGTCTCCCATACCATCTGGATCCATCAAAATATCTGTAACTGCCCAAAGTGACTTGTGCCTCAGCTCAACAGGTAAATGGCATGGCTTGCCATATACGAGGCGAAAGGGAGATGTGCCCAAAGGTGTCTTGAAAGATGTCCTATATGCCCACAAGACCGAGTCCAAAAGCTGTGACCAATCCTTTCGGTCAGGGCGGACGACTTTCTGCAGAATAGTCTTGATCTCCCTATTCGACACTTCGGCTAGACCATTCGTCTGTGGATGGTAAGGTGTAGCAACACGATGATCTATGCCGAACTCGCTAGCAAGTGCCTTCACCTGGTCGTTGATGAAGTGAGATCCCCCATCAGAAATCAGAACTCGTGGAACCCCGAACCGCGTGATGATGTGCTTCCTCAAAAATCTGCAAACGGTCCTCGCATCAGCGGCTCGGGCGGGGATAGCCTCCACCCAACGACTCACATAATCAACGGCCAACAGAATGTACTCAAATCCCTGACTCTTAGGGAATGGACCCATGAAATCGATGCCCCATGCGTCAAAAACCTCACAGAAGTGAATGGGCTGCATCGACATCATATCACGCTGTCCACAAGTGCCCATCCTCTGACAGTCAGTACACCTCTTCACGAACTCATCTGAGTCCTTGAAGAGGGTAGGCCACCACAAGCTGGATTGGATCACTTTCTGTGCCGTTCTCCTCCCAGAATGATGTCCTCCTGCCTCAAGCTTGTGGCAGTAAGTGAGGACGCTATGGTGTTCCTCCTGAGGAATACACCGACGCCAGACGCTATCCCCTCCTTCGTGGTAAAGGATGGGATCCTCCCAATGGTAAGACTTGGCCTTCGCAAGGAAGGTCTCAAGCCTCTGCCTGGGCCAATCTTGTGGGACTTTCCCAGCAACGAGAAAGTTCACAATATCGGCGTACCATGGGAGTGAGGCGATAGCAAGGATCGCCTCATCTGGGAAGGTATCTCTAATAGGGTCAATCTGCTCAGAATCCTCAGGCTGCTCTAGTCGAGAGAGATGATCCGCCACCACATTCTTAACTCCAGGCTTATCCTTGATCTCAATGTCGAACTCCTGGAGTAGAAGGATCCATCTAGTCAGTCTGGCCTTGGCATCCTTCTTTGCCATGAGGTACCTGATGGCGGTGTGATCTGTAAACAAAGTCACTCTAGATCCAATGATATACGATCTGAACTTATCTAGGGCGAACACTACGGCTAGCATCTCCTTCTCTGTGACCGTGTAATTCCTCTGGGCGGAATCCAATGTGCGGCAAGCATAGTGTATGGCAAACGGAACTCCATCCCTCCTCTGTCCCAGCACTGCCCCTACGGCAAAATCGGAGGCGTCTGTCATGATCTCGAATGGGAGAGACCAATCAGGCGGCTGGAGGACAGGAGCCTCAATGACACACTGCTGGAGAGTCGCGAACGACGAAAGACACTTGTCATCGATAAGGAACTCGGTGTCTTTCGTCAAGAGGTCAGTCAACGGTCGGGCAATCCTGCTGAAATCCTGAATGAATCTCCTATAAAATCCAACGTGCCCCAGGAATGACCGTAGCTGCCTCAGATTGGACGGCGGTGCGAGTTTCCTAATGACATCAACCTTGGCCGGATCAACCTCCATGCCCCTGTTGGAGATGATATGGCCAAGCACCGTCCCTTGAGTCACCATGAAGTGACTCTTCTCCCAAGATAGCACCAAATGATACTCAATACATCGCTGGAGTACTCGATCTAGGCAGTCAAGACAAGAATCGAATCTGTCGCCGTAGATCGAGAAATCATCCATGAAGACCTCCAAACACTCCCCTACCATGTCCGAGAAGATCGACAGCATGCACCTCTGAAAAGTCGTAGGGGCATTGCATAGCCCAAATGGCATGCGTCGAAAAGCATACGTGCCGAAGGGACAGGTAAAGGTGGTCTTCTCCTGATCCTCAGGAGCGATGGCCACTTGGTTGTAGCCCGAGTACCCATCCAGGAAGCAATAATGGCTCTTCCCTACCAGTCTCTAAATGATCTGGTCAATAAAAGGCAGGGGGAAATGGTCCTTCTTAGTGGCTTGGTTGAGTCTCCTGTAGTCAACACAAACCCTCCAAGAGGTGGGTACTCGTGTAGCAATCTCCTCTCCCGACTCACTGATCACAGTCGTGATGCCCGTCTTCTTGGGCACCACATGAAAGGGGCTGACCCACTTGAAGTCGGAAATGGGATAAATAAAATCTGCACTCCACCATTTTGATATTTCCTTCATCACAACCTCTCTCAGGTTGGGGTTCAGTCGCCGCTGGAACTCACGCGACGGCTTCGCCCCCTCCTCGAGATAGATATGGTGGGAGCACACTGATGGACTAATCCCATGGAGATCTGCTACGCTCCATCCGATCGCCTTGCGGTTCTTTTCAAGAACCCCCATCAAACGGGATTCCTGCTCTCTAGTCAACTCGGCGGAGATGATGACTGGGTACATCTCTGGCTCGCCCGCAAGGAATCGATACTTCAGCGAAGTAGGGAGCGGCTTCAGCTCCGGAATGCTCTGTGCTGGCAAATCTGGCTGCGGAAGAAACTGAGCGAAAGCTGCTAAGTCTGCCAAATCTGCCTGGGAAAGTGAAAGCGTACTCTCGCAAACTGGATCGGAAGAAGGCTGCTCAACTACACTGTCTCTGCTCAGCTCTGCATCTACCTCCTCCTCATCTACAGGCTCAGGTGAACTCAGGTCTGGCATCTGATCATAGCAATCGTCCCAATCAGACTCTGAATCCGAGGGATCTGTATCAACCGCGGTGGCATCAGTACCACCGTAAAGCGAGGTGGCCTCAGCACCACCGTCATCGAAAATCGTGTCGCGATCAAGGACCGGCTCTGCTGCCTCTATGGTATCCTGAACCAGAGCTGTGCTCTCCAGACTCTCCTCTGCTATCATCTCGGCATCAGCTGTATCTGAATATGAGAGGATGGTCTGTGCTGCAGGATCTGCCCAAGCTGCCTCATCGTCTGTGATCACAAAATCACAGTCCTGGTGGATGTCTGGCTCTACGTCTGTCAGCTGCTCTGAATCTGTACTCGCATCTGAGCGGGCTCTATCTCTAGCTCTGTAGTCCTCGACCGTCTCTATTCGTATACTCTCGCCCTCGACGCGAAAGTACACCTTCCCGCTATCATGATCAGTCACCGCCTTGGCTGTGGCCAAGAACGGACGACCAAGTATGATGGGGGTATCGGTCACTGACTCAGGGATCTCCATGTCCAACACTACGAAGTCCACGGGAAATTTCAGGCCCTGAATCGTGACGATAACGTCTCGTAATAACCCCCTTGGCCTCTTGACAGATCGATCAGCGAACTGAAGGATTGTCCTGCTCTGTCGAAGAGTGCCCAACTCGAAGCGGTCGAGAAGGGCTGCCGGAAGAAGGTTGATCGACGATCCGCTATCTAGTAGAGTACGGTCGAACCTCTGCTCACTGATCTGGCATCTGACATACGGGGCCCCTGAATCTGGCCTCTTGGCTGGCAGACGGTTCTGGATCGCAAAACACGTGGCTTTGGTCAGCACATGTATCTCTGAAGTGTGGTTCCTCCTCCTCCTCCTGACTGTAGTCCTCTCTCTCAAAGATCGCTGGAGAAGGGGGATGTGCTGCAAAGCCTCCTGGAGGGTCAGCTGGATGTGGAATCGATCGATCATGCTCTGGCTGAACTCCTCAAGCTCTCTCTTTTTTGGATCTTTTTCTTTTTTCTTCCCCTTCCCCATCTGAAGGGCTCTAGGGAAGGGGATCGCAGGGTCCTTCACAGATGAAGGACTAGGAAAAGGCCTAGACGGTTCGACGATCGGATCCACACATACATCATGCACCACAGTGGGACCAGAAGAAACTAAACCTTTTCCTTTATTCACAACAGTATTCTGAGGTACATGAACTGAAGGAAAGACAACATCTCTATCACGACAAACACTGGTGGCCTCAGTACCACCGTGGGCTGGCTCTGCTGCTGCTGGTAGACGTCTCGCGGCATCAGTACCGCGGGCTGGCTCGGCTAAAAGGGTGGCATCAGTACCACCTCCTCGAACTGGTGAAGCGGCGGCCTCAGTACCGTCGGTGGAATCAGCATCCTTGGTGGCCTCAGTGCCACCGTCATCATCTGGAGCGGCCTCAGTACCGCTCTCCTCCTCCTCATGTGGCGCCTCTGAAGTATCCTCGTGGTGAAGCTCAGATGAGGCGCCGCCGCTTGCTGGGGTCCTACCACTCCTAAGTGTGACAAAATCAGCATCAAATAGATCCGAAGATGTATCAACAAATGGGTCAATAAGAGTGGCAGACTCAGTGTGTAATACCTGCTCAGATTTCCTCTTGAGGTTATTCGGATTCGGCTCAATCTGGGCTGGAATGGCGGCCTTCCCTCTCACCAAGTCCCGCATCTCCTGGCGGAACTCGTCCATCTCCCGTCTGAATGTGGCCTGCTGGTCCGTGAGGAGGCGGACGATGTCATCCAAAGCGGGGCTCTCGTGGGAGCCCGACGGGTAGCCTCTCTAGGGATGAGGCTGCTGGAACTGCTGCTGGTGGTAAGAGGGGTATGAGGAAGGGTGCTGCTGCTGAACTGGGTGAGCCTGCTGCTCACGTCTCCACGACTGTCCCTGCTGCTGATAGGGACGAGGAACGAAGGATGATGGCTGGTGCTGCTGGTATGCTGGGGGCTGCTGCTGCGGCTGGTGGTGATCTCTCTGCTGGGAGTACTGCCCTCCCTGTCCTGACGGCTGCTGCTGGGGCTGGGCACCACCACTCCCCCACCTGAATCCGGGATGGTCTCGTCGGATCCCAAGCTGGGGGCGGTCATACCAAATCCCGTTGACATCCATCAACGGCTCGGCGTCGTAGGGGGCTGGCAGGAGTACTTCCAGAGGCTGGTCCGGCTGGTAGACCACCATCTGCATCTCTGGAGATGGTGGGGACTGGTAAGTGGGCTGCGGCTGCTGGTACGGCTCCGCCTGTACAAGGTGAACCTGTCTAGGCTGCACAGGGGTGCTGGAGCGCTGGGACGAGCTGCTGCTGCTGCCGGAGTCGTCTCGCGACTGAAGACGGGGCTGAGGAGCCGTCTGTGCCTCCTGGAGACACATGAGCTGTGTCTTCATATCGCTCAGAACCTGTGCCATCTGTTCCATCTGAGTGATGTTCTGGCACTGCTTCTTCTCTATCAGCTCCATGCGGTCCAACTTCTCGCTGATAATGCCCATGTCCACAGCTGTCGACTCTGCCTGTGCTGCTGCGGCTGCGGACGAACTGGATGGACCTGCATCTACCCGTGCTATCCGCTAGTACTGCACGGGTCCCGGCTGCTGTGGTTGGGGTCTCTGAGTATACAACCTGGTCTGAGACATCACCATATAGTTCTCAGCCATCTCCTCGAAGATGGCCCAGACCTGGTCGTGGTCCTTGGCGAAGTAGGACCCGCCGCAAGAAGCATTCACCAGGCCCTGTAGCTCTGGTGTCAACCCGCTGAAGAAGCTCTTCACAAGGTTCGGCTTCGTGATGTCGTGGTGCGGGCATATGTCTAGGATCTCTCGGAACCTCTCCCATGCCTCATGAAACTGCTCGTTGGGGAACATGGAGAAGTTACTGATCAGGGCCCTCGCTGCATTCGTCCGCCCGAGTGGATAGTACTTGTTCAAGTACTCAGTGCGGAGCTGCTCCCAGGTGTAGACAAACCTCCCAAGATGCTTCAGCCAGGTGGCTGCTCTATCTGCCAGTGAAAACGGGAAGGATATCATCCGGATCGTGTCCTGGTCCACATGCCGGTCGTGGACAGTACTGCAGATCATCAGAAACTCCTGGAGGTGGAGGTGGGGCTCCTCAGTGGCAAGTCCGTGAAAACGAGGAAGCATCTGCAGGGTGTTCGGGGGGAACTTGAAGTCCCCCACGATAGAAGGTACCACCACCCAATGGTGCATCAGTGTAGATCCGGGGTTGTGCAACTCCAGCATCGGTCTAGGTGGTCCTCCTCCCGCGGCTGCTGCCGCTGCGGCAGCGGCTACGGCTGCTGCTGCTGCTGCTGCGGCTCGTGCCTCTGCATCTGGTATCTCCTCAGGCTCACTCTGCTCATCTCGCTCTACTCGGAGGCGCTCCAACTCTCTCCTCATCTCAATCATGAATGCTCCCTGATCGCGTAACTGCTGCTGAACTGTCTCTAATGAGGCGATCAAGGTGGAGTTGATCGCTCCCTGATCCATCACAACGTGCTCTGTACGGGAACGATCCTCAGAACTGCCGGCCATGGCGACGTCTGCAAAACCAAACGAGCCCAACTCAGGTGCTGTCAAATCAATCAGTCTCTCCTCGGGCTCGTGTCTCTCAGGTAGAACAGAAAGGGTGTCGAGGGGGAACAGGGTGGAATCGTACTCAGGCTCGGAGAGCGGGTCTGAGCTCTCGCGAGCCAACCTAGATGATGAGGTAGACGTGCCCGAAAGCGGTGCAGCCAGAGGCTGCCTAAGAGACCGTCTACCCATCATCTTGATCTGGCGAGTAGTACGGATGAGATCTGGAAAAATTACGATCAGAAAACAAACCCCCGGTTCACCAACGCAACGCGAGCTGAAGACCGTGAAAGTTCGGTCAAATTATCTTGTCAATTTTATTTGGCGAACACAGAAAATATCAGAGCGCTTACGTGACCTGTTAGGATATCCGGTGCTAACCCAACCGACTGGCTCGCACGGAAAAGTCGGTAATCAGTCGGGACTAGCAACGGGGGGCTCTACCTAGGGTGCGGGTCACTCTCTCGCGCATCCAAACCATCCAATGAGGGGGTTGCTCTCCCCAAGACAAAGTTTTTAGGGTGACAGATTTTAAGATCAATAATTTTAGCAGTCCCAATTTTATGGTTTCACTTTTTTAGTATTTTTCAAAGCAAACAAAAGGCCTAATGAATTTTTCGGTTCTCCTGATTACTAAGTCCAAAACAGGGGGAGAAGACGAAAAAGCCGATGCACGACAAATCAATGATGCATGCTGAGTAAGAAATGCGTACCTGTCTCCAGCACTCTACATGCAAGATGATCCGCGCAGAATTTAAAGACTGAAAAGAAACTAACCTAAATGATGCAGCGGTAAAGCCGAGTCCTAGATGAGCAATTCTAGCGATGAACCGTCTAACCGGTCACCGACCTCCAAGCCAAAGAGTCCGGTCTTGGCCCGTCCCTCCTCTGTCCGACAAATCGGGGGTAGGAGTAAGCGCTTTACAGGACGGGCTGCGGCACGTAGGCTACGAAGGTAAGTGAATCGGTTATTTTTATTAATGATTTTTAAGTAGGTCCAATTAACGATCTATAGGAACAGAAAAGCAGTTAGGTGTGTGGATCCTACTAAGTACGGCACAGTCACCAGAAATTCCTAAGTCTAGGGGCTCGAGCAAAAACCGCGTAAACACCGGAAAAGGCAGAAATAAAAGAAAAAGAAAGCCGCGAAAAAGCCGCGAAAAATCGCGAAGGTCCTAAGGGTCCCCCGAGCACACCGGTGCTCGACGAAACAGACCCGCTACGGTAGAAGAGTCCAAGTCCAGAGAATGGTCCTGTATTATTACAATAATAATGGAAATAATATAAAAACCTCGCCCACTCAACTCTCTCTCACTCTCTCCTGCGGCTCCACGAAGAAAGGAGCCGCCTCCGAATCCCGCGGTTGCACCGGCTTCTCGAAATCAGCCGCCTCGGTCCTCGAGCCCTCGCAAGAGAAACAGAGTGGTCAGAACCAATAATCAAATAATAAAGGAAAAGAAATGAAAATAAAAATAACAGGGTATATATGCAAAAATGTAAAATAAAATAAACAAACAAAAGAAAGCAAGAACAAAAATAAAAGAAAAAGAAAATAAAGCAAAATAAAGTGAAAATGAAATATAGACAAAAAGCCGCGAAGAGCCGCGAGCTCTGGAAGAGCCGCGAAAAGCCACGAAAATGAAAACAAAAGGAAAAATAAAACTACTAAGCCGTGCTCCCCGGCAACGACGCCATTCTGATAACAGGCCTGACCACTCGGGTATAAGGTAAAGAAATAGGGTCGTTGCGACCCAAGCGATCAGGCGATGTGTATCAAGAAAAATCGAACCACTCGAAACAAATAAAATCAATCAAGCACGAAGAAGCGGTCCTGCTATGTGTTTAACCTGGTATAGCTCCCAGGGTCGAACTCAAGGAGCACGGGTTGGCCGAAGGCCTACGAAGTAGTAAAAACAAGTAAAATAAAAGACAAAATATTTTTTAGTGGTTTTTAATTATTTTTATATTTTTTTGGATTTTTAATAATGTAAAGAAAATAAAAGAAACACAAATAAGCACACTTCAACAATTTATTTAATGCAACAAAATTCAACCAAAAATTAAAACAAAAATATTTTTATGTGTTTTATAATTTTTTATGTTTTTGGTGAATTTTTGGGATTTTTCTGATATTTATTTTATTTTCTAAAAATCAAATAGTAACAAAAACAAGGGGTACTGTCCAGCCAAGCCTAAAGTCCCTAGATAAAATATCTAAGGACCTCAAAAAGGCCTGGAGGTAATTTTCCTATAAAATAGATGAAATAAGGAAAATTTAGGTACCAGATTTATTGTTTTTGGATTTTTAATGTATTTATTAGAATTTTTATGGGTTTTTTATGGTTTTTATGTTTTTAAGGTTTTCCAGTGGTGAAAAATAGCCAAAATTGGCTAGAAAATAAAGGAACACAAACTAAACAGTGGCTAATTTTATAGAATTTTTAGGGGTGTTTTTATATTTTTTTATGATTTTCTAATCGAGACAGTAACAAAAACTAAGGTTTTTGAATTTTTAAAAATAACAAACGAAATCAAAAATGTCCTCAAAAATTCACAAAAATCCTACACCATGGCAGGAGCCATGTGTCAAATTTTCGTCGAATTTGGAGGTGATTTGATATTTATTCAAAAATGACAAGAGGGTACTGTGCACAGGGACTGGAATGCAAATACCCAAAGTTCTGGGGGTCAGGGTGCAAAATACCCAGCAATCACGCGCCAAGCGCGTGCCTGGGGCACTCAGGGACCTATATGTAATAAAAATAAGTCCCAGGGACCAATTGGTAACACGTACCAAAAGTCCGAGGGCCTCAGCTGCAAATAACCCAAAATAAAACGCACATGCGTAAAACAACCACGCACAGGGGTATAAATGCAATTAACTAAAAAGTTTCTTTCATTTCAGAACAATCCAGAACTACAAGGGCATGAACAGCAAATATCCCAAAATCACACGTGACGAAGCACGTGGCTCACAATAAGCGGGGGTATATATGCAATTACACTAAAGCGCAAGGTCCATTGTGCAAATAAACCCTAAACTAAACAACGTATTTAAATATTTACAGGACTCAAATGAAATAAAGCAAAGATAAGGGCCTAAGGGTAAATTACCCTTTATTAACCGGAGCTGCTGGATGGCCGCCACGTGGCGATCGGACGGTCAGGATGGGGGCGGCTCTCGACGCTGCTGCTGCTCTGGTCGATCCAACGATCCAGGCCAGGACACGTGTGGATCTAACGGCCTGGATCTATCGCCTCAGATCTGACGTCCACGTGCGCTCCAGGAACCAACGGTTCAGATCAGACCTGGAGCGAGGAGGCGCGATCAACGGCTCTCGAGGATGCTGGATGAACTGAAGGCCGGCGAACTTCGCCGGCCTCGTGAAGACGCCTCCGGCCTCCTCTGATGCGCCTGAATATCGGAGGAGCTCCGGCGTGAAGGTGCGCAGCTGCTGATGGTCTCCGATGTCCCAGCCGAGCTCGGGGGAGCTCGACGAGGGTGGCGGTGGTGAAGCTCCTAGGCTGGATGTCGAGAGGCCTCAGATGGCCTCCGCTGAACCTGCAAAACCCCTCAGAAGATTCGCGAGTCGAGGGCAAAGTGCCTCGACCCAGTTAGGCAACGTGGAGGTGATCGGTGCGTCGGGGCGACGGGCTCCGGCGAAGGTGAAAGACGGTGGAGCCCGGTTCCCAGCTCCTGTGCGAGCTGGGTTGTGTGAGTGGCTGCATAATGTGCGGCGGAGGACGGCGGAGATGTGGGTCGGGTCCGATGGTCGAGAGATGGTCGGAACCGGGGCGAATCGACGAAAGAAGGCGGCGGCGAAGATTGGGGGTAAACGGAAATTAGACGAAATGGCTAAGTTAAGGGACTACCTGGGTGAAGGAGTAGACTGTGTTGGAGCTGGGGAAGCTCCCGGTCGTCGCCTCAAGGGGTGTCTCTGCCCGAGGCTCGAGCTCGCTTCAGGTGGCGGAGCTACGGCGGGGGTATCGCCGGATCAGTGGATTCGCCGGCCTTCCTCGCTGCAACAGGGTGGGGCGGCGAGCTGTCACCTCGCTCTCTCTCTCTCTGGAGCTCACTGGAAAGCTACGCGAATGGCCAAAGATGCAAAAATTAGGTCGCCGGAGACGACTATATATATGGCGGGGGATCCGAGAAGACAGGGGTCGGGCGAGATGTGGTGGCGCGCGGATCCCAAGATGGACGTCCGGTGAAGGTGTCGGATGTGGGAGGTTCGAAATGGAGCCGGGGTTTAGGGAAATGGGTGTCAGGTCGAGCGGGCGAAATTAGGAGAAAACGGGTCGGGCGATGAGGACCCGGCTCTGGTGGTCCTGGGGGGAGAGTTGACCGGGGGTCAACAATCCCCTGTGGACCAATCAGAGCCCGCCAAGCTTTGAGTTTTTAATTTATTTATTTGAGTTAGAAAATGACCGAATTTACAAAAACTTAAAACATGAAAAATATTTATTTTATTTTTCTCTATTTTTTGTGATTTTTAATTAATTTTTGGAAATAAAAATAAGGTATTTACATTATATAGCTATATATAGGTATATATACAATATGTAGGTTTTTGATTTTTGATTTTTAATTATTATTTTTATACAATTTTATTCCCATTTTATATTTTATTTAT
Source organism: Ottelia alismoides (assembly GCA_037367405.1). Classification (NCBI taxonomy): domain Eukaryota; kingdom Viridiplantae; phylum Streptophyta; class Magnoliopsida; order Alismatales; family Hydrocharitaceae; genus Ottelia; species Ottelia alismoides. The sequence goes on along the minus strand of JAZKJV010006795.1, from coordinate 2,991 downwards.
TTATAGAATAAAATAAGGAATAAAAGGGTATTTTTATTTTGTTTTTATTATTTATATACATAGGTAAAATAAATAGATATATACATCTATATACATGGTATATATACAATGTATTTTTGTATTTTTAATTTTGTTATTTTTATTTGATTTTTGTTTTGATTCTTTTTATTTTATTTATTTACAATATATAGTATAGAGTATTTACAAAAAGTTTGGAAAATAACCTTATGTATTTACAAGGTCAAATAAATACATAGATGTGATATATGTACATGATGAAGGGGTCTTTTTAATCTTTTTGATTTTTAACTTTTTATTTTGTTTTTATCTTTTATAAATATATATAAGTATTTACAAGCATATTTTTGGGTGAGGAAAACATTTTTATTTTATTTACATAAATATATACACATGAGCCCCTATCTCCCTCTACTTGGCTTTTATGCGGTCAGGCCCATGCTGAGCCCTCCCTTGGGTTAGGTTGCTCAATATTTATTCTAAATATTTCCCTCTTTTTCTTTTTAATCTTTATTCTTTTATTTTTGCACAAAAACATGCTAATTATAGGTTTTTACACAATGCATGCTTTTGCTAATTATTCCTATTTACACATATCTACATGTATTTGCATAGGTTTTTGTAGCTAAAATATAAGAATAAAGAGTGATGAATGGGTATTCATCATAGACCAAAGCTTCAGTAATTTTGTTGAACTAAATCAGTAACCCTTTAACATGAACAAGTAACACACTCGGTTAAAAGTAAAACTTATAGCCGTGATTCGTAATATTATAGAAGATGTTAAGTAACTCAAATATATACGATTGGTATTCTCAAAACATGAAATGACATTAGTATCATTATGATGACAGGCCTGAGCACTCGGGTATAAGGTACTAAAAATAGGTCATTGCGACCCAAGCGAACAGACGATGTCGATCAAGAAAAATGAACCACTAATGGAAATAAAATCGGTCAAAACATAAAGTAGCGGTCCTGCTATAGGATTAACCTGGTATAGCTCCCAGGGTCGAACTCAAGGAGCACGGGTTGACCGAGAGGCCTACGAAGTAGTAAAAAGAAAGAAAATAAAAGAACAAAATATTTTTAGTGGTTTTTGAATATTTTTATATTTTTTTGGATTTTTAAGTAATTCAGAAAATAAGAAAAACAAAGAAGGCACACACTTCAACAAATTATTAAATGCACAAAAATTCAACCAAAAATTCAAACAAAAATATTTTTATGTATTTTATATTTTTTAGTGTTTTTGGTGAATTTTTGAGAATTTTCTGATGTTTATTTAATTTTCTAAAAATCAAACAATGTCTAAAATAAAGGGTACTGTCCAGCCGATCCAAAAAGCCCTAGATAAAATATCTAAGGGCCTCAAAATGGCCTGGAGGTAATTTTCCTGTAAAGAAGATGATACATGGAAAATTTAGGTACCGATTTTATTATTTTTTAATTTTTAATTAATTTACTATAATTTTTATGGGTTTTTGAGTATTTTAAAGTTTTTAGTGGTTTTTAGTAGTGAAAAATAGCCAAAATTGGCTAGAAAATCAAACTAAGTAAAACAAACAGTGGGTAATTTTTATAGAATTTTTAATTGAGTTTTAATATTTTTTGTGATTTTTCAAGTTAGACAGTAGCAAAAATTAAGGTTTTTGATTTTTTAAAAATATCAAACGAAATCAAAAATGTCCTCAAAAATCCACAAAAATCCTACACCATGGCAGGAGCCATGTGTCAAATGTTCGTTGGATTTGGAGGTGTTTTGATATTTTATTCAAAAATAAAGGAAGGGCACTGTGCACAGGGACCAAAGTGCAAATACCCGAAGTTCTGAGGGGTCTGGTGCAAAATACCCAGCAAAACACGCGCCACGCGCATGCCTGGGGCACTTAGGGACCCAAATGTAAGAAAAATAAGTCTCGAGGACTTATTGGTAACATGTACCAAAAGTCCAGGGGGCTTACCTGCAAATTACCCAAAATATATCGCACATGTGGAAATAAATCACGCACAGGGGTATAAATGCAAATAAGTAAAAGATTTCATTCATTCATTAACATCCAGAACTACAGGGGTATCTACTGCAAATAACCCAAAATATCACGTGTCGAAGCACGTGTCCACAACTGGCAGGGGTATGAATGCAAATAAACTAAAGCACAAGGGCCACTATGTAAATTACCCTAAAACTAAACAACTGACTTTAATATTTACAGGACTAAAACGAAATAAAAACAAAGACAGGGCCTAAGGGTAAATTACCCTTTATTAAGCGGATGACTGGATGCGCGCCACGTGGAGATCGGACGGCTGCTGACGGTGGGCGCTCCGGATCGCCTCTCCTCAGATCGAGCGGTGCTGGTGGCTCCAGGGACGGAAGACCCGGATGAAGTCTGGAGCGGAGGGGGACGATCAACGGCAGAGGAGGGTCCTCGAAGAACAGGTCCCCGGCGAGACTCGCCGGGCTCGTGCGTGCGCTGGGCTCCTCCTTGGAGCACTCTGATGGTCGGAGAAGAAAGCTGGAGTGCTCCTGCGTCTGTTACGATGCTCCGATGATCGAGCCAAGCTCCAAGGAGCTCGGGCGAGGTCGGCGGAGCTGGGCCTCCTGGCGAGATGGCGAAGGGCCTCAGACGGCCCTCGTTTCGACCTGAAAAGTGCACCAGAAGACTCACGGGTCGAGGGCAAACTGCCTCGACCCGGTTAGGCGAGGTGGGGGTGAACGGTGGGTCGAAGCGGCGAGCTCCGGCGAAGGTGGTGGACGGAGAAGCTCGGTTCCCAGCTCCTGTGCGAGCTGGGTTGGGCGAATGGGTGAAGAAGGTGCGGCGGGGAGAGGTGAACGTGATGGTCGATTCCGATGATCGGATAGTGGTCGGAACCGGGATGAATCGGAGAAATACGGCGGCGGAGCGAATTAGGCGTAAATGGAAATTGAAGGAAACGGGAAGGCTAAGGGGTTACCCGGGTGGTCGGAGA